>JAGXJF010001886.1:0-600000 GCA_019208055.1 Stipa capillata
TTCATAAGCAAAACTTAGTAAATTTCCCTTTCCTAGATCGCCTTCGACCACACATCCCCCCATACGGGTATAATCTACACATCTAGACCCCCCTAGATAGGGAACTACGAGGGAACCCCAAAGACAAATCCCTATCTAGACAGATCTTCATACAATATCGCCCTATATCAAATTACTTCAATATATTCTAAGCGTATCATAACTTTCATAATTAAAGACAACATAGTCTGTCCCACATAATTATGGGTTTGTTATCGAATTCCTATAAAGAAATAGGTAAATGAACATGTACGTACCTGTCGTAAACACCTCCTCACTCGAACTCTCTACATCCTATTCCATCAATTGGTCACTGATCTGTTGTACTAACTCAAGGTCTCCCTGTTAATGTGACCCCAAAAGCATTCTCTGCGCTCTGAATAATCGCACATGGTATGTGCAGATTAGGGTTCACAAGAATATTAGTTAATTTATTTCAAAGAGAACGTTTGTAAAATACGTTATCTATGTTGTGGACTTCGGTCTACCTCATAGACGATATAATACTTTCGTGTGATGCTGGATTCAATTGGTTCAAAGAACGGTTGTGTTCATGCCTTGACTTGTTCATGTGCGTAAGGGGTGATGGTCCGGATACAATATTCAGTTTCTGTGCATCCATGCCCCTCGCTTCTATTGTTATGAGATTAGACATGATCGAGTGACCGTAAGTTACAACATGTTCGTCGACTTCCCCATGTTAATAATTGACAGTGGGTTTCATCCGTTCTTTAGGACAAGGGTACCACAATTACGAGATACAGGGTCTCCACCCCTCAATAGTGGCTCGTCTTCCTACGGCGACTGCATGGCGTAGATTGATTGAATCTGATGTAACCAGACTTCTAAATTTGGGACCTTTGTTTGGTACCAACCATTGCTATAACCCACACGCCAAACATCTGAACCGTTCTGTGACTCTCTCAGCCCTCGTACAGCAACTGGAATATCCCTCAAGCGAGTCCCCAAAGGCGCTAGGTTGCACGCTGGGTGCATTGTGGCTAGCGGACATCGAGACCCGCCACGCTATTTCGCAAGCCGTCGGCATCCAACCCCCAAACCCTCCCTCGTCACGGAGCGGAGAGTAGCCCAGACGCCCAGCTTAGGATCATCTCTGTCTAAGCCACCACGATATGAGGCCCTTATAAAGCGCTACAATCGCTACATTTAGCTCCGAATCATGCCGCTTAAGTTGTAGTCCTGCGAGTTCGCAAGGGGTATTGGTTTTTCTTAGGTGCCAGTACATTGTTTTTCCTCTGCAAAATGTGCACTGCTATTCGTATGGAGCATGTTTTCGGACGAAGCTCCTGATGCTTTCCGGCTTTTTAGGGCTGAGGAGGCCATGGGTACCCAATTTATTACTGTGCGCACCTTTCGGTCAACCACTCTTTGCGTGCGAAGTTGGTTAATTTGTAACTTGCGTGAGATTTCAACCATGCCTCGTTTCTCGCGCCCATGGAAGGAGAAGAGAAGGTAGCCGCGATGATGGTAGGAGATTCAGAACACTTTTATCTCATTAACCTCCCTTTAAGGTCTGGCCCAACGCCCTTGATTCACTATGCACTCCCATTACTGCGTAAAAATACAAATCCTCCTTACTAGATCAAGTCACTAGTCGTGGAGGAGTGGGCGATGAACCTGTACTGTCAACTGCATCGGCCTCGGTATGGCAGCAGGCACAGGGAAATGTGTTGGGTTTTTTCTCGTCATGCTTAATCATGGTGTTGCCTCCCTGATACACTATTCCAACGTACACCTAACTTATAACCGACCATGTACTAAGGTATCCTGCGTATCCTTGGAAAAACGCATACAAACATCCCACATCATACTACTAATCGGCCCAAGTGGGAGCGAAGTGAATGCAAGCCACGTTAACGGGGACTCTTGGCTCTACATCCGCTCGCTTACTGTGGCGCGTACTTGCTATTTCTCATGCGCCTCCGTTAACCCCAGATATTCTCAACTTTTAATTTACTTTCGGACGTCTCTTCTCTTACACAGTATTAGAAGGCTAACACTAATATCCTTGGCCCTGATGTCTTTGCTACTGTTTGTGCGAGGCGTAAATCTGTTTCGACATCCCACTCAATGTATAGGAGCAGGCCGTAAACCACCTTGCTTTCCTGGGCTATTGTTGCACCACTGATAACCTCTCTACGCCTCACCCACTCACTCCGACGTCCGATGAGCCCTGCCAGTCCACTCCTCGCCTAGACGTCCTTTAATCTTAGTATTGTTGGTTCAAAGGCCACATAAGCTCACATATCGTTCAGGGTTCCAACTTATTCTCACATCCACCTGATACAACCCCATATGTCTCGATTAGCCTGAATTACTCAATTGCGGCCTCCATCACCCTGTTTTCCATTTTGTGTGATATGTTCCAGCCCAGCGTCCCCTCTGCCCTCATCCGGAGTAAAGCCTAGCCCCCACCTCCTAGTCGGAGCCCCCGTCGAGGGCTATGGCTAGGCAAGTATGAGTCGCACCACTAGCAATCTGGATCCTATACATTAGACGTACGCTGACGCACGCTTCAATAATACTTTCCAAAACGTGTTGCCCTACCATTTGGCCACATTTTTCTTCCTTCGCCTTTTTTGCGCTCTAGCTTCTAACTCTTCAAAACTTCTAAGAACAAAATTCATAAATCTCTCCATACAAAAAACGTCCCCCGCCCCAGAACCTGGAAAAAACCCACATAAAAAGTGATCCTTATTTATTGACTTTAATCTCGCTCCGCTCACTCGCCAGCAGGTACGGTCCGCTCTATTTGTCTGCCGTGTTTGTTTGTTTTTGCACGTTAGTACCACAACGAATAATCCTATGATCCGCATACAAAATGCCTAAGGTTAACGGATACTTTCCTTTTTTCCTATAAAACAATGTTCTTTTATCTCGCAGGACACCATTGAGAGATATCAGCACATAAATTTAGCACATGCTCGCCCCACTTGATGTTGTGACTCATATTGTCTGGTGATATTGATATATCTTCATTTTTGAAAAGAAGTATTGACTATTTTTTATTCTGTTTTGCTGTGGCCAATATCTGTAGTTGCGTCCTTTAGAAGATTCGGGAGTTAATTAATAGATCCTTGTTGGCTGCTGCAGTTACGTACGTCGTCGGAGCTGGTAAGCATCTGAACAAATATCGTGTTTACTTTTTTACTCTTTCTTTTGGATACGTATTTATTCCTTTATTGACACAGCTTAGGCACTTGGTTTCTTTGCTTATTTGCTTATATTTTGCGTCTTTGCTTAATCAAGAAATATTGTTTCATTAGTTAAATCTAGGAGATGGCTACTCATCCCTCAATGCAGGGATAAAGCCAAAAAACTCATCTATTAGAAAAACCTACACCATCCTACTGCAAGAGCTATCCTGTGATACCATGCATCCATGCTCTTGTTCAATTTTCCACTGATTCAAACACAAGGAATGATATGTAGTTTGTGTTGTTCTTTACTAAGACTATAGCTTTTATCATTTATAGGTAGTTTCGGATGATGGAAAATGTTTAGACACCGAGTGCCCTTCTCTAACGCGGATGCCAAAGAAGTTCAGGTTAGTATCCAATCAGTCAAATGGTGTTATTCACTATATGTCATGCTTTTCTGAATTTTTTGTATTTTCTGTGCTCATCAACAGGACAGGTTGCTGGAATCGCAGTCGCCATTCTGATTGTCCTCTTTCTTGTTTAGCGCTTTGGCACAGACAAAGTTTTACACATTTGGCCTAATAATCTTAACATGGTTCATATTAATTGCTGGAGTCGGAGTTTATAATTTAAGCAAACATGGCACCAGCGTTCTGAAGCATTCAACCCAAAATATATTGTAGACTATTTCCAATGAAAATGGGAAGGAGGGCTGGATTTCTATTGGAGGTGTTATTTTATGCATTTAAAATAAAGAAGGTAAGGGACGTTGTGTTTTATTCTGTTCGTAGTTGCGTCTGGTGCAATCATTGTAGGTTCTTGAGAAGGAAGTCACCACGTGATCCTAAGAGTCATCTTGTTGTTGGAGTTACTGTCTTACTGATCCTATATTTTCTTACCTGTCTTAAATGAGGATTAGTGTCGTGTGTTTTTGTTCATTTAATTTTTCTGTGTGGGGTTTGTAAATATCTAGATATTACTCAGTCTATAGATGATTGCCCGTACACAATCCTTTCATTCATGTCTCAATAAATTGGTGGATGCTTACACGGTACGCGCATTTCACTCTATTTTAGTGAGGTGCCAGTTATGCTTATTTTATTGTACAGTGAACAATGGGTTAGTGTTTAATTATTTTGGGGTTTATTTTTCTATATGACTGAATTTTTAATGTGTGGAAGTGTGGACCTGAAATGGAGTGGTTTTATCTAAATTCCCACAATTCACACATGCTCCTGATTTACTCCTTAGAGCAAGAAAAAGACAGTGTCGTGTTTGCAGGAGGGAGTACACTATCCGTATATGCTCAGGGCTTGAACTATCAGTATATGCTCTTGAGATATTCAGGATATGATGCGGCAGTTTGCTCTTAGACACCAAACGGTGCATCAGTATCAAAGGTCTAATCTCTCTCTCTCTCTCTCTCTCTCTCTCTCTCTCTCTCTCTCTTTTGAGGGGAAAGTCCTAATCTCTCTGGATGTATTTATTTCTGTTTTTGTTGTTATATTTTTGGAAGATCTGCAAACCGTATATTGACAAGAACAACAATTTTACATGTCTTGACAGGTATTGCTACCACTGACGGTGTGGATACAACTACCGAATATCCACCTGAAGTGTGCCGTTGCCATTCACATTAGCACCAAAAGGAGTTCGAGGAGCGGAGCCAGGAGGTACAGAGCTTGAAGCAACTTGTTTTGCAGTATCAGGAGCAGATGAGGACCCTCGAGGTGATAATCCTAGCCCCTTTCAGCAATTTCCTCCCTTTCCTGTTTGACAGATGAACTGAATATTTTTTTGGGATCAACTATGCGTTGTAGATAAAAAAAATTACATGCTAATGATGCACCTGAAGTAGCAGAACAAATCTATCCCCGAGCGTTGCAATCCTAATGTCTTTTAACTTAGCTTCATCGCGATGTCCTTCAGATTATTATATAATCTATCATATGAATATGTTACCTGGGACAGATGGATAGCTTTACCATCCACAAGGCCCATAAATCTCCATGATACATGTGCTGTGCTTGCGTTGATACAATTTTTGATTCAGTATACAAAAACAACTCTCTACATGCTATTCTTCCATGTCATTTTAATGGACAGAGAGGTATTCACAACTTTATTCTGTTTATTATACTCAGGTACATTAGGTGATTGCTATCAGTAGTATTCCTGAGAGTATTATAATGCTAGGGATTTAGCATTTATCTTTTATCCATTGTTTGGTATATATGTTAAAAAAGGAATGATGTTGTTGTTGTCTCATATACTCCATCACACTAATGGAAAAGTAGCTCTTTTATAGACACTCCTAGCACTGGATATATTCGTAACCATTTTAATATAGATGATTGATGAGTATTGGCAGCTATTTTTCTGTCGGCTTTCAATATAGGATTTTATCATGTGTTCCTTCCTGTTGGTCAGAAATAATTCTTCTCTGATTACACCTTATTCCTTAATAAGCTTTATCATGGAATTTGCAAGCGGCAGTGGCTAGAAATCAAAACTTACAGAAATAGTGCTATTCTTTCAACAGAACACCGATCCAGCATCAGTTAATTTAAGTAGTCAGTAGCATACAACCATGAAACAAACTTTTGGTTGAATTTAGGATATTTTGGCTTTGTTTTGAGAATAAAAAATGCACCTGATGAAGTCTGGACTTCACAGCATAAGCATAAGTTCATATTCTGATAGTGGGTGCTGGACACTTGGCAGTTTATGCATTGAACTATTGATCGTTTGCCATTACACTTTCATTAGAAGAAATGCCTGGTTATTGTTCCGAGTGCAGTTTTTTGTGTCAAGCAAAATGCTGCAGTTAAAAGTGCAGAGAGTACTTGCCAAATTTCATGAAAATTATTTGCAGTAAAGAGGGTAGAAGTACATGCAAAATTTTAGGAAAAAACATATAGGTAATTAATTTCTGGAATTCACAGTTGCCTTTGTGGGAATACAGAGGGAGATAATGTTTGATCAGTTAGCAAACCTGCATATTGTACTAGCACATTGATGGATTTTATAAATCAAGAAAATGCCATGATAAGATTATATGGATATTAGCTCTTCTATGGAATATCAGTTGGAAAGCCTATTTGCGTAGAGTTTGAGTGGAATATAGAAAAGATATTCCTATTCGCATCTTGTGAGTCTAAACTTCGCAATATTTTTCTGAGAGAGGTTCAAGTTGAAAATCAGAATTTTCCATTCTCAAGAGTCTCGACCCTGAACTAAAGGACAATTTTCAAACATGTGTTTCTCTAGGACACGATGGATATATTTCATAAGATTTGGTTTCATGTATGAGTATTTTCTTCTGATGCAGATTACTGAGGTATTCCTTACATGAGAATGCAATATTAGGTAGAATTTTAGGTATATTCTTCAGTGGTGAGATGGTCCTAGCTTGTTTCGATGGTGTTCAGAGTGAGTTTTGGTCTGCTCTTTCTTTCTTGTGAGCAAATCAGATCCAAATCTTCCTCTGGAGTTGGGACTTCAACTGAACCTCCATACCCTCGGATAAGTCCGCCCATGCTAATAGTTTAGCTCTTGAGTTTGTCATTGATAAGGCAGATTGAAAATAATTTTGTCGAACCCCTGAGGTCATATTTGTAGATGGATTATTTGCCTTGATGTTTTGTATCTTTATCTCCAAAATAGTGCTTCTATGTATGTTCTTCATCCTGACAGCGAAATAATTACAGAGAAGCAGTAGCACATGAAGAAGTTCAGAATTGTGTGGTGAAGCTGCGTTGGCAGTTTGCAAAACTGAATTTTTCATGTCAGTTATAACGTAGTGAAATGAATGCTTAATTTTTTCAATACTACTATCGTTTGATAGAGGGAGCAATTCTTAGCAGCACAGGAATAAAGTGTTTGTTGGCGTGTGGGCTGGATTTGGGGGTGACAGGCTAATGGCTGCTTTGAAGTTACTTGAGAGAGTGACTGAACTTAACTACATAGTACTTGAGGTGTCGGCAGAGCGAACTCTTGCCAAACCGCTATCGAATTATGGTGTCCAGAGGAAAGGATATAATCCCGAGGTATACTCTTTAAGAGAATATTTGCTACTTACGCAATTAGTTGAATGCCTGCTCACAACACGTCAGATCTGTTATCTGTGAACTGCATCTGTGATCATGATTTTATTGAGAGGACTTATTGCGAGTATTAAATTGTAGATCATTTTGTGGACATGTGAAGGAGAAACTTCTCTGATTTTATCATGTAATACATATTTTGGTCCTTTTCTCCAGGGGGCTAGGCAACCCTCAATGCTCAGTAATCTGCTGGGTAATATCTTCTCCGAACTCTGCAATCAAGCATCCTCTCACTGATATTCCCTTCTTTTGTTCATTCATCTGTACTGAGCTTACTATTTTTACACGTGAAGCAAGTATTTGAAAGAGGCTGTTGGGTCACAGGCAAGTAATATGTGCAAGCAGAGGTGAACAAGGCATTAGTAGAACTAGATATAGAAGAAAGGAAGGATGTATAACAAGGTAAATATGGAAATTTCTTCAGATCTTCATCGATTTGTGATCTTTCTTGGACTCAAAGAGGAGAAACAAGTTTGGGTTTATTGCTTTTCTATGGAAACTAGGAATTAATTAGCTATGTGACCCTCCTGCAGCTTCTCTTTAGATTGATATATAGTAGTGTGCTACAGATAGTTAAGTAGGATATCCACTGAGTTGTAACATATATTTTTATTTATTATTTAGAGCTCTCACCAATGAGTCTCTTTTTCTGTTCACTAATTCAAAATTCTTAAGCACAATACAATGTGTAAGTTACCCTTTCGTCTTTAAGTGATCTAACTTTGCACGTGCAACATTGTTTATTTTAACAGATACAGTTTGGAAAATGCTACTGTCTACTCTGGTTGTATCAAAATTATTGGGAACGATTAAGAAAAACGTCGCATTATGTGAGCTTTATCTCAACAGTGGCCGGAAATATTTGTCTGTTTTCAATTCAAAACAATATATTCGTATGAAAAGATAAAATTTGTTGGGATTGTATTAGAGTAGATATGACTTCACAATTTAGAAAGAAGCTCATACTTGATGTGGTATATATTGAGCAATACGATTGCATTTTGTGTGCCTTGATTACTGTTTTTAAAATTAGTGAAATTATAATATAATCAATATGATTTATAATTTTTATAGTTGTAATTTACATTAATCGAGACGTGAGTTTGCACGTGCACGTTTACTAGTATTAATATAGTTACATACAGCCTAATCAACCTCACGTTCTCAAATAAGCACAAGCTGATCGAGTGCTCCACACAAAGAAAAGAAAGAAACACCGCTTAATGGAAGCTCACTGATCACTGTTCGTCCTCATCGGTGACGAATCTCCCGGTCCCGGGGTTGATCGCGGCGAAGAAGAAGAAGAGGATGTTGAAGAGTAGCAGCGGCTCGATCTCGTTGATGGGGACGCCCGTCTCGACGTTGAGCTGCGCGAGTGCGCCCTTTCCCGTGACGATCTCGCCGATGAGGGAGGAGGCCGATGCCGAGCTGGGCCAGGCGCCCCACGAAGAGCTCGTTGGCCTGGTGAACCCGAACAGCGGCCCGCCCTCGCTCAGCCCAGCGCCGCGCGGAACCCTTTGCCCGGCGGGATGACGGCGCGGTCGATTCCCGTGGCGTCGTCGACGAAGCGGCCACGGTCGCCGAGCGCGCCGATGGCGCCGAGGAGGGTGAAGAGGATGAAGAAGAGCAGGAGGGGCTCCGCCTCGTAGATGGGGATCCCCGTCTCCAGGTGAGCTGCGCCAGGATCCCTTCCCGGTCACCGCCTCGCCCAGGAGAGACGCGGCGAAGCCGATCATGGCGACGCGGCCGACGAAGAGCTCGTTCTCCTTGGTGAAGCCGATGCCGCCGGACGTGCCGAAGATGCCGTCCTCCACGCGAGGCTTACTAGTGCTGCTGGTTTTAGTGTTTGCCTTGGCCGTCTTGGTCGTCTTGGCCTTGAACACGGCCACGACCGGCGCGCGCCTATGCCTGATCTGTCGAGGCAGGGAATGCGGCGTCTGCGCCAACACCGACACGACGACGCGGCCGCACACCGCCATGGATTGCTGCAGCTGCAGAGCCACCACGAATTCAGCAAATTGGTCTGAGTAGCGCGGGGTACGTATAAATACCGTGGAGGTGTGGATGGGATGAGATCCGGAAGCAAAGGAGGCCACGTCGCCCGCGTTTTGGATATGATCATCCCATGGCATCTCTCTAGAAGCTTCCTCCAGGCGTCTGGTTGTGTCTGCTAGGTACTCTCTGTACGTACACTTGGCTTCTGACACAACCCTGTCACTGTAAAGAGATCTCTGTAGAACAGTCAGGCGTCTCCATTTCCTCCACATTTTCATATGCCAAGGCCATGTTAGTTTCGTTTGGAAGCTGCATTTGTGCTAACTAATACTACCGTTGTTCCTGACTTAGAGGAAAAACATGGTTCTATGGTGTAGTGGTTAGCACTCCAGACTTTGAATCTGGCGACCTGGGTTCGAATCCCGGTAGGACCTTTTTTTTTCCCTTCCTCCTTTGTTTCTATTTTGGCTATCTTTATCGCTTTCCCTGACATTCATGCTAAGTTGTATCACAAAAACGAGAACAATTTGAAAAGACAAATTAAACTTTGACCTTCATTTTTATGAATTTTGCTTGGTAAGTTAAAATTAATAATCTTGTGCAATTGTTGATCAGGTAAAGCTGAAGATCCTGGTGAGAGGGCGCTACGTTTTAGAACATAGCCTTATATTATGACCTTCTAAGATTCTACTTTTGTGTCGCTAACCCTATCTAGTTAAACATAACTTAGGCTAATAAGAGTTGTTAAACACAAAGTCTAGGTCTGTGTTCGTCTTAAGCTAACCATGACAGTTAAGGTTTGACGATTTAGTAAACTTAACCCCCGAAAACAAAGCCTTCGGGTGCTCTTGTGCTTGCTAATTCCATTTTTGTTGAATTGATCAGCAATGCTCCGCCAGTTGCTTATAATAAATGAGAGCGGAATTTTAGCTCCACGAAGCTGCGGCTTCACACTACACAGGTGTTGGATAAGGTGGTTGTCACCGGGGATTAGCATATGGACATACTATAATAAACTACTCCTTCAGTCCATAAATGTAAGGTATGCATGAAATTTAAGATTTAATTTTAACCAATAATTAAACCAATACTATTGGCTTATATGACATAGTAGTGGTACCATTGAATTCATATTCGAATGTATTTTCAAATTATATCACTTTTGTATTATATAATTTAATGTTATTAGCTTAATTGTTGGTCAAAATTAGATCTTAAATTTCGTACACACCTTATATTTATGAACGAATGGAGGGAGTAATGCATAAACAGTCGGGAACGAGACTTGGATTGAATCTAACTTCTGTGGTTCCCAAGAACATTACCGCTTAAGAATCCACCGGACTCGTCATCTGACCTGCATGTTTATAACCAACTAGCACACATGTATTAGCATTATCCTAGTTTAAATAGGAGACATGCACTTTATTCGGTTGCTGTTAAAACAGACCCGATTCTTTCTCAAAAAGAGAAGAAGAAACAGACCCAATTATGGGGGAGTGAGAGACCAAATATTTATTCTAACCGCATCAAGTTGTTGCCTAAATTCGATATGTTGCATGATACTCCTATGTCAATTTGGAATGGAAAAGGAATTAAGAACACCAAGCATCAAATTTGCATATAATTACAAGGTCCGTCCTCTCTAATTTATGTTTGTTGTTGTGATCGGAGGGCGGCGACTTGCTTGCTATAAATAAAGCCTTGATCCATCCACCATTTCCAACCATCTCCCGCTCAAACCCTAGAAAACCCCTCATGGCCTCCCACGCCCCGCCGCTCGATCGCCACGTCTGGCTCGCCTGCGCCTCCCCGCTCTCCCGCCTCCCCGCCGTCGGCTCCCAGGTCTTCTACTTCCCCCACGGCCACTCTGAGCAGTGCCCCGCCCCTCTCCCTGCCCCTCTCCCCGCCCCCCATCTCTTCCCCTGCACCGTCGCCGCCGTCGACCTCTTCGCCGACGCCAATACCGACGAGCCCTACGCCACCATTTCCCTCATCCCCGGCCCCCACCGCGGCCAACCATCTCCTGCGTCTCCCGACCACGCCATCCCCACCAGCCCTGATGCCCAGGTGGCCGCTGAGAGGCCCTTCTGTTACTACGCCAAACAGCTCACGCAGAGCGACGCCAACAACGGCGGAGGATTCTCCGTCCCCAGGTTCTGCGCCGACTCCATCTTCCCCAAGCTCGACTTCGAGGCCGACCCGCCCGTCCAGAAGCTTCGCATGCGGGATCTGCTCGGCAAGCAATGGGACTTCCGCCACATCTATCGCGGCACGCCGCGCCGCCACCTGCTCACCACCGGCTGGAGCAAGTTCGTCAACGCCAAGCTGCTCGTCGCCGGCGACGCCGTCGTCTTCATGTGCCGCCCCGACGGCGAGCTCCTCGCCGGGGTGCGCCGCACGCCCAGGTACCCTGCCCCTCAGAGTCAGAACGCCGCCGAGCCGCCCCGCAACGCGCGAGCGCGGGTCCCACCCCAGGAGGTTGTGGACGCGGTGCGGCTCGCGGCGGAGGGGAAAACCGTTCACGGTCACCTACTACCCGCGGCAGGGCGCCGGGGAGTTCGTCGTGCCGCGCAAGGAGGTGGAGGACGCGCTGATCAGCGCCTGGGAGCCAGGGGTGCAGGTGCGCATGCAGTTCATGGATGCCGAGGAGCGGCGCTCCGAGTGGATCAACGGCATCGTCATGGCCGTCGATCCCTCCCTCTGGCGCATGCTCGAGGTATCCTTATTGCTAATCCATCTAATGTTTGCGTTAATTGTTGAAGCAACAAGTGTTCACCTTAATTACCAGTGTTTTGCTAGGTTATGATGAGTGGAAAGAAATCTTGGACTAATATGAATAACCATGTTTAGTCACTCGTGCTTTAGGCTTCAGATTTGTTGCATGTGTAGGCTGTTGTCGATTGATTGATTACTCAGCGTCGTCATCTTTTAATTGTTGGGTTGTTGGTGGTTGCTCTGTCGGATATCTTCACTTGTCTGTTTCCAATAGCACTGGATCTGCCTGTTCCTGATATCAGCATATCCATATGCGAGCAGATTATTCATCTGACTCTCCTTGTATTAATTTCCTGTGGCACTTCGGTCCAATCTGATTTGGGATTAGGAATGCACTTTTAACTTTGTTCTTAATGCAACAAGTCATGCCAGTTCTGCCATGCAATGCAATCAGTAATCCTTTATTGGAATCGTGAAAAATGTGGAACTTAATGAAGTAAAGCACAGTAGTATTGTGTCATTAGTTTTTCGCATTCATGGAAGTCCAAATAAGTTTGAGTTGTGTTCTTTCAAATGACTGGACCTTTCTTCCTGACATCCTCATAACTAAATATTTGACAAATCTCTGCAGATAAGTCTTTTATGTTCTCTTCTATTAGTTCCTTGATTTTTCAACAGTAACTAAACCAATTGATCTTTATATCTTCTCTTGTTCTTTATATTATCACTAGCTCCCAGGATTATCTGCATATCCGCTGGAGCTGCTCTGTTTGGTTTACCATTTCATTGCCTGTTCTTATCTGGCTTTACTGCTTGATGTATCTGCAGATAGACTGGGATGAATCTGTGCCATCGTCGATAAAAAACAGACATGTTAATGCTTGGCAAGTCCAACTTGTTGGGTACCCTCCTCTTCTGAAGAAGCTTAGGATTTCTGAGACCATTGCACCTCTGTGCCCTGGAGATGTTGCCATGGCTGACCCATTGGTGGGACCGGAAAGTCAGAACATGGTGATACTGCTGGGCTCACCTATTCCTGCGGGCATGCAGGGAGCCAGGCACGATGGCCTTGCTGATGTATCCTCTTCATCAGCTACAATGTTCACAACTCAGCTACTGTTCCCCGGGGATCTTCAGATTCTACCGAGTTCCAGTGGTGGCTCCTCTGAGGTTGTGAATCCTGAAAATGGATCTCCACCCAACAACTCAGTGAACATGCTTCCATCTGAGTTTCCTGACGAAATGAGGAGCATACAGCTGTTTGGCACCACAATCACATCACCTGTGCAAAGTGCCACCAATGGTTCTTCTGAGGAAGTGAACCAAGTTCCTAGTGCTATGGTTGATGGAACTGCCAATGAAGATGGTTCTGCTACGAGCCCAGTTGACTGCCGTCTCAGTAGAGATGATGGCCACAACCTAAATGATCCTAGGCAGGGATCCTGAAGTGACATATATGCAGCTATACTTGCAGGTACAATCTCATTACCATTCCTTCGTTCCCTTTGCAGTGGAAGTGCAGAAATATTTTTACATGACCTTTTCGGATCTAATTGTGGAGGTCCACGAGATGGCTATATATGCCTATCAGGCCAAAGTGCAGGTCGTCTTTTCCTCACTCAGATTCAGATAAAGTGAAGCCATTATTTGAATCAGTAAATTAAACATTAAATTAATTAACCAGAATGTATTTGTTTTGTTGTCTAATTATTATGCCTTTGCTGCAATTTGTGTAGCTTATTCATTAATGATACATTCCACATTATATGATCTCATTGCTCTCCTTTATGTTTCCTTATTGGATTGTCCATGGTTGCACCAACCAATATAAAAGCGACCTTATGTTTTTTATGAAATGATCAATTTAAAAGCAGCCTAGAAACATTGTCTATGCTTAGCTTGTGTACTTATTGCTTGTTTGCTGTGCTTCTCCAGATGGTTGGATCAGATCTATGTCATCATTTCGATGTGATTTACTTCACCCCTCTGCGGTTTGATGAGATTGTGTCACTCTGATGCATGCAGTTTGTCTGGAGTGTTAGTAGGCTGGGTGATCCACCCCCAGCGCCGTAGTTAACGTTCTAGTTCTTATCTAGCGAAGCATGGGGTTTTATTTTTGGGAAAATTGGTTATTTACCCAGAAGTTGACTAGCCTTGGATCATATACCCAAAGTTCATTGTCAATTGGTAAAATACCCGAAAAATGGATTTAGCTGCTTTATCATTTACCTAGAAGGACATTTTTGTAAAGTAAACACATGTAACCTTTTAATTGGTTAAAGAAAACACTACTTCATCCTTAGTCCTTTTTATCGCTGGTGGCTGATTGTTCTTTTCTTTCTTCCTGGTTCACTCGCTCCTTATTGTCGCCATTGTTGTCGTAGCTAGCATCCAGTCATCCAAGGTATGGAGAACTGCCCATCTAATAATTTTGGGTTCGTATTTCAGCCGGCGTCCTGTAAGCTGCTGACACATCTACTACTGTAGCCCCGTTAGTTTACACCTAGGGGTATTCTCATCTTTTCATACGTAGATAAAATTGGAGGGCCTGAGTGCTAATATATATTTGCGCTTTTCTCCCTGTTGGATATTTTACCAATTGACAATGAACTTTGGGTACATGATCCAAGACTAGTCAACTTCTGGGTAAATAACCAGTTTTTTCCTTTATTTTCCGTGTCGTTTAGTTTTTCTCATCTGTAGTCTGTTAGACTGATGTTGATGCTGGTACTCGTACTAGTTTGATAAATTCCTTCCTTATGGAACTACTACTATTCAGATGTTTCTTAAGGATCCTGTTAATCGTGTGAACATTATTTGGTCTCTGAACTTTGAAATGTGTGGCAACCTTTGCATGCTGTTCTAGCTTAGGCCACTCCAATTGACTCGGCGATATCTGATAAACTGAAACTTTTGTGAGTGTGTATGTGTCTTATCGATTCATCGAGATGATGGTGTTGTGTGGTATAAGATTGGAAGAGGAAAGATGGATGCATGATGAGAAGCCTAGGCCTGTCTATTTTTGTTGGACAGCAATATGACAGGGAACTCAGCACCCACCTCATCAAAGTTAAAAGAGATGCCACATATGATTGAAAAAACTTGAGCTACTGTTACACCAAGAATATCTCAGCCCAGAGACAGGAGCAAAGCACCAAATTGGACATGTTTAGCGCAGGTTGCTTTGCCGTGTATCTCAACAAGAGAACACCATCCACCTGGGTTCCCAATTCTGCTCCTTGACATTTCAGTGAAACACAACGAGACCTCAAATTACATTAGTGTCTGCACCTTCTTTGTTTGATTTAAGGTTCATCCTTTAATTCTTTGATCGTGAAACTCATGCCTGCTTTATTCAAGGTTACATCGTTTCATTGACGAATTGGTGCAGCTTTCACGGAAAGGCAGTCAAAATGGTCTTTTTTTAGTCTCCTTTTCCTTGAAAGGAGATATAGAAATCTACTGTCTCTGACTTTGTTAAAGTACTGCTCTGCGAAAGAGAAGAAAAGGTGGATGTGAGAAAAGCTTACTACAATGGAAGGGAGGGGTGGTTTACCAGCCGACATGTCGAGCGTGCACATAACAACCTATCTATCTATCCATCTGTCAATCCATCCTTGTCCAAAGATTACTCGTCACATCAGTCACAAGCAGCAGAAAGAAATCGTTAGTTGTTGCCAATGTCCTTCAAGAAGTTAACCTCAGTGCCAAGCAAACAGTCCTAGATCGTCATTACTTGCAATTAATTAACCATACATCAGACACGCCCACTGCTAAAATGACACATCTCAATGCAAACCAAAATTAGCCAGATTGTTCCGCTCAATTTACAGAGGCAACTCAGAGTAACACACTAGCAGTTCACCCACAACAAGCTAGTCACTTTTTATCTTTGTCAAAAACTCATGATTAAGATCTTGAGATAAACACCGCAAGAAACAAGATCTCAGAATGCTAGCTAGCTCCATCTGCATTCTTTCGTTTTTAATTTTGTTTTGTTGTATATATGATTGCTATCTCCATCGATCTGTGGCTGTATGCACAAACAAGAGCACGTACTCCTTCACGTGTAGCTAGCTAGCTCACGACCATGCCCTCTCGCCGTGCGCCGCTCGCCGCCGGGTGAGGCTCCGGATCCAGCTCCGGCCCCTCCCTTTCGACCGCTGGTCCGCGTGGCACGCCGCCGCCGCGCCGGCCGCCTGCTTGCCGGACCTCTTCCACCTCGCCAGCTGCAGCAGCCGGCCCACCACCTGCTTCCGCCACCGCGTCACGCCGCCACGCTTCACGTGCTCCACCACCACGGTCGTCGAGGACGGCGGCCGCAGCGTGGCGGCTGGCGCTTTATCCGTCTTGGCGACTTCACCGCCGGCCGCGGCCTTGGCCTTCTGGCCGTCCCACGTCGCCTTGCCGTTGTCCTCGAACTTGATCGATATGAAGGAATCTATTTTTTTTATGTTCCGTCAATAAAAACAGCAGCCGCAACAGATCGATGAGAACAAACCGTACAATGACTTATCAATGATTGTGTCCGTACGAACCGTCGAGGCTTGCAATGGAGGCGGTGTCGGCGCCGGAGTTGTTGGCGTCGTCGACGTCGGGGCCGTGGTGGCGGGAGGAGTCGAGGCGCTGGAGGAAGGAGCCGAGCGCGAAGACCTTGGGGAGGGAGATGCTACTGGTCTTGCGGCGGAGCGCCCTGTAGTACTGGCGCGACGAGAGGTAGCTGGCGCCGTCGGCGGGCGAGGGCGCGCGGTCGGTGCCGGCGCCGTGCTTGGAGGCGAGGAGGAGGAGGAGGCGCTCCCTGAGGCAGTGGGCACAGACGCCGACGACGAGCTCCCTGGGGTGGAAGTAGCAAAAGGGGCTGTCACCAGCTTGTTGGCCGTGGGCGTGGCCTTGCTCTCCTTCTCCTCCTTCTCCTCCTCCATGGCCATGGGCGCCGCCGTACACGTTGCTCATGCTCATGGAGCGCGCTGTCCCTATGCTACGAGGCGATGGGCGGAGGAGTGAGTTGCATGCAGAGCAGAGGAAGCAGCAGAGTAAAGTCGCTAAAAGAGTGAGGTCAATATATGCAATGCAAGAAACTTGGATTCAATGGAGCTGGCTAGGGATAAAGGAAGCTTCACTTTTCCATTCTTTTATCAGAGGTGAGGGCCATGAGACCTCAGACTCAGACCAGAGAGAGAGACATGGGCAGTACTGTTTGGAGTCAGATTATTAGTGTAGGAGCTTAAATTAGGACTACGTACTGTTTGTGCAGCTTGCTGATGTACTAGCTTTTATGAATTGGTCCTCGCTCTGACAGTCAGGCATGGAGCAGCAAACACCTAACACTGCACATGTATATGTAGCAGTAGCATTATCACATCCATCTCTGGAAACACCTGAACTTCTGCTTGGTTACTTACATTTGGTTAATTGGGCTGTCCGTCTGGCCGGTCTAATTAAGCAGATGGCAAGCTCCTATTAGACACATTGATTGTCAGCTTATTAGCTAGTTCGTGATATAATGGATCTCAAGCATCGGCTGCGGTGATCTTGATATATTTGTGGTTCGTAACACTTGGGCGGTCTAAATTAAGTGGATATATACTCTTTTTTTGAACTTAAGATGGATGGATAACTAGGAACCCTGGTGTTGAGTTATCTTGTCATAATAATACTAATTCACAAGGATGAGCTAGCAATAGGTGACGATGGATGGAACAGGTCGAGTTGGGGAGGGTGGTCCAATTTTGATGGAGAAAAGGACCACCTAGCTAAACTCAGATTTGTCAATCAATTTAGTTGCTGGCTAATCCGTTCCCTAAGTACGATTTGCAAGCATAATAAGCAATTGCGATCGATGGAGATGTATGTAATGGAGAACGTACTTCATTTCTTATTTTTCCGTGAGCTCTTGTAAATGGCAGTCAAGGGAAGCTAGGGATACGATTGGCCCACACACGCTCGTCAATGAGAGCCCAAATTATTAGGAGAGGAGCCACCGTCAACACGTATGCGGTATCTGGACCGCGTAATGTATCATGTGCAACGCGCGTGCGTGCTTGGATAGCATGTGCGCTCCTTATCAACGTGTTTTCGGTGATTTAATTTTAACCAATGATTAGTTTAACTATATATTAATTATTTGATAAAAATTGATATTATTAGAAAGTGTTTTTAAATACGAATCCAACAATATCAATTTTATATCGCGTAATCCACATAACGTAAACAAATTCTGGTTCAAGATAAATCTTAAGAAACGCATGTGTCTTATATTTCAGGGCTGGCCTTGTCACAACTCTGACATTCCTCTACCCTCTTCTTTCTTATTCTCACAATTTTGAGAGGATACATGGGCTTGTTTGTTTTCAAGTAATTTTAGTTGCCTTTAAAACTTTTTATTTTTCTTCTAAACCAAGTTCTTCCTGAGCTTTGAGCATGATTTTCCTTACCCATTGTAGGCGTTTTACCTGTGACGGAGCTTGAATGGAAATGTGGAGATGGTTGATTTGATGATATTTCTTTGCTAAGCTTTGGCATTGGGACTAGTTTAGTTTGGCTGTGTGTATCCATTCGATGAAGAAACTGAAAGTCAATAACACTCTTACTTTATCTTAGAAAAACATAGGAAAAACATATAATTAGTTTAGTATGTAGTTACCGCTTAAGTAAAACTAAGTATTTTTCTTAAGAAAGTTTTCGAATGGGAGAGAGGGCGAGGGACGCGATGCCCACTTTGACCCTTAAGAAGCTTCACACCTGGTTTACCAAACCGACTCACCTGAGTCAATGTCAATGCCTAAACCGTAGATCCACACCAAGCCCAAATTGGCTACAAACAAAACTGCTTTCACTTTTTTCTTTTCAAATGAACATGTTCTAAACATCAGTCGAATCATTGACAATCAACTTAATGATATCGTGACCGCTAATAATTATGACTTTATTGCAAGACTTAGAATCTCCAACGGGGAAGGTAAATAAATCCAGTACATTTATAAACTCAATTCTTGAAGTAGGTGCCTTTGTACATTATTCGCATTGATATAGGAAAAAGCTTTTTTCAGTCCCTTAACTATTGATCAAATCTAGTTTTGATCTCTAAACCTTAAAACCAGACAAATTTGACTTTTAACTTTTAAAACCGATAGATTTGGTGCCTCACCTTACTTAAAGCGGTTTCAGCACACAAAAAATAAAAAAATATCTGACAAAACTGGAAAAAAAGGAAAAAAGGATTTTTTTTAATACAAAGCCTTAAATATTTTTGAAAATCAAAAAAAGTTCCCCCAAAAATCAGAAATATATATATATTTCAAAATAAAAAATGGAAATGGAAAAATAGAAAAGAAAAAATATAAGTACAATGGAAAAAACCTAAAAATTCAAGAAAACTCACAAATAATTTAAGAACATTCATAAAAATTCAGGAAATATAATGATTTTTCATGAATGCTCAACAATTATTTGTGTGTGTTCCAAAACACATATCAATTTTCCCCTTTTCTTTTTTATAAGGAAAACCCATTTTTAATTTGTGGAATTTCACTTCTTAAAGTAAATTTTCCTAACTTTGTCATGATATTTTTGATAAATTTTCATATTTTTATCAAAAATATTTATATATCTTTTCATGTAATTTTTCTTTTTTTCCCGAATATTTTGTGTTGACTAGGATGTCACGTGTACAAAACCACAGTCACATCATCGGTAAAACCATGTTGAGTGGGGTGAGGGGACAAAGCTATCTGATTTTAAAGTTAAGAGTCTAGTTTATTTGGTTTTAGAGTTTAGAGATCAAAACTAGATTCGATCAATAGTTGAGGAACTAAAAATGGATTTTTTTTCTTAATATAAACCGATGACGTCGTTCCAACAACAAAAAAAGGTTATTGTGTAAACGGCTATAGCTGGATCGCTTGATCGCCTACCTAACTGAATGTAGTACTCCACATGCTTGCAACAAAATTTGCATTCCTGAGTCCTAACACGGAAGGAACGGGGGCCTGAGGAAGGAGAGTTAAGGCGGGGTGGGGTGCAAAAGATGGGCGGCAAGAAAGGCGAATGGTTGGGTACTTAGGTGATCCCAACCTGCACATGGGATGTGGGGGTAGGCCACCAGCGATACACATATGCATCTTCTTCCCTAAACCCATCGATCCCTCATCTCTCAGTAGTTTTTGTTGCCTAATTGATCTCTCAATTTCACCTTCTCTCCTCTCTTGCTATTATGCCAAGACCAAACATGTTGTTAGAAACAGATGGATGTTGATGCATGCATGGCAAAATTGAAGCTGAAAAATCGACTGAACCAATGCACGAATACATCACATGTCGCATGTGCGTCGGTCTTGTACTTCCTATCTACATTCCAACGGATCCACCAGTACGTTCTTTTCTCACGCGTATGATGAGTGTTTTTCTACGTGCATTCCCTCTTGATATCTTGGAAGGAAGCTTTTCTTTGTTTGCTTTTTACATGTCGTCGTCGGCCGGGACCACCCCGGGCGAGCCAGACCAGCTAGCTGCGTGCGTGCATGGTCCCGATCTGGTTGTGGTTGGTTGGGGTGATCGTGTTATGACTTTGCCTCATCCGTACTTGCACCTGCCTGCCTGCAGCTGATGAGAGCAGATGGGTGAATTCTTCATCCATAGCCGGTGATAAGAGTCCTCTTTCAGATGCAATCTTGCACACGGTGTGTAACTTCCAGACGCAGTGAACAACCCGGCATATCAAGAACCAACCCATCACTGGATGGATCTCCCCCAGAGAATTAGAAACACTCAAACAAGGGCTACCTTCCAAAGATTAAAAGGGAAAGAAAAAAACAAGAGAAGCCAATCAGAGATTCCCGGTCTCTGTCCCCGCAAAAAGAAAAAAAAACATGTGCAAAACCTGGACAGAGCATGCTAGAGGCAATGCATATACGCTAGCAGAGTAGCACTAGTATTAACAGAAGAGGATATCTGGGCTGCACAAGTCGAGGAGATGGAGCGTAACCGTCACCACAACAGGGGAGGGGAGGGGAGGATGCAGTGCACGCACCGCTATGCCAATGCAGACACCTGCATGCAACCAAACCAAGCTGCATGGGGGGCCATCACAAACGCCTGTCCTTGAATTTCCTCGAGACAGCAGATCTTCTCAATTGGACAACAGCACGGTCAAACGAAACAGAGTCTGGACAAGAGCTATCAGGGTCACAATTCGACAATGAACCGACATATAAACTGTCGAGTACACAGCACAATAATCAGGTCACAAAGACGGTCTCAGTACATCAGTTTCCTTTGAAAGCCTGTTCCCGTCCCCATAAGCGCCAGCTAGTGTGTTGGCAATATCATACAAGTACACAGGCAGGCTTGAGACAGGAGTCCCTATGAAGAACCTATGAATCTGATATGATGCATCACAATTCACAGTTAGCAGGCCTAGAGCATCGATTTTCCAGGTCATGTTCATGTGATCTGCGGAAGATGTATGTTGCAGAGTATTCTGTTGATGTTTACCATACAAATAGTACTGATTCAGTATCCAACTGTTCCAGGAGACACCCCTCGTATGATCTGACATCAGATCTGTAGCAGTCGACAACTCCCATCTCTCTAAATGAAGCAGAAAACTTGAAATCGATGGAAGAACCATCCAAGAATGCAGAGCAGATGTTGTAGAAGGACTGTACTTGGCCATGTGATGCACACTGTATACTTTAGTTAGGTTGGGGGTGGAATCAAGTGATTATTGTTAGCTTCAGCTGCAGCAATCTCTGCTGGATGAGCTGCACGCAAAGGATATTCCGAGTATCCTTTTGCACTTCACAAGGTAAAGCAGGAGCACAGGGGTAACATAGAATGGTTAGACGAATATCCTTTGCAGTAAAAAGAAGTGCTATTCAACTACCAGATATACCGTGTCACATCTACACTGATATCAGCTAATTTCTGGGTAGGGCACATCACTAGACCAGCAAGAAATGTGACTTCTAGGAATCTAAAAAGGTAAATACTGCACAACATACAAAATAGTGACCGATCAACCAACTTCAGCATGCAAGCTTTCCATGGTCCAGGATAACAGTAAGCTGAATCGAAATGTAGGAGCTGAGTACACAAACAACATGGTTCACAAGGATTTCCTGATCTCAGATGATGGCAGATCCCACACATTGATTACTTCTGGGGAAACAAAGAAGAAAGTAATCTAAGTAAGTGGTGATGATGACCAGAAAATAACAAAAATTATAGTTGCGGCAGCCCAACAATTCTTGCAAAGTAAAACTGTAAAGTCGCTCTCGCATCCCAGAAGTAGGTTCAGTTAATAAAGCAGGGGACTGAAGGATTGAACAACATATGTTAGCACGAGTAAAGAAGAAGAAAGCCTGATTGCTGATTGATGAACTAGTCATTGAGTAATGCAAAAGTATAGATCAAGAAATGGGGGTAATCAACCACTATGGTGCATAATTAAAAGATATCTACACTCATACAAGTACTATTAAAAGCGATACAAACTAAGGAGAAAAGGTAGCAAGAATATCGGATACATATCTGATATGTGTACGGAATTGCAAACATGACTTATATAAAAGTAAGATGATACTCATCATCAGTGCACAAAATAAACATGTTCATCAGTAATAACCAAGAGCTAATAGAAATGTTTTCACTTTAATGAATACAAGTTTTCATCATTTAAATGTCCAATTCTGGGTTCACGACATTGGCATGTATCATGTCGGCATGCTACTTGGTTCCGCAGTTCAATGGAAGGTCAATGTGCAACCTGATGAATTAAAGTCATTAATCTACACAAACTTCATCTACGTATACATGGTAAACATTCGAGACGAGCAAAGCTGGCGGTAAATACGCTCCAATTCCAGCAAGAACAAAGGTAAGCTGAGAAAGGAAACTTGAACATTTCCAGAAGTGGGAGAGCATACCTAATGGCATTTTGTCAAATGCACCATACAAGAAATCATCATCACTGGGAATTCCCTGAAGAAATGACAATTTTGGTTTCAATGTCTTAAGAGATAACGAAAAATTATGATTACAATTTACAAGACAGAAATGCAATGTTGCTGGTGGCAACCAAAAGAGAATAACAAAATGAACGTATTGACAATTGACAAACGCCAATAAGAGGATGGACAAAATAATTCCCCCTTGGGCATACGGCTACATGAGCAACTCATTGATGAGAAGTGCAACTCCTAGCATTAATCAGTAAGTTGTACCCTAACAATTCGCTTTTCTAGCCAGATGCTTTACCTGCTGCATGAAGAGTACTGAATGAAATAAGGGCACAAGTATATTGCTTCTAAACAGCCATCTCACCTGTGCATTAACAGCACTCCTTCCGGTCCACCTATTTCCAAAATTTGGTGTAACCAATGATGAAGAAGCTGCTGGGATATTAGTCTGAGGATGGTCAGGAAAACTTGAGGTTTGCTCGTCTTGAGAAAACATATGTTCCGATAGAACATTATCCGTGTGTAAGGTGTCATTTTGTATGTGAACATGTTCAAGTGTGAAGGATTGTCCTCTCCCCCTCGGACTATGACAAAAATAATCTAAAAAGGCTTACTTGGATTCTAAAAATTCTTTGGTATCAGACTGCTCTTCGTAATCATCTTCCAGATTAATTACAGGAATCATTCGGCCAAACCCCAGATTGTGAAGTGTAGCTTGTCTATCTGCAGCCTGATCTAAAAGCATTTTCCCATCCTTTAACTGACCCCCGTCTGCTGCGGGTTTATCTGCACCATTACCTAGAAGCATATGTTCACTGTTCAGATCGTAATTATCCAAATCATGCACACCCGTAACATGATGTAAAAGCATTTGCTCAGTCTTTATCTGGTGATTATCCACAGCATGATTGAGTAGCAACTGCTCACCATTCACATGGTAATTGTCCAAAACTTGCACATCAGCGGCCTCATTTAGAAGCATCTGCTCATTCTCCATCTGGTGATTATGATCATCGTGCTCATCTGCATCTTGCTTTAGAAGCGTTTCATCATTGTTTAGAAGTATTTGCTCATCCTCCGACTGGTGATTATCCTGTCCATGTTCATCAGCTCTATGATTTAGAAGCATTTGCTCGCTGTTCAGATCGTCCTTATTCAATTCATATATACCAATACCCTGATTTAGAAGCACCTGTCCATCCTCCAACTGTTGGTTATCATCTGCACGTTCATCTTGATCTTGAGTTTCTGGAGTATCATAATATGCTTGTTGGCCCATCTGACCAACTAAATCAGGCACATTATCACAAACATGGTCTGCAGGAGGATCACTGGGAATCTCAGACATTTCACAGCCCTCGTGAGCTCCAGAAACGTTGAGGTCAAAAATTCTGTACCAAGCTGGCAGCTCTTGTTTATCTCTGCTAAGATCGCCAACATCAGTTTCAACTTCACTTTGTGGAGCCTCCGTTCCATCCCTAACTTCAGAGCAACCACTGTTCTCAGCCACTTGTTCAATTAAGCATGCAATGCCAGCCTCCATGTCCTCCTCAACATCACTGAGCTGGGGCTGCATATGCACCGGTTCCTCAACAGGCTCTGATGGATGAACAACATCCACATTGGATAGTTGGTGTTTTGTGGCATTTATTTCACCAGCATCTGCATCATTCAAGCTAGCAACTGCATTCTCACCATCCTCGTCTCCACAAACGCCTTGACCATGATCATCTGACTCCATCTCCTCATCTTCATGGCTGGCACCGTCATCTGCCTCCACAACCACCACTGAACAAGGGGCCTTCAGATCCCTTGGCATTTGATCGACATCATCGTAGTCCACATCACCATCACCACCAGGAACAGTTCTAGACTCTGGCACCTTGCTGCGATCCAAATCACCACTGCCTGCTCGCCAATCTGAATCCCTCCGGCTGCCACTATAAGAGCTCCTGGTCCTGGTTCTGCTCCTGCTCCTACTTCTCCGCCTTCGATCCAGTCTGACATCGCTAGAGGCGCGCCGGTCGTTATGTGAATAGGAGCGTGACATGCCCGGTCTCCTTTGCTCATCATACGCATGGTTCCGGCGGCCACCCCGATCAACATCACCACCACCTCCTCCATCGTTATACTTGCGCCTCCCGTCAAAGCTTTGGGTCCTCCTATCCCAGCCCGTTCTCCGGGAAAGCCTGTCTTCGTCCCCTTTGTCGCGGCCCCAGTCCCCACCACCTCCATTCCGACGCCACCTCGGGTCGTCATCATGGTACGTGTCGTCCCGCTTCCTGACGTAGCCGGCGGCGGCGGCGGGGGGCTCCGGGCGGAGGCTGGGGTTGCTGTGCTTTGGGTCTTCTCTGGCATGGAGAACGTGCTCGGGGAGGACGCCCTGGGCGACCAAGTAGTGGGCAGCAAGGCGGCCGGCCTCGAGAAGGATGTCGGCGCGTGAACGCCGGTCGCCACCGCCAACGCCGGCGCCGACGAGGGAGGGTGGTGGGGGCTTCTCGTGGCGCCATGGCCGCTCGGGGCTGCGCCTCTGGGGCTGGGACGGGGGCAGCGGGTCACGGAGCCGGCGGTGGTGTCGCGGGGAGGGCGGCGGCGATCGGCGGCGGTATCGTCCGCCCGAGGTCGGCGGCGGCGGCGGCTCGCGGCCGCGAATGCGAGACCTCGGCTGCATCAAACCCTAGGGCGCGCGGAGGAGCTCGGCTCGGTAGGAGGGAAGGGCGGAGGCGGAATCGTAGCGAAATGCGTCCGTCCGCGCGTTCGGTGCGTGCGTTCGGTGCTGTGAAATCCGGCGGGGAGTACAGTGGTGTTCGTCACGGTGGCGAGATCTGCGGACGGCAGCGCGTTCGTTCTCGGCGAGTCTTGAGGCGAAGAGCCAGAGCCGGGAGGCGGAGGGGGAAGGAGATTTGCGGCGAGGGCTTGGGAGTATTTGAGCTCTGAATCTATCTCTCACTTTTACTGCTGCTGGCTGGCTGGTTTCTCACTTAACACTGGCGTGTTCTTTTTTCTTTCTTGTTTCGACTGCGCTGAGTCACGAGAACAAATCTTTTAAAATGTACCCTCATCCTTCAATAAGGTAAATAAATGTAAACTCAGATTTTCCTTGTCAACATATGGTATTCGTAAGAATTCTTGCATGTCTACTCGAGTTCAAGTGGTACGAAGATGGTGGAACAATGGGCACCATGAGAGTGATGAGACGCTCAAAAGAAGGTGCTAGTCTCATCAGATGACCTACAAACATTAATGAGCTTTTCTAAAAGAAAAGGATTTTCTTTTCTGTTTTGGGATGGCCGAGGGGACCACCTGCCACGTTTCGTCGGCGCCGACCAAAAAAATCGGACATGGCATTGGCATTGCCCTGCTTTGCTGCTCGGCTGCAAGCCTCACACGGCCCAAACAAAAAAGAGCCCACCCAAAAAGCAAACCGAACTCTCCCTTTCTTTACCCCTCATGGGGCTTTGAGGTGTCGACGAACAAAATCTAAAGCTCCAACAAGGGGAAAGGGAGATCAATCTAGGTCGGAACTGAGAGTTGCCAGCCAGCGATTTTATTCCTCCTGACACGCAAAAGTGAGAGCATCAATGGTGTACAGCAAAGGATCGATTCACTTTGCATGTTACCCCTCCCTCATTTAGCAACTCTCTGCCATCTGCTCCATCAAGCAAAAGACAGACTACACTTTCTCTTCTGCTTCTCTCACATAGCCTCCAAGGTATATAGGTGTGCACATTTAAATAACTCAGAAACAAATTTGACCAGATAATTGTTACTGATAACATACATATTGGATGAGGGTAGAGAAGCTCAATGCAATAGCTAGAGATATCTTGCAAGTACTAATTGTCAACCAACAGGTAGATAACCATGGCAACTCATTGTAGACCCGGGTCAACAGAAATCATGACAAGACCGATGATAACCTTCATTTTTTTTCTTGAAATTCTAGCATCACTGCTAAATTCCATCAAACAAGCCTTGGCATGGACTAATGAATGACAAGTTGATGCTTGGATGCAGAGCAAAAACTAAAGTAGCATACAACAGATATAAGGTGCCCAAGATGAGTTTTGAGCATAGTGAGAGTCCGTGTTTGAACAGCGTAGAAAATTACCCGAACAAAATGAGAACATATCCATATAAGACTGCTGACATATTCAACTATGAACCACAGTACACATTTTCTTGCTTCTCAGGTCGAACCTGGTCCTGCACAATAGACAGAAAGTACAACAGTTGATATTTAAGTCATTCAATTCAATTCTTCCAAACCAATTCTAACATGATGGTCCTCAAATAAAAAAGAATGAGGTCAAGAATTATTTTAAAAAGAATGCAGCATTCCGGCAGTAAAAACAAATCCAGCTTTATCAAAAATTTCAGATTCAACAGGGGAAGTTCAACGAAAAGGGGAAACTAGAAGGGCATATGACTTGTGATATCTGTCTTCCTGTTTGTAATGCAAGCACCAAGCAGTAATTCCTCTAATTTGGATTACAGCTACTTTCCATAAGAAAATAGTAAAAGTACTGATCACTGATACTAGAAGGAAGCAACAGTTTTTTCAGTCAAAGCAAATACACCAGATGATTATGTCAAAAACTATGGACGCCATGTCATAGAAAATCGAAATCCATGCCAAAGAACAACTTTTCCATATAATTGTCTATACTGTTAGAGAGTTGTATTAGGAGTACGTATCATATTAGGAATATCTCTCATGTAGTTGTACTCATGTACTTGTACTTTATAGGTTGGCCCATGGTCTTGAACAATATACAAGTTGCCTTCGTAACATGGTATCAAATCCTTTAGGGTTGTTTTTCCCGATCAATTTTTCCCGATTGCTTCATCTCTGAAATCAATCGATCTCTCTCATCCCTTCCAGGCAACATACGTTCCACTCTTCTCTTTTCTCCCGTGAAATCTCCACCAAGCCCATGTCCCGATTTGCCGCCACTGCTCTGCCCTTTGACTTTTGTGGCTGCTAGCTGTTGCTCATTGTCGAACGTCACCGCCGGCCGCCGGTGCTCGACCCTCTTCGCCGGACGTCACCGCCGACCGCCGCCGGCCGCCGTCCTCCGTAGGTCGTTGTCATCTGCCAGTGCTCGTGAGCAGATTTCTGCTCAGACATTGGTCCACCTCGAGTTCTCTCTGCTTGCGCTGTGACCTATAGATCTGTCTGTAAAAAAAAAGGTACAATGTCGACATTGTCTGGTTCTTCGTCAAGCACGGTCTCCGCTCCTCATTGTCCC
The DNA here is from genome assembly GCA_019208055.1 of Stipa capillata. Lineage (NCBI taxonomy): Eukaryota > Viridiplantae > Streptophyta > Magnoliopsida > Poales > Poaceae > Stipa > Stipa capillata. Next base: position 28,230 of record JAGXJF010001886.1, read on the forward strand.
TGATCTTCGACGGTCTCAATTATTGGGGTTAGGTCATGCACATGCGTCTTCACATGTGTGGTCAGCGACTTTGGGATTTTCTTACAGTGAGCGGTCATCTCCGTCTTGTCCTGTTTTCCTATCGCCCTATGCACCAACTTGGTATTGCTCGCGAGACAAATGCTCAGAAGAAGCTTGTGGCTAAGGCCGCTCACAAGCAAGGATCAAGGCGAGGCTATGGAGCCCTACAATACTCAACATGCTGCCTACAGGTCTTGGCTCGATAAGGATGCTCGTGTCTCTTGTTATTATTGTTGCTAGCATAGAGGTGCACCTCTAGGCGACGTGATTGCTCTTTCTTCGGCACAGTTGATGTGTGCTCGTCTTCGTGATCGATACAAGTCAGTTGGTGACTCTTTGAACCTTCTTATTGTGCAACACGAGCAGTCGCTGCAGCAAGATGATGCTACTGTGGACGAGTTCTTTGCACAAATGTCATTGGTGTGGAGTCAGCTTGACTCTCTTGGACCGGAGGTTTGCTGCACCTACCAGTGCTGCCAGCGTCAACACTCTCACTTGGAGCTTCGTCACGTCTACGACTTCTTGACACGTCTTTGGGCTAAGTCTGAGCAGCTTCGTGCACAACCGCTTGCTCGCCATCCTCATGTGACTTTGTTGCAGGCTCTTGCCGCGATTCGTAGTGAGGAGACACGCCTTTGTGGTGTGTGTATCCTACCGCTTCCTTCAGTCTTGGGTGTTCATTCGTCGGCTTCTAGACCTGCCGTGTCTCTTGCTGCCCCTCCACTTGTGGTGTCTTCTAGGGGTGGAGGGGTTGCTAGTCTTTGCTGCACCTACTGCGGCAAGGATGGTCACATGGAGTCGTACTATTTTCGGAAGAGGAAGGATATCGCTTGCCGACGCTCTTCTAGGGGCACCACGGGGAGGTGCTACAAGCTCAAGTGTCTCCCATCAACGAACTATTGCTGGTTTGGACGCTACTCAGGAGATGCTCACGCTGCTTCGTCGTCTTACTGCCCTCTCTCCAACAGGTTGTGCTGGTTCTGCTACTCAGTCTTCTAGTGAGAAACCACCTTCGACCTCTTCAGGTACATCACTGTGGATTCTTGATCTGGTGCTTCGTTTCACATGACTTCTGATTCCACTAGTCTTACTTCTCTTAGTCCTTCATCCATCCCACTGTTCAGACCACAGACAGTACCTCTCTTTCTGTTGCAGGACGAGGCACTCTTTTGTCTTCCTCTTTTCATGTTCTTGTTGTTTCTTATGTTCCTAAACTAAGCATGCAACTTATGTCCACTGGCCAGCTCATTGATCACGGTTGTCGTGTCACCTCGATTCTGATGTTGTGTTCAGGACCGCCACACGGGCACTCTGGTTGGGACTGGCCCTCGCCGCCGTGGTTCTCAGCATCTTTGGGAGCTTGACTAGCTTCGTCTACCTTTAGCTCAACCTGCCAGTCTCTTTGTCTCCTCCGTAGGCTTTGCCTCCGCTGCTTCGTCCACCGGGTCATTTGCTTAATGGCATCATTGTTTGGGACATCTTTGTGGTTTGTGCTTATCTTCATTAGTTCGTCATGATCTTTTAGGGTCCGTGTCAGGTGATGCTTCTTTAGATTGTACAGATTGTAAGCTTGGCAAGCAACTCCAATTACCATATCCTTTTAGTGAATCAATATCTAGTGAGCCAGGCCCCATAAATCAACACATGGGAATTTGTCCCTCTTCCTGTACGTGTTCATCTGATCACTTCCGAGTGGGTCTATAAGATTAAGACCTGCTCTTGTGGCACATGGTTTTCAACAAGAGCATGGTCGCAACCATGATGAGACTTTTGCTCATGTGGCTCACATGACCACTATGCGCACCCTTTTTGTCGTGGCCTCTGTTCATGCGTGGTCCATCTCTCAGTTTGATGTCAAGAATGTCTTTCTTAATGTTGAGCAACGTGAGGAGGTGTATATGCAGCCACCACCGGGGTCTTCTGTTCCTGAGGCATGGTTTGTCATCTTCGTCGCTTAAGCAATCCCCTTGTGCCTAGTTCGAGCGTTTTTCTTCCGTGGTCATCGCAACTGATTTTTCCGCCAGTGCTCATGATCATGTGCTTTTTGTCCACACTTCACCTCGTGGTTGAACTCTCCTTCTCCTATATGTTGATGACATGATCATTACTAGAGATGATCCTCAGTGTATCGCCTTTGTGAAGGCTTGTCTCAGTGAGTAGTTCCTTATGTCTAATTTGGGTCATCTTTGTTACTTCCTTGGGATCGAGGTTTCTTCTATGCCTGATGGCTTCTTCCTGTCACAAGAGAAGTATATACAGGATCTTCTTGATTGTGCTTCTCTGATATATCAGCGTACTGCCGATACTCTCACAGAGCTCAATGTTCACTTTTGCCCACCGATGGTGAGCCTCTAGAGGATCCTACTCGCTATCGTCATTTGGTTAGGAGTCTTATTTACCTTGGTGTTACTCGTCCTAACATTTCATATCCAATACATATCCTGAGTTAGTCCGTCTCTACTCCCACTCTGCTCCACTATAGTCATCTTCTCTGTGTCCTGTGATGTCTTTGTGAGACTATCACTCGCCGTCTTTTCTTCCACGCTCCAGCTCTTCTCTTTTCAGCTCCAGGCATATTCTGATGCAACCTAAGCTAGTGATCACTCTGATCATCGGTCTCTTTCTGCCTACTGCGTTTTTCTTGGTGGTTCTCTCATTGTTTGAAAGACTAAGAAGCAGACATCAGTTTCTTGTTCGAGTGTAGAGATTAAGTTGCGAGTTATTGCTCTTTTGACAGCAGAGGTTGCTCGAGACCCAATGAAGTATGAGCTCACCAAGCACATCGGTGTTGGTGCTTCTTATATGCGGTCACAAGTGCAGTATCAGGTTATTGCTCTTCAATATGTGCCCTCCGAGCTTTAATTGGTGAACTTCTTCGCGAAAGCACAAACTCGAGCACATCATAGCTTTTATCTCTTCAAACTCAGTGCTGTTGATCCACCATGAGTTTGAGAGGGGGGTGTCAGAGAGTTTATTGTATTAGGAATTGTATTAAGAGTACATATCATATTAGGAATATCTCTCATGTACTTGTACTATATATGTTGGCCCATGGCCTTGGGCAATATACAAGTTGCCTTCGTAACGTATACAATAGAAAATACTATCAATATTTCAGTAGACACCCTGAGATGATTGTTCAGAGGAAATAAACATAGTATTATAGTCTCTTATGAAAAAAGACAAGCATGATAAGTCCCGTGTTCTGTTCCAAGTATGAGCCAAGATGAAAAGTTCACTGAAGATAACCCACTCTTATAAAAAGTGAAGTAACGAACCTCTAGGTGCACCTTCATTTGGGCCCATCTGCGGTCCAAACATCTGCTGCATCACAGCTCTCAGAGCCTCAGCAGCCTCCTCTTGTCCTGCCAAATTTATTTGGATGCCAGAATCCCTCTGAACACCTGGTTCACCATGTTCCCCCTCGTGTCCATTTGAAGCTTGATGTGCATGATTTGCTTCAATACCTGAGCCCATGAAAGGAAAAGCAGGAGGAACTGCAGCATTGGTTGGGAAAGAAGCCGATGGAGCATGGGTGCCTGAATTCCCTGTCACTGATCCTTGACCATTCCCATTGACGTTTGCATGACCAAAAAAGTCATTCAAATTTATATTTATCGAATGTTGAGATGGCTGTTGACCAAGACCAGACCCACGATTGATGATATTGGCCAAGAATTCAGGAGTAGGAGCATTTCCAGGGGGGAATAGTGTGAAAGGAACACCACTGCTTGCCTGGGCAGCAAAACCGTGGATGTGACTCTTGGTCTTGGCGTGTATGTGTATTCTACAAACAAGGAGATGGATTATTTGGTGATTTCAAAAGACTAAATAACCAAAAAAATCATACCATGTAACTAAAAAGTAGACATTTTATGCATATTAGTACATTATAGAAGTTCCAACTACGAGCTTTGATCGTGCAAATTATTATAAGAAAAACGACAGTCCTGATTTGTTAAGACGACAGGACACATTACAAAGTCCACTTTAAAAAGAGGTAGTTTTCTGGTCACAGTACCTGTCCTGGTGCAGCTTGCTGTTCAGCCAGCTTCCTTTTGGTAGCCTAAAATTTTCAACGCAGAGCAAAATAAAAATTCAGTAGAATTCGTGGTAGTAGGAGAAGTTAACTCAATCAGACTCCTAATGAAAATAAAAAGAAAAGGAAAGAAAACTCTACCTCAATATTCTGTCGAACATTTTCATTACTAGGCTCAAGCTCAGAGGCTGCAAGAAGACCAAGTGAGCTCACTATAAGCTCCATACATTACTGGATATAATAATCTTTGCAATGTAGATTCATGCAGGAATTGCAAATGGAACTGCTAATTTAATCGAGCACATGAAGAAAAAGAATTATGAACCAGAGTTTACACAATGCTGAAAGCATGCCACCATAAGAAAACATGGCATGGATTTGGTTGCAGAACTTGCTCAAGAAGCAATCGAGCAAACGTTTGTTTAACTGGATTGGATGCATGTTAACACTATAGATGTATAAATGTAGAGCAACACACTTAAACACGGCATTTTAGTAGATTGTGGTAAGATAAATCATAACAGGATGATCCACATAAAAGAGGAAAAGAAAGAAATCTGTTCTTAGGTCAGACACTACTGTAAGTTAATAGGTGAAAGTCAAAACAAGGCTCAACTCTTCCCAGAAAAACTTGTTACCACATGTAAACTGTACTGGTAAGGACTTCCGTATGTGTTGTATAAAGCAACATATAGAATAATCCATTAGTATTTCAACAAATTCAACTGAAAGTTTCTTATGCGCCCACCTTTCAAGTATCCCTTATGTAAAGCATCATGAAAATTTCCCATAGCAAAATAAGCAGATCCAAGTCGGCTATATGCTTTGCTGTAGTTAGGATCAATTTCAATTGACTTCAGGCAGTCCTTAACAGCTTCATCGCACATATTAAGAAGGGTATACGCAGCAGCCCTGGAAGAAGCATGTACTTTTCATGTTACATCAAAGCATGAAGCGGATAAATGATCTTGTGAACAACAAGAGTTAATTAAGAGTATAATTATCAGGGTTATAACACCACTAGCGGAACAAGAAAAATAGTACAAGACCACTCTGACAGCAGCTTGTGTTTCCTAAGCATTCAACAATCTCTAATATCAGTTTTGCAGGGAGTTCCCAGTGAAAAAGCCCAAGATATGTACGCTTTGTAACCAGCTGCAGCTGGTTTCAACTGGTTTTCAGCACCTTGGTAGCAGTAGCCAGTAGGAAGAAATAATAACAGATCCTGAGACTCCTCACCACATAACAGGCTATAGAAGCAGTAGAAGAATGCAGGAATTTGAAGCAACAGAGCAATATGCATTTAAACTAGTTCAGGGAGACATGTAGACTGGATGCTTATGAAGCACTATTAGGCACTTGACTACTTAAGCCATCTCAAGATTCCATGTTACATTATTACTCGTGAAAATGGAGAAAACTCAAGCCATTTTTTAGTTCCATCAATTCCGATCCTCATCCCTGAAATTACTCAGTGAAGTTCAACTCGGTATGAGATGTCACCATGAGAGCCAACAAAACTACAATTGCACACTTGTGTGCTTCTTGTTCACCGAAACAGACATCAGAAGTCTCACTAACTTGTACATACCTGTTACAATAGTAAATGGCATTTTTTCTGCTCATTGCAATGGCACTGGTGTACAGCTCTACAGCTTTTAGGTGTTGTTTTGACCTCATGAATTCATTACCTGATGACCAAATATACAGTTAGCTACTGAAATTCGGCACATCCTCATCCATAACATAATGCACATAGAAGGCTTGAACCGCAAAGCCATTTACAACTAAAGGAAAATGAAGATTTTCAAGTCACATGTTGTAAATTTGCTGCACAAACTAATGAACCAACAAATAAAATGCAATATTAAAACTTGGGCATATGAAACAACAAAGGATTGTGGTTGCGTACCTTTCAATTTAAAGAACTCTGCAAGGTCTACTAAGCTTGCTATTCTCCTTCCTGAGTTACGCACCTCCTAAACAGATATATATCAAACTTCTTCATTAAAGATATACGTAGAATAATTAAGTGAAAACAAAATAAAGCTAGAATGTGGGCCAACAAGTTCCCTGATGGCCTAATGCCTCAATAGTCTACTCTTTGTCTTCATCCAAGAGAACTGAAATGACACAAGATGCCCTAAGAATAGGGGAGCATCTGTAATAGCTTTTCTTGGTAATGGGAACAATGTGAACATGATCAAATATTTTACTACCTCCGTGTCACAATACATGTCATTTTAGATATTGACATGGTCTTCAAGGTTATATTTTGACCACAATTTCTATGAAAATATGTTTCCTCAAATAAAAATAAGTATAAAAATATATTTCATGATGGACCTAGCATTATAAATTTGGTGTTGTGGATGTTGGTAAATTTTTCTATATTGATGGTCAAACTTTAAAATGTTTGAATTTTGCAGATCCTAAAATGACATGTATTGTGACACGAAGATAGTACTTCATTAAGCCTGAAAATGCTAGGGAAGAAAACAAGCACGTCATACCAGTAATGCATCATCGAACAATTGTGATGCTTTTGAAAGTTGACCAGGATCTTCAGCTCCAGCAGGTGATGTCTTAAAGAAATTTATTTCATCAAGTGCAGCATAGAATTTTGCAAATAGCTCATCCCCTGAATGATCTGAACAGAAAGAAATCAAGTTCCATGAGAAAAGAGTAATTTCAGCAAATGATTCTTTTTACATCCCTCATTAGGTAATAATGACCCCAAGACCCTACAAATGAAATCAAGTGACAAAAGGCAGCAAAGCTTTACATAAGTAGACTTGATAGTTCCAACAATATCTGGACATCTGATCATAGAGAAAGTCTACAGTTTATGCCATAGTCATACCTATGTCAAAGGCATCTTCCGCTTGGCCTTCACTCTGATCAGGAGATGCAGAGACTATATCAGAAGCTAATATCTTATGAAGGTTATTAGGGAAAGAAAATAATAAAAACTGATCGAATAAAGCATATGACATACATAGAAGTTCTAACGACCATGTACGCCTAAATGAATGAATTTAAATGCATCAACATGAAAAGAATGGATGCCAATGGTAGATAGAATATACAAAGCATGTGTCAAATGAGAGGGGGCATACATTTGATGTTGTACATTTATTTGTGTCTTCTTGGATACTGGAAGTACTTGCACTGCAAGAGGGTTTGTTCGGCACTGATTGTGACACCGGATCTGGTCTCGACTTATCTTGTTCACTAGCTTCCAGAGAACTAAAGAGTTCAAGTAACAGTCCTGGCTGTATCCCCTCGCCAGTCGATGATGAGTTGATACTAAAAACAGATTCCAGGCAATCCCTAGCAACTTCAAGAGCTTCAGGATCAACTCCGGGAGCTAACTCAACTGCATTCCAAACACGGTTCCAATGTCAGAAGAACCAATGGTAAATAAACATAATGAGGAAACTCCGAGCAGTAATGTGCATCCGTTGTGGTAACAAGGGCTAAACTGGCCCTTTTGTTTCTCCCTGTGCGAGTTAATTTATTGACATATTTGTCACTTCTAATTATACTTCTAGGGAACACATGCTACTACCAATTTGCACCGAAAAAAGGAATCATTTAGTTGTCTATGGTGCATTTGCCACGTGTCTATGTGCACTTTACATCTGGTATCAGCTATATAAATTCGTGTTAAAACGAATCCTATACCTAATGAATGCCATAAACATATGTCAGTTAAAAGCTCAGCAAGTCTTTTGGATGTAAAGAACCGCATAAGATCCATAACCTCTTTTTTCTAACTATAAGGCCACACTCCCGTTAGGACTGTACAAATCCAGTTAGCCAATTTTTCTACAAGCTTGCTGCGAGTCAGCGGGTTGGCGCCAATTTGGCAACCTGGATTTCTTCACCCATAACCCCCATTTAAGATCCATATCCTTTTCCACTCAACTCCAATCGGAAACCATTTTTGTCCAAAAGCATGCAGCAACATGATATCACAGAATCACATCGCATGAGTGGCACATACTAAAACAGATCACGGGGAACGTAATTGTGAGTCCAGCCAGGTGAATGCCCCCAACAAAACATCTCATAACACAGTACCGCAGTGCCGCGCCTGATCAGGCAGTCAACCAGATTAACACGTGCACATGTGAATCATCTAATTGCCATTGTCTCCTTGGCAAGCCCCCGCTTCCTAATGGAACCCAAAACTGCCACTTTAAGCAATGCAATGACCATATGCATGATTTTGGGGGACATACATATCACATCGAACAGAGCCCTATTTTAGCATCGGGACTTTGTTTTAATCGTCTGGTAAGGGTTTAGCGATCCGAAATCAACATTGCTACCTAGTTGGCGATGCTAACTGAACCCTATTATATCATCAGATTCAATTGATCGGTAACAGGCGCGAGTGGAGCAGGCGAACCGATCCCCTCCCGCGATCACACCCGCTCAGGAAGCGAGCAACCCCATAACTCATCGGTCGATCGGCATGAGAAATTTAGGAAAGCAAGGGTACAAACTCTAGTAGTAGCAGAAGCAGCAGCGAGGAAATATAGAAGGCGGATGCAGAATTGAGATGGGAAGGAGGGCGAGGGGTGGTAGTGGTACCGACCGGAGTTGAGGAAATCGAGGAAGGAGAGGACGATGCGGCGCGAGACGGGGGAGTCCGAGCGGGTCATGTTCCCCATCGCCCCGGCAGGCCGGAGGCGGAGGCGGAGGCGGAAGGGGGCGGCGAGGTCAATACGACGACGGTACAGTAGAGGTAGAGGAAAGGAGAGTTGAGATATCAGAGTTGGCCCATCTCTATCTCAAGGCCTACTGACGCAGCCCAACTTTGCCTTGTGCTTTCTCTCTGCTGCAACTTCTTCTGGTTTTTGCTTTTTTTTCAAAAAAACCTATAACACTGTCCCGTGCAATTGCACGGAAAACACTCTTAATTATGTTTATTCTTTTACTCGTACATGTGATATTAGATTAGTACAGGAAATAAAAGTTCAGATCGCGAGATTTAGGTACAATTGTGATAATCTATCGGATACTATCTGTTTAGATACAGTTATGAAGATCTATCGGCTATGATCTATTTAGGTACAGTTATGAAGATCTATTGGTTGTAGTCCACTAATAATAAAAGGGTCCACCAAATTAATGATCGGATGTTTTGCTTTTTTGTGGGAATTTCTAGCCTTTTTTTATTTTATTGTATTCTGCTTTTAGTATATAGTAGATAGTAGAAGTAGATTGAAAACTTGTTAGGGCCAGGCGCGATATAAGATACGCGCAACAGGTTGCGAATTTGGATGCTTATCCTCGTCAGCACTCCCTTCCTCCCGTGCGCGCCATGTTTCCTGGGGTGTCACCGCCCTCCCGACTCTATCGTTCTCTCTCGATGTTTTTGCCTAGGTGCCCACACTCTAGAGCTCTCTTTCCGAACTTCATGGCCCCGCCGGTTGACGCCATACCCGTGGGAGAGCAAGGGAGGAGGTGCAGGGATGCTAGATCTGGACTTTTGAGATTAGGTTCGAAGGCTCCAATAGATCTAGTGAAAGCTGTGATTTGGGATCTTTAGGTTGTCATTTTTTGGGTCGAGAGTTTCATTTCATGTGGTTGAAAACATGATTTTTGCAATAGAAAATTTGATTTTGTTGTGGTAGAAAGCTCATAGTTATTTAGTTGACTATTGTAATGAGCATGAACCGGATCACTTTAAAGTTTTGTTTGTTCAAATGGAAACTTGGGATCCGTCGACTAAAAGTTGAAAGTTGTTTAATTTGTCGGTGGAAAAACTTTGTCTATCAAGTTGAAAGTTGATTTTCTAAGTAATTTTTTAAAAAAATGGTTGAAAGCTGGATCTTTTGTTGTTCTTCTCCTACTCTGGTTAGGGGGCCCTCACCACTCATCGGAGATGATAACCGATGCCAGACGGCTGAAGTAAGAGGTGGTAGGGGGAAGAGGAACGGTGGCCATGGAGCAGTACAAGTGGAAAGGGGGCAGAGCGCAGTGGATTGGGGGTTAGTCGTTCCAACGGCTCACTGTAGGTGTCGAAAATTGTTCGTCGGGACGGTCCTTCATAAATTAACGATCTCCTGAGAAACTTGATGAGTCATTGATTGGCTTTGATCATGGAGTCGAAGGAATTCAAGTGCAATCCCAGCTAATAAACTAAAATTCAGTAGCACATTACTTACGATGAGTATAGCAGTAGATAGTAGTTCATCAAATGAATGAAGGAATTTCATGGAATTCCATAAAAGAATGTTGTTAGCTGTTACAGGCAGACGCACATGAGTTCAACAAAAATTTAGAAACTGCACCATCTAATCTTTATCGCCTTCCGCGGCGTCCGTTGGCCGGCGCAGCGCCAAGCGCCGGGAACTCCTCGGTGGAGAGATTGAAAGGGATGTCGCCGCTGGGGCTCTGTCCCGCCCGGACAGCAGCCTGGTACTGCGCTCTAGCCGCCGCCTCCGCCGCCTGCTCTTGCTGCTGCGGATTCTGAGGTGTTGCAGGCGTGCCACTCGCCGGACTACCGGTGCCAGCGACCTGAGGTGCCGCTTGCAGCTGAGGCGTTCTTACCGGGAGGCTCTGACTTTGCTCTCCCGCTCCTCTGTTCTGCGGCTGAGTCATCATCGCCGGCCGGACCGTATACGGCAACGGCGCGAGCTTCTGCAGCTCCTGGTCAGCCCTGAAGTTGAATGGAAGCTTGCTGGCGTCCATCTTCCGGAAGGTAATGGAGATCCTTTTGGCGGGCACGGCCGGCACGCAGTGCTTGGCGACGTCGGCGCCGTTGCCCTTGAGCACGAGGACGGAGCCCACGGGGAGCGGGATGGATGCCGCGCCGGCGAACTCACCGGGGCCGACGACCTTCAACTCCCTGCCGAAGAGGATACTGCACTCGGCGAGGAAGGAGACGGTGCAGAATGGCCTGAGGAAGTCGTGGTGGTCGATGTGGGGCGGGATGCAGTCGTCCTTGTCGTAGATGTTGACGATGCAGCTGTCGGCGACACACGTCGGCGGGAGGACGCGCCACCGGACGAGGCGGCGGACCATGGCGGCGAGCAGCGGCGGCAGCGGGTCGACCTCCTCGTCCCTGACGATCCCCGGCGGGTTGCCGTCCCTGTCGGTGGCGTAGTTGTAGCAGCAGCCGAACTGGATCGTGGCGCGCCCCTTCCCGCGCATCCACTTGCGCGGCTCCGAGTACGTCCGCTCTGCAAAAAAACCATGGAGCTACCTACAGTTAGAACATGCTGATATGAATCAGAAAATAAAAAGTAAATCCACTCCAGTTTTGGATGCTAAAATCAAGAAACAGCCGGCAAGTCAGAGCAATGGAACAGAAATAATCAACCACGGATTGTAACTGTAGGGACAAATTGACTTAGGAAACAATACGGGGGAATTAAGATTTCATCTATCTATCTACAGAGCTTGTGTGGAACTGTGGAATTGGAGGACGGCAGGCATGAGGTAAAGACAGAGAACTGGCGTGAATATGATGCAGGAGATGAGGGAGAATTGGTTGATACCTCTGAGGAGTCCCCGGCGTCCCCTGTCCTGCAGGTCGTTGACGCAGGCGACGATTTCCTTCTGCTCGTCGGGGGAGAAGACGGCGGTGTGCAGCTCCAGGCCCTGGAGCACGTTGACCATGCGCCCGTCGACCCGCTCCATTTGGCAGAAATCCTTCTTCCGCCGCACCCTCCCCATCCCCTCGTCGGACATGGACATCGCAGCAGCGGCGGCGGCCATAGGAGCAACGGGATCTGGCTGATGAGGCAGACAAGATAGAGGTCTCGCGAAAATCAGGAATCTGGCGGCTGGCGTGATGTGTTGCTCCAGCTCAGTTTATACTTGGCAGTCTGGCACTCCGTGTCCAAATCGGGGTCGGCTCGTGTGTTTCTCTCCTCTGAGGAGGAGTCACGTACCGCCTTTTGTAGCGCACCCACACGTGGGCTGCAGCCTGCGTTGACTCACGCCTTTCTCTAGCGCTGATCACCTTGCAATTTGGGCTGCGGCCACACATGATGATAATGGATGCCCAGCCCATCTGTAGCCTTTTACTTGTATGGGAGCCTTGATTCAAATGGGTCAGCAGCTCAGCACGGGCTTCCCGTATATCCATGTTGACCTTAGAATTCCCCGGATCATCTAGCTCTTTTTCTAGATCCACCTTAGTAACATAGCGCTGGGATTTGGAAAGCCTAACTGCCGCCGGTGGAGAAAAAGAAGAGAGAGAGAGTGACCATTATATTTTCGTCGGTTCTCCTCATCTTTAATGGCTAATCAAACGCCAAGAGATGAGGGAACCCCAGGTCAACACTTGGCATGTAGATTAGGTTTCTACTATATTAAATTTGTGTCTCCTTGACGGTAACGGCTCGACGGTGGAAGGTGGCGGTGTACAGACTAAAGGCCTCCCAACTTTATCCCCGTCGTAGTGTGGTCATCATGATCGATGTTAAGGAGTCAGTGATGTTTTTGTCCCGCAAATCGACGACTCTTGATCCAATTAGATTATCGTCCGGTGCCTCGGTCTGACTTGGTGGTGGTGACGACGGTTGTGATGTTTCATCCTTTTGTGCTATTGATCTTCTTCCACAGCGATCCGACAACAAAATAGCGGTTTGGCACCCTACTTTGCGAGGGGCGTGTCTCCGGCCACAGTGCGTTTAGCGGTGTTAGGTTCCCACCTCTTGGGATGGGCAGCTCATGCGGTTCTTCAAAACCTTTGAGGTTAGTTAGACTTGTGCACGTTTGATCTTCTACAATTTCTTCATTGAATGTATGGAAGAATGCTAAAATGCGAAGGGCGGAGCTAGAGACGACAACTTCGAAAACCTTGATGTAAGTTCAGTTTTTATCAAGGGGCTCTGTTGCTCGTGTTTATTTTGGTTTCTTCGATGCGTTGTACTGTCTTTATTTAATTAAGAACGTTAATCTAACTTTTTTTCTATATCAAATTTTCAATTTTTGCTTTTCCTAGGTGAGTTGCTTCCCTAGATTTTAGTTACCCTGATGGGTTTTATCATACCAACTCACTCGAACATTGATGGCGATGGCTACACCTAAATAATACAGATGCTCAGATACATCAACAATCTATTTCCCATTGTCATTGTCGTACACGATCAAGCAACTGTTGCAAGGTACGGAGTCGAAGGTGCAAAGAAGATAAAGAAGTTCGGCGTGACTCGTATGGACTTGATGGTAGCATATTGTCAAGACCCCGAAATTGTAACTAGACCTAAGCATGATGTGCCACCTGAATACCCGAGCAGCTACCCAACATACCATGCGCATATGAAAATATATGTATCAATCACCTTTGGGCAATCCAACACCGGATCAACATATCATATGCGTACGAAGTCGTATGCATCTATCACTGTTGGTCAAGCCAGACAAAAATGTACATCTAGCAAAGGTGAAAAGATCTACACTGTCGACTAGGTTAGATCCCCACACCTAACCTAATCGGTCGAAGCATCACAGCTAGTGGGTCACTCGACAATAACACTTAATGAACATAGGACAGCCCTAACTCTTTACAGATTCCCCATATACTTCAAAAACATATACATATGGTGTATGAGGTAGGCATAGTACAACTTGATCATCACAACTCAAACTCTAAAGAAAAATTATAGATATATAATTCACATCCCATACACGGGGCAATACTTATCTTACAAATTACTTGACTTGAAAGTTGATAAAGATCCAACATAAAGTAAAGTACATCAGCGGAAACATACTAAATGTACAAGAGATGGTAACCATAAACATCTCACAAAAGTCACATAACCCACAAGATACCAACCAAGGCAAAACAAACAAACTAGACGTCACTTCCAATGTTTTCCGTGTCATAGTTTTCACCTACACTAGAATCACCTAATGCTCATTCAAATTAACTTAAGCATGTCATGAGACAAGAAGTAAAATACTACACAAGTAATTCATTTATAAAATGTCAGGACCCTGAGTTCAAAACCAACTCCGGCAGCGATATGAGATCCGAATACCTGAGAAACCACCCAGCACACCATACGCTTACCAAACATCGTTTGCCTTCACTGCTAGATGATCCAACACCTAACCGACCCACCATACGCTTATCCGACATCGTATGCACTCACGGTTGGTTAAGCCGGGCAATGACGCACTTATCACAAGAAGGAGTTGAAAATGACTCCAAAGTCCGGTAAAGAGGTAACACTACTCTTAAGTTCACTAAGTACAGTAATCCCGGAAGAGCCCAGCAGTCATACCTGTTGGAAATATGCCCTAGAGGCAATAATAAATTGTTATTATCATATTTCTTGTTCATGATAAATGTTTATACTCCATGCTATAATTGTATTAACCGGAAACATAATACATGTGTGGTTTTATAAACAACACCGTGTCCCTAGCAATGCCTCTATCTGGCTAGCTCGTTGATTAAATGATGGTTAAGGTTTCCTAATCATGGACATGTGATGTCGGTTAATAACGGGGGTCATGTCATTAGGAGAATGACATGATGGACAGACCCAAATTAAGTTAGGCAATTCGATCACGTCACAAAATTCATATTGCACAGCTTTCCATTGTTAAATGTTCCGATCCTTAGACCATGAGATAATGCCACTCCCTGGTACCGGAAGAATGCTTTGGGGGCATCAACCGTCACGCCGTAACAGGGTGATCATAAAGGTGTCTTTCAGGTATTTCGGAAAGTACTTGTTGGGTTGCATGTATCGAGAGTGGGATTTGTCCATCCATGTGACAGAGAGATATACTCTGGGCCCACTCGGTAAAGCACATTCTGTATCGCTTGCAAGCACGTGACTAAAGAGTTGGTCACAGAGGATGTGGCATTACGGAACGAGTAAAGAGTACTTGCCGGTAACGAGATTGAACTAGGTATGGTGATACCGACGATCGAATCTCGAGCAAGTAAAATATCGCGAGACAAAGGGAATGGAATATTCGACATCGTGGTTCAAACCGATAAAGATCTTCGTTGAATACGTGGGAGTCATTATGGACATCCAGGTCCCGCTATTGATTATCGATCGGAGAGGTGTCTCGATCATGTCCACATATTCCCGAACCCGTAGGGTCACACACTTAAGGTTCGTTGACGCTAGGGTATAAAATGAGATATTAATATGGTGAGACTGAAATTTTGTTCGGAGTCTCGGATGGGATCCAGGACGTCACGAGGAGCTCCGGAATGGTCCGGAGATAAAGATTCATATATGGGAAAGTATTTTTAGGGTTCCGGAAAAGTTCGGGATTTTTCCGGTATCGTACCGGGAAGGTTTTAGAAGGTTCCGGGGGTCCCCGGGTGGGGCCCCACTTATCCCGGAGGGGTCCACATGGACCAAGGGTACTGCATGAACAGTACACACGTGAATAGTGTCGCGTGAACAGTAACCCCCCTTCCTAAGGGATAAGATCAAATCCCTTAAAAATAGGAGATAAGATCGAAAGGGGAGGCTTTACTTGGGGGAGGGTACTGTTCACGCGCGTACTGTTCACGCGTGTACTGTTCACGGGTACTATTTCTCCTCCTCCAAGTTTCCTCCTCTATATAAAGGAGGGGAGGGGCAGCCCTCCGGACAGATCCATCCCAGCCAGCCCCTCCCTCTCTCCCATCTACTCCTCTCCCGCAGCTGCTTAGGCGAAGCCCTGCAGGAATTTCTCCACCACATCCACCACCACACCGTCGTGCTGCTGAAGATCTCATCTACCTCTCCACCTCACCTTGCTGGATCAAGAAGGAGGAGACGTCATCGAGCCGTACGTGTGCACATCTCGGAGGTGCCGCTCGTTGCGGTGCTTGATCGGATTGGAACACGAGAAGATCCCTCTCGCGGCTGGGAGGTATAACCTAGCTGCGGGAGGCTGCGGGCTTCATCGACAACGGTCAAATTCTCCGCTGCGTTGACGTGTTCGTCGAGGGTATGTAAATATGATCTGTCTCTCGTTGCAAGCTTCTTCTAGATTGGATCTTGGTTTTCTAGATTGGATCTAGGTTTTCGTTTGCATCTCGTAGGAAAATTTTTGTTTTCTATGCTACGAATCCCATCAATACCCACGCCCTAACCTAGCCCAAAAGCTAGTGAGTCGCTCGAAAGCCCGGTACGATTACCCACACTCTACCTAGCCGGCACTGCATCTCAGCTAGTGGATCACTCAACCGAGAACACCTCACAGAATGAACATCAAGAGAAAGCATTACTTCTTTACGATCTAATTCCATATACTTCAATCATACACGCACGGGATATGGAACAATCACAATTAACAACTTCATATCACAGTTCAAACTCTACTGAGAAAGAGTTAAAAGATACATAAGTTACCTCTTACCCGAAAGGGGTTTTACCACACATAACTTACAACTTGAAGGCTAATTACAGGTCTTCGAATTTCAAAAAAACAGCAACGAACACAAAAATTAAAACCTTGAGATGGCAGCCCGGCCATCTCCATATGCATAAACGCAACCCACATTATTATGACCAAAAAAGATAACACGAAACTAAGCATCGGTATCAACACTCTCCACGTCGTAGTACTCACCGATAATGGGATCACCTGCAGCAAATTCGGAATTGAATTCCGTAAGTACTTTGGTATTTGCAAGCTACATTTGTAGGCTCATCCCAATTCAATTTCAGCATAGCATGTGATAAAGAGAAACACTAACACCTCATAGTAGCATTAACAATTAAGCATGGCATGAACATAAGGAATAATTCAATATCCACATTTACCATCATGCTCAAGTTAAATTTCAGATTTGAACACATAGCAATTCAAACAAGGATTCTATTGAACCAATATGTGAGCATTCAAAATTAGACAAAATTTCAGAGCTCCTCAATCCATCAAGCCAAACAAGGCAGTTTCATTACGGTTGCACCAAACAAGGCTCAACCAATTGTGTGGTCAGGTAAGACCAACAGAACTTGCCTGACGCGAGAGATGAATTCAAAATGTGTAAGTACAGGGTTGACCGACCGTAACTTCCCACCATCCTCAATTCAGCCCCGCCGTGGGTGACGGGTAAAGCCCTACGATACCGGTATCGGATCAGTTTGGCAGCCTGCCGATCCATCAGTAGGCGATGGTACCCCGGCTCTCACAACTCCCCAATTAGGGTTCCATATTTATTAGTCCATTTAAAATATCATCGTTGATCTTACAACCAAATCAACCTACCATGCTAGGGATGCGTCATCACATGACATCCATTAACATGAACATATCATCAAGTATTTCATCTCAATCACAAACATAGCATGAAAATAATTAGGGAATCTTAGCGAGCTTTTGTATACTTACCTTGCTGCGATTGATCAAATTCACTATAGTATTCGGCTTCGATAAACTCCTGGTTGCTTGATTCTACCAAAATTAATCTCGAATACCGAATAAAGCAATAAATGAACTTGGATTAAAATCAGCAATAATAAAATCCAAAAATGCATGATATGAACCATAATATGTAGAGAGTTAATATATGCAACTAATGCAATTGATTTCATCGAAATCGGAGCTCTAGGGTGTGAGTTATTAATTTTTGAAGTCGTGTAGGTTGATTTTAGGGTTGCATTTGTTCAGGTATAGATGTAGCGTATGTAAAGGACTCATGGATGCAATCTTTAATCTAATAGTCAACGTATACCCTAAATACTCTTCTGGTGCTACATATGCTCCTATTAGGTTCACTAGTTATTTTCTCCAAATCATATTGTAATCCTAAGGAAGAAAGGCATTACAGGTATTTTCAAAGTTTTATAGCAAGTTAACATGGATAACAATTGTGCCATAATATTCTACAAGCTAGAATAAGAATAACAAAAAGAAAATCACTCATTCTGGAACTCATTTGCCTTAGCTACAAAATTTTGAAGATTTAACTAAACCTTATCCCTCAATGCTGAGAGTTAACATTAGTTCCTACTTCTTCAAATGTGTAACAAAATCATTTACACTGATTTTGAATCGAGGAACACATTAAAGGTTCTTAGCTGCCATTAGTTCCTTCATATCATTGAGGTTAAACTTTAGGTCACGTGTTCAAAGTTTCAAGCACATGTGGATTTTAATTGACCTACAGGATGATATGAGATGCACAACTCCAACTTCATTTTCTTTTGGAACTCCAAGAGTTATAATTACCCTCTTACAAGAAGTGGGTCATTACATAAAATAACATGGCATAGCATGAACATGAAAGAAATATAAGCACCAACATATATTCATCATATCCATTAATTCATTTAAAAAGAGCGCATGAGGATCGTGTGCTCACCACAGCACGACGGCGTGCTTAGTCGAGGCGGAGGCAGGCGGAAACATCGCCGTAGTGGTTCATCGGTGGCAACAGAGTGGTGCAGATGTTGGGGAGGAATAAGGTTTGCATGGTTCCATTCGTCATTAGCAAGGCTTCTCCAGCTCTCTAGGATCACTCTGAAGTCATTGGCAGGGGCAGGATGACGCGGTGGCAAGGAGCTTCCATAGCAGCGTTAGCGATGTCAATCGACTTCTCGACAATGAGACCCACCGAAGCACGGAATAGAAAAGGGAGGAGGTTAGGGAGTGTAGCAGCACCCTAAGAAGCTCAAGGAGGTAGTGGTTCAAGCCAGAACTCACCGAAGATGGCGAGTTATTCACGACAAATCTCCACCGGTGTCAAGGAAGAAGAAGGACTGCCCCCAATTTCTTGCACCAAAAGGCACGGCAAGGACATTCATGAGATCAAGGAAATTAGGCGGAGAAGGTGGACAACACTGATCGGCGGGTCTTACCTTCTGGTGTGAGGTGACAGTGTGGTGCTGCCTCAGTTACGGCCACCGGAGCTCAAGTGCCAAATGCGTTCCGGGCAATGAGCTCAACGGCTCGCTCCAAGTAGAAGAGAGTGAGAGGAGTACAATGGGATGGTCGGTATGTAGAGAAATGTGTAGGTGGTGATGCAATCAAGACAAGGTGAGAGAGGGGGAGATAACCGAGATCGGTCCTTATGGGTGGGGTAGATTCCGGCAATGCTATCAGCCTTGTTTGCATTGAGAGAGGGCCGTGGCGTATCATCGAATAGTTGTAGGGACGATGGCAAACCGACTGGGCAGTTGGTCGTCAATGGCATGCTGTCCCTGTCATAGCCGGCATGCGGCGTGTGGTAGGGAAGGAGGCCTGACGGGCAGGGCCAACGGGTTAGTGAGAGAGAAAAGGGCTGCATGGGCGTCGGCTTGGGCGGCAAGGGAAGGAGGTGGGCCAAGATTTAGCCCAATCAGATAAGGGTTTTTCTCTTTTCTTTGATTTTATTTTGTACTGCTTTTGTGTTCAAAATTCTAGAGGGTTCAAATCTAGTTTCTAAATCCAAGAAAATTCACAGAGGGCCTTTCTAATATTTATGAATTATATGAATTTTCTCAGATTAAGATAAGCCATTTGTAATTGTTATTTAAATACAAGCCCAGTATGCCCTAGTTTAGGTTTGAGCTATAAGTAGGTGAAATAATTCTCAGAAATTTATGAAAAAAATTATATTTGGGGTTTAGGAAGGAAAATGAGCCAAAAATACAAAAATTCATAAATTTTTATTAAGGAGAAATTTTCCAATTAATATATAACAGTTCTGCCAATTTGAAAATTGTTTAAATAATACTTGGTTCAAATATGTAAATCATCTCCAAAATTTCAGAAAATTTTCAAAGACCTTATTTGAGGTGTATAAGACCTAGAAAAATTATCAAAGTGAATCTTTGATGATGTTGGTTCCACACGTTTTATTTAAGTTGACTCTATGTTAAATTTACATGCTTTTAAATTGGAGCTGTTTTTAACTAATATAAATGCATAAATGCAATAATATGGAATGCACCTTATCACATTATGATCATCAAGGATCTCATTCACACATAATACAGCCTTGAGTAATTACACATGCCATTTATCTTCATTGTCCAATGTAAACTTATGTATTTTGCTCCTTCAGTTGTCAATATAAATCAGATGATTTTTATTTTAAAAAGAGCAATATCTGTCCTTCGCTCTCAACCAAAAAAAAGGAAATGAATAGGAAAAAGAACACAATAGCAGTTCTTTCATGAAATAAAGTAGCATCAGAATGGTGCTTTCTTCTCCATGCTGATAGAGCATTTTGGCATCACTACCAGAATCGGCTCGTATGCCGAGTGCCACAAACACTCGGCGAAGGCCAAAAAACACTCGGCAAAGGCTTCACCGAGTGTTACACTCGGCAAACCACACTCGGCATAAACCCTGCCGGCAAAGCTCTCTTTACCGAGTGCTTTTCGTCGCCCACTCGGCAAAGGCCTTTGCCGAGTGTCAAAAGGCTGGTACTCGGCAAATCATTTTAGCATAATTAAAAAAAAGACGGCGCCTGGCGCCGGTGCCGGCGCGGTTGGGCCGTGGTCGCGGTAGCCTCACGCGGCGTCGAAACGTCTGCCGGGGGGGAGGGGAGTCGCCGAGAGGAGGTGCGTGGTGTGGTTGTGGGCTGGAGCTCGCCGTCCGTGGCTCCGGTCTGCGCCGCCGGGGACGATGGTGCGGTGGCAGAGGCGATGACGGGACGGTGGAGCACCGCGGACGCCCTGGCCGTGGGTCGCGATGTCGGGAACGGGGAGCACCGCGGACGGCAAGACACGGCCGTGGGAGCTCGACGGGACAACGAGCTCGTCGGAGCCCGGATCTGGCCATGGTCGGGGAGGAGGAGCTCGTTGGGGAGTGCGCGGATGAGGTCCAGCGCTCGGGTCCACGGGCGGCCGGCGACGTGGAGGCGGGGACGGCGGAGGCACGGCCCGGGCGGAGGCGCGGCTCCCCGGACGACGTTGGTCCCTGCCGAGGAGGAGGCGGCGGCTGGACGGCGTTGGCCTGCGGCGACGAAGTGTGAGGAGAGGCGAGGAGGCAGCGGTCGCTGGAGGTGGCGATGTGCGAGGAGGCGAGGAGGAGGTGGCGAGGACGCTAGGGATAAGGGGATGAGAAGGGAAGAGAGAGAGGGAGGGTTCCCTGCCGTTGGATCTGAGACAATCGAACGGCTACGAGGCGCGATCCGTGGGAGTCTGGCGCTGACCAATCAGAACGCAGGAACAGCTTTGCCGAGTGTTGCACTCGGCAAACACTCAAGACTTTGTCGAGTGTTACACTCGGCAAACTCTGTTTATATGACTTGCAAAAAAATAATACTTGTATACCCAATACTTTTGTGAAACATTCTCAAATTTTTACCACAGCCTCTAGGGGTCATATCATGACACCATGCCAAGTTTCGTGTTTTTCTGGCTTCGTTTGAATTTTTTAGAATTAAATAACCACTAAGCTCCACGTTGGTGCCCGAGCATAGGCCCCCTGGTGTTTGGCACTCATTTTCTTTTGTGGTATAAGGGCTAAACATAGACTAAAGACCACCAATAAGATTTTTCAACCCACTTCTAGCCATAATTTCATGTACCTGCAGTTCAAATTTGAATTATATGCATTAAATGCCTAAAAAATGCACTTAATGGCTTAAATATAGCAAACGGACCCAAAAAAAAGCCAAATTTTGAAATGATATATGTAATGGTGTATGTTGAGTGTGAAAAAAGTTTCAAGGGAAGCAGGGGTCGCTTCGCATGCAAATCTAATCTGTTCCTTCTCGAAACCTAGTTTCTTCCTCGAGGATTGTCCGGTTTCTAAGCAGTCTACGTGACAACTTTTGTGAAACCTTCTCAAATTTTTACCACAGCCTCTAGGTGCCATATCATGACACCATGCTAAGTTTCGTGTTTTTCTGACTTCGTTTGCATTTTTTAGAATTAAAAAACCAACAAGCGCCATGTTGGTGGCCGAGTCTTGGCACCCTGGTGTTTGGCACTCCTCTTCTTTTGTTGTATAAGGCCTGAACATATACTAAAGACTACAAATAGGATTTTTAAACCCATTTCTTGCGATTATTTCATGCACCTGCAGTTCAAATTTGAATTATATCCATTAAATGCCTAGAAATGCACTTAATGGCCAGAATATAGCAAACGGACCCGAAAAAATGCCAAATTTTGACATGTTACATGTAATGGTGTATGTGGAGTGCATAAAAAGTTTCAAGACCAACAGATGAAGCGACCCGATACTTCGCATGCAAACCTGTTGGGTACACTTCACATATAGCAAAAGCAAAGCAAAGAGAAGAAAGATGAGAAAGAAAAGAAAAGAAAAGAGAAGAAAGAAAGAAAAGAAAAGAGAAGAAAGCAAGGCAAAGAAAAGAAAGAAAAGAAAAAATATTTGTGGAGTGTTGCCTGTCGGGTACTCGGGAAATAGTTATGTTTGCCGAGTGTCATACTTTTGCCAAGTGTTTTCTTCGACGCACTCGACAAATGACGTGTTTGCCGAGTGCCCGTGAAAAGACACTCGGCAAAACCATAGGCACTCCGCATACAATCTTTTTCCGGTAGTGCATGTCCAAAGGCGGCACAGCACGGCCACGCTCTGAAAACCATCTTGCTTCAGTTCATCGCATGCATACAGAACCCAAGGAACAAGACGGTCGCAACGTACTTCATTCTGTAGCTATCATATCCTGTTCAATCTGACGATGAATCACCCATCATGAAGTGAGCTGACGAGCCAACATCTGAATGTCCCCTGCGGCTACATAGCCATGTGTGCAGGACTACGTGCATGCAGGATTGCAGGATGTATACATGCAGTTCTTCTTCACAAGAGATAAAAACAAAAGGAAAATACTCCAGATTAGATTCTTACAAGTACGATGCGTTTGAGTCTTGGAGCGCGCAACTCCGTCATGTTGGGTTTTTCAGATTGGCAGTGTTGCTTTCACTGTCTGTTTCTGGAAAGATTCTTTTCATTGCTTCGATCTAGCAACGCCTCTCTACTCTTTCTGTCTATATTCCTTTGCTTACTCCAGCAAAATGTCTTCTCCTCTCAAAGTGCAAGGGGCATTACACACACACACACATACAAACACACACAAACACACACAAGATCACATTCAAACAAAAATGATGAGATCAAGGTTAATGCATCGCACCATACATCGAATTAATTAAGCCAACAAAATCATCTACTCGATCGGTACGCACTACTACTGGTTACTACTATATGTAACATGCATCACTACCAACTTAAGACAGGTTTAAGGAAGGAAGAAGCTACGAATGTGAAGAGTTAAGGGTCGAAGTGAGTGAGGTAATTAAGCCTTGTAGACAACGACGAAGCATGGCAGTATGGCCCTGGGGTTGAACACCTCCAGCTCGTCCAGGTTGGAGTACACCCCCGCCGACCCGGCCACCGAGTCGTACTCCTCCTCCTCCGCCGCCGCGGTCTCCGTCACCGTCCCCGTCTCCTGCGCGCGCTTCACCCTCCCCGCGATGACCCGGCACACCAGCATCGCCCTGCGCTCGCCGTCGCCGCCCTTGTGCCCCTCGACGGCGTCGTGCGCGCGCCCGCTGGTGGCCATGGTCCGGACCCCGGCTGCCGGCGCCGCCGTCTTGAAGCCGTCCCGGATGACGGCGCAGGCGGCGCACGAGGGGGCGTCGCAGAGGTGCGTGGCGCCGTGGAGGCCGAGGGAGCAGGCGAGGGTGGCGCAGTGGAAGCGGAGCAGCTCGTTGCCGTCGGCGGTGCAGCGCGGGTGCCTCCTGCCGGTGCCGGCGAGGCCGCTGGCCCTGGCCTTGACGGCGTCGCGGTATTCCTCGAAGCGGGACAGCGTCGCCGGCGCGTTGTGCACCTTGAGGATGCGGTCGACGACGCAGACAGGGCTCAGCTTCTTGAGCCAGCTCGACTGGAAGATGATCTCGATAATGTTCCGGCTCGTGTCCTCGGGACCCAGCTCCGACACTGCTCATTATATTTATATTTAGTTGCTCAAACAAACATTACTATTTACGTCCTTAAATCATCTAATTAATCTGGTTACGATCTTTTTAGGCACATGAGTTACAGTATTAATTCTGGTCAGATTCTACTAGGCATGCTTCTGCTACATGAGGAAAAGGATGAAATGGCCCTGAAGATGTTGTACTACTAGAACACCAGTCATGATGAAAAGAACAATCTTTCTCACGTGTCAACAGTGAATTAATGCATAAGATAAGCCTAGATGACTGTTGCAATGCAGAACACTTTGCTGCATGCTCGCTCCCTATAGTGACATAGAAAACATGCATCAAAAGCAGCTAGCAGGAATAAAGCACAGCTCGCACTTTGACACAGCAGTAGAAAGTAGAGAGAGCTAGATCAGCAACAACCTGCTAACCAGACTCATCTGATCTGCCCTAACTAGATTCTACTAGAACAGAAGAACATGTACACAAGATGCAACAAGCAGCAGAGTACATTTGACAGGAGCTAGCTTAGCAGAGGCGAAGAATCAACAGTACAAGAGAAGAAAGAAGAAAGAATGTGACGGACCTGCGTGCCTGATGGACTGGTGGAGGTGGAGGGTCTCGGCCCTGACGAAAATCTCGGCGCAGTCGGGGCAGGAGAAGATGGTGGCCCTCATGGAGCCGCTGTCCCGGAACACCCCGCTGATGGGGTCAACCACCATGTGGCACTCGTAGCACCCCGACAGCCTCCGCAGCTGCATCCCCTTCCCCTTCCCCGCCCTGAACGACGACCCGCCCGTCGTCGTCGACGACGACGACGATGTCGACGACAGGGAGCCCCCGTGTAGCTTCGAGTTTCCCACCTCGCTCAGGGGCTTCTTCACAAGCCGCTCGCTGCTGTTGCTGCACGCGCCGCTCACCGACGCACGCCGCTTGCACGGCTCGCCTGCTGCCGCCGTCTTCGCCGTCCCCGGCGCGTCCACCTCCGCGGCGGGCCTGTGCATCACCCTCGGGCTGCTGTCCTTGAGCTTGCAGATGGAGGCGGAGCTGCAGCCGAGCTGCTTCTTGCACTTCTTGGTGCTCTCCGGGGGGTGCTGGTGCTGGTGCTGCCCGGCGTGGCTGTTTCTGCAGGAGAAGAGGCTCTTGAGAGCTAACCTGTAGGAAGGGCTCTCTGCTGTGCAGCTCTGCTTCTTGCTGCTGCCCTCCACCAATCTCTCCTTGCTACTACTCTTCTTGTCCCTGTCCGCCTTGGTGGCCGCTGTTAGCTTCTTCTTCTTCATGGTGGTGGTAGAGGAGGTGCTTTTCTTGGCCTCCCTGACCGCTGCTGATCTGCCTGGTTCCACCATTAATTCGGATCCTCTGCTCTGGTCTGTCTCTCTTTGATTTTTCTTTTCTTTTCTACAGTTAGTTGTGAGTGTGAGGAGGTGTGATATGATGGGGTTTTGAATGGAATCAATAGATGATGTTTGTGTAAAGATGCAGGTCGGCTCTCCTGCTTTATGCTTTGTGACCTTGTGGGGTGCGGCGAGGAGGAAGAAAGGAGCCAGCCAGCCAGCCAGCCAGGGTGGGAGTGAGAGAGATTGAGGGAAATATGTATATCCATGGTTAACCTGTTAATTACTTGTACTTGTGTGGATTAGCAATTAATGGCTTATCCAGCATGGCATACATAGTACGTAATGATGCATGTTTTGGAGGGAGGCGACTAGCTAGCTTGGTAGTGTCAAAATTGCATACGTGTGTGTGTGTGTGTTGCTGAATGCTACCTCGGACGACTGACTGACTGACTGCTTGTTTACTCAACCCGTTTGCGACTTCGAAATTCTCCGGCGTGTCGTCTCCGTTTCGAGCCAGCCTTCAAATTGAAGAATGGAACAGCCCACGAGCTAAGCGATCGAAGGCATGCACGCTCTCATTCATCTGTTTTAATTACTGACCCGGAACTGAATGCACATGATATAATGGTATGGTACAAATCTCCAGGAAGAAGAGAACATATTCCTTCATCATGACGACTCCAAATTCCCCAGTAGCTAGGAATATAATAGGACATCCAAGATCTGAAAGCAGACCAAGGCATATATTGCAGTTTCTGTTTCTGAAGACTACTACACACGTTCGTTTCTGATAAGCTCGAGACGTTTCTTCTTCTTTTTTTTCTCATGCACGGACCAACTTAAGCCGGCCCGTGCATGCGCGGTGGTTAATTAACTCGTGCGCGGTGTAAAACGACAGCGACGCGACACGATCTTGCGTTGGACGGGTATGTCAAATTTCTTGGCTGCTGCAGATTGGAGTGGACAATGCATCCAGTGCACTATGGTAGTGGCCATGGCAGTGGCAGTGGCAGTTGCAGCCTGCATCCTCATGTCTATGGATCTGGAAAGAAAAAGAGAGAGAAAGAGAGAGATGGTGTGGGTTATGGGCACGGGCAGTGTGTGTGCGCACCATTGCATTGTGCTCTGTTGTGTTGTGTCGATGCAGGGCTTCAATCAAAGGACAGTGGTTTCTTGGGGTCCGTAGAAAGAAATGCCATGGTCCAAAACAGAGGACCCCTCCTCACTCACTAACCCTGCTGCAGCTTCTGCAGAAAGGTGCTCATGCATGGGATGTGCCTCACTAAGTAACTCGCAGTCTCGCACTCAATTTCACTTGCTCATTCTTTTTTTTAATAATGAAAGCAATAACTCTTTTGACCTCTCCACCGAGATGCACACAGACAACAAATACAAAGTTCAACAAGTTCAAACTAAAGAAAAAGCAAATTACAGGGCTTGAGAGAGAAAAATTATCAAAATACAGCAATCCATCTAGTAGACCAGGAGAGGAGGATGCCATGCTTTTGCATCCTGCATCTATTTCTTTTTACACACACACCCACCTTTGCAACAGCTTACAAGGAAGACGCTTTTATTGTGACCTGGAGCAGTAGAATGCACTGTGATCATGGGCTTTATGGTTCTTTATCATGTTCCTTGGGAAGTTTCCTGCTACCGTGCACGCACGTTCCTTTATCTTTTCCTTTCCTTG
Source organism: Stipa capillata (assembly GCA_019208055.1). Taxonomy (NCBI): domain Eukaryota; kingdom Viridiplantae; phylum Streptophyta; class Magnoliopsida; order Poales; family Poaceae; genus Stipa; species Stipa capillata. Next base: position 55,188 of record JAGXJF010001886.1, read on the forward strand.
GCATTTGGATTCTTCAGTTTTTGCTTGAATGACACTTATAATTTAAGCTTGTTGTGGATTTCAGTGTGGGAAGATGAAGCACGAGGGATGCTGCCGCTGCAGTTCCCAAAAGGAACAAAGCATAACTCGGTTGCGCAAGCTACATACCGTAAACCCTAGGAAAACGCATACTATATGCATTGTACCACTACTACTAGCACTACTCCAGTCCTACAGTACAGAGTGAGTATAAGCTTTACACAACTCCTAGCTACTTTGTTCAAGTTCAAATCATGTCGTCATTTGCAAGCCGATGTATGTACAATATAGACGTCACTGATTCCAAGAATTCTTGCTCCAGCCGAGACGCTGCCTACACCCTAACAGTAACATCACTAATCTTATCTTAATCCTGAACACATCGTATGTTGATATGTAGGATCCAGTGGGTGTGAGTTACAGTGTGACACGTGGATGGAGAGAAAGAAATAATTCATCTTCATTGATCTCCATGACTCCATGTGGTGTGGTCCGGCTCATGATCATGGAGGGAAGGGGGAGGATGCAGTGAGCAGTGCACTCACATGCATTTGGTGGCATGTTATGCTCTGCTATGATGCTCCTGATTCTGGACATGCATGCATGCATCACTCTCACTTGCATGCACCAGCTAGTTTCTTTCTTCCGTGGCCAAATGTTTTTTCCAGTCAAGTCCCTGTTCTTCAGGCGTATCTGTCCTCAAGATCTCTCACTGAGCTCATCAAACTTTTGCTGAGCTGAGAAATCCTATCATCCTCATCCTCTCTGACTCTTATCACCTTGTCAGTTATCGCCCATCCTCTTCTCTGCTCGTCGTCACTCTTTCTTTTCCTCCTTAATATCCAACGTTGTTGTTTCCCTACTTACTGTAACTACATTGGCGGTAATCTCAGAGATTAATTATGAAAACGTGCTTCATCAGACAACATTTGAAAATAGGAATGTAGTTACAGATTATTCTGAGTAGTTTTCATCCTGAAAAAGATCACCCTGAGTAATTTCTGGCCTTTTACTTATTATAATTTGTACATATAGAACATGTGCTGTCCGTATCTTCCACCCGTTCCTTCAAACATGTACCGTCGGTTCGCTGAATCAAGATAGTCTACTTACTTCACGAGTTATGCATAACAATGACATGCACAGGATCGTAGCAATATTTAGTGGTGACCAGCTTTTGGCAAATGGAGGCAGTAGGTTCCAACATCCAAGGAACAACAGAGCTCTACATGCATTGGGTTTTCATGAAACTAAGTGTGAAAGATTGCAATCCATAATTGACCTGGCTTGGTTAGGCCAAGCAATACTAGTACTGATGATAACAAATCACTGTTCAGGTCAGATGAAACCACATGCCTGAAACTAAGTAACCTAATAAATAGAACAGCAGTGACCTGAAATAAATAAAACAGCAGTGACCTGAAATCAATGTTAACTAATACAGGTAAGCATAGGAGGAATAGATAAGCAGCATTATTGAGACGGTCTGCACAGCAAGAGCCTACAGGTAATGTTATTAAAAGGTGTACTGAAAGATCCAGGCATTCAGGAATCATTTCATGCTGTGGTGCTGTCTCCACTTACACCAGAACAGATGATTACAAAAGCAGAGGGAAAAAAAACATTCACTTATGCTGTCTATCTAAAGAATAGAATTTACATGTGAGACAGTGAGTGCAGAGATTTGATGAATGAATCACCTGTACTTTCTGTTTGTGATAGGAAGACAAAAGGAAACAAAAAATTACATCAGGTTGGTTGCACTTTAATTAACCCTTACACTGAAAACTGCAATGCCAGGAAGCTGGACAGCAGCGTCATGGCAGACATGATCGGCAAAGATCTGCTGGAGCCACTGCAAACAAGCCGGTTGTTGTGGTACGAGCACACCGATTGCTTCCTGGAACACAAGAACAAAAATGGGATGTACAAGATACACGTTTAGTAAGAGATTCAAGTGCCGTTCAGAGCTAGAACTGTCATGTAACCTGACATAATTTGTCAAATCAGAATGACACTCCTCAGGAACTGCTCGTTTGATTGCTACGGTTTTGTTTTGTGTTTCAGATTCATTTCTGGATACAGCTTGCAAATGGGCCACCAATGCATATGATCGTGTCAAGAATCGGGTTCCTTGACCAGAAGAATTGTAGGAAGGGTCATGAACTTTATCGGGAAGACATGAATTGGAGTTGCAGTAGTACCTGTTGGAGCAGAAGGTGATGGTGTAGTCAGGGGACTGGGAGCAGGTGAAGATGCTGGTGGGGTCGTCGTAGGCGTAGCTGTACGCGGCGGGGCACGCCGCCTTGAACTTGTTGGAGTAGAACGTCGGCTGGCACGTCACCGGGTTGGCGTACTGCCCGCGGCAGCAGTACTGGTCCGTGTTTAACACGTCGCACGCGCTCCGGCACGCCACCGTCCGCCCGCCCACCTTCGCCGCGAGCTCCGACGGGCAGTCCTGCCGCAGGTCGCCGTCGCACCCGGCCACCGTGCAGTTGCCCTGCCCGCCGCCGTTCGCCGGCGTCACCACCATCGGTAGGTTGAAACCCGTCCACCAGGCTCACGTCGTAGTAGTCCACCGACGCCAGCGTGAACTCCGCAAGGCTTGCCGGCGTGGTGCCCGACGCCGCGCCCCGGTGAACCCGCCGGTAAGCCCGCTGCCGCCGGCGGCGGCACAAAAACCGGCCGAGTCCCAACCAGGTATTAGGGTCATTATGACCAAATCTCAGTAATTAAGTGCTAATGATTGCAATTAATGATTCCGGTAGCATTAAGTACTAATCCGACATATAATGCTACACTGAGTTTAATGATCACAATTAATACTAATGTCGGCTAATTAATTATTCTGACATATTAATAACTGCATTTCACAACTATGATTAATGCACTGTTTAGTTCAAAATTAAAATATGTCCATGTCATCTGGGCCCCACGTGTAAGAAATAACAGAGAAGAAAATAAAGAAAATAAGAAATCTATGCCAGTGGGCCCCACCTGTCATCGACTCGGTCAACTTTGACCAAAGTTGACTATGTGGCCCACATGCCATTCTCTGAGGCTAAGACAGAGATAAGTAATAAAAATATTTATTATATAATATTATTTTTATTTACTGAGAAAAATACAAAAAATGTATTTAAATTGATTAAATCTTAAAAAATTCATAGAAAATCCATTTTTATCAGAAAAATACAAATAATATATCAAAATATTCAGAAAAATAAGATCTATCTAAATATTTCATTTTCATATATTTTTGCATGCTAAAAAAGAAATGTAAATGGCTAAAAACTCAAATTAGGGTTTTCTCGATTAGCCGGAAGTCGTCGGATCGCGATATCTCGAGCGTCCGGACTCCGATTAAATTGATTCCACTTGCATTAGTCTATATTTTGAGTCTTCTATGCCATGACATGCATTCCATATTATGTTGATGTTCATCATTGTGATATTTGTTATTGCACCTTCTTTTTCCGGTATTCTCGTTCTTTCCGATAGAGCTGGAAGATCTCGAAGCATATAATCCTGAGCAAGAACCAGATTTAATAACCGAACCACAAGGAAAGCAACCATTTGAAAATTTTACGATCATCATACTATTTGTAAATTATTAATTGTTTTCAAAACCCTATCGCATGCATTCAACTCATACTTTCTGTTAAGTGCTAGCTTTATTCCTTGCATAACTTTGTCGCTCAACCAATACCACCACACTCCAACCTATTTAGAGTAGTATAGTTGTTACTTCTAAGTTACTTATATAGTTAATGATGCTTAGACATGCTTAGTCATGTAGAAGTCGTAATTCCTTGGATGGCAAACAAAACACAACACTCTGGATGGGTTAAGTGGTAGGTGGGTGTTCACCGAAAAATAACTAATGAACCTGACTAATAATGATCGGGCTTAGACGAGAGGCCATGGCTGGGAGCATGGTGGGTTGTCCCGTTTTTTCCACAAGGACCGGTGCCCGGTGTCCTTTTGAACCAAGATTTGTGTACTTCTACACGAGTGGTATAATGGGCCACCCACAATTGAATAATTTGTTTAGACTTGAATTATGAGCTGCATATATGCCGTTTTCATTCGCTGGGTGAGTGAAAAATGATGTGATGTGGTGCCTCAATATAGGTGTAAGGGTTACACACGGTCCAGGACCAGGGATGTATCACCTGCTACAACTTTTGGGACTGTGTCGGGGTACCGGCCGGACTGGTGTACACGGATTAGCCCATTAGAGCGGCTCATACTTAAGTAAAAAACATTGTAAAGGTCGTGTTCAATCACACTCTGCTAACACACCTCGTGAAGTGTGTCTACGGCCTAGCATTAAGAGTCGATTGATACGTGTAGGTAAAGATGTACACCCCTGCAGGGTTTGAACTATTCGAATAGCCGTGTCCGCGGTTATGGATAGCTTGATAAGAATCCGCATCGAATTAGACAACTACAACAATACTTCAAAACATGCCAACTCTAAGGTTGAGGTGTTAGCGATTGTTTCCTCCCTGGTGGTTGAGGAAGAATCGAGGGTTAAGTGCGCGGTGGTCTGCAATAGAGTTCATCGTGAAGATTTGACTCATCTCCTTTAAAAGTAACCTAGTAGTCAAATTTCATCCTACTTAAAGAATATTGTCAAAAGAATAATTAGCTTTCCGCAAAATAGTCCACAAATACCCCTTATTAAAACCTGTTGCATCTATTACTAATTTCCCTTGTAAGTCTTGCGAAGTACAAATTTTTGTATTCACCTTGCAGCCATTGATAATTTTTGTGCAGAGGAAATCATCCCCTCAATGGATGGTTTCTATGTAGAGATCGACACCCACGACGACTAGTCGCTGGGAATTCCAGGCAGTGGTTCTGCTCAGGGTTCAGCAGCTTGGTTTGTTTTGCTGCCATCTTTTGGCCCTACCTTTTTGGCTTCTGAGCCATGTTTAATCTTTCGTTGTGTAATCAACTCTTTGTGTGAATTATGTTGTTAAGTTTAAAGAACAACTAGTATTATTGCAGTTTCAGTCGTAGAGTTGCTGTTGTGATACTTGTTTGTTCTCACCTGTCTCATGTGCCTTGCGTGTATGTTATTGAAGCATATGGTGTGGGTAGGGTTTCAGAATCTATATCGTAGAATTTTTAGGTTTACTCACCCCTGTGAAGTGACTCTTCCACTGGGAGTTTGAGAACTATATCATCCTACTCCAGCCGAGCATTCATTTGCCGGGATGAGTTTGGGATTGATGTTTCAGCTCAGTGAGAAAAGAATGAGGAGACCATATCACCCTACTTAATCTATACATTAGTTTGCCGGAGCAAGTTCGGGGTTGACGTCTCGGGCTATTCGAAGCCATATCACTCCACTTCTCTTGGAATTGATACCCAAGTGTTGAGGTCGGGGTTGATGTTTCGACTTAGCGGGTGATTTCACTTAAGATTCTCGGTTATGAATTTTGGGTCCCGACAGTTCCAGAACTTATAAGGTTTTGGAAACTTAAGTCCCAGAGTCTTGAAAGAATGCCTTCGTATTTGGTTACTGAAAAGGTTTTAGGATGGTAAGGGCTTCACAATAATTTATTATGTATATCTCAGAATACTATAGGTTTTTAAGGTCTATTGGTAATATAGGTATTAAATGTTTAGGAGATCACTTTGATATTCCTATAGATGCTGTGGAAAAGATTGCATGTATATATATACCCTAGCAAGGTAAAGATTTTGAAGCACATCATGATTTTTGTTAGCTTTACCTAAAGGAATCAGAGTTTTAAAGTGCTACTGAGCCCATCATGCTAGATTTATTTTTAGAGAAAAGAATTGATTTATCCGAGGCTAATCTTGAGCAAGATGTATCAACATAGCATACATATTTGAAATATTTTCAAAATTAAAATTCCAAACCTTTTAAAAATTATTAAAGTTACCTTAATAGATAGTTCTGGAATTTATGAGATCATCAGAGAAAGAATTGATTCGATCGGAGTTACAACAGAGAAGACATAGACTTTGGAGGTTTTTGCCAGGAGAGGAAAATAGGAGAGAAGAAAATTGCAGCTCGAGTAGGGGCGAAGGCGAGGAGCCAGGAAGCAGTAGAGCTCGGGGTTAGACCTTGGAGCAGCTCGGGAGGATGAGAAGGACGAGAGGGAGGGAGCTAGGAAAGAAGATGGAGCAGCAAAGGAACTAGTATAGAGACACGAGGCAGCAAGGATTAATGGAGCTTGGGGAGTTACAGAGAGCAAGGTTGGGGAGATGAAGAAGAATTAGGAAATCAGTGCTCAGTATTGGAGGGAACGAGGTAGATATAGAGGAGAAAAGTGCATGGCCTGGTGCTATAGAAAAAGGAGAGGTGGCATGGTGAATAGACGAAGGTTGGCACCGACTGCTGTGGAGGTAGCTCGGGTTTGAAATCCTAGAGCAGCTCACCAAGGAAATAAATAGAGGGGAAGGAGGCAGGGGAGTTAATTAGCTCGCACATGCTGTGAAGTTGTAGCAAGGGGTGGCACAGCTCACTATTGGAGGGAAAAAGGTGTCATGGTGCTGTGTATGTTGGTGTACCTTGAGTTGGACTTTGTAGGGAAGTGTGCCTAGGGTGCTGAGGAACATTAGGAAGGAGTTTAGCTGTTTTCTATTGAATGGAATCTTGGTTTGCATGTTTTGGGCAGGAAATAGTTGTAGCATTTATTTCTATTTTGTGCAAAGAAGGTAGGAGGGTTTATAGGTATTGGAGCTCTGGATAGAGTGTAAATTGTTCAAGAATTTTCTTAGATTTTTAGGAAAAATATTTTAGGTACTTGTAGTTCAAAACTAAATCTTGCCTGTTTTTAAAAACATGAGATATTTGAGAATTTTCATACTATGGAGACTTGTATTTTTGGGTATCTGAGGTTCTGGCATATATGGGAGGCTGCATGATTTTTCTAGGAATTTTTGGAGAGTTATTTTGGGTAGGTGTAGTTCAAAGGCTTATTATCCTTGATTGAAAAAATAATGACAACTGGGAATTTTTATATTGGACCAAGCCATTTTATTTCATATCTGGGATTTTTATATCAGTGGGTATCTCTGAGAATTTTTGTGGATTTTTCTCAGATGTATTTCTGGCACTCCCTGTACAAGGGTCAATTCTGGCTTCGATGGAAAAGAATTAATAACTGGCATTTCTTGTATAGTACCATTGTGCAAAACATTCATGGCTGGTTGAGGAATCATGCTAAAAATCTTCAGGAGTTGTTTGAGAATTTATGGTGGTATAAGTCCAGACGTGATATGGATTTTACATTTATTAATCTGGCAGAATAGCTACATACCAAATAGTAGTTTCTAGGGTTCTGTGTGTCAAACATCGATATGAATGAAGAGAGGGGAGGCTTGGCTGCTGCTATGGTAGGAGAGCACTACAGGCCGCTGTGTTTAAAGAAGGAATATGATCAAATGAAGGAGAAAAGAGAAAGGATCCACGGAGAAAAGACAGAGACAATAGTGCATGAACTGTGATCCCTTTTACTGAATTTTCATGGTCAAAATTTGAGTAGAAGATAAGGTATTTACTTAAAAAAATGGGTTGTATATAAAGAGGGGAGGTCCTCCAAAAATTATGAAATTTTTTGGGTGTTTAAATTAGTAAAATTTGGGCCAAATTCAAAATGGGCTTAAATAAAATTTTAAAATTATTTAAATTTTTTTGAAAAGATCAAAACTTCTTGGGCATGTTTTTGATATACATGGGATAAAATATACCCACCATGATTTTTGGTGATTTTTCTGAAGCTTCAAACTTAGGGTTTTGCTAATTTTTCAAAAATAGCTCAAAACGGTATTTGAATTATTTTAATATTTTTGAACTAAAGGTCCTAATATTTTTACATATTTGGTCTATTATAGTTACAATTAATCTTGGAAATTTTATTTGGATTTTTAGGAATATTATTTCTAAGGGTTGTAGTTTAGTTGTTGATTTTGTCCAAATTTCAAATTCGAACTGGTTTGAAATTTTCACATTGCAGCTCACCATATTTTTGTAGAAATGGGTTTATAATACACTCAAGATATTTATATGGATTTTTGGGATATTTTTAGAGTTGAGGAAGATTATGGGTATGTGTAATTAGGGTTTGGTTTTTAAGGAATAAGGTATCGGAGAAATAGGGCAAAGATCCAATGGTGCCGATATGCCGCAAGGATGTCGCACCATATGGGGGCAATGTGGAAATATGTATGCCCCACATATTTGGAAGCATATGATCAACTGGATTTAGGGTTTATCCCTATAGATCGGAAGAGCGAAGTTAAGGTTGCATATACACGTATACGGTCAGGGTGTAGTGCATATATATTTGCATATCTCCTCTTTTGGGCATGGGGAAGACCATGGGGAGGGGCATGGTATGAGAAAGGTTATTGTAACATCCTCGATTTTTGGGGCTTGAAATTTTTTTTTAAAAGGAAAAGAGGATGTGCAATTGAATAAAATATCTATATGTATTTTATTGAATTTTATTTCAAATTAATTCAAGTTTTTGAATTAATTTGAGAGCAAAAAGTATGTTTTTGATTTTTAATTTAATCATCATTTGAAAAATTACTCCGAAAATATTTTTATTGGATTCCCCATATCTATATTGATTTACTGGAAATTTTTCATAATTTTTGAAGCCCTTTTAGATCAGTTTTGGAATTACCTCTTTTCTCCATTTGTTTTAATCCAAAAATAAATGAGAAATACTTTTGTGTGGACCCCGCATGCATGCATGCATGCATGCAGCCTGGCTGCCATTGCCTCGCGCATGAGCCCGCCTGGGCGCGCCCGAGTGGCCGCGCGATTAGCGCTTCAGTGCGCCGCCGTCCGTTCGTAATTTTTTTTGGAAATTCAATTCCGTGATTATTTCCTTCCCATTAATTCCTAAATTTCTGCAGCAGTTTATTTCCATAAATTAGTGGCCTTTCTCCTCCCCTTTTCTCCCCTATAAATACCCCCTCCCTCCCATGATTTGATTCTTTGCTCTCTCACACCAAAATTTCTCCTCTCCTCTACCTCTTTTTCCTCAACTCCGGCGAAGCTCCGGCGAGCAATTCCGGCCACCCCGACGTCCTCTACACCGAGGTGCTACCACGAGGAGCTTCCCCAGGCCGGTGCACACCTTCTTCCCCAACAAAACGCGAGTTTCGTCCACGACTCCGTCCGTACCGCGAGCTTCTTCCTCAACTCCGACGAGCACCTTCTCTCCTCGATTTCTCCACTCACGGTGAGCTTCTCTCCAATCCCCTACCGAGGTAGTCTCCCCTCAACCCGTGGATCTTTTCCCCTCAACCAATTTTGGCCAATATCCATCCAATGTGCAACAATTAATCTTTAAATCTCCAATTCTTGCCTCTGTTCTGTAGCATGAACAGTACTCATGGGTACGGTACCTAGGCCTTTTTTCTCGACCTAATTTTTGGTTACATCCAAATCTTGTCCGATCTGTGATCTTAGGATTAAAATGGAATCGTTAGGACCCCACAAATCCAACGATGTAATCGGATTTTTAATCCGACCGTCAGATTTTGAAATATATTTAATTTAGTATGAAATTTGAGCAAATTTTGTGATATCTTTGTACTAGAAAGTTATTTTGAATTGAATCTTTTTTGTAGATCATTAGTATGATAGGGAGTGTTTCTGGAAATTTTCATGATTTTTGGATTAATGTAGAATTTCCTAGAATTAAAATAAACTTTAAATCAATTATTAAAAATGGTAATGCTCTCTGTTATTTTTGTTCAATTTTAGTTTAGGATCAGAGAACCCTAAAGACAATTTACCATGTCAACCAAAGTATTTTCCCTTTAATGGTTAATGCTATAGAAATCAAGTTGTATTCTAGATCCATTTTAAATTGTTATTTAAATGCTGTTTCTAGTAATAAGTCCATTATAAATCTGTTTTGACCTTTAAAAATGCATGTCCAGTGCTAAGTAAATCTGATAATGTTATGAGAATGTTCTCAAGTCATGAAAACCCAATTTTCTTAATTAATTAATGTTTTACTATATTTTTAGGGTAGTTTTCATGCTTAGATTAATATTTATAAATGCTTAAATTATATTTCCAGAACACATGTAATTATGAAATTTTTCTGGAATCAGTATAATAACATGTTGATCCAATTTCATGATTTATTGATGATAATTGTAATTCTCTACTTATTCGTTACACTAGAAATGCTAGAAAATGCTTTAATTAATTAATGTTCAGATTAAAAATTATTATTAAATAATTTTTGGTACTGTTCCAGTACTGTTAACATGTTCCAAGATGTGTCATGCTTAGTTAGCTCATGTTAAGAGTAGAGAATATAATTTAGCTTAATTTCTAGTCTTTGAAGTAATGGAAGAGCATGTGTAAATCTAGTTGTATGTTGATAATCTATTTTCTTACTGTTATTAACCATTATAAATATTTAGGATTCACCTAAATATTTATTTGTGGTTAATTATGAATTGTTTGTCCTTTTATTTTAATTACTAGCATGCTAAGGTGTATGTGTGTATGTATAATTGAATATCTATTAAATATACCCGATAAGGGTTATATACTATATATATATATGTCTATGGTTATGGCGAACCCTAGAAGACCATTCTTCTTCGCGATGACGCGATCGCGCCATCGATCCTTTCCACCTTACCTTACCTTCGTCGGGCTTCTCTCGTGTTGCTTTTCGGTGTGTCTTTTGAAGTCGTTGCTTATTTATCTTTGCTCGTTGCGTGGCGTCAATAGGAAGTGAAGAGACCGACCCGGTGCCTGAAGCAGCCGAAGAAGGGGAATACTACAACGAAGGCATGCCATCTTTTTCTTGATCATATTTGATCCCATATTTTTGAATTCATTATATTTTGTTATTTACAAACATGCATGCTATTTTTAATCCAGTAGCTAGCGTGTCGATTGACACACTTTTACCATGTCCTCTTGTCGCCCTTTTATCTTGATACCCTGAGTAGTTTAGTAGGTTTTATTCTGAATAGAGTAGAAATGCTTAGCCATGCTCAATTATATCCCTAGGTTGCTTTTGAATTGCCTCCTCGGAGGAATGAATATCGGATCAATGATCCTTGTTGAAACTTGTTGAGCTCGCTGAGCTAGGGCCGGGTGCCCGATGTTTTCCTCTCTCTCTCTATTCCTCCTACTCTACTCTGGGTGAAACTTACCATCTAATATGGTGCGGGCGGCAGCTGGATCATTGTGATGAAGGAGCAGATGGTTGCCTACCTGCAGAAGGCCGGTTTAAAGGAACCATAAGTCGTCCGTACCGCCGAAGGCCGAAGTCTTGAAGTTGGAGAATTGTGACAACAGTGCAACCACACGCTAAATGGGCAATGGCTTGGTCAAGTAGGTTAGTCAGCCTTTGGTGCCGATGTTGCCGTATCGCAGAAGGGGTGGACGTAGCGACGAGGACCCTCGGCACAGATGGGGGGAACGGAGTGCGGGGATGTACTCTCGACTTCGGGCCAGACCCGGTGGGCACGTCACACCTTAGGGGGATCTAGCTAAAAAACCTCGTCACAATCTCCCTGCCGGTACACCGATGGGTGTGTACTATGCTGGCGACGGCCAGTGGCAACAAGACGAGATTGTGTCGTGTGGGTAAAGTGTATACACTCTGCAGAGTTAAAACTAATCGATTAGCCGTGTCCACGGTTATGGACAGCACATGACTCATTCTGGATGAAAAGGACCTGTCCCTCTCCCCCTTGCTACTTCCCTCTACCCCTATGCTGATGAAACCTATGGCCGAGTTAAGGCAGGAGTTCCTTGCTCGAAGGTGTTGGTCGAGGACCACACGCTGGAAAAATACTCCTGTTAATAAAACTGTTTTACATCAAAATGCTGCCTTTGAATCTACCCTAATATTTCAACTAAAACCGCATTTATGCAAATAAACCCTAAAGCTTTCCGTTGAAGCCTTGCATGTAGTATGTTAGAACCATCTGTCGCCAGGTGGCTTGCTGAGTACGCGAAGTACTCATCGTGCATGTGTTTGTGGTGGTGTGCAGAGGAGTATGCTGAAGAAGGAGCTGAGGAAGACTTCTTCTACGACGATCCCGAAGAATAGGTTACGTGGGCTTCCGTCAATTTGCCTGTGGCACGAATGGAGCCGCTTCGCTTTTATTTCCGCTGTTTTGCCTCTGATGTAATAAATGTCGTTAAGACATAGTACTTTGTAAGCCATGTGGCATATTGAACTCAAACTATGTTTTATCTTGAATGCATGTGATGTTATTTATTTCGCTTGTGTACCGTCAGCATGATCCTGGGACTGACGAGAATGTACACAAGGGGGATCTGGTAGTTGAAACCAGGTTCTTACAGTTATTATGCCACATATATATGCTTTAATAATGCCAAAGTGTTTTGCTACCACTTAGCTTTGGACGTTGGCCTGGGGTTATACCGACAAGATGAAAGGAAAAGTGTTGAGGAGTTAGGGTCTTGATGTCTAGGGTTCTGGAGGGAAATGGGGGTGGAGATGAGGTGTATGATCACGTGCACGAGAGAAAAGAGGACGCTGGGGCTTCGGAGAAGTGAATTAGGGTTAAGCCAAATGGGGGTCGAAGGGAATAAGAATATATGGTTGCCAGTGAGGCCGTTGAGAAGGGAAAGGGAACAAGTTTTAGTTTTTTTTTATCCTTATGATTTAACTCACACCACTCGTCGACGAAATTTTTAGTTAGCTCCACCTAGTTAACATTATTAGCACACAAAGTTTTTGTAAACCTTAATTTTCAGGTTATTAGAAATTATGGCGTTACAGCAAGGTTCTTGACGTTTCCATTTTGCATGATATTCTCAAGCATGTCGTACTTCTTATAGTTTCCATCGAGTATTTCCTGCTGCTGCGTTGCCAACTCCTTCTCCTCTTCAAATTGATTCTGAGAGGAAGAGAAAAAAGTCCATCAGGAACTTCAAATACAGAATGGGAATTCAAATATCCATCAGGAGTTTAAGCATAGCATTTGGAGACATTAATGCACCAGGTTAACAAAACAGTGCATCACTCAAAAATATTATAATCATATGTGCAATGAGTTCACACAAGTTTCATTCTAGGATAGTAAGAGGCGAACAATACAGTCTTACTCTTGCCTATTTAGTTGAGGTCGACCATTATAAAAGTAGAGGAGACAGTAAAACCCTTAAATTATTGACAAGGAACAACAGAATTTACAGTTTAGGCACGATTATGCAGATTTGATGTGCTAGCAGAACATAAGAATTGGCAAGTGCCAAAAATTATGTTGACATCTTTGATTCCAATTGCCTATGCCATAATAAGTAATTTGTCTTATACCCTCATTAGCAATTATTTGTTAAATGTTGTGGGGGTTTAGTAGAAAGCTTTAGTGTTTATGAGTAGTGGACGTCAAACATAAATACATAAGATGATAAACAAACAGGCAAATAGATAGTTCAGATAAAAAGCAATCACTAAATCAACAACTTCACCTTGATGAGTGCCATATTTTCTGCTTCTTGCCTCTTTGCAAGGTTCTTCAGTTTATTCATTCCATCATACTCTTGATCTCCTTGTTTTACCCATCGGAACTCCTTCTTTAAGCCAGGGCGAGGAGGGCAATCCTGAAACATCTCGGGCTTTGCATAGGTGCTCTTACAGGCCTTGGCATCCCACCAATTATGAAAGGGAAATCATTCATCAAGTCTACAGTAGCCTTAGCTTGCGTCTTGTCATCTAGTTCCACCAATGCAATGGCTGGGATATCATACGGGATTGTGTAGTTCACAATGAACTCCGAACTGACAACATTCGTGCACTGGGCAAGAGCTGCTTTGATAACTTAGCTATTGACCAGAGGGGATAGGTGATCGATATATATCGTTCTCTTGACCTTCTGCTCAAAATCTGCATACTCCTTCTTAGCCTGCTCGTTGGATGTCGCCATGGGAGCGCGACTTCTGAGGGAATAACAAATAGTCACAATGTTGACTCAAGATGCTAAGATTTCTTAGGTATAAGAATAAGCATTGCAGGAGGGCAAGCATTGTGCGCAAGCAAACAACAAGCAAGCTCAGATTTCTTTGAAAACAAACAACAAGCAAGCTCAGATTCCTTTGAAAACAAAGAGCAAGCTCGGATTGGATAGTACTATGGTACCCGATAGGCCAGAGATCGATCTGGGACAAGAAAGATCTGGTTTTTTGGGATTCGATCGTTCACCACAGCAAAGGGAACACTAGAGTGAAACAGAAAAAGCAATCCAAGCAAGCTAGGGCTTCCTTACCAGCAAACGAATCGCGTCCGGGCGGATCTTCGGTCGACGCCGCCAGTCCAGTAGAGGGGAGGACACCTACGAGGTGGCGTAGGCGTGCTTCGGTGGGAGGAGGAGGGGGGCTTGGTGATGAGGTAGCGCCGGCGCCGACGGTGGCAAAGAGGGTTTTTCCCCTTCCTATTTGGTGAGGCTTTTGGCTTGGTGACCACACAGCGACATGGAGCGCGAGGGTGGGTCTCTCGCTCTATGGGTTCCGCTAGGGTTTCTTCAGGCTTAGCGATCGTCGTGTGTTCGTGGAGAAGCGAGCAGACCCAGTCTTGGATTGTGTGGAGGCGAATGGATTAGAAGGGGGAAGCACCTATGGAGGCGAGGGGAGGGGAGAGCGGGAGGAAGGAGGGAATGGTGTGGGCGGGGAACGGTGGCGACAGGACGACCTCCGGACGAGCGAAGAAGGCTGTGTCAACGGCCAGGTGGCCACGTGTGTGACACGGCGGCTGCGAAAAACGCTGTGATCTTCTATGGTAAAAAAAGATGTTGCTATTTCTATGACATTTATGCAATTTTATACTTGTGAACTTAAAATAAAATAGAATTTTCATTCTAAACCCTTTTAAGAAAGAATCATACTTCAAATTTGTACTAGTGTGTTTATCTCTAGAATCTTGACCGTTACTTCATTAGGTAGGAAGAAGCATCCCAATTTTTTTAATGTCGGGCACGAGGTTTAGTTTTATAAAAGGTTATGGTTTAAAGCTTCGCTCGCGCCTGAGCACCAAGTCAAGTCCTACGGGATCAACACAAATTGATATTGCGCGCTGGAGAAGAAGAAGAACAACAACCCAATGAAACCATGGATGGGTGGATTCGATTAGTAGGGTATACCCAAAGCTGCGAACAAATCGGCCACCATCTGAACGGTGACAAAGAATGATTCGGATTTGGATTTGCTCCTTGCAATAGCAAAGAAAAAATCCCCAAGAAAGCAAAAAATAAAAGTATGAAATCTTGAAACAATTTTATTCGATAAGCTAGGGTTCCTTACCAGGAAGAACGAAGAAATCAATCCACGCAAGTCTCCAGCACTAGTAGGACTTGGTTGCTGCGCCCCGTGGCCGTCGGCACAATGGATTATGAGGGCGAAAAGAGAAAAAATGAGAGTGGGAAGGGACGGATTTGGGAGGAATTTTTCTATCCTTTTTTTTAGATGGATGAAATCGAAGAAGAAGAAGGTGAGAGGAGGGAGGAAGAAGTGTGGGAGCGGAGGTGGTGAGATTCTCAGGATTCCAGAAGGTGGGCCGCAAGCAGCTCCTGGGCTTTGCCACTTGTTTGCTTTCCATGGACTATCGGAAATTCTTTTCTTTCAACTTGGCTCTCTTTAATTCGACATCATTTTCAGAGAAACCAAAGGGAGCACTGCCCATTTATTGAGAAGAAATAAAGCCTGCACTTATATCGACGGCTTATTTTACCAAAAACAAACGAGAAGAAATCTCAAAATAACCACATGTCTACTGCTCTGAATAAACTACCGAATAAGCTATGATTAGCCAATTTTGTGGTGAAACTACTCTCGCCGATCTCCTCGAATGCAATGGAATCGACCTCGCGAGAGGTGAGCTGCTTGTCCATGAAAATACGTTATTACACTCTTTTTAAATATTCCAAATAACGTATAGGAGATGTCTGTACTGGATACATTTTTGCTCCATTGATGAGTGCGATCTCGAACAACAAACTTATAGCACCTCCGTTTGGTTCTAGAGTCTGGCGAGAGCGTACGGGATGGCCTACATGGCCCAGAGCTTACAAGTCACAATAGGAAGGCCAAGTTCTCACACGAGAGGAGGCTAGAGGCAAATTAATTAATTAATTTCTTAGTGAGTCCAGTGGAGGGGCTCCCCTATCTATTATATTATTAAAATAATAGAGAAAGAAGTCACCATTTTTATCCACATGGATTAAGATATCTACTCTGTTAATCATGTATTTTAATGGTTGAGATTTAAAAATAAACATAGCATATGCATTGTAAGGACTTCCACTATGTTGTGATGGAGGATCAATGTCAACGTGGCATGCATTAGATGTATCAACATGTATGGGTTGTTTCAATTCATGGGCAAAAAGGAAGCATGCTAGATAAGAAAGTCACGTCGGGTATTTATAAGTCATTTCAATTGTGCCAAAAATATAAGTAGATGTAAAACAACACAGACATAAACAGTAAGGACAAGTTATGATGACAGTGATTAAGAGAGAATGTTTTAGCAATTTTTTCATAAATATACGTAGATGGGCATGTTACTATCTTGGCAGCAAGATAAGTAATGACAAAAAAAGTTAATAGGGATCACGCTTTAGAAGAGGTATGTGAAAAAAAATAGATAATGGTGGTGAGATGCAGCAAGTCAAGGTTGATTGTGATAAGCCCCTAGAAACGGTTTTTTGGAGAGGCACAACAATATGATAAAGAGGTAATAAATGAACCACTCAGGTGTAGGTTCTTATGAAGGAGCCTAGTATATAGCCACCTGGGCCACTCTAACATACGCGGATCCAAGAGCAGAAGCTAGGCGAGTACTTGGGCATCATGTAATGCCAAGATGTGATAGGTTTAGTCAAGAATGGGCTTGAGAATAATGAAGGATGTCTACTTCGTCGTTGCTATCGACAAGATGGGCACACGACAAAGGCAAGTAAGCAAGAGGAGCATGTGTGGAAGCATTTGGAGGCTTGATAGTGCACTAATCAAATAATACAACTACAATACAAACAATGATGATGCGGATGAACGAGGATAATATAAGGTTAATGTGCAAATCATCGATGTTTAGATTTAATAGGAATGAAAAAAAGAAAGAGTGAGAGAACTACCAAAAGAGTACTTTCAACTAAAGTCTAACAATGTAATACATTTAATGAAAATATTTCTATCAAACTCGAAGACGTACTTTTGGTTACAACATTTTCTATATTTGAATGACATATTAAAGCTAACACAACGACTAATAAAATCAAACGTTGGTTGGCGACATGTAACTAATAAGTTTAGGAAAATAATACCAAAAAGAATCTAGCCGTGTACCCTGCTAGTTTATAGGGAAGGGAGAGGGTAATGTGAAGTTAGAAATCTGCCTATGGTTTTGCTGCTAAGCTTACCCCTAAATAATATTCTTCGGCATTTTAGAAGCATCTTTGGAGTATCTTGGATGGCTACCCAGGCGGAGCACATTGACGGAATGGAGTAGTGCCCTAGGCTAGGGGCGTATGCCATAGGCGGGGCATGTTGGCGGAGCGGAGCCTCTATGTGCGAAGTCTTGATGGACGAAGCCATTACACGCGGAGCCTTTACATGTGGAGTCTTGAGATATGAAGTCTTTACATGTGGAGCTTTTATGTGTGAAGTCTTTACATATGGAGTATGTCGACAGAACAGAGTAGTACCTGGGCATAGCCATATCCTAGACGTGTTCCTAAGATATTCACGGGACAAGGATGAGTAAAAAAATGTATTTGTGAGTAAGGTTTCCGGGTTATCAGATTTTGCGTCGATTTAGGGTAGTCGGTGGACCCTCCTACAATGGCTTCGAACACATAAGATACCTTATCACCAATCCTCTATTGAAGCAAAAGACGATGGAATTGTAGTGTTGACCGCGAGTGGTTGACCAGATTCCAAAACGCAATGGAAAAAGGGCACTCCTTTCAGAGGTAGGTTGTCGACTCTAACTCCCGAAGACAAAGCTTGTCGTGAGGCCGGCCCCTTTGAGTCAAGAAATTTGTTGTGAAGATGCGATCGTGCAACACAAGTCAGAAAAAGATTTTGCACTTGGTTCTGCATACAAAGTGGCGAGCACGGGTGCGCACGGGTCTAGCGTACCTGCTCTGTTTTCGGCCGTTTGGTACCCTGTTCACCACCACCGTGGTCTCTAGATGCCGATCAGAGCGGGAGCACTGTTGTACAGACATTCAAGATGTCTTACTCCTTTATTTTTACCCTGCGGTCGGCACTGTGTATGCGCCTTCCAGAAGGATCTGATGATTTGGGCCTCTATGCGGAATGAGTTCAATTTTCTCCTATGTCTTCTACAGGATTGGTTTTCTCCTCGACATCAACAGCCAGCTCAACAAAACTGAGAAAAATACACTGTGGTGTGTCATTGATTTTGTCTATTGGATCAATGTATATCGTAAGAAAGATGATCGACGTTGCAAACAGTTGATCATTTTCATGGTATATTGAACCTGACTTTGGGGATAGTCACAAGTCACAGCCATGGCGATACAGCATAGCACATAATATAATACACAAAAAAAAATACACAGAGAATAGAAGGAAGAAAATAAATAAAAGAGATCGTACTTTAATTAATTAATTAAAGGTATTGGCAGGCCTTCTCGAGGGAGATGGGCCTGTTGAGCTTGGCCGGGTTCATGAGCACCTTGCACTCGATCTCCTTGGTGAACCGCGGCTTCACCAGGGCCCCCAGCAC
The DNA here is from genome assembly GCA_019208055.1 of Stipa capillata. Classification (NCBI taxonomy): domain Eukaryota; kingdom Viridiplantae; phylum Streptophyta; class Magnoliopsida; order Poales; family Poaceae; genus Stipa; species Stipa capillata. Next base: position 73,964 of record JAGXJF010001886.1, read on the forward strand.
GTACGCCCGCGACCGCACCGTCGTCCGGAGTATCATCGGCACCGGCGCCACCTTGCCCGCGCCCGCCTTCCCTCCCGCCGGCTGCGCCATCAGCGTCGGCCCGCTGCCGTACAGCGGCACCTTGTTCCCCGTCATCCCCACGCTCACCGTCCTCCGGCTGCTCCGCCCCTGGTAGAACTTCTTCAGCTGCAGTTGGCATACATACGCATGCCCCATCAGCACCGATCAAGATATAAAAAAATGCAATCTTTAATGTCTTCTCTGTTTCCCTTTGGTAATTCGGATCCAATATATGCTCTGAGAGGAAGAACTGTAGATTTGAGGGATCGGAGGGCTTACATCTCCGGAGGCGAGGTTGAGCTGGCTGTATGAGAGCGTGAAGGGGTCGGCCGTGACGTGGATGCCGAAGAAGGTGCCGGTGTTGCGATAGGTGAACTTTACCGTCGAGTTGGTGGTCGCCATGTCCGTCGGCACCAGCGACGCGTCCGTGCCCGCCTGGATGATGAAGTTCTCGAACGTAATGCTCTGCCAAATCATACAATTAATTAGCACTTAATTCTCAGTTTTCTGCCCAGATCCAAATCTTGCAATCTTTCTTGATGTAGCAAGTAAAAAGTGATCAATCAATTCGATTCCTAGTAAGCAGTACCTTCATGGCGATCTGCGGCTTCTGAGTGCGGCTGGCACCCCAGAGCACGAGCGCGAAGAAGGAGAAGAGGATGGCGAACCCGACGACGAAGATGAGGAAGTATTTGCAGCGCTTGGGCATGGCCCTGCGCTCGTCGTCGTCGTCGAGGAGACCTTCTTCCTCGATGACGCCGATCTCCTGCCAACCCTTGCCCGCAGGCGCGCCCTTGCGTCCTCCGGCCTTGTCCTTGCGCGAGAAGCGGCTGGAGGAGGAGTCCCTGCCGACGGAGGAGTGGGAGTGGCGGGGGGACGCCATGGGGCTGAGCGCCGGCGTGGAGTGCACGGACGTGGCCGTCTTGGTCTCACCGTCGTGGGAGTCCCTGGACGGGCTCTGCACGTAGTACACGGCGCCCCTGATGACGCCGCCTCCGCCGCCGCGCGACGTCGGGGAGCGCGGCGGCGACGAGGGCGCCAGGCTCGTCACCTCGGAGTCCGTCTTGGCGTGCATCTTGGCCTCTGAGTGTTGCTTCAGCGGAGCAGTGAGCAGTGGCAACCGCAGCAAGGAAGAAGGAGAGGGATAAAAAGTGGAGTGAGGCAGCGAGCGAGGACTACTAACTAAACAAAAAGGGGAGGGAAGTGTGCGTTAGTTGGATGGGATCGTCGGTGGAGGAGGCCATGCGTGGGTGATTCGTCGGTTGTGGTGTGGCGCGAGGAAAAAGGAAAGGACAGAGGATGCGAGGCTGGCATGGACACCGACGCGACGCCCACGGAAAAGCTCATGCGCCCCCTAGCAAGCCAGCTACCTGCCTCCTTCCACCTCCCTCGATTTCCACTAATTTTTTCTCTTTACTTCAACCTCTTACTTACTGCGTGCATTACTTGCGAGCCTAAAAATTTCGGGCACTTCACTTCGCCTAAATTATCAAACCCACTTAAGCCCGTTCAGGACGAGGAAATATTTTCTGATTCCCGCAGTATTTCTTTTTTGAACAAACCCAAGGGAAGGGAAGGCCACTGCGGGAATTGAATTCTTTTCCGTGAAAATTCTTGCGAGATCCCGACGTTCTAAGCAAACACAACTGTTAATTAATACGAGTATAAAGAGCACTTGGGTACTCATCAAGCTGCTCTCAGTTGACCGCAACCCGGTCCGTGTTGCTAACAATATAGATCAGGGGCACAAAACCGACAGAATTAGTTCTTGACTGGAGAAGGGGCATGGTCAAAATACGGGCACATGTAACATATGTGCTTACAGAGTTGCAGCTACCATCGAGCACTTGACAGGAATCATAAGAAATTGCTGCACCTACCGCTGCCCACAGAAAGAAACAAAGAAAGAAAACAGATAAAAATAATAGGAATAAGTGTATTTTTCACCTCTTAACTAATGTCTGTGAGCACATTTCATCTCTAACATCTAATATCGAGTAAATCTCACCCTAAACTATTGATTCCGGGTAAATTACCTCCCTCACCCTGGCAACAGCCGGTATTAGACTGACATGGAGTGGTTTTGGCCCGACGTCGACTACGTGGCGGGATTTGACCGAACTCGTTTTACACGTCAGCACATCATGTCACTCCTATGTGTCTTCCAGTCTCTTGTGAATCGATCCCCTTTCGTAACTGTAAGCCCTCGCCCGTGAAGATAACTCTAGTGCAACAACGGTGGTGGCGGTGACTCCAGCAGTAGCAGCGGAGGCGGCTACTCCAGCAGCAGTGGAGGCGGTGGCAACTCCAGCAGCAGAGGCGGCGACTAGATCTCGGGCATTCGTGTAGCATAGGCGGCAGGTCCTCCAGCGTGCGGATCTTGAGTGCTTCTCCATAGAGGTACCCGTAAGTTTCTCCGCCCCATCTCTAGATTACTTTTCCTGTTGCTTTCGCCCCATGTGTAGATTCCTTTTTGTGCTTCTCTCTGATCTCCTCATTTTTGCACCATCATTATAGGCTAGTAATGGATCCATTAGATTACCTACCCGTGCGCTTTCATTACAATGGCGAGTTCCTGAACACTGGTGTACATGTGCATTACATTGGTGGAATAGAGGCCATGCCGCACATTGAGCGTGACAAAATGTCACTGTCAGAGCTAAGAGGTCACTTTAAGGACCACTGCGAGAATGTAGAAGACAAGCGGTTCTTTTGGTGTTTCCCAGGGGAAGAACTCAGAGATGGTCTTAAACTTTTGTGGGATGACAGCAGTTGTCACATTATGTCTGAAGAAATTGTTGAGGGTGGTGTAGCTGACATCTATGTTGAAACCTTGTCGCATTTGGAAGCCCCCATGGTAGAGGAAAGTGATTTTGAGGATGAATTGAATGAATTGACATCTGAAGCATCAGAGGAAGATGAGAATTTACAGACAAGGAAGCCCATTGTTGTTCTCACTCCAACAAAACAACTTAGAGAGAAGGAAATGTGTGATGTTCTTGCCCTGAAGAGGTTTTACAATAGTCCCGAAAAGATTAAGAAGGGAAAGGAAGAGGTAGTAAAGTAGAATGTGGAACCTGTCATAGAATAAGAGGAAAGCACCAATGAAGAATACAATCCACAAGATGAATGCACATCAGAGGAAGATGACGAGGCCGCTGACATAACCAAGAAATACAGACAGTTCAGGAAAGAAATTGTGGCGTACCAGGTTTTGAGGCCGGATAAACCCCTGTGTTTACCGTGCTAGTCCCATGATCAGTGGCTAGCACCCATGATCAGTGGCTAGCACACACAAGCACTTGATAGCATAGACATATGATACATCGTTCATTACACAAATAGCCATATTTGGTCTTCATTAGTACAACCAGGCCTATTGGCCGAATTTAAATTGCAGCAGAATAAACACGTGGTAGATATCCCATCGGTATGCCAAACCACAGGCAACTGACTGGGGGTTGAAACCCTACGCCTCGAAGTCACTGTCGCTATCTCCGGTCTGGTACTCCTCCTCCTCATCTGGCCATATAACAAGCCAGGTGAGTACATTGAATGTACTCGCAAGCTTCCCACCAGGGAGTTTGACACGGATATACATGCATGTAGGGGTATTTCAAGAAAATGCTCTAACATATGTTTCATATTGTGCGAGAAAGTAAGTTTGCATGAAATACGTAAATAGATATTAAAAGCAGTTTTCATAAATTGCCACGGTATTCCGAGACAAGCATCTGTTCAATTTCCTCTTCCCGCTACAACGGGAATCATATCTGTGCTTTCCGCTTCAACGGAAAGTCTGGTAATCACCAGCTTCAACGGGGAGTCTCATGCTCACCCGCTACAACGGGGATATTAGGGTTTGCCCGCTTCAACGGGGAAATCCCTTCTTCACTCCTCCCGCCACGGCGGGGAACTCCCATGCCATTCTGCGAACACGGCGGATCGCGTTCTTAAGCCCTTAACCAGCTTGACTTTAGAATTCAGTCTACTTCAGTGTGGCCCAACCAAGTTCTTCCATGACCGTGGACACGGCTATTCGAATAGTTTAAACCCTCTGCAGAGGTGGTACGGCTTTACACACAATGTAGGTCACCCTGGGTATACTGTGCACCGCATACTACCAGAGCTAGTACAACGAGACTCTTCACCGAAGTAAACCTAGCCATGAACCCGCTAGAAGGACATTTCCCAAACCTAGCTTGAGTCAGTATCATCGCTACAAGGAGGTTGGTATTCCATCTTTGTGGCGAACAAGACATCGCTCCAACGAAAACTGTTCTCTACAGAGGCTACAATCTCATCTGCACACTTCTCCTTGCCTACGGGTTCATGCTAGTCTCAGACTGGGTATTAGATCAAGTCCTTCCCATAAAGGACATGTGGACGTATGGTAAAACTTGGCCAAACGGCACTTAAGCTCGGTCCTTATGTGATCCGAGAGGGGCTTCACACCACACCCGTAAATGGGCAGTGAGAACCACGCCGGGCATTACCTCGCTTTTAGCAAACTTCCTGCTTTCCCCTTTATTTCCGACCCGGATCAAAATCTTCTCTATTTTGTTTTGGTTTCAACAAAACCTCTTTGCGGTAAAGTATCCCAACCCATGGGTATACCACCTTCATACATCATCGGACACAACGGTCCGTTTTCAAACTTTCACCACATGAAATATGGGAGTATCCTTTCCTTTTTGAAAACCTACTTTTGCTACTGCGAGGCTAAGCAAGTATATATACTCTACCCTAGGGTTCCTGTTAATACTTCTCTGGATATATAGTCCTTAAGGTGACAAGGAGTTCAGGGTCGGACTAGGGTTTTCTAAGCATCGGTTATAACTTCACTATATAAAATAACGAGTCGTAGAACATAGCATGCATGTTTCATAAACAAAACATTATTTCGTAAACTTGGGATTCAACAAGATCAAAGGTGGAGGGCTTGCCTGGCAGTTCCTGGTCTTGATTCGGACACGGGGATGCTTCTGGTTCCTCCTGACAAACGTACCTCACACCGTCAACTACACGTTCAGGAAAAGCTTCGAATAAGAAACCAACTTAATGGTAGCCAAATAAAGAAAATCCACAAAGATCAGCATGCATGCATTCTGGTTCCATGATATATTTGAAAGGTCCAACATGTTTGGGTGCTATTAAAACATATATATGCATGAAATTTGAGGTTAGGGTTTTTAGGGTTTACCCATGCCTTCTTCATCTTTTGAATTATGCATTATATACCTATATATGTGTTCTCGTGCAAGGGTTCAGAAGATTAGAGCCTAATATGTTAGAAATTTTGGAATGGGTCAAAAGTTCAAAAGGAATTTCAAATGGTTTGAATTTAAAAAGGATATTTGAATTACTCTCTGCACAACAAGAAAAGTTTGAATTTTTGAAAATTTGTTTGAACCAAAATATGCTAAATATTTTTAGGAGCAATTTTTATTTTGGAACTTTCTTGAGAATCGGTCAGCTTGAGGCCGAACCGGCCGAACCAAGCTCAAGCTGCTCTCTGGAATAAACCAGACCAGCCGGTTTCCTGCCCTAGGTGGTGACGTCGAAGGCGGGAAGGCTAGAGGCACCTTTAGAGAGGGAACGCGTGGAGACAGAGAGGCTTTGGATTGGAAACCCGCTTCACCAAGGGAAAGCGTATTCAGTGGAATACGTTTCCACTTAATCCGACAGTGGACCCAGTCGGGGCTTTGGGCCCGCTGGCAGTGGCACGGAGGCCACTTACTGTTTCAGCGTGCCCGCCCTCACCTTGTGGCCCACGAGTCAGTCGGACAAGGGGGGGATCTGGCCGGTGAGCGGAGGGCAGCGCGGCTCCGGCGAGCAATCGCCGGTGAGCTTTGTGCTTTTCCAATCTCGGGAACCTTTTGAGAAATTGATGGGTGCTTTCGGTAGAGAAGAAGAAGAGGGGAAGGATGGCAGGGCTTAATTGGTCTGTGGAGCTCGGTTTGGCTTGATTGGATGCGGAAACCGATGGATGGAGCTCGGGCTCAGGAATGGGGAAGAGGAGGTTTGAGCTCAATTGAAGCTTAGCTGAGCTAGAGGAGGGGAGAAGGAGTGAGCTGGGAGAAAGAAAGGAGCTCGGGAAGCCTTCTTATAGCCGCAAGCGAGGGAGGTGGGGTGGAATGCCGCTGGAGGTGGCCATGCATGGGGTCGGGGTGTCGCGAGGGCAGGTCAATGGTGCTCAGAGCCTTGCCGGTAACCAGAGTAGAGTGGTGGCGTGCAGGGTTTGGTCGGCTGGCGACGGGACCACGGAAGCGTGTGGTGGTCGACGCTGATTGGCATTGCCGTGCGCGGGTGTGCGTCCAGTGCAGTGCCAAGGCGCGTCCCGAGCGGCATGCGTGTGCACATGCTAGCTCTAGAGTGTTGGGGAGGTGTATGAGCAGGTCAGTGGCGCTGAAGTGACCAGAGGGAGGAAAAGCAGTAGAGGATTGACATGGAATCATGGGGAGTAGGGTTGTCCAATGGGTTGCCATTATCGGCATGAGGTGACTTTGGAGTTGAAGACTGTGGAGAAGACTTCATACTGAGGTGAGAGGGGAGAGGGGAGTGTGCTTGAGTGTAGCAGAGACTCTGGTAAAAGTTTGGAGGAGAATGGAGGTGGTTTGCATCTGATTTGATGGAAAAAGGAAGATTGAAACAAGGTGTTCGACAGGATTTGTTCCCAATTTTTGAACTAGAGATATTCATGTTTTTGCACATTGGAGTCATTGGTGCTGAGGTGGGTATTGTGGATTTTCTGGGATTTTTCTGAGCTTTATTTATATGGGTTGCAGTTCAAAGTGGAATTCTAACCAAAATTTAAATTTGCATGTAATCAAAAATATTTGAACTGGACCCTCAAATATTATTTCACAAATTGGTGACAAATAGTTTTAGAAAGTTTCTGAATTTTTCTAGAATTTTTGGTTGAAAGAAAACACATATGATATGGATTTTAGGGTTTCTGTTTGAATAGAAATCTTATTAGGAAATGGGGCGGCAGATTAGGTTTTAGGGTTTCGGGCGATGGCACGGTAGATGGGAGGCATCGGGAAGATTAGGATCCATACTTTGAGAGCCGGGAGCAAAGATGGACGGGTTGCCGAGGGTTTGGGTTCGGAAAGTGCTTGTGCGTATATCGTGCGTGTGTTGGATCTAGGGTTTCATGCATAGCGATGATGGGGTCATGATTTGGGTTCGTTGCGTGACGATGCAACCTAACTCAAGCGTGCCCATGAAATGACATGCTTCGAGAAGAACTGAAATCCAAATGAGCATGCAATATGATTGAAACATATATGCATATACGCGTCTTAGGGTTTAGGTTTTTCGAAAAATTCAGAATGCTGAAAATCAGGGTGTGACAGAAATGAAGGCAGGGAAGATAGATCATCTAGATAATCTTCTGTTCGATGAGCCTCAAGTTGGGTCTGCTAGTGGTGTAGGTGCAGAATAAGAAGATGTGGATGCTCCTTCTGAAAATAGTGATTTTGATTATTTCTTTGATGTACTTGGCAGTGATGGAGAACTCATAGTGAAGAAAATGAGTATCCTAGATTCAAAGACAGAAATGATGTCCCACATTTCTCCCTAGGCATGAAGTTTGATTCAAAGCATGACTTCAAACAAGCAATCATCAAGCACGAACTGTGCCATAGGAGACTGATCAGGTTTTTTAAGGATGAAGCTACAAGAGTTAGGGCCAAGTGCGACTGGCCCTTGTGCGACTGGCCCTTGTGCCCATGGGTATGTCTTCTAGCATCAACAACCAGGTGTAACAGCTGGCAGATAACAAGTTATAATGATCAGCATGCATGCCCACCAAGAAGGGATAACAGATTAGTGACCTCAACTAGAATTGCAGCCAAGTGTGAGAAGCTGATAAGAGCAAACCCCACATGGAAGCTAGATAGCATGAAAGCACATATCCAAGAAGAGATGTTTACAGATGTGAGCATCCGTCAAGTGAAGAGAGCAAAGAAGCTAGTGATGTAAAAGTGGCTGGATGCAACAAAGAGACAGTATAGCAGAATTTTAGACTACCAGCTTGAGTTGTTAAGGAGTAACCCTGACAGCACATTTGTTGTGAAGCTGGAACCTGACAGTGTGCAACCAATATTTCAAAGGATTTATATATGCCTTGAAGCTCTGAAGAAGAGTTTCATGGCAGGTTGTAGAAAAGTCATTGGCCTCGATGGTTGCTTCTTCAAGGGCTCAACAAATGGGGAGCTTTTATGTGCAATAGGAAGAGATGGGAACAACCAGATGTACCCAATTGCTTGGGTAGTAGTAGAGAAGGAAACAAATAATTCATGGGATTGGTTTTGCCAGTTGTTTTTTAGTGATGTAAAAGTTGAAGGAGGTGATGGTTGGGTATTCATCTCAGACCAGCAAAAGGTAAGAATTTAACTATATGCATTGTTCAATACCAGTTTGAAAGGAAGTGCACTTATTGTATCATGTGTATTTGCAGGGCATCATTAATGCTGTACAACATTGGGCACCTATGGCAGAGCATAGGAATTGTGCAAGGCACATATATGCCAACTAGAGGAAAACATACAAGAAGAAGGAATGGCAAAAGAAGTTCTGGAGGTGTGCTAAAGCTTCAAATGTAAGTCTTTTCAATTTGGCTAGAGCAAAGCTTTCTCAGGAGACTCCAGATGGAGCAATAGCAATCATGAACACCTACCTCCATCATTGGAGTAGAGCCTGGTTCAAATTAGGTTCTAATTGTGATTCTGTAGACAATAACATGTGTGAGAGCTTCAACAAGTGAATTGTAGAAGCTAGATTCTTCCCAATTATTACTATGTTAGAAACTCTTAGAAGGAAAGTTATGGTTATGATCCAAGAAAATAGAACCAAGTCTAATAGGTGGAATACTGAGATATGTCCCAACATAAACAAGAAACTAAATGCTTACATAACTGAGTCAGCTGCATGCCATGCAATTTCGAATGGTGATGAATGTTTTGAAGTCACAATTGATTTGAGGAATATGACTTGTAGCTGTAGGTCTTGGCAGTTGTCTGGCTTGCCTTGCCCTCATGCAATTGCCTGTATTCACTTCAAGACAAGTACATTAGATGCATATGTGGTTAGGTGCTACACTGTGGCTAAGTTTAAGAAGGTGTATGCACATTGCTTGAAGCCCTGTGAAGGCATGTCAGCCTGGCCTACTTCAGAGAGTGCTAAACCTGGACCACCCAGGTATGTTAAGATGCCAGGTAGGCCCAGAAAAGAGAGGAAGAGGGAGCCTCAGGAAAAGCCTAAGGGAACAAAGGTTTCAAAAGTAGGCACAGTAGTAAGGTGTACGCTATGCAAGTCTACAGGTTAGGGTTTGCCAACTTGCAGTGAGAATCCAAAGAAGAAAGAGTGTGGTGCTCCTTCTGGTACTGCAGCCAGCCAATCATTAGCTCCACAATCCCAGCAGGATAACATGGTTAGTATCTGGTTATCATAACCCTTTAATTACCTCACATTTGGGTCATAACCTCACATTGAATACAACAGGCAACTGTGCAAGCATCAGAACAGAGTGTAGCTAGCACAAATAAGAGGAAGTCTGCTCAACAGGAAAGCCAACTAAGATCAAAGAGGAAGCATAGTGCTACTTCATCTACAAATGTAAGTTATTGCCTATTGTGCAATCAGTGATTACTACTATTTGAAGTACTAACACATGTGTAATGTTCTGCAGACTGCTACCAATAAGAAGGCTGCCAAGGCTTTTGCAAAGGTCAATGTGAAGATATCAAAAGGAGGTACAGCTTCCATGAATCTGCAAGCCAGTGTGCCAGGCACTGCTAGTGTGTCCATCAATATAACTTCCGGAAGTGCAAGTGCGCATGTCCATGCCCAGGAACCACCTAAGAAGCAAAAGAAGATGCCAGAACTGTGCCTCGAAGAGTGAGTGTTGTTAGTGCCTCTAAGACTAAATGTTGTTATCACTTCAAAGACTAAGTGTGTTAATGTTATTTCCCTCGAGCCAGTGCTGATGTTGTGTTGATGTCAGTTGTGTTGATGTCAGTTGAGAAAGACTTAAGTCAGTTGTGTTGATATCTTTGTGTAACGCCAGACCTACGTGGCTAATGTTTATGTCTTTTTCCTTCATGGTATGTGTTATGAAAATTAGTGACATTTCAAATTACTGCAGCTAAGCACATTAAGTTACCATTACTGCTAATTTTCATTGTATATAGTGCCAGCATGTCCAAGATTTCAACTATTTTCATTACATACTTGCTTACAAAGCCTTCAGTATAACAAAGAGAAGAGCAAAGCATACAACAATGAGAATCACCCTATCCTTCTCTAACTTGCGAATTCTAAGCTCCTGTTCTGAAATTAACACATTCCTCCGACTTGTAATTTCCTTCATTGCCCTCAGTTCTCTATGCTCAAGACCCTCAATATCCTGCTCTGAAATTGTGTCTCTCAGCTGCTTCTTTTCAGCAAGCAAGACACGAACTCTGTCCCGCAAATCGACAAGCAACTGACACATGAATGGGGTTGTTGCCTCATCATACCATCCAAAGAATTTGCAACCACTATTCTAACAAGATCAACAACAAAACAAACACCAGCTTAGAGGAACACGAACAAGAACCACCAAATCGACAAAAGAATCTACTTACCCGCGCGAACTGGCATTTCAGAGTACTGCCTCCCAGGATTGTCATCGCTCCATGAGATCCATCTCGTCGCCTTCCTTGGTTCAGTGCACCAACACATCATCGGCGGCCCATACTCCAGGGGCCGTTCATGGTATGGTACCGGTGAGTGGCTTGAGAAGCCGCCGATGTGATGCGAAGAGGAGGATGACCCGCCTGAACGCCTTGACGTTGCAGATAACTCCATCACCGCGGGTTACAGCTCGTCGCCTCAGCCACCACCGGGTGCCGTTCCCTCTACGCCTCCTTCGATTTTAGGGTTTGGGGAGAAATGGGGAATTTTTTGCCCTCAGGTCCCAAGCAACGGTCTAAGTCGGGTGAAATCCCACCACGCTGTCGACATGTAAAACGAGTTCGGTCAAATCCTGCCACGCAGTTGACGTCGGGCCAAAACCGCTCCACGTCAGCCTAATACCGGTTGTTGCCAGGGTGAGGGGGATAATTTACCCGAAATCAACAGTTTATGGTGAGATTTACCCGGTATTGGATGTTAGAGACGAAATGTGCTCATAGGCATTAGTTGAGGAGTGAAAAATACGCTTATTCCAAAATAATAATATGAGAGAGCATCAGCAAGCATGCATTCAGCAAGGATGGAATCTCAAGGTTGTCTAGCAGATTGGTTTTCTTTCCACAGTGCCAGCCAAGGCCTCGTGTCACTAGAGCCATTTTTGCCAACACACTCACCGCACCTGCTGTCCGAGTGACAGAAAAAACAACGGCAACATTAGCAGTAACCGGAAGAACACTCCCATAAAGAATGTATGTGCCATCACGCCTTCAGAAAACAATCCGCAACACCAGCATGGAGTTGGTGCAGCTGATGATAGTCTTCGCATCCGAGTTCTGACTTTGCCTCATACAAAGGAACAAAATTTTCTGTTCTCAAGTCTGGTCAGAGGGTTTCTGGGGGAGATTGAGCATGGCCACCTTCAAGCAGCATGCTGCGGCTGCAATACGACCTTGTCGTGCTCGACGATGAATGCAGGGACCGCATGTCACCGCTGTGGGGGATTAGCTCATTCCGGTGGACGCCACACTTGCTGTTCCGACCTGGATAGAACCCACCTTCCGCGTCGTCCATGCCCTCGCCAAAGCTGCCATTCCCTGGATCCAGCCTCTCTGAGAGCATCCTGAGCAATTGCCTGATGGATGGCCTCTGGCGCCCTTCCCTCTGGGTGCACCACTGGACGATGCCGACCACCAGATGCAGCTGATCCATGTCGACTGAGTCCCGGATCGTTGGGTCTACCAGCTCGGGAGGGATCACTCCGGACGATAAGTACCCCTGCGCCCACTCGACCAAATTCTTCTTGTCTTGGATTGCTCTCCGTCCAGTGACCAGCTCCAGCAGTAGCACACCGTAGCTGTATATATCGCTCTTCTCTGTCAACTCTTGAGTTACCACATATTCAGGATCCATGTACCCTGCAGATGATTCATTAAGGAAATGAGCAAACCTACCAACAATAGTCTATGATTTTTTAAAATAGAACGAAATATGCGTATTTTTTATCAAGGGATGTGTGCTCCAAGTCATCTCTTTTCATCTATATCGCAAATGTGACATCTACATTGCTTATCAAAGGTGTTCCCATTACTTAGGTAGATCTGTGGATAATTCATTGAATATGAGTGTAACATGTTGCATGGCTTCTATAGCTGACTTTGACTGCAAATATTCACCTGGAGTTCCTCGTATATCTGTGTTCACAGCTTCAAAACTGATAGCACCAGTTCTTGATGCATGTGCAAGGCCGAAATCAGCAACCTAAATACAAGATTAAGGAACATTTTTTAGCACGTGTCCCAACCAAAATACAAACAGGGCTAGAAGTTATCAGTATATCACAAGACCAAACCTTAGCAACAAAATTCTCATCTAAAAGAATGTTGCTCGACTTGATGTCTCTATGGCACAGCGGAGGGTTACAAAAGAAATGGAGGTACTCCTGCAAGAACAAGAAGACATGAATATTTGCCATCATGCAGAAAAATGTATATCAAAGGAAGTTATCTACAGAAGTAGTGAGATGTTAACTGAACTGATTGAATGTAGCTCACAAAGTTTAATCATGAATACAAAATCCAGGGTTTCCCACCCTGGTTCTTGTCAAACAGCATACTATACTGGCTAGCAAACAAGCTTATCAACAGTGCCAGCCCCATCCAGAAAACACTAGGAAAGTATACAAGTGTAGGAAACAAGGTAACATGGTGGGAGCTAGTAAATACGCTATAGTGCAAAAAGTCTACCAAAGCCCCAGCTGAAGTAAATAGAATTGGAAATGTATCACTAGTCAACTTGGCATCTCTCAGTACCCCCAGCGTTCTATTCAGATCTTAGGGCAGAAAGTGCAAAAGTTTATTTATGGAAATTTGAAGCCAAGTTGTCCAAAAACAGGTCAACAGTGCCAGATTATACATAGCAGGACCACAGGCATAAGCCAATAAATAATTATTTGGTCAGCAGTCTCATACTGGTAAAGTGCCTGTCCCCTATTAATATTTTACCAGCAATTTTCCCATGCCAACAACCATGGTCGATCCCGATTCCTGAATGCTACTGTTCAATGGCACACCTAGAACATGAACCGAGGGGCAAAATGTTGTGTTGTTCTACGCAATAATAGTTGGATCAATATTCAAATTGAACTTCCAGACAGGGACCATCTCTCTCAGAAGTGGACAAAATACTATCATGTTCTACACAAGATAATATATGAATTCTTCTATGAACTTTCAAACACGACTCCCAATGAGGGGCCATCTCTCTAAGAAATAACTCACACAACTCTCTTTGCAAATTGATAGGGGCATCTGAGGAACTAAATGGCATTTCTAAGGTTGGCCTAGATCTGAGGGTGGCCGCTCTATGGGAACAAGGGGGAGAGTAATTAATTGTATTGTTTTTCTCAGAAACAAGTAATTAATTGTATTGTCATAATGAGAAACTCCACTGTGATCTGTAGCCTAGTCTTCCAACTCGATACTTTTCCTCCATATACCGTAGTGATTTTAACAGCTGCATATATGGCAATTAACAATGCCATTAACGTACGCTGAAAAAACTGAAGAACATTGTTTTGAGCGTAAATATCAAACAGTAAGACAAAACGGTGGTCAAATACTACAGATGCTAAATCAGTAGTGGTAAACACAACTTGGTGCGTGTTTGTTGAATGAAGCTTTCTCCATATTTTGACTTAACCAAGAACAGAACCAAACAAATCATAAGGAAAAGAAACCAGTTTCATTTGCTGCAGTGAACTTACCAGAGCATTTGCCACATCTGTTGCGATCTGTAGCCTTGTTTGCCAGCTTAATGCCTTTCTTGCAGATGCTGCAGCAATTCAAATGAGAACACTTAACAGCAACTCAAGATATATTTTAAAGAGAGATGATTTGAAATTTTGAATATATGTAGAGATTATTTGAAATAAATAAAATATTACAGTGCAAGTGATCCTTTAGGCTTCCATTTTCCATGTACTCATAGACAAGAAACCTGAAAATTAGAAATATAAGATGGGCAGTTGACCACTATGTACGACATGTAGTAAATTAGGATGCATATAAAGCACCATCACCTTTCTTTCCTTTCAATACAGAAGCCCTTTAGGTTTACAAGATGGCGATGATGCAATCTAGCCAGGAGCTCCATTTCTCGACAGAATTCTTCTTCAGCTTGTCTTGAAACCTTGTCCATCCGTTTAACTGCAGCTATAGAGCCATCACTAAATTGAGCCTTATAGACTGTTCCAAAACCTCCCTTTCCAATAACTGTGCTGAAATTGTTTGTTGCTTTCGTTGTTTCTTTGTAGCTGTACCTTTGAAACATTGGTGATTGACCTGAAGTACAGGGTAAACAGCGTGGTTTCGATTAAAGATAGAAGAACAATGGGATGATCTGTACAGTTTTTATTATCGTACTAATGCCCAAGCAAAGCCACCAATGCCAATGTATTACAGTATAAAATAAGAGTGCATAATCAGTAGTTATTATGCAAAACTTCTACTGCACGTGGCAACATCAACATAACAAGCAAAACCTAGCAGTTTTCAGGCAGAGAACATACATGAGACCATTAACAAGTCAAAACAAAATTCCTCATGTCTAGCTTAAAGCATCTTTATTAATTTTAACCGCGGTCTATATATAGAATGAAAGTATATTGCACAAACCTTCTGGGCATCTCCAGGATTGACTCTGATGAAATGCATTTTCTGGACTCTGAGCAGGATGGTCAGCATTCTTCAATTCCCTGCTCTTTCTGCGAATTAGCACCACTAAGATGAGTTGAAGAAGAATAGCAAGCAATATAACCCCTATCCCTATCCCTGGAATCACTGAAATCCGGTGAGGCTGCTGATGTTTCTGTGATTGTGGAACACTTTTGATCTTTGGAGCTGGAGAATCAACAGTGACATTTGGAGAGGAAGCTGGAGTCGATGTGACAGATGATGGCCCTGGTACACTCCCCAGTGTTAAATACTTATTACAGGCTGGTCACATTTAAACATAATTGTGGTGCAGAAATTGCAATACCTGGAAAGGTGGTGATTCCTTGAACACCAAAGAAGCATGTGAGAATATCGTCATATGAAAGAGTACCCTGTTGAGTCGCAAGCGTGACAAAAATTGCGTTGCGGCACACACTTAGGGCAACATTATCATCTGACCCAATGAGGCGACGAAGGTAAACAATGCCATAATTCAAGCAGGTCTTGCAGGTAATATCCAAGGATAGAGGGCCCCTGCAGCTTCCGATGACGTCATTGAAATCCGGTGACTGCATCATCTCCAGCACGGTGCTCCGCCCAGCGCACTGATATGAAACCCTTATTTTGGGGCCCAACCCACAGAACACATCAGCATCAGTGGCGATTCCCCGTAGCTTGAAGGTCTCCGAAACCGAGCTGAGACAGATCTCAGAGAACGCTGGAGGGACCCCCAGCCTACCGGTGGCATTGGCATACCGAGCAATAGAAATCGCCACAAATGCATTGATAAAACGGCAGCACTCCGCGCGCTGGCTCGGATCAGAGCACGCAGCGGAGGCTAATGTGAAATTTGCCCAACTAAAATCCAAAGGGCAACCTGTAGAGAAACGTGCTACTTTTAGTAAAGGCCTACTGATTGGTAAGCTGCAGCAAATGTACAAAACTGGTAAACGCCTAATTATTGCTCGATCGGCTCCAATCCGCATTGAATCAATCAGAAGCTCCCATACAAGCTAAAATGTCCTTTTTTAGTACAAAGATGGTATTTTTATCCGATAACCCTGCATACAAGAAAGATCGAAGTTGCAAAGCATTGATGTTTGTGGATCAAATCGGGCATCGGCGATACTCAAATCACGAAACGCGACGGATCACTTTCTATTCCCTACTCCCTACAATAATCACCGCGTTTTGATCCCCCAGACATCAAGAAACCAACAGTTGCTAGGACTGGGGTCTGGGGGCAAAGAAAGAAGGGAAGGAACTAACCTCCGACGGCGGTTGCTGCGGGGCTGGGGGAGAGGAAGATGGGGGAGGAGAAGGACAGCAGTAAAAGTATCAGTGGAGCGGCGGCGGAGGAGGAGGCGGCGAGGCGGCGGAGGGGAAGCGCCGGCATTTCGAGGGAGTGGGAGTGTGGAGTGTACTGGAGTGGAGTGTGGAAGAAGGCTTGAGGAGAGAGGTTTTGGTTTCGCTCGGGCGGCTGGGCTGAGGTGCGTGCGACAATGATTTTCTTGGGTTTTCTTCGTTGCTCTTGACTTGTTTCCTCGTGACCTCGGGTTTCTCTCCTTTCACAGCTCACAACGGATGCATTCTTGCTCACCTCCCCGATGAAGTTTGAAAATTCCAGATATGCCCCTGTTAGAAATATTTATATTTAACACGTGCAACCACGGACACACACGCACACACAGAGGCTCCAGTCGATGTAAGGAGCTATTTGGTTTTCAGCTACAATTTGTCACGTCTAATCTTAGACACACCACAGTTTTTAATATGTGTTTTGGTTTGTACAATAGTTATGGTTTGTCACACCACATTATACATTGGTCCACATGTTGTAGACTCAATTTTTTGCCAACTTTTGCCACATTGTGGTTAGAATTTTTTTAGCCACACTCTGCCTAAGGTTAATTGTGGCAAGGATAGCTTTGAACCAAACAGGCTCTAAATCTTTTCTGCGGTTTGATTCTATTAGGCAACTCCTTCACCACATCGCGTCTACCGTGCAACGGCCATGTCCGAGTCCTAATGCATGCACTAGCACACACTCGTCTTCTGTTAGTCAACATGTGTGTTTAGGGACTATTTGTTGCGCACGCTCTCTCTCATAGTTGATGTACTCGAGCAATGAATATAATTCTGTGCGTTTCGATACAAAAGTCTACATGGTATCAAAGCGACGTTGTTTCTAAGGCGTTGTTCTACTAAAGTTTTCATCACGTCGTCTTTGAGAGATGATCCGGTCTTTATGAGCACTCCTCGGATCTACGCAACCTGTAGTTTAGAATTTGTGTCTCCGATCATTTTATCGGTTCTCAACTAATTTTTTTTCTTGGGTCATTTTTAAATCATTTTTCTCTCCGATCGCAATATCAATTTTTTGATCATAGATCGGTTTGGTTGTCCTGCTGTCTCATCGATCGTGCCTCCATTCTGGACTCCACTAGCTCCCGGCCCAACCATTTGTCACGACATCACGGTGCAAGACAGGCGAGTCATCGGCATTGCCTTCAAGCTCCCCGTCTGTGGCGTACCCGGTTTTGAGGCCGGTTACTCCCTTGTGATTACTGTATTAGAATAGCCTCTCAGTGGAGAGGACGTACTTAGAAACGGGAAGAGGCCAATGCACTTTTGGTACTGAAATGTTGAAACAGAGAATGTTAAGAGGGTTTTACGTATTCTTTGGGAAAGTAGCGTATTCTGGGGAAGGCAGCGAAGAATACGTCTTCTCTGCAGGAATGTGCACTAGGATGGAACACGCGTCTACCGTTTCTAGCGCTTGGGTTCCTGGTTTCATCCCTCTTTGTTCTTGAGCAGAGAAAAGGGAAAGTAGAAGGAAAACTGACACCGTTAGAGATTGAGGCAAGGGTGGGTGGATGCACTCGGGAGAAAACATGGGGAGGAGGTGGTAGCCGATGGGCTCGGCGCCGCTTACCAGTAGCTGGTGGCGACCGGAGCTGCAGCGCCGGTGTGCTTGGGGCGATTGCAGTGGCTTCAGGAGTTTCTGTTGGGGAACGTGCTACGCAAAACAAAAATTTTACCGTACACGAACCAAACCAAGATCCACTATCGAGGTGCAAGCAACGATATCATACCTTCACCGATCACGTCAATGCAGCGGAGAAGTTGACGATGTCGATGAAGTCCGCAGACTCCCGCAGCTAGGTTATACCTCCCAGCTGCGAGAGTGATCTCCTCGCGAATAGTTCGCCCGATCGAACGCCGAAGTGTACGACGTCTCCGAGGTATCCACGCGTACCGGATCGGTGACACCGCGGTAATATATGGACCAGCACACAAGAACAGCGGGGATCTACGAGAAGGAGAAGCAGCAGCGCGCCGGCACCTGAACTAGATCCAATCTAGAAGAGAGAGGAAGAGAAGGCTGCGGCCAATCTAGAGGTGGCGGCTGCCTAGAGTTTCGGCCAAGGGGCTAGGGCTGCCTTTGGGGCTACTTGGGATGCCCTTTGAGGTGCCCTGCCAATCTATATAAAGGGGGTGGGGCAGCTCTCCCTGGGAAGGTGGAGTTCTACTCCAGCAGGAACTCCCTGATGGAGTTGGAGTCCAACTCCACCAGAACCTTCTAGAACCTTCTAGAACCTTCCAGAACCTTCTAGAACCTTCCGATACTTTTCGGAACACTTCCGGACATCACTGGAATCATCCGGGACCTCCCGGAACACTTTCGAGATCATCCGAAACACTTTCAGAACCCTTCTCTCTCGTTCTCTATAAATCGTAGCATTCCTAAATGTCGTTAAAACGTTAAGCGTGTGACACTATAGGTTCGAGTATATGTGGACATGTCCGGAACACCTTCTGGTCAATAATCGTCAGCGGGATCTAGACACCCATAACGACTCCCACATATCATCGATGATCTTTATCGAGCGAACCTCGTATTACCGCATATCATCCTTTTGCCTCACGATACATTACACAACCTGAGGCGAGACTTTTATGGTATCCCTGTGATCAACTCCTTGATCACTATACCTAGTTATCCTCGTTACCGGTTTGTACTCTTTTCTCGTTTCCGTATTCCGGTGTCCCCGTGACTAACCCTTTAGTCACAATACCTGGTCAGGTGGTGCTGGACACCGTAATACCGAGTGGGCCCAGAGTGTATCTCTCCATCGCCGGATGGGCAAATCCCAGTCTTGACATATCTTGAACCACGATATACTTTCTGGTGTACCTGAAAGTCACTTACCCCAAAGCAACCATCCGGTATCCAGGTCTACGATATTCTCATGGTCTAAGGACGCAAGTAAACGTTAACACATAATGAGAAGATACTGACAACATATTGACGAAGTGATCTTGCAGTATCTCATAAGGGGGTCTATCCAACACCATTGTTACCCTAACAATGTGTTCCCATTATTGCCGGTATCCTTGTTACATTAATAATGCCCATGATCAGGAAAACAAGACCATCAACAATATATGAGCTAGTCCAGAGGCCTGACTAGGGATCTGAATGGTGTTTATTATTCCACACATGCAATTAGGTTTTTCTCTGAATCTCATATCCAAGAACCAATGCAATTCTAGCATAGAACATAAACTTAATCATGAACATGAAAATAGAATAATAACAACTTTATTATTGCCTCTAGGGCATGTTTCCAACAGCTTCTCACCGTAGGACTCGGCGACGGTGATATTGGGGTTGAGAGGACGCCGGGTGTAGTTGCCGGCTTACCAAGGTGACTACTAGCACGGCGGAGCTGGTCACCGCAGACCTGGAAGACAGCAGGGGAAGACCGCGGCCTCGTGGGTGCTCAAGCAGTTTGAGCAGAGGGAAGCAGTGCGGGGTTAAGCGCTGCTTGGATGGGGAAGAACGGCAGGGGTGCGGTGGGCTTGCCTAGCGTGGCGGCGGTGGATGTGGGTTGAAGAGCAAAGGAATGCTCCAGATTTGGAGAGGGTGGTTGCGGTGGAGGAGCTCGAGCTTGTGCTTAGCAAGAGGAAAGAGGGCCAGCGGAGGGGAAATAGGGGCAGCTCAGGCGTGCTCGTCGAGGCTAAGCTGGAGTGGACGGGAAGTAGAGGGGAGCTCAGCTCCAGTACCAGGGAATGGAGGAGGTGCTCGGCTGCTTGGACCTTGGTTCTTGCGGCTGAGGCTAGTGCTCGGTGAAGGGGGGACGAGGTGGAGAAGAGGGAAGCAAGGGAAGAAGGTTAGCAGTTCGGTCAGCAGAGAAACAAGGAGAGGTTTGGGAGCTTGTGCGGAAGATCTAGAGGTACAAGGGGACTGGAGCAAGGAGAGCTCGGGTATGAAGGGTCACTACCTCACATAACATTTCCACTGACGGGCGCAAAACTGCCTTCACTGACGGGTTTTGCGCCCGTCAGTAAGCTCGCGTCAGTGGTAATAAAAAAGACACTGACGGGCGGCTGGGCCCGTCAGTGGAGCTACACTAAACAAGCAAAAAAAACCCTAGCCCGCCAGGCCCTAGCCCGCCCCATTTCGCCCCGCCCCACTGGCCACGCGCCGCCGCCATTTCGCCCCGCCCCGCTGGCCACGCGCCGCTGGATCCGCGCCGCTAGATCCGCCGCTAGTCGGGGAGGAGAGGCCGGAGGGGAGGCCGGCGCGCCGCTGGATCCGCCGCTGGCCCCGCGCCGCTAGATCTGTGCACATCAAATCTCAACAAGAAGTAGAGAGTGATAACTATTAGACGAGGAGTGGACATGGATCTAGAGCAAGAGGGGCCATACCTGTGACGGCAGTAGTCGGAAGAGCCTGGGGCAATGGAGCTAGGCACGACTAGCCCTGGATGGAGGTCGGGGGCGACGGGATTGCTTGGGGAGGTTGGCTATCCCCGGAGTTGGGCGGGCTTCCACTGGAGGTCGAGCAGCGGCGGTAGGAGGACGGAGCGACGGCGGGGGCCTCTAGATCTGGGCCGCTAGTCGGGGGAGGAGAGGCCGGAGGGGAGGCCGGCGCAGCGGTGGCGAGGGGGAGAGAGGGAGCGGAGCCGGCGGAGGGAGCGGCGGTGGCGAGGGGGAGAGAGGGAGTCGGGGGAGGAGAGGCCGGAGCGGTGGTGCCGTGGGAGAGAAGAGAGAGGGGCTCGCGAAGGTCGGGACGCGGCGGGTGGCGACGGATCCTTGCTGGGGAGGGGAGGTCGGAGCCGCCGGAGTTTGTGAGGATGGCCGCGGCGAGGAGCGCGCGGGGGAGGCAGGGAGGGATGGGGGTGAAGGGGTAGGAGGAGGAGGCAGCGGCCCGCGGCGGCGGCGGCGGTGGCGGAGAGGGCGGCGAAGGCGGCGAGGAGCAGGAGGAAGGGGGCGGCGTGGATGCTAGGGTTAGGGGTGGGAGGGGAGAATTGGAGAAGGGGCGCCGGGGATCGGGGAGCAGAGAGAGGGGATCGGGTTTATAAAGCGGATCAAGGATTTGGGCTTTGGACTGTAGTTTTGGGCCGGTAGGAACCACTGACGGGCTAAATTTCATACGCGTCACTGGTGTGCAGACAACCACTGACGGGTACGATTTAGGCCCGTCAGTGGAACAGATCTGTCAGTGCTAATAGGTAATCAGTGACGGGCAAAATTTTGGGCCCGTCAGTGGTAATATTTCTTCTAACAATGTAGCTACTGGTTGATAACTCTACTGACGTGCCAAATTATCGCCCGTCACTGATGTTAGTAACAGTGACGGGCGCCCACTCGCCCGTCACTAGTGACCGATCAGCAAAAGTGTATTCTGGAGTAGTGGGTGGAAGGGGCAGCTCATGCGATTTGCTGGGGTGAGGGGAGCTCGAGCACAGCTTGGCATTGGATGCTTGGGGAGATTGGGAGCTGGAGGAAAGGGAATTAGGAGCAGGCTGCTTGGTTTGAGGAGGAAGAAACAGTGGAGAACTGAAGAGGAAGCTCGGCTCTGGTTCTTGGGCGCAGAGGAGCTGCTCGGGTGGCCTGGGAGCTCAGAGTTCAGCAGCTCGTCTTGGCCAAAGGTAGAGGAGGTTGAGATGGTGAGTTGCTCGTCCTGAGGAGGAGGAGTGGATGGGAGCTGTGGGTGCTTGGGCAGCTGCAAAGGTACTAGCAAAAGGTATGAGGCAATGGGGAGTGATGAGCTTGAGGATGGTGGAGCTCTCGGGTATGAGGAGATGAAGGGGAAGAGCAGCTTAGAGAAAGGAAAGGGGCAGCTTGATTTGGAAAATCTGGACTAGCTCAGCTAATAAGGAGAATGGTGTTGAGGTGCACATGGTTGACTGCATTGGTGCTGTTGAGATGGTGAGGAGTTAGGCACCGAACATTGCTAGAAAAATGGTGTGGTGAGGTATAGCAGTAAGAGGAAGTAAATAGAGGGAAGAGGAGCTGACTGGCTGCTGCGCTGGAGCTGTAGAGCACATCAGGAATTGGCATCGATTGTTGCAGTGGAGGGAAAAAGCTAAGGGACAAGGAAAATTAGTTGGCCCACGCTATAGAACAACAGGGTAAGGTAGGCACCGAGCTCAGCAAATGAGGGGGCGTTGCTAGGTTCAGTAGGAAAAGGCAGTGAAGATCAATAGAGAGTAAGAGATGGTCATAGTGCTGTTTTGACTGGTCTTTAGAGGATTTTTGGGGAGAGAAGAATGTACAGTGGTAGTGGCATATTATTGGAAAAATGGATCAATAATATGTTGAAGATGACCCACAAAAATTGGAGAAATTTTTGGAAGATTCAAACAGTGGATAATGAGTCAAATTCAAATTTGGCAGAAATTTGATTTGGAGCTCATTTGAGATTTTTGAACTGGACAAGGAGGGATGAGCACTGAAATGAAATCTATATCATGAGAGGATGTTCTCCTGATTTTTGGAAATTTTTAGGAGGATTGGAATTGAAGGAAACATCCTAATCTAAAAATTGGCTCAAACTGATATTTGAATTAGTTTGAAATATTCGAACTGGGGGTTCAAATATTATTTTCTAACTTGGTTAAGAATGATGCCAGGAGTGTTGTAGAATTTTCTAGGATTTTTTTAGGAACTCTATTTCTATGGGTTGTATTGTAACATTCCATTCATCTTCAAATTTGAATTTGAAATGGATTTAAATATTTGTACTGCACGACTCTACATTATTTTATATTGGAGTTGATATGGATGTTAGGAAGTTCCCTTAATCTATTTGGAATTGTGGAGGCCAAGAGATCACCTGGAATATTGAGTTAGGGCTTTGCGTATACCGTGTATGTCATGTAGGGTTTTGGGGAGGGTGGTGGAACACGCGTTGTGCCGGAGATTGAAGTCCTGGGATCGAGTTTCATTTTAGGGTTTTGAAATGTCGCGAGGAAAGCTCTGGGGGTTAGCGCACACGTATATATATGTACATACGAATTCATTTGTTTTACGTTGGTTATTGATTTTGGATTTGAATGCATATGTCCCTATGGTATGACATGCTTCAAGGACACCGGGAAAATCCAAATGGTGAAAGAGACGGGCATGATCACACGTGGCGTATTCGCGTATATGTGTCCATGCCAGGGTCTAATATAACGAGATCTTTAGTTGGCCGTACTTAAGTGTTTTATTAACACTAAAAGTTTTTGAAAGCCCTAATTTTTGGGTTTCGAAAAATTAGGATGTCACACCGTCATGGCTGCCCTGTCTGCACATCGTCATCGTGCCGCATCGTCGTTGCCGCTTCCGATCATGACGTCCCCGACGTCACCGACCCGGTCAACTTCGTCACACTGTTACGGAGCTTCTCCATACTGCCTTCTTGGAGTACTGCCATCACGTCCCTGCATGATTTCCTCAATACAATTGCCCTCGAGGCTCAATACAATCGTGCAACGCATTACATCATATTCATCATCTTACGTGGTATTAGAGGGTTTCGTCCCTCAACCTCGCCTCTCTATTGTGTTAGTTCACGCATCACCCTTTACTATCTGCGACTTCTACTACTGCAGCTCTTTTATTTCTCTGATGGCCTCGACAGCACCACGAGCATAGACTTCTTCCTCCGACGACCTCTACGCTCGTCTTCTCTGTCGACACTGCCTCGGCTTTGTGCATCACCGTCCTCATCAACGTAACTCTTCTTCATTGACGGCTATACTTTACCTCGATGGCTCCCTCAACTTCATCCTCTCTAACGGCAGACAACCTCACGGGTCCCTCGACAACTTCTGGTGCCAGTCTCAACATCGGTGTTCGACGACTTCCGTGCCAATCTCAGCGTGCGCTCACCTGCCGTTGTGATTGCGGAGGTGTTAGGTAGCTCCTTCACCACATCGCGTATATCATGCAATGGCCACGTCTGAGTCCTAAGGTACGCACCAGCACACACTCGCCTCTTCAACAGTGCACGGCTGTTACCCGACCCGTGTGTTGAGGGATTATGGTATGTTTGGTTCATGCCATAGCATGCCCTACCAATATTTGCTAACCATTGGCTAGCTAAAAAATTGGTTAGATATTTCTTGGCCTTGGTTTGCCAAAATTTTGGTAAGAATTGTGAAGAGAATGTGAGGGGATGGGCAAGTTCTTATGGGCAGCCAAAATTTTAACAACCAACCAAGCAAGAGCCAAAAAATCATAGGCTATTAATTTTTTGGTAAGGTAAATTTGGGCACAAACCAAACACACCCTATTTGTTGCTCTCTCTCTCTCTCTCTAGAATAGTTTATGTGTTCTATATATACATTTAAACAAACGAATACAATTGTGTGCGCTCCAATCACAAAAGTCTACAGATTCCTCTGCCTATTTTACAGGAAGTAGCATAATGCCAATGTGTTACAACTGAATCCATGGAAATCATTGCAATGGCTTTATAAGGTGTAAGTATATATGGACAAAGTGGAATGCGTAGTTCAATTGGCCGTGGCGCATGTGTTAATTAAGTTTACCGAAATATTGAACTGTGACTAGTGATCTAGTGGTGATATTTTGGTAAGTAGTATATTGTTTGCAAAAGTGACGTTTAAAACGAGCTTCCACGTGTTACGCAGCTGGGTTTGTCAATCCAGCTAGTTCCTTAGAAGGTGGTAGATGATTATAAACGTACACGACACTAAAGAAAAGATTAAAGATTATGTATCCAGGGCTAGATTGATGCAGTCATGCGTGAATTAGCAAGGATGCTGAACCAAAGTAGCAGTGCAAGCCATGCAAGGAGAGGTCAGAGGCCGGGGGGAGGGGAAAACAGAAGCACCGCAGGACCAGCAAGCAGGGGAGCCTGCCGATGTTTCAGTGATCAGTATCCGGATGGGCCCTCCTTTGATTTTGGAGCTAAGCCCGTTCCCCAATTCAATGCTAATGCTACGCTGAGAGACGGGACTCGGGCTGTGCCGTGCCGGCACGGCATGAGCCCGGCGTGCTTCGGGCCGCCGCTTGACCGTGCCAGCACAGCCCGCTGTGGCCACCGTGCTGTGTCGTGCCAGCACGCGCAGCCGCAGCGGCGGCCCAAACACGGCACGGTGGCCCACCGTGCCACCTCCGGGCCGTGCCGGCACGAGCACGCCACGGGCGGGGGAGGAGGAGCTGCGCCGGTGCAGGAGGAGGAGGGGCGATGGAGGCAGGCGCGAGGAGGGGGCGGGCGCCGGAGAGAGACGGCGCGAGGAGGGGGCGGGCAGCGGCGCTGGCGGGAGACGACGCGAGGGAAGAGGGGCAGTGGAGGCGGAGCGCGCGAGAAGGGGGCGGCGCCGGCAGGAGACCGGGCGAGGAGGGGAGCGGCGCCGGCGGGAGACGGCGCAAGGGAGAAGGGGCGATGGAGGCGGCGCGCGTGAGGAGGGGGCGGGGCGGCGGGAGACGGCGCGCGCGAGGAGGGGGCGGGCGCCAACGAGAGACGGCGCGAGGAGGAGGCGGGCGGCGGCGCCGGCGAGAGATGGTGCGGGAGAAGGGGCGGTGGAGGCCAAGCGCGGTGGGGAATTGGGGGGGATTTGGGGGGGATTTAGGGGCAATTTGGGGTGGGGAGGCGGGACAGACCAGGCCGGCCCGAACATGACCCGCTGCGTCATGCTGGGCCGTGCAGCCCATCGGGCGCCGTTCCCAGGCACGGCCCGGCCCGAGGTGTCGTGACGTGCCAGCCTGACCCGTTTGACAGACGTGTTGGGCCGGGCTATGCCGGCCGGGCCTCGGGCAAGCCCGGAATAACCCGGCCCAAGTCCCAGCTTCAGCTACGCAGCAGCGGTCGTGGCCGCGCCACCATCTCCATGTCCTCGCTCTTGGCTGGTCATCTTGGAAGCATAAATAAGTTCAAGCTGCGCTCTTTACATTTTAAAACGATCGACGTCATGCTTTTCTTTTTCCTCGATCACTGTGCATAAACTGGTTCAGATTTTAGCGGCCGATCGATCGTCCGGCGAGAGATTTGTGTGCAGAAGTTGCGTTCTTCGTTGCACAAAATCGTTTTTTCTTTTTTGCATGCAGCAATTATTCCCCCTGCCTTCTTTCAGGTTGACGCAAAGAAAGAAAACAGTGGCTGCTGGTGCTGGGGCAAGGATCGGAGGCACGCAAGCTTGTCAAGGCTAGAGAGGGAGGGGTCGCGGTCACGGACGTGTCTTTCTTCAACACATGACATGAGACGCGAGTGAAAATGGAAAAGTCAAATGAGCATGAAGACGCGAAGAAAGAAAAAAGGTTTGGCTAGCTGTGGGTGATGATGTGGACTGCAAAGGGACAGTGTCGTAGGAGCTGTGGAATAAAGTGATACTAGATCGCAAAAGGACACGGTGGTGGTAGGGATCGCGAGTGGCTGCCTCCCTGACTCGACAAGCTACCACCACCACCACCACCACCATGGGGAAGCGCCTGCGCCGCACATGACGGCCACTCGGCGCTGTTTCTTTTCCCTGCATGCCACTGCCACGCTCCATCGTCACCAACTCACCAATATGAATCTCATCACTGAGATGCAGCAGAGCACTGTCTCCGTGCATGCCGGTGGCATGCAATGGCGATGCGTTGACGTACCAGACGTACCAATGATTTCCTGGGAAGGGAAGCCGCGTGCATGTGCCGACTTGCCGTTTCTATTCCTGGTACGTACATGCGTGCCCCCGGCCTTGGCGCATGCACGGCAACGTTCTTATTCCCGCCGCACGGGCCGGCACGACGCGACGACCTCTCTCTCTGAGGGTCTCTCACCCCACCCACCCACGACGATGGCCGTCCGCCGCGGCCTCCTGCTGCTGCTGCTCGCCGCGGCCGTTGCCGCCTCCTCGCTCGCCACCGCGGCCTCCGGCGCCGCGCTGGCGGGGGACACGTGCGCCGCGAGCTCGCCGTCCTCGTGCGGCGCCGGGATGCGCTGCGCCACCTGCTCCCCGCTCCCCGGGTCGGGCCCCGCCCTGTGCTCGCGGACCACGCCCCTCGACCCCAAGACGCACGTACGTACCCTACCGTAGCTCAGGTTTGATTTGATCCTTGTCGTACGTCCTGCATTGTGTTGCAAATTGCAGGGGACGGGGCTGCCGTTCAACAAGTACTCGTGGCTCACCACGCATAACTCCTTCGCCGTGGCCGGCACCACCTCCGCCACCGGCTCGCCCATCGTCGCGCCGCCCAACCAGGAGGACACCGTCACCTCGCAGCTCAAGGTACAAATTAACCGGCATAAATGCAAATAAATAAATAAATAATTGTACTACTAATCATGCAACGAAATTGATTCGGAATACTTGAAAATGTGCAGAATGGCGTCCGGGGACTGATGCTCGACACATACGACTTCAAAAATGACGTCTGGCTCTGCCACTCCTTCAGTGGGAAATGCTTCGACATAACGGCATACGTAAGGAAGCCCTTTATGCATACGTTTTTCTCTTTCTGGTTCGATCATCAAGCAGAGATCGGTCGAGCACATTGATCTCCTAATAACCAACATTGAATTGTGCTGCGTCGTGCCACCGTGCGTGCATGCAGCGACCTGTCCTGAGCGTCCTGAAAGAAATCCAGGGGTTCCTGGAGTCGAACCCGTCGGAGGTGATCACCATCTTCGTGGAGGACTACGCCTCCCCAGGGTCCCTGGCCAAGGTCTTCGCTGCTGCCGGCCTGACAAAGTACATGTTCCCGGCGGCGAAGATGCCCAAGAACGGCGGCGACTGGCCTCTGCTCAAGGACATGATCGCCCAGGACCACCGCCTGCTCGTCTTCACCTCCAAGCAAGGCAAGGAAGCCAGCGACGGGATCGCACACGAGTGGAGCTACGTCATCGAAACCCAATGTACTTTCGATCGCCATGATTCTTCTTCTTCTCTTCAGTTAATTAATTAACAAGACAAGATGCATCTCTGACAATGAATTGGTTTTGGTGGAATTTGCAGATGGGAACGAAGGGTTGGTGGTTGGTGCGTGCCCGAAACGCGCGGAGTCTCGGCCCATGGACTCGACGGAGCAGTCGCTGGTGCTAATGAACTTCTTCACGACCAACCCGAGCCAGAGCTGGGCCTGCATGAACAACTCTGCGCCGCTCATCGCCAAGCTAAAATCATGCTACGACGCGGCCGCCAAGCGCTGGCCCAACTTCATCGCCATTGATTTCTACATGGTATGGCCGGTGCTCCTATATATATGTGACCAACGTTTTGCTTTTGCACCGTACCTTGACACACATATATATGACATGAGTTCCTTTCTGGCTGACTTGTCGTGCATGTGATGCGAACCGTACGTGCAGAGGAGCACCGCCGGTGGAGCTCCCTTGGCGACCGATGTGGCAAATGGACGTCTCCAATGCGGCTGCGACAGTATAGCCTATTGCAAGGTATTCTCTCCGATCATAAATGTAAGTCATTTTGAACATTGACACGGTCTTCAAAGTAAAATTTTAACCATCAATTTTTTAAAAAATATATTATTTTAAATAAAAATAATTATATATTATGAAAATATATTTCATAATGGATATAATAGTATTAATTTATGGCTGTGAATGTTGGTAATTTTTTGTATATTGATGGTCAAACTAAAAATGTTTGACTATCTAAGATTCTAAACTAACTTACATTTGAGATCGGAGGGAGTATATGATTTGCTATTTCTCGGTTGGTTAAGAATCAGCGAACACTTGGTCAACACTACCAACCGTTGGATCTCCTTGTGACGCATGCTTGGTGGACGACTTCGTCTTTATCTTTGATGATGAAAGATTGGCGCTAGGGTCAGGGTCACTGGAGAATAGGTGGAGACAGTTAGGGTGGAATGGGATGATAGTGGCAACATGTGGAGTTGGGTGACGACAGTTTATGAGGACAGAAGACGATGAAGAAAGAGTTTGGGTTACATAAGAGGTGATAGGTGAAAGTCTGGGACGTTAGATTAAGATCCAACGGGTCAGGATAGTCACACTAAGATTACTACCGCATAAAGTTGCTCCAACACATTTATATCTCTCACAAGATGGTGTGCATTAACATTATCAGTGCATATTAATATTCTAATCTTTTTCCCGGGCAAACAACATTCTAATCTGTTGAACCTGTGCTGCAGGCAAACACCTCGTCCGGGACATGTGCCATGTCTTTGCCTTGGCTATCTCCGTCGTCATCGCCATCCCCGACTTTGACTCTGTCGTCGTCATCGCCATCCCCGGCTTGGTCGTCATCGCCATCACTGGCTCCGGCTCTAGCTCCATCTTTATCACCGTCTTCGTGGCCTTCTCCGTCTTCGTCACCATCTTCATTTTCGTCTTTGTCGTCGTCACTATCTCCAACTCCAGCTCTGGCTCCGTCTTTGTCACCGTCTTCATTTTCGCCTCTGTCATCGTCGCCATCTCCAACTCCGGCTCTGACACAGTCTCTATTGCCATCATTGTCTTCATCATTGTCGCCGTCTCCATGGTGGTCGTCATTGTCTCTAACTTCGGCTCCGTCTCCGTCTCTTTCGCCGTCGTTGTCTCCGTCTGCATGGCCCCCTATGATTCCGGCTCTAACTCCGTCTCTATCACCGTCGTTGCCTCCATCTTCATCGCCTTCTCTGACTCCGACTATGTCTCCATCGTCGACGTCATCTTCATCGACGACAACAGTGTCTCCAAAGAGTATCACCGACATAGGGATGGTAGAGGAAGCGCCTCCAAAGAGTACCGCCGACAAAGAGATGGCCGAAGAAGCACCTCCAAAAAGCATCACAGAGGCGCCAGGGATGGCACCGGAAGCGGTCTCGCCTGATTCAGGGGCGGACGATTCCTCCGGTGCAGCGATTCGCCCGGAGCCTCTTGCCGAAGCTTCCTGATCGGACTGGCGTCGCTTGTTGTGATCTCACTGTCTTGAGTATCAGGACTCGATCGAAGTCAACTGCTATGGTGGAGACGGGGTTGTCAGATTCATTCATGCACTTCTCCTGGCTGCTACACATAATACTCCTACCTACTACCTGTACAGTGGTGTTGAGCCAAAAGTTATTCGTTCTTGTCTCAGTAGTCAGTATTGATGCTATTTGTTGCAGCATCGGTCAGTAGTCATGTCCATCCAAATAGTCAGTAGTACCTGTCTCTCTTGTTTTTGGTTCACAGATCAGATTGTGTTCGCACACGAACACGTCACCGTGTACCCCCGACGCCGAGCGCGATGCGCAGGACACGGAACCGAGGGAGCCTCGCGGGGAGCGCGATACGCGAGACACGCCGGTGAGATCTTTTAGGACCCGAAACCCCACACTCCCGGGAGGGACCCCGTCAGGGAGTGCGGCGGCTATGGGCTGCTCTAAGTCGGCCTGACCGCCCTTAGAGCCTCGGGATTCGTTGCTATCGAACACGAAGAACAACGAAGTACGAGAAGTAGAAAAACAAGGACGAGTAGAAAATAGTAGATGAAAAGACAAAAGATTGATTGTTTCGATTGTGTGTGTTCCACCTCAATCGGCCATATACCCTTTTATAGGGTATGCCCAGTCTTTGAGCTACAATAGGACTCTATCTCATACATAAGATATCTTTCCATACAAAATGAGATAACTTCTCTAATCTGATCAAATTAACCACCGTGATCTGGACTTCGCCTTATATACGAAATATCCTTCCATATCAACCGGGAGTCTTTCCAAATCTCGTACTTTCCTTGGCCCTCCTGCAGGATAATTCGGGAACATCACGCCTCGGACGAGTCGGCACCGTTGGAACTCGGACGTGCTACTTAGAACCCGTCTTGGACCTACTCGGGACCGCGAATGCTCGGGGACGCGAGTACTCGGGGACACGAGTGCTCGAGGACACGAGTACTCGGAAGCACTGCAGATCACTCGGGAATGAGTACTCGGGGATACGAGAACTCGGGATCCAGTACTCGGATACACTCGGCATCCGGGGCACTGCCCGGGGATCGGGATCCTTTACGAGCACCTCTGTACTCGGGGACGCCGCGGGCCACTCAGCGAAAGCTACGACCTGGTAACACCGTGAAATATGTGACGCACCAGGCTACTTGGGGTGTGCCAAATTACGTCATCAACATATTGCATATAAACGTAACTAAATGGGGGCAAAGCTTTTTGGTTGAGATTATCCATCTTAAGTTTAAGTAGTAGCATTATTTTCCTTTTAACTCGTGACCTTTAATTTATCTAGCACATATAAATGTGGTCCTACAGATTCTGCAGAGCAAGCAAGCGTGGCTGGCACATGAAGCTGCGGTTTCAATTACGTAACGTACGTACACAGCAGGAAAAAGAAAGGGATCCACTTGCCTTTGATTATAGACAGACTGATTGATTGGTATTGGAGGTCAAAGTTTTCAAGGAAAAGGACCCACTTGCCTTGATTATTTGGGGAAATTGAAGCTCGATATTGATATGGGTTCCGACACCGCTCCGTAATTTACTCCAAGTAGAGTGACATGATCCGGATAGATGCATTGCACATGCAGCACGAGCGCCTTTGAACACCGATCGAGCACAAAGGTCTGCGCTGCATCAATAAGAAAAGCAGCTAGCAACACGTACAGGTGGACCGGGTATCAAGGAATCTACACGTGCAGATGCTTCGTGGCAACACCATACTAGTCTTAGGATCTATTTAGTTGGGCTGTGACTGTTAACAGAGCTGTTGTTGGTTGGCTGTCTAAAAAAACTGCTGTGACTGTGAGAAAGTGAATATATAGCTTTTAGTTGATCTAAACCATATACAATATTTTAGAAATTGGGTACTGAAACTTCAGCACATTGTAAAAAGCTAGGAGAAGACAGTTTTTTCAAACAGCTGAATTTGCACAGTAAAGTCCACAGCTACCGTTGGCAAAAGCTGCTAAAAAGCTGGTCGTTTGGTTGGACTGTAGCTTTTTCTAGTGAAAAGCTACTGAAAAACCCAATCAAACAACCCTTACTCATCAACGTACCATGAAAACGAATTACTCCGTGTTCCTTTTGGTTTTTTTTATTTACCATGATGCGTGCATGCTTATTTTCATCCCAAGTTGCTGCTACAAAACGCCCCCCGACTGTACACAGTGTTTTCTTTCCTTGGAACCAACGGTTAGCACCAGCTGAAATTGTACTGCTTCATGTGGGAATTTTGTAGATTCGTACATGACAACCGGGCCGTAGATAAAGTTACAGCGAGCCCAGTGTCCAATGAATCGAGTCCAATACAAGGTGCGCGCGAAGCGGCGATGAATTTTCGTTGCCTAGGGGAGAGTTTGGGCGGGACCATGCACCTACTCTGAGTTCTTTATTTTTTCTCGTGTGGACCATGTGCGCAGCCTTAAAAAAATTTAGGACGCTTAGCCGCCTAGTACTTTGCACTACCCAACAATATTTTACATATAAGCAGTTCTCAAAAGAATATAAATATACTCCTAAGCATGACGATTATTCATCGCATCACATCACTGGATAAGAGCTACTTGCGCGGTGATCACTACACCTACACGT
This sequence comes from Stipa capillata, assembly GCA_019208055.1. Taxonomy (NCBI): domain Eukaryota; kingdom Viridiplantae; phylum Streptophyta; class Magnoliopsida; order Poales; family Poaceae; genus Stipa; species Stipa capillata. Next base: position 106,705 of record JAGXJF010001886.1, read on the forward strand.
AGTGGTACTACCGAAAATACAATTCCACGGATAATCCAACGTCTCGATCTTATAACAACTCTTCGTTCGTTTTAAAATTGGTGCTTTCGAAAACCACCAAAAGTTTTAAAATTGGTGTTTTCGAAAACCACTTTTTGGTGGGGTGATAGAGTTGTCGGGCCATAATTTTATCCACTAGCGTTCAAATTCTAGTGCTCACTATTTAAGCGGATTTATTCTTTCAGTGGTAGGCGGTGTACCCGTCGACAGCGAGGCGCTCATGGTGACTTCGTCAATCTTCAAACTCTGCGACTCCGGTCTTCAGTTAATACTGTGTGAGTGCGTGCATATGGTGGTGTGAGTGTGTGTGCGTCTACGTGTTATAATCGGTGTTTCAAAAAAATAAAATTGTTGCTTTTATTTTACAGAAAACACCTTTAACCGTATTTGTCGACACTTGGTAAATCGCTGATCTTACAGTATTCATGATGTATAATAAGGGGTGCTATATCGAGTGTGATCGATCGCCAAAAACCGAATTTTATACAGGTTCCGACCTCCCTCAGGATAATAGCCCTACGTCCTATGTGCTTGTATTGATCTTTGAGACAGAGTACAAGGAGGTGTATGACTAGCCTAGATGGGATCTACAACTAACCGGGAAATTCCTTGCGGGTGTCTCGCTGGTGGCTTCCGTGAAGGCTTAAGGCTTCTAAGACTTGTCAGTTGAGATCCTCTCCTCGCAGGTCCTCCGACTCCTTATATAGCGGATGTCACCGGGTAGGTCTTGGACCCCTCTCTGAGTACGACTCCAGATCGGGCAAGATCCTATCATCCTTAAACGTAGAGATAGATCCCCCCGTTTAAGGGATATTTCGGATACCTACGGATAGTTTCCTTATCTTCCCGGAGTCCTGTCCAGATACGGGTATAGGCTCCGAGCATCTAGAAGGCCCCTAGGGCTTTGTATACGGATACGTCTATCCCATACGGTAGAGTTATACTACTCGTTGTCAAGCCCCCCATCAGTACGTGAAATGAGGTCAAGATGGATCAAGGAACTTAACCTGGCCGAGGAAAATATCCCGACAAGTGTAACACTCTGTGTTTTACTGACCGGTTAATTTCGTGCTAAGCTCAAAATAATCGTCGGTTTGTATCCTCGAAGTTCTATTGGTTCTTCCGAGCATATCATTTGATGTGCATGTATATAAGTTAATGTATGCAACCTGGTTCTGGAACCTCTTCACACGAATCTTGATCTCGCCATCCTTGTTCCATCTTAGGACGTATATGCTTATATCGATCGTCGCATGTGCAACCCTGCTCCGTTTCAGATCCAGGGCAAACCCCAGCATGTAACCCTGGTTTTCCTTCGCCGATATGGCAACTCAAAATATCTTCCACCTCCACCTGGACCCACATGGCACCAGGAGTCTTTCTTTCCCAAAATACTCCTCACCCCTACCCTTTTTCCTTATTAATATTTGTAGGGTTTGAAACACTAATCCTTTGATTCCATGTTGATAAACACCTCCATAAAATCCACAAAAATTCTAGAAATACCTATACACCATACCCATCATCTTTCTAAAAATATCCAGTGGTACAATGCAAGTCTTCCAAAGAATCTTCCAAATCCAATGTAGGTCAGATTTGGGCATTGTACAACAACCCCCTCAGATATTTCTCAGAAAAATCCCCAAAAATTCCACAAGACTCATCTGATCCCCAGAAACCCAAATATACAAAAACATGCTCTGGTGCAGTTCAAATATTTTGAATGAACTTCATCGAGCAGTTGAGATCAAAATCTCCTTTGCGTGAAATGATCACCTAAACTTTGGGAGAAAAATCTGAGAAAATTCATGGAGATCCCTTGTCACCCCAGACACCATCCATACCAAGATCTCCTGTTGGAATTTCCCAAACCCTAGCTTTTCCTTCCCCTAATCTCCCTGAGCACCGTCGACATGCTTTAATTCCTCTCTCTCCCTCTCCAGTGCCTCGTTGTTCCCCTGTGCCAGCGAGCTCTCTCTAACCCCTAACGTGGCCCTGGCGCACAGTGGCGCGAGCCCGGCCACTGGAGCACGCCAGAGCGCGTCGCGACACGCACATCGCCCCTCTGCGTGCACTCTGGACGCGCACAGTGCCGGCATCCCGCGCCGCCTGCCGTCTAGTCACCGCGCCACGCACCGATGCGCGCCAACTCACCAGGGGAGGACGGCAGGCATCCCGCGCCGCCTGTCGACACGCCATCGCCTTCACCCCCGCACCGCCAGCTCGCCCCGGTCGCCTGCGCCACCCGTCCCGGCGGACCCGACCCGGCCGCTGCGTCGCGCGCTTCTTTAAGCCGCACCCCGAGCCGCTTGACCCTCCCATACCTCTCGACTCCACCCCCAGTTGCTCCCCGGCCCGACGACTGGACCGATTTCCCCCTCCTTCCTCCTTTCCGGCCGCAAGCGCCCACCTCGGCCGCGGGAAGAATCCGCGTAGCCTAGCGAAGTTCTTTCCTCCCTCTTCCTCCTAAAGCTTCCTGAGCTCCCTCTGATCCGTCCCGCACCTCCTTTTTCAGCTCAAATCAACCGAGGATCCACGTCGCCGTTTCCCGCCGTCTTCCTCCGCTGGACCCCGCCGCCGGACAGATCCAGCCACCGCCAGCCGTCGCTGACCACCGCATCGAGCCCAGCTTGTCGCCCTGATCAGGTCGGTAAGCGGCCCGCCTCCTGAGGTGCTCGGAGTGGCCGGCGATTGACCACCGTAGCTCACGGTCGCCGCCGCCGTCAGCCGGTCGATTTCTCCCCGCGCGCGCCCGCGAACCGTTTCCCCGCACTCGCTGACACGTGGGCCCGTCCCTATTTTAAAAACAGAAAACCATTTTGGTTCACCCCGGTTAGACCGGTCTTCAGCCTGGTCAGACCGGTTCAGTTTGATTCAACTCGGTTCCTCAGTCCAGAACATAAAAGCCTCTCGGTTCGACCGGTTCACCACCCATCCGACCGGTTTCTTGCAATTCCACCAACGGTTCTAGAACCCTAAAAATATTTCCAACCTTTTGGTTCAAACCAAATTTAAAAATTCAAATCTTTTCATGCTGGAACAGTTAAAAAGCTCTCAAATCATTTCAAATTCAAATATTTTTCAAAGTAAATTGTGTTTCACTAAGTTCCAGTACTTGTAATATGTTTTTCCAAACACCGTAATACATTCCATGTCCTCTGGGCTCCTTTCAAAATAAAGAACCAAATGTTTCTAGAGTTCAAGAGATATGGAATACTAAAACCCTAAGTTAAAACCTTATTTTGCTATATATATATATATATGTATGTATGTATAGATTCCCTAATCTACAGCTGAGAGTAGAATAGTTATTCTGTGCGCTAACCACCGACCGAGCCAGCTAGCCCAGACCCACCACGCCCCTCCCTTTTCACCACTGACCGTAAAACTATTCAGTAGATGTTGGATCAACGGCTTCCGACAGAGGGGGGGGGGTGAATGTCGAATTAAAAATTTCTTCTAAAGATTAGAACACACAAACTATTGATTAGTAATTGTGATCAAATCAAGGAATGCAGCGGAAAAACAATCGACAGAAGAATTGAGAAAAGTGACAAAAAAACAGCCAGATCGGAACTTCCGGTGTGAATATCGGAAGTTCCGATGTAGCCGGAACTTCCGGTGCTACCCCAGTTTCAAACGTTCTGGAAAAATCGGAACTTCCGATTCCTGGATCGGAACTTCCGATATGGATCGGAACTTCCGGTGTAAAAATCGGAACTTCCGGTTTTTGCGAAACAGCAGATTGTCGCTCGGTAAAACGTTCGCAGATTTTGATCCACCCAACAGAATTGGATGAAATTTTGCACAGAGGTAAGCAAAAGACTTACGGAGCTGTTCCAATTGGAATCATCTCAAAAGCTCATCTGTGCTGAGGGAAAACCTCAATCTACTAACCGCTGTTCCAAAAACAAACGAGATGAAGAACTTGCACGAAATCAAATCAATTGATCCTTAGGACTTGTGAGGGATTTCGATATTCAATCAACATAGAGACATCCCACACGTCCTAACAATCTATTTCACCAAACAAACCTCAAGAAACAAATCAATCCATGAGGGAAGGAGACGAACGAAAATCCAAAGAGCAAAAAGAGAAAAACTCACAATCACAAGGGGAGACTCATGGCTTTCCTTGGAAATCTTTTTGTATTGATTTTCGTGGATTTTCTAGTGTTTTTACATGCCTCTCATCTTAGGCAAAGCACTCTCTAATTGCAGCTCTCATAATCTCATCAAAAGGGTCAAAGGGTTAAGAAACCCTAATCACCTATTTATAGTGGGGAGGGACAACCCCCTCTTCTACTCTTGGGCCTCATGCCCTAATGGACCAAACTACTTAGCACGCATCTCAAAGCGTCTAAATAGCTTAGCCACCTCTCGATTTTCCTTCCACCCTAAGCTACCAACCCTAAACCGCTTCCGGCCGCCGCCGCAGTTTCTTGGTTGAGCTTCGGTGGTTTCTGCGTTTTTACCAAAACGCCCTCGCACTGACTTGGTCCTCACGTCTCGACTCCACCCGCTTTCTTGTCGTCCGCGTACATGCTTTTAAGCCGCACGATGTCGTCGCCACCTCCTTGACCGCATCTCAGCCCTCCAAGCTATCATGCCGGTCCATATGACCGAACCATCGCCGCACCCAACTCGCACCTGCACACAATAGACCAAGCAAAACGTCGCGAGCACAAGTCTTCCACTTGACCCAAGTCAGTCGAGAAAAATCCTTTATCCACTCAATTTTTCCTTGAGACAAATTGGTAAACTCAAACAATCAACCACAAATTCAAAACCGAATTCATGCAACCTCAAATTCAACGCAGCACAAAGTGGCAAGATATTCATCACATAGATGTACACGTCATCACATGACTCACAATCTCCCCCTTGATGAATATATTGCCAACATCTCTCAATCAATCAAATTTGCGTTGGTTTAAGGAATTAAAAGCAATCAAGTTGCAAGAATTCAAACTTGGCCATAAGAAAGAGAAAGCAAGTACCAGGCCAAGTGAATGTCAACAAGAGTAAGATCAAAAATGTGAGTGAGGGCAAAACATAAACCCTGAGACTCCCCCTCACTCCTGTAACTCATATGTCTATGATCTACTCCAGAACAACGCAATTTTCAGAAGATTTTCAGAAGATACACCTATCTCATAAAAAAAGAATGCCAAGGTATGATTGATACTACTATTTCTCCCCCTTTGGCACTATAGTCATCAAGGGAAGTCACGCCTCCCCCTTAGCATGTATGCATGGAATTTTTGATTTTTCAGTTTCAGCGAGCTTTGAAGATTATCCAGAATGAGACACAAAAAGTGTTAATATGCCACATAGGTGCTCACCAAACCATAAGAAGATATGTAGACCAAGAAGAGCTGCTAGCAAATCAAGTTCTTAACATATTAAAGAGTTCACTAGTAATGAGCGCCAGACTAGGTAGTCACAATTGCAATGACTCTAAGCATGAGTGAAGTATGACAACCTAGTGCTAAGCCATGACTAGGAGGACAACCGATCAAGATTAGGACCAAAATGCTCTACCACATGCTAAATTAAGCAATCACATGATTAAACGGATTAGGCACAACCAAAATACAACCCCCTGCACGAGGAAGTATCTTGAGTGATTCATCCTGACTTTTTCACATTGAGTCCACATGATTATTTGGACTAGCCACAACCAAAGTACTACCTCCTGCACGAGCAAGTACCTTGAGTGATTCATCCCTATTTGAGCATTGTTCACAGTAGCATATGATAGATTTCAAGCATGTAGGGCAGAGACTAGTGACTTTTGATGACACTAAGCATTCTCAGACCCGAGCCACAAAAGCCTAGGCATGTTAAGTCACTAGCAGTCCTAATCAAGATTACCATGAAGTCCTATCTTTGACCAGTCATACACAAAGATCATAGTTGCAATACTAGAGTCATGAGCAGATTCAAAAACAACGGATTCCCTAGCAGGCAACTCATCAATAGATCAAAAATTTAAATTCAAGTTGTTGTCCAATTAAGCTAGCATCACTGATTCTTGAGAACACATATCAAAATATGGTAAAATGAGCTAGACACTCAGAATATGGCGTATAGCGAACTCGTAGAACTCATTGTTTCATCAAGGATAATAGACAAAGCTCGTGAACATGTACAGTGCACATGATATATCACAAATGATGCAAAATGCACTATATTACACTATGATACACAATGAGAAGACTCCCCCTCAAACCAACCCATGGGGATGAACAATCCCCAACTCCCCTCTAAGGGCACAGAATCGTGTGGGATCTAATGGCTTGGTAAAGATATCCGCGAGCTGATTTTCAGAGTCAACAAACGTAAGCACTACATCACCCTTCTCAACATGGTCTCTCAGGAAATGAAACCGCACATCTATATGCTTAGTCCTAGAGTGCTGCACTGGGTTCTTAGCAATATTAATAGCACTAGTGTTATCACAGAACAGTGGAACACTATCAAAAGACAACCCAAAATCCCGCAAAGTCGAAATCATCCAAAGAATCTGACTACAACAACTAGCGGCTGCAACATACTCAGCTTCAGCAGTAGATTGTGCAACAGAAGATTGTTTTCTAGAAGACCATGAAACAAGAGAAGTGCCAAGAAGATGACAAGTGCCAGAAGTACTCTTGCGGTCTATCTTACACCCGGCAAAGTCTGAATCAGAAAAACCCCGAATCCCAAGAACAGAAGAGCATGAATACCAAAGTCCAAATTCAAGGGATGATCGAAGATACCTCATGATGCGCTTCACAGCTTGCCGGTGGGAGTCTCTCGGCGAGGCTTGAAACCTCGCACATAGGCAAACAGCGAACTGGATGTCTGGTCTTGTCGCTGTCAAGTAGAGGAGGGAGCCGATCATGCTTCTGAACTCCTTCTGGTCCACCGCCTCTTCTTCTTCATCAGGACCAAGTGATGTTGCAGTAGACATCGGGGTATTGATTGGCTTGGCATCGCTCATCCCGAACTTCTTCAATAGATCCTTGGTGTACTTGGCCTGATGCACAAATGTGCCCTCCTTTGTCTGCTTGATTTGTAACCCCAAGAAGTATTGAAGTTCACCCATCATAGACATCTCAAATTCCCTGCTCATCATCTCAGAAAACTTGGACACAAGAGCATTAGAGGAGCCACCAAAGATTATATCATCCACATAGATTTGTGCTATCAGAAGGTCATTGCCACGCCTAAGAAGAAACAAAGTTTTGTCTACCCTCCCCATTTCAAAACCATTTTGAATCAAAAAGCTCTTAAGTCTATCATACCAAGCTCTAGGAGCTTGCTTAAGACCATAGAGAGCCTTGGACAGTTTGAACACATGGTTAGGGTATTTAGGGTTCTCAAATCCTGGAGGTTGTTTAACATAGACTTCTTCTTCAATGAAACCATTAAGAAATGCACTTTTCACATCCATTTGATAAAGTTTGAATTTCTTAGAAGCTGAGAACGCAAGCAAAATGCGTATAGCCTCCAAACGAGCTACCGGTGCAAAGGTCTCATCAAAATCAAAGCCCTCAATTTGACTAAACCCTTGGGCTACGAGTCTAGCCTTATTGCGAACAACAATGCCATCCTCACTTTGCTTGTTCTTGAACACCCACTTGGTTCCAATGATATTGTGACCAAGTGGAGGCTCTACAAGCGTCCAAACCTTATTTCTTTCAAAATTTTCTAACTCCTCATGCATGGCATTGACCCAACTATCATCAGAAAGTGCATGACCTATATCTTTGGGCTCAAAAGATGCAACAAAAGCAGAATGCACAAGCTCTGAGGAGGGAATGGACCTGGAGCGAGTTACACGCTCAGAGATGTCGCCGATGATCTGTGTTGGAGGGTGATCCTTCTGGAGGCGTTGTGGACCCCCGAGCTCATCTGGAACTTGAGTGGAGGTAGCCTCGGCAGCCTCTACCTCAGCTGTAGAAGAGGTAGGAAGCTGAGCTGCCGGTGAAGAAGGTGTCCACCGCCGATGATGAAGTTGTCGGTGCTGGACCCTCAGCTACTGTCGAAGAGACAACTGGTGGACCAACAGCTGCCGCCTGAGAAGTGGGGGCACGGCCCACGCCACTCTCAACGTCATCTTCATCCTGGAAGATCGACTCGGACTCCTGTGAAACACCTGAAAGCTCGGGTCTAGCAGAGCTAGCCTCATCAAAAGTCACATCACAAGACTCAACAATGGTGTTAGTCTCAAGATTAAGCACTCGATATCCTTTCGAATGTCCAGGGTATCCAAGCATGATACCATCAGAAGTGCGCGACTCGAACTTGTCGGGAAGGCCCTTCTTCAGGATAAAACATTTGCAACCAAAAACCCTAAGATGAGACACATTTGGCTTCTTCCCAAACATAAGCTCATAAGATGTCACGTGCAGAGAAGAACGCAGAAAAACTCGATTTGACACATAGCAAGCGGTGTTGATGGCCTCGGCCCAATACCGTCGCGATGTGCCATACTCATCAAGCATCGTTCTTGCCATCTCAACTAAAGTTCTATTCTTCCTCTCCACAACACCATTTTGCTGTGGGGTGCGTGGAGTGGAGAATTGGTGCTCAACACCACGATCAGCAAGAAAATCTGTGAAAGAAGCATTCTTGAATTCTAACCCATTATCACTGCGAATTCCCTTCAAAGAGCCAGGAAAAAGATTCAAAAGCCTCAAAGCCAAATCTCGAAAGAACTCAAATGCCTCAGATTTGTGCTCCATGAAAAACACCCAAGAAAACCGAGAATAGTCATCAACAATGACAAGAACATACCACTTCCCACCCGCCGATCGAACCCGAACTGGACCTACAGTGTCCATGTGTAAAAACTGAGCGGGTCCATCGGTCTTCACCTGATTGACAGGTGGATGAGGAGCGGCAACTTGTTTGCCATGACGACATGGGGCGCATACCAAATCATTGACTGGTTTGAGTTTGGGCAAACCTCTCAGAAGGTCAAGGCTGCCAACTCTAGTCAAGTGGTCAAAACCAACATGCCCCAAACGTCGGTGCCAAAGTTGAAACACTGAAGAACTAGTTGCAAGAAAATACCTAGACTCAGAAGAACTAAACTCAGCAGCAAAAACTCTACCGGGACGAGAAATACCAAAAGCAAGTGCACCCGAAGAATCAAGAACACGACATCCATTCTTCTTAAAACACACCTCATAATCATCATCAATGAGCTGTGAAACAGAAATGAGATTGTATTTCAGTTTACTCACAAGGACAACATCTTTGAGAATGTTGTTGTTGTTGACTCGCACTGCGCCCTTGTGTGTCACACGTCCACGGGAGTCATCTCCAAAAGTGATGTACTCATCACCGGACGTCTTGTTGAGGGAGGTGAACCATTTTGAGCTTCCGGTCATGTGACGTGAACACCCGGAATCAACGAGCCACCTGTTCACCAACCCTCGCCGGCCAACCTATACCAAAGACCAAAAACGAGTGGGCTCAGTACTGGGGTTAGTAAGCAAAGATTTTCGAATCCAGTACTGAGCCACTCGCTGAAAAGGAACAAAAGATCGTGAGTGATTAGTATGCAATGCAACACCCTGAGCACCTCTACGATCCTGACCTAGAACGCGCCGCGGAGGAATGTCACGCACCGGAGCACGTGAACCACCTCCAAGAGGACGGCGAGAGAACTCTAAGCGACCTAAACCCTGTCGCCTGCTAGAGCTACCAGAAACCTCAACATGTTGAGGCCTCGTGTGTGTCTTAGGAGCACTCAACGCATTGTTGCGTCGTTGAATACCCCTAAGAGCACGAACACGGTCACGACGCTCCTCCTTGAGACGTCGAAAGCAGAACTCAACTAAGTGACCATCCTTATGACAATGAGTGCATTGGTATTTTACCCTTTGCGAGGTAGCACCAACTGAAGCTGAAGCACTCTTGTCCTTAAGAGATGAATCCAGATAGCCACCTGACTTGAACACTGTTCCCCTCTCCCCCTGAGCTATTGCAATCAAACCTCTACCAAGAGAACCAATGGGATGAGGAGGGTGATTCTTATTTTCTTCCACATGATTAAAACCTAGACCTTTGCCTGAGCTAACTCTAGACTTGTCTAAGATCATGTCAAGTTCTTTTCTACCTCCAGAAAATCTCACCAAAGTTTTCTTGAAGTAATCAACTTCCCTAAGCAAAGAAGCACAGGTAAGACAAGCTCCTGAAGCTGACACTCTAACAGCTTTCTCATATTTTTCTTTGTATGCTCCTAGTTCAAGTTTTAGAGACTCACAAGACACACAGGCGATGCTACATGTTTCAGCTACTGTTTTCTTAAACCTCTCTCTAAATGCAGCATGCATAGCAGAAACATCATTCTCAAGCTCATGACAAAATGTGCAAGTAGAGGAAACAGCATGAGAAACATCAACAGGTAACTTAGAAGCAGTAGCATTAGCCAAAGTGAGTTTTCTGTAAAGCTCAGAAATGTGTCTTCCTAGGTCCTGATTTTCTTCAACTAGTTCAGAGCATTTATCACACACTGGTCTTCTCATTTCAAGCACAGATTGATTCAATTCTTTATTTCTATCTTCCAAATACTTGCATCTTAAACATGGGGAAGATTCTTGAGTGCTCTTAGAACTAATGCTAGCAAGTTGATTCTTAGCATTCTTGAGTTCATTAGCATGAAATGAGTGAACAATGCAACCAGCAAGATAAATAGTTTTAAGCTTGGTTAGATTGTCCTTATAGACCATAAGCTCTTGGATGACAGTTATATGCAATGTGAAACCTATAGCAAAGCACAATTTCATCTCATTCAACTCATCCAGAGGTGCTAAGCTAGAGGAACATCCTAGAGATCCACAAGAAGGCAAACTAGCATGTGAAGCCTTAAGCATGTCAATTTCTTTTCTAAGAGAATCTAAGTTGTCCTCCTTAGAAACACAAAAGGAGCAAGGGCTCGACTTAAGTTTATCAATTTCAATCATGGCTGACTGAAGCAATTCACTTACACTAGCATGAGCATCTTTAGCTTCGAGGAATTCTTTGTGTAAAACATCACAACTAGCACACTCATCCTCATTACTTTTCAGTTTAGCAATTTCTAGTGTAAGAGAATTAACTTTCTTAGACAGGTCTTTAGATTTCTTGATTGAAGCAAACAAGGCATCATTTTGCACATCAAACATATCAAGCAGTTTATCATGCCTAACACTGAGCTCATCGAAGGTGCAACTTACATCGCTTTCAAGATCTCCGTCGTCGCTCTCTTCTTCGGATCTCGCCATAAAGCACATGCCGGTGAAGCCATGTTCTACCTTCTTCTTCCCTTTCTTCTTGTGCTTGGGCGGCTCCGGTTCATCCTCGCTTGAGGAAGAGGAAGATGAAGAAGAGTTGGAGCTGTTGTCGCTATCTTCAAAAGCGGCGAGAGCTCGACGAAGATTCTTCTCCGCCTCACGCATCTTGGGCCTTGATCCAAAGTTGTTCCTTCTCTTGTCCTGAAATTTAGAAGCAAACTTGTTCCTCTCTTTAGGATTGGGACACTCGGATCGGATGTGGCCTTTCTCACCACATCCATAGCAGGTGATGTCCGAGGATTTCCTTCTCCTATTTCTCACATTCTTATATGCCCTAGAGAAGCGTTTTGCAAATAACGCAAGCTCATCCTCGGGAAGAGATTCAATCTGATCATCAGACAAAGAAGACAAGGCTGCAAGAGACAGTCCAGAAGAAGAAATCAAGCAAGTGTCAGAGTTGACACTAGGAGACATTATCCCCGATGGATCCGAGGAAGTGTTCCCAACAAGAGCCAAAGTCTTGGACTTAGAACCATTTCTGTTTTCCGAAGTGATCTCATGAGTAGAGAGCTTGGAGAACAGATGATCAAGTGTGAGAGTGGCAAGATTGGCAGACTCTTGGATGGCAATCTTCCGCACTTCAAAAGCGGGCTCTAATGTGTTCAACACATGCCTAGCCATCTCTGAGTCAGTGTACCTCACTCCTACACTCCTGAGCTTATTCACAATTCTTTCAAATCTCTCAAAAAGTTCAGAAATTGATTCCCCAGAGCGTTGCTCAAAGCGATTGTATTCAACTTTGTATTGATCCGCTCGAGCAATCTTGACTTGGTCGGACCCCTCATGATAGGTGATCAAGGTCGACCAAATCTTGTGAGCGGTATCAAGATGAGCAACCCGCTCATGCTCCTTCCTATCCAAACCAGAAAGCAAATAGTTGATGGCCTTGCAATTGTTTTCAACATCAGCCTGATTTGCAGCCGTCACTTCGGCAGGAAGAGCAAAGTCCCTTTCGATGATTTGCCAAATAGCAAGTCCCTCTGACTGGATGAAAATTTTCATTCGATTTTTTCAGAACTCCCAGTCCGTCCCATTTAAGACAGGAGGACGAGTCGAGTATCCGTGGGAAGCCATGGCTCGCAAAGTCGGTCAAAGCTTATAGAGAAGCGAGACCGGGCTCTGATACCACTTGTTGGATCGACGGCTTCCGACAGAGGGGGGGTGAATGTCGAATTAAAAATTTCTTCTAAAGATTAGAACACACAAGCTATTGATTAGTAATTGTGATCAAACCAAGGAATGCAGCGGAAAAACAATCGACAGAAGAATTGAGAAAAGTGACAAAAAAACAGCCAGATCGGAACTTCCGGTGTGAATATCGGAAGTTCCGATGTAGCCGGAACTTCCGGTGCTACCCCAGTTTCAAACGTTCTGGAAAAATCGGAACTTCCGATTCCTAGATCGGAACTTCCGATATGGATCGGAACTTCCGGTTTTTGCGAAACAGCAGATTGTCGCTCGGTAAAACGTTCGCAGATTTTGATCCACCCAACGGAATTGGATGAAATTTTGCACAGAGGTAAGCAAAAGACTTACGGAGCTGTTCCAATTGGAATTACCTCAAAAGCTCATCTGTGCTAAGAGAAAACCCCAATCTACTAACCGCTGTTCCAAAAACAAACGAGATGAAGAACTTGCACGAAATCAAATCAATTGATCCTTAGGACTTGTGAGGGATTTTGATATTCAATCAACATAGAGACATCCCACACGTTCTAACAATCTATTTCACCAAACAAACCTCAAGAAACAAATCAATCCATGAGGGAAGGAGACGAACGAAAATCCAAAGAGCAAAAAGCGAAAAACTCACAATCACAAGGGGAGACTCATGGCTTTCCTTGGAAATCTTTTTGTATTGATTTTCATGGATTTTCTAGTGTTTTTACATGCCTCTCATCTTAGGCAAAGCACTCTCTAAGTGCAGCTCTCATAATCTCATCAAAAGGGTCAAAGGGTTAAGAAACCCTAATCACCTATTTATAGTGGGGAGGGACAACCCCCTCTTCCACTCTTGGGCCTCATGCCCTAATGGACCAAACTACTTAGCACGCATCTCAAAGCGTCTAAATAGCTTAGCCACCTCTCGATTTTCCTTCCACCCTAAGCTACCAACCCTAAACCGCTTCCGGCCGCCGCCGCAATTTCTTGGTTGAGCTTCGGTGGTTTCTGCGTTTTTACCAAAACGCCCTCGCACTGACTTGGTCCTCACGTCTCGACTCCACCCGCTTCCTTGTCGTCCGCGTACATGCTTTTAAGCCGCACGATGTCGTCGCCACCTCCTTGATCGCATCTCAGCCCTCCAAGCTATCATGCCGGTCCATATGACCGAACCATCGCCGCACCCAACTCGCACCTGCACACAATAGACCAAGCAAAACGTCGCGAGCACAAGTCTTCCACTTGACCCAAGTCAGTCGAGAAAAATCCTTTATCCACTCAATTTTTCCTTGAGACAAATTGGGAAACTCAAACAATCAACCACAAATTCAAAACCGAATTCATGCAACCTCAAATTCAACGCAGCACAAAGTGGCAAGATATTCATCACACAGATGTACACGTCATCACATGACTCACAGTAGATATAGTAAATCCATCGAACTATATTACTATCGAACAGATCCCTCACAGTCACGTAACTTCACATGTAAAATATGGTAATTTTATGTCTGTTGAGTAGTAAAACAACATGTGTCATCGTAAAATTCAGGACTGTAGTAATTTTTATATAAAGCGTGTCGCAAAATTACTATTATATGTACACGATATTACGATCTCGCCGCCATCATTTTACTGCATGTCTGATTGTTCCATACTAGAAAGGAAATATTTTTTCTATTTTTTCACAATCACTTGCGTAGCCTAGTTGGTTAGTAGAGAAGAGCAACGTGCATGAGGTCCAAGATTCGAATCCCATCTCATCTTTATTATTTCAATTAAAACGGATTAGGGGAATATTTCTTCTATACTAGAAATATTTCTTCTATTTATTCACAATCACTTGCATAGTCTAGTTGGTTAGAAGAGAAGAGTAACGTGCATGAGGTCCATGGTTCGAATCTCACCACCTCATTATTTATTCAATTAAAACAGACTGCGCGCGACTGTGAAAGTGCTGCCAAAAAGTCGTAAAACTTAGAATTTTTTTACTGTCGAGATGCGCGCGAGATAGTAAATTTGTGTATAGGATGTCGTAAAATCTATCACAAAATATAGTAAAATGTCGTCAAACTCAGAAGTTTTTTAGGTCGAGATGCGCGCGAGGCAGTAAAGTTGTGTGTAAGATACCATAAAATCTATCGTAAAATGTAGTAATTTTGAGTCACATTAAAGTCTCAGCAGTAAAATTTCAGCAGTAAAATTACCGTTCGACACTTCATGTCTTATCGTCAAATTTGGTCTATTGCTTATATATATATTCAAAGTCAAACCTTAATAAAACTTTTATGTTATCAAGTAACAGAAGAACAGTAAGCATATCATGTGCATCATATCATGTCTTTTGGTCTATTGGTTCGTTTGTTCTTATTCGATGTTCGTATGACGTGTAGAAACTGACGCTCTGAGGTTCCGCGAGGAAGATCACAGGTTCTCTCCGTATCAAGAGCAAGAGCAAGAGCAAGACCAAGCTTTGCCAGGCAAGCATTCCCATATTGATCATGTTGCAATCCTATATGTGCAAAACTTAAATACTTTGTTTGTCAAACCTGCATTCTATGTTTGATATCAATATTATGTTATGCTAGACTTAAGTAGTTCGCATGTGACATAGGTCCGACAAACTTATTCCTTGTAACCCTAGTTTCCTCGCTGGTCATTTTAATGCTAGCGATGCTTAGGTTTATATCTATGTGTAATGGCTTAGACCCGCTAGAAGAAAAATCTAGTTTTAATCAAAGGCTGGATAATCACAATCTTATACCTTGGTTATGGGTAAACCCTTGGGCGCCATTTTTTTTGCCCAAGGAGGTTTTTGAAAGGTTCATATGAGTTTTCTAAAATGAAATAAAATGGAGGATTTGATTCGAGTGGGAAACATAAGAGGTGTTTGGGGAGATGTTATGGCATGCAGAAGCATGGCTAAGTGGTGATGTTCAGTCTGGCTCGAATCATATAAGGACCGGCCCTAAGTGCCGCTCACCCAAGTTCGAAATCGTACATCCACATGTCCTTTATGGAAAGGACTTGATCACTACTTCGTTTAGCGCTAGCGTTTGAACCTGTAGGCGATATGAGATAAGTGCACAAGTCAGTTGTAGCTGACTGTGAGAGGTTTCCGACGTAGCGGACTAAATCCTCGACACATAGGTGAGTGCCATGCCCTAGTGTTACCGTTGTAACGTGTAAGCTAGAGGTGGGTTGCGGCTCATCTGGCGGGTTCATCGTTAGGGTTTCATGCAGGAACGCCTCGTTGTGACCTCCCTGCCGGCGGGAGAATCACATCTTGTGGATAAAGCTGTACAACCTCTGCAGAGTGTTAAAATCTATTCGAATAGCCGCGTCCTCGGTCATGGACATAACTTGGTTAAGCCACACACTAGTGGGAAGGGTTTAAGGACATGGAGCTTGAATTGCCCACAGTGTGCAGTATGAGCTACGGTGAGGTAGCGGGAGCTGTAGAAGAGACGTGAGGATCGGCCACGGGAAGGTGGTGCTAGTCCGAGATCGGGTCTTGAGGTTTGAGCTGATAGCAGAGACTATCGGAGTTTGGTTGGTTGTGCTTTGTTGAAAGCACGAGGCGGTAGCAGAAGCTACTGTTGTTGTTGTTGTTGTTATGCTGTCACTGATGAATATGATGCTTTGTTAAATGCTTGCAATCTATTACTGTTATTCAAATTGCAAACTTATATTTCTGCACAATATGAAATCTAGACTAGAGCCTCTTTCTTGTTCAAGCCAAGCATGTAGAAGTATCCATTTATTTCTCCTTTGGGATGCTTGCGAGTACATTCAATGTACTCACCTGGCTTGTTGATGTGGCCAGACGAAGAAGAGTTCTGCTCTGAAGATGACGATAGTGACTACAAAGAGTAGGGCGTTACCCCAGTCGGTTGCCTGTCGGGTTTGGCAGATTGTTGGGCTATCTACCGCATGTTTATGTTTCCGCTGCTATCTTTTATTCAACCAATCGGCTATGTTGTAAGACATCAACCATAATGGTTTGTGTATGTAACCAACTCTGTTGTATGCGTATATGGATTGATGTTAAGTTAACTGTGTGTACTGTCTACTGATCATGGGAACATTACAGAAAACACAGGGTTATCCGGCCTTAAAACCGGGTACGCCACAACAAGGTATCATCCCGAGTGGTGACTTGGTCTTCTGGGTAGGATGAACATTTAACCAAGTGATTGGCTGTGCTCGGGTCGTCTTGTCGGGATACTGAGCTCTTCCCGAGAAGAACCCTCTTCCGAGTTATTCAAAGAATATCTTTCCGATCCGAGATTCGGGGGATTTTGTTCTCCAACGGGTGGGTTGTTCGAAAGCTAAACCGTCGTGGCGGAGATTTCGCGTAGTGGTGAAGAATCTTTCCTCTTTTCCTGCAACTGATCATGATGACGTAGGAAACTGCCGTGGTTTCACCGGGATCATGCGCCTGCTCTTCTGGGATGTGGCGTCAACTACCCCCGCATGCGCTGAAAGCGTCCGTGCATTAAATGCAATTGGACGTAGATGCAGAGAGACGTGGCTCCGAGTAGCAATCGGAACCGTCGCGGGACTAGATGGACTTTTACTGTAGTCCCTTGGTTAAAAAGGATCTGCGGAGTATCCGAGAGAATACTTCTTCTACACTCATCGCAGTCTTTCATTTTCTTCCTCGCACCGGCGATTCTTGAGCCCTTGCATTTCCAATTCTTTTTCTTCCTTGCACTCCCGATTTTTAGCCATGGGTCACAAGAAGATTCCTTCTCTGACGAATCCTCTCGACCAAACCTCTTCTGGCGCCGCTCCCCCGGTGACTCCCTCCTGGCACGAGCCGGAGGTGATGGACGATCTGCTTGGTCGGCTGGAGCGCGATGAGGTAATCCTGTCACACACCTTGATCGCTAATGCACCGACCAATGACGAAGATTTCCCCAGCCCAGACCCGGGCTGGACGGTCGTTTTCATCGATTTCTTTTAGTGCAGCTTTAATCTTTCCCCTTCCAAGTTCTTTCTTCACGTGCTCAGTTTCTATGGATTTGAGCTCTCCCATCTCAACCCCAACTCGATCGTGATGCTTAGCGTCTTCGCCCATCTATGCGAGGCATACTTCTATCTGCTGAAGATGCTTCCGGCTACAGGTCCTGGAAGTGCTGGCTTCCGCCTTCGTGAAGGCAAGAAGGAGGAATACATCGAGTTTGTCATGAAGAGCTCGTGATCGGGGTGGCATAAGAGATGGTTCAACTGCCAGCCACCCCCTCCAGGAGGCCTCAGTTATCGGGGCATCACGCCGGCCGCGAGCCCCAACTGGACAGAGCTTCCCCAATCTTCTTCGAAACTCAGGACCATGATCACGGAGATCAAGGAACTAAGGGAGCTGGGCCTGACGGCTTGGGATGTCGCCGCAGACTTCATCAGGCAGTGCCTGAGCCCCTGCGTGCGAGGACGTCAGCGGCCTGGCAACTCTCCGGGAAGGATGATCCTGGCCGAGATAGAAAGAGAGGTATGTTCTTTCAATACTCTGAAGGAGGGATGAATAGTTTCATGTGCTTATGCCTCGCCTCTTTGCCGCAGGGTTGATCGTGAACGAAGTGTCTTATCGGACCAGGCTCCTCTTTGAGTCAATCCCGAAAGGAGATCGCCTCAACGTCCCGCCGCCCATTTTGTGGATGGCACCCGAAAACCGGGCGACAATCCTGTCGGTAAGTTGCGGTAGCCTCTTAGCTGTCTTTTCCCCAAGTAACCCTAACGTGGTTCCTGGGAACAATGTAGCGCCCGGGTCGTGGAGTGGTCGACCCGGTGGCCCCGTCCGCGGGAGCGGGCGGTGACGTGGAAGTTCCCGGCACTGGACCACCGAGTGCCGCGCCGACAGCCTCAGGATCTAGCGATAAGAGCTCGACGAAGAGCCCCCGAGGTTCTGCGGATACTGACTTGCCGGGAACCTCGAGCGCAGCACCTTCGGCCCCGGGACCCGCCGCCAAGGTCTTGTCAGAGGTGGTCCCGGGGGCCGACAAGGTCCTCGACAAGGAGAAGGCGGCCAAGCCGGGCCCTCCCCGCCGGTTACCGCGGCCAAGGAGGCCACAGCAAAAGCCGGGAAACCTAATCGGGAGTTAGGTCTCGCCGCAGTGAAGTTAACGCCTCGCGCCAAGAAGCCAAGGTATGTGTTACTTTACCGAAGTCCTTCCTGTCTCGAGGAGCATTTGCCTTACTTGCTCGCCTTGCTGCTGGCAGGTTGGCGAAGGAGGACCAGCCGCCGGTCGCCTCGGGCTCGGCTGTCGTAGCTACCGTCGACCCCAAACTCGGGGAGAATCCTCCTGGCCCGGGGAAGGTCCCGACGGCGAAGGCGTCGGAGGCCCCGGCTGTCCAGCCCCTGGGCCCGGGCGTCACGATCGCCTTGAGTCCGGACCCCCGCCTTCTCGGAATGGCATACGAGAAGCGGTGGGGTAAGCTCGTGGACGAGGTGACGTCCAAGGATGGACCTGACCTCGACTTGGGAACGCAGATGCTGGTTCTCTTCGGGGTATGACCTAGCAACACAAAGTAGTTATTTATTTGTTCTGTTCCACAACCTGACCCTGAGGGCGTAGCTTGCTGAGCGGGAGGCCGCCTTGTCGGTGATGGGGGTGCGGCTGGCCGCTGAAGAAGCTGAGAAGACCTGGCTAGTTTGTGAACTAGCTGCCTCTCAGGAAGCAACGGTCCGTGTCGAGTCCCAGGCGTCCTCCGCTGAAGACCTTCTGAGCTTGGGCATTGACTAGTTCAACACCCTCCTAGAGTAGACTGGAGTTCTAGAGGCGCCCGCGGCGGGCACGAGTGGCCCTGACCTCGCCGGCCAGATGGCCGACCTAAACCGCGCCATCTTCGATTTCCCAACATGGTGGCCGAGCATGTCTCCCGACAAGCTCGAGACGGTGCTCAGCAGGCGGTCGCCCGGGTGCTGGCTATTGCAAAGTCCACCTACTCGGAGCTAGAGCCCGATAGATTCCGTTCCCGGAGGAATCCGCCCAAGAGCCCGAGGAGTTAACCGCCATGATGCAGGATGTCGCCTCGGCCCTTGTAGGCGAGATGGGCTTCTCTACGACTCCTTAGGTCCTTGGTCCTGTAACCTGTCTTTGTGGGAACAGCTCCAAGATTTTGGGTTAAATATATAAACATTATCTGAAATGTCAGTGTTGAATACATAAACATTATCTGAAATGTTTGCGCCTTAATAAAGGTTTCTAAGAGCTTTTCAAGTACAGAATACCAAGTGATCCCAACTAGGTACCGCACTTAGTACCTTGAGTTTTTCCCTTCGTTCTGAGAAAGGGAGCTCCGCTACTAGTCGAGGATTCCGGGTCAGTCGGCCTTAGGTCTAACGGAAGTGGAGGGCTCAGTGGCCCCCAGACACTTGTAGATGCGATAAGTGACCTTCCTTAAGTCCCGCGAGTTCGTGACTCGGCGCCTGTCACATCCTGATTTTTCGAAACTAGAAAATTAGGGCTAACAAAAACATTTCGCAAATAAGGCCAACTAACTTACACCTAAACAAAAACTTTGTCGACGGTGCCGTGCCAAATCCTCCTCCATCCTTGCTCCCTTTTTCCCTTTTTGCCGGCAAGTGTGCAGATCATCGTTCTTGTTCTTCCGACCTTCGTTTTGTTGAAACATAATTCCCCGGAACTACGTCCAACCTGGCTTCCTGTCTTGTGACCATGCATGACCATCCGGTCTTACATTTCCGCCTTGAAACCACCTTTGACACTTTTTCTTCCTTTTTGGTCTTGCTAGTGCACCCAGACCGACATTGAAGCTAAGTTACCATTCAGTGCTTTGGCGATATCGAAATGTGTATATGGCATGGGTCTCTTCCGAATGCCATGCCCTCCTACTATCTACCACGCTCTGTCCCATTATGAATATATATATGCACATATATACTATTTTCATGTATACGCATATGCGTAAACCCTAATCCCTTTCCGAGCTACGAGTCAGTACCTGATCATATGACCTTGCCATCTCCTCCCTAGTTCCATCCTCGCGCCAAAGTTTCCCTACCCTCCCTTGCTAGCTCGAGCACATAAGGGCCTGCTCGAGAATAAACATCTTCGAGCCCTAACGCCCTGCGGCAGCTCTCTTGCATCGGAACTGATAACATCTATTCAAGCTACCATGTACGTATGTATATATATATATATACATTTACAAATAATTTCCTAAAGAATTCAGATAAATCCTTCGAGGCTACCCTCACACGTACAACTAACTCGCATATACGCTAAAATGAGGACCCTCAACCTAGAATTTTAGGGTAGCTCAAATACAGTTAATCGTTTTAAAATCCATTCTACAACTTAAAGTTTTAAGATTCAGATAAATATCACAACTCTTATGGGATTTCCTTGCAAATTAAATCTTGTTATTATGCTCCTAGATTCCTCACGAAGGACCAGCCAAACACTTACGTTTCTCTTCCTGCGTGACACCATTCCCCTCTGCTGTGCATTAAGGGTGCGTTTGGTTGGGCGACTCGGGGTGGATGGGATCGGGCCGCCCGTTTTTTTGGAGAAAAATTATGTTTGGTTGGTTGGGCGGGAGAGGGATCGGGCCACCCGAAAGGAATATTCCGTGCGAAATGCTGGATGGGAGGAGTCGGGGAATTCGGCCCCGCCGTAAAAAAAAATCTCGCATCGCCCTCGGCCAGGGCGACGGTTTCTTTTTAAATCTCGCGTCGCCCTCGGCCAGGGCGACGGTTTCTTTTTTATTTCTGAAATTATTTCTGGATTTTTTAAAATCATGTATGAGTTCCAAAAAAATCTAAAAAAATTTATACCGGTTTATAATAAAATGAAGTATACACACGTAAATTTTCGTAAAATAATATGCATTTTTGTGACCTGTGTAAAAAAAACAAAATCAAACTAAAAAATTAAACTGTGCTGCTACAGTGCATGCGTCGCCCTGTAGCAGGGCGACGCACTGTAGCAGTCTGTTTTAATTTTTCGTTCGATTTTGTTTTTTTTATACAGGTCACAAAAATGCATATTATTTTCCGAAAATTTATGTGTGTATACTTCATTCAATTATAAACCGGTATAATTTTTTTTAATTTTTTTGGAACTCATAAATGATTTTAAAAAATTAAGAAATATCACGTATATTTTGATATTACGTATATTTTGATATTTTGAATTTTGCCGGTGTGCCAGACCGTCGCCCCCGGCCAGTCCGTACACGCGACCCTCGCCCCCGCCCAACCTTCCAACCAACCAAACAAGAAACTGGTTCACCCCATCCACTCTCACCCTTCCAACCAAACAAAAAACTGGTTCACCTCACCACTCAACCAAACAAAAAACTGGATCACCCCACCACCTAAAACTGGATCGCCGTATCCCATCACCCCGATTCGCTCAACCAAACGCACCCTAAACCTTTTCCTTTGCAAAGTCTACATCAATTGCACCAACCGAATACCCTTATTCCCCTGCCATGTAGACCTCGCGGCCCACCTGCCAGAACCTTTTTTCCCATTCCCTTCTTCCTCAGGCAGATGCCCCTTTCCCTTCCTCCCTTCAATTGGTCACTGTCTTCTCTGCCTTTCTCCCCATTTCCCGCTAAAGCCACTCCGTCCGTGAATACCTCATCTGTTATGCCCAGGTTGACCAAGAGAGCCAGCACGAGACCAGGCTTTGTTCACCGCATGGCAGCTTTCTCCCATTTCCCCTTTGTCTTCTCTCTCCTTTCGGATACTGCGCTGCTCTCTGTGCCACCTCACCCCCTGGCACGGTTCAGCATCAGTCACATAACCACCTTACTGCAATTAAGGCCAGCTCGGGACACTTCTTTCCCCTGCTGCCACCACCACAGGGACCGAGCTCCTCCTCTATAACCTGAGCACCTCTCCTCCTTTCCCCTCTATTCTTCAATTCCTTCCCGAACTAGCAGACCGAGCCGTGCCTCATTCTCCTCTACTCCCTGCCGCGCCAACACCGGCACAACCTCCCGGCCCCGAACTCTCCAAGCCAGACGAACTCCTTCGTTATCCCCAGATGGAGCTCACTGGTTCCTCCCCAACCTGAGCAATCCTCAACCACGAGCTCCAAAATTTTTCCCCAATCCAACAAGCATCAGCATCGCCCCTTTGGGAACGCTGACAGCACCACGGCCGAGGGGGCCTTGGTCGGCGCCGCTGAGGGGAAGTCTGCCGCCGGCCAACCTCGCCGCTCGCCAGGCGCCGCGTTTCCCTGTGGCCCCGCCGCGCCTTGCTCCCCTATCCGGCCGACGCGCCCGCCTCTGTCCTCGGGTGAGGTCCGAGCCCCCACCGACGGCGACCATATGCCTCCGTAATCCGCCGTATCCAGCGCGCCTCCCCGGGCACCAGCACCTCTCCGTCGCCGCCGGCAGTAGGCCACCAGGTCGTCCGCCCCTACTCCACCTCCCTTGCTCTCCTACCCCACTCCCTACTCGAGCCCACGTCGGCTGCGGGATCTTTCTCCTCTGCTGGTCCGCTGCTCATCGGGTCTAGAGACAACGCGCCGCCGGCGACGCCCTTTGTCTTCCACGCGCCGCCCTTCCGGTCGCTATTGACATCGGTGCCCCTCACCGGTCGGGCCACTTGATTCCCGGACTTCCTTCCTCTCTTGCTCTTTCCTCGAGCTACTCGCCGCCGGTGGGGAAGGTAAGATAAGCATTCCGTCCATCCCGACCCCGAGAACTCCATCCCGTCGGCGCCATGGTCACATCCATCGCTAGGGCCGTGTCTCTCGCTGCAGGCGAACCGTCATTGTATCGCCGCTCGGCCACTGGCGACGAACCAGAGAGGTGAGCACCGGTCATCTTTCCATCTAACACGGCAGGCCGAATCGCCCCTCTCTCTACTGAGGCCCACGTCATTTCTGAAATCATGCGCAGTGTGTTTCAATTATGCATAGCATATTCATAAACCGGCCCTTTGTTAAGATCCAAACAAATCGATGCTTGTTCTTAAAGATCTTCTAAAAGGAAAGTCTGGCATCTCAGGTCCTGTAGCCCCCATCTAAAATAGGAATTTCCTTTAGGCCCGTTTGGATTTCGGCAAATCGGAGGTGGGAAAGGGATAGGGATATATACTGGGATAGGGAATAACTGGAATAGGGAAATCTAATGCCATTTCTGTGTTTGGGTACAGATGGGATAGGGACAAAACCCTCCTCTACAGGCCGCATCTCTCCCCGTCCATGCCTCCTCCTCCCTCTCCTTCCTCCTCTCCCACCCCACTCCGCCAGCCCCCAACTACGCCTCCGCCCCGCCGACCACCGCGTGCGCTGTGCCACCACAGACGCCTCCGCCGCCGCCGCCGCGGCCCCCCAGCCTGCGGCTGCCAAGCACCGGCGCTGCGGCCCCCTAGCCTGCGGCTGCCAAGCCTCGGCCGCACCACCTGGCCCTACGGCTCCGGCGTCTGGTCCAAGAAGGAGTTCGTCCTCTCGGAGATCAACCCCGACCACCTCGTCTCCCTCTTCGAGGGCAACTCCAACCTCTTCTGGGCCGAGCGCCTCGGCCGCGACCACCTCGGCGGCGGGCCCGAGCGGCGTGGATCTCGGCGGCGGCTCGGATCCCGGCGGCGGCGGCTCGGATTTGGGCACAGGCGGCGGCGGCTCGGGTCTCGGCGGCGGTCGGCGGCTCGGGTCCCGGCGGCCGGCGGCTCGGATCTCGGTGGACGTATTTCCCCCCTTTTCCCACCCCCTCCGCCGGGATGAAATGGCCGGGAAATAAGCCTCCCATATCCCTATCCCAATCCCTCCTTTTTTCCCCATCCCAAAATCCAAACGGTGGAAATCCCCATCCGGCATTGCATTTCCCTTTCCCACCTCCGAAATCCAAACGGGCCCTTAAAACCAAACATCCTTGAATAGAGGCAGAACATATGCGATAACCCCTGAAAAATTGAGTTTTCTTTAATTGCTATCAGCTTTAAAAGTAATTTTCAAAGCACCTTAATGCATGTCATGCGTATCTCAGACTTAATAATCCCTATCACCTAAGTTAAGTCCCTGAATCAACATGGTCATTAACTGAAGGTCATGACTCATCCCTCGAGATAATCATTTCTCAGGCCATGCATGCATGAGCTTAAAGTTTGACAAACCCCAGTAGTGACCATGTGAAATCTGTCATTATACACCTCTGACCTAGCCTCCAGCAAATGTTTGAACAAGATCTAGGTACCGGCCCCTTTCTATTTCCAAACGACCGGGACATGAGAGTGTAACCTATCTCAGTTCCATAAAATCCTAACCACCCAAAATAAGCTAAATAAATAGATACCATAGTCATAAATCTAACGAGTATAATATTTTATTATAAAAGGAAGCCTTCATTTCATGGTACGTTAAGATGGTCGCATATGGGATAACGTAGAAACCATGAAACCTTTCCCCTGGACATAACCATGACATGATCAACTCTTTTTTGGATCGAGAGTTAGTATAAAAGATTGATCCGCCGAGAAGCTGAAACCCTAATTCGGCAACATCTATCTAAGAGCTCATCACACCAATCTCCCTTCACGGGCATGTTGGGATCATTTGGATTTTATTTGGTTCTTTCAAGTGTGGTGTTTATTCGACGTCCCTTTTTACGTGTAGATATAACGTTGCGAGACATCGCGCGAAGGATTCTGGACCAATATCATACCGAGTCAGAACTCAAGACACGGCCAACGTTGTTAGGCAAGCTCTTCTTCTTTGATCATGTTGAATCTCATGTTTGTGAAATACTTATTTTGTTTACAACACATGCATGCTATGTGATATAAATCGGTATTTTATGTAGCAATAGCTATGTCCGATGTGATAAAAACCTTAGTTTGATTCTGTTTCCTTGTCGCCCTAAGGACTATATATATTTCGAAGAAAATATCGAAAAACCTAGAGATAATATATACAGATATATTGTTTAGCTTCGCCGTAGAAGAAAACTAGGTTTTTGCAAAAAGAAATGATTTCCGGTAATCTCAAAAGAGAAAAACTTGGGGATGGACCGCTGTGACCACGGAGGATGGGGTCACGGTATAATTCACGGGTTGGTATGTTTTCGAATCAAAATTAAAATGGAGATGATTTGGATCCGGGTTAGAAATGAAGGACGAATGTAGAAAGGAAATATAAGTGAGCTAAGTCTCAGCGTGGCACTCGCGGTCCGTGCGACGGACAGGGTGTGAAGTCTTTCTCGGATCAGTTAAGGATCGAACCTACCGTGCCGCTAAATCGGGTTAATCTGCCACTGAGCAGGCTCACCGTACGACCATAAATCCTATATGGGCAGGGCTTGGCTTACTACCCCGCCGAGTGCTAGTGTCGGGATCCGCGAAAAGTAGGGAGTATGTGACTAGGAGGTTAAAGACCTAGAGAGCCACTATCGCAAGGCGTAGGGTGTTGCTCGACACAAAGATGGAGAGTCCCATTTTTAAGTCTGTAAGACAAAAGTAAAGTTGGGTTACCCATCTAGCGGGTCCGGCTGTAGTATGAAATGGACGAACAGTCTCGTTGTAATAGCCCTGCCAGTATACCTCGTGAAGTGTACCTGATAACGTGCGGCATCAAAGGTGATTTACATCTTGTGTGTAAAGACGTACAACCTCTGCAGAGTGTTAAAATCTATTCGAATAGCCGCGTCTTCGGTTATGGATAGCCTGGTAAGGCCACACATTGGTTAGACGCAGTTTTCGAAGATGAGTTATGGGTTTACGGACGCATCTGGCTTCATGAGCATGTAGAGTGAGTTGTGAGTGCCTCGTGTAATTGAGATTACACGGGAGGTGTGGTTATGAGTGGGAAAACCGTTCACCCAAGACATAAGAACGGTTATCTGGGGAGAAAGGTGCTATTATCGGACGTCGTTCTACCTGTGGGTAAGAACGGCTATCTATTGAAAGTGAATGGCCGCTCTCGTAGCGGACGGTCGAATTAGCAGGAATGCTATTATGATTTATTGATACGACTCGGCAGGGCCGATGTTAATTTTGAAAATATGCCTTTATCATCTATTTACTTATTTCGGGTGAAAACTTATTTTTCCGCACAACATGAGACATAGGGTAGAGCCTTTTCATGATATAACCTCCCCAAAGGAGAGCTTGTGAGTACATTCAATGTACTCACCTGGCTTGTTGATTTGGCCAGACGAAGGAGACATCGTATCCGAAGACGATGTGGTAATCGCGAGAACTAGGGCGTAACCCCAGTCAGTTGCCTATCGGGTATGGCATACTGATGGGCCATATCACCGATCGATTTTCGCTGCAAGATTTTAGCCGTTGGGGTTACAGGTATAATACCTTCGGCTTAGACGGTCTTTATATGATTAATACTCTGATATGTGCATGTATGACAATGATATAGGTTGACTTGTGTGTACCGGCTACTGATTCAGTGACCGGTACAGTAAACACAAAGGTTTATCCGGCCTCAAAACCGGGTACGCCACAGCGCCCCTTCCTTTTGCGGAGGAAACCACTTAGGTACTCCATGCGATACTCAATCATTATCCCTTGATATATTGTTCGAGCATAATTAAAAGCGTTGGGAGCTTTCCGAGCATAGGACACAGCCTGGCAGCCATGTCATGTGGGATGGGCTGTCTGGAGATGACGTGGCATCAATTCAGTGACGGCATCTTCGTAATTGAAAATGGTAAACCATGGCGGATTTTTACCTTAAATGTGACGTTTAGCGGCCGTCACGGAAACACCAAATCGGTGACGGTGTGTAGAAAGCGTTACCAAAGGTCCCATATTCAGTGACGTTTTCTGCGCGCGCCGTCACTAAGAGGAATCTGTGACGGTGATTCCGTGACGATGTTAGTGACAGTCGAAAAACGTCACAAAGGGGTATTCTGTGACGTTTTGGGCTATTCCATGACATTTTCAGCTCGTCACAGCAGCTTCGATCTCTTGTAGTGTCTGTCTGGAAATTTTTGGGCTTCCCGAATGTTACGGGTAGCGTAATCTGACCAACCAGAGTGGCCGAAGATCTGGGTACGATGCCGTGGAAGGCCTGTGGACATCGGCTTGACTGCAGATCGGGGAACCTTCATCACATCGAGCGCGCTAGTGAAGAGGATGTTCAAAGAACTTCCTTCATCCATGAGCACTCAGGACACCTTGCAATTGTTGATGGTGGGCTCGACCACTGTTGGGAAGCGGCCGGGCCTGACAAAGCCCTCGGGGCAGTCGCCCTGGCTGGAGGAGATTTTGACCTCGGACCACTTGACCGCCTGGCGACTCTGTGGAATAGCAGCCATTACTTCTCGGACGACTGCCTTATAATGCCTCTTGGACTCGTAGGATGCCGAGCCCCCGAACATATGCTCGACCATCTTTTATCATCCTGGAAAGGCATCTTGCTCGAGTCGTCACTAGAGCTTCGACTGAGACATTCGACCCACGGAGACGCTACGCGGCTGTTCCTCTTCTCGGCCTCTGCCCTTACATGCTGCTTGAGCACGTGGCATTGGCGGAGGTCGTGGCTGTCGGTCTGGTGGAAGTCACACCAAACCTAGCCAGAGCCTTTGGCTATGGCCGGTGGCCTGCCGCTGCCCCAGGCCGACCCGGGACGCTTGTTGGTATAACGCTTCTAGGGATAGCGCTTGTTGGGAATATCCGCCATGACTTCCCCGGACTTGTGTTCTTCTCGTCGCCTCCTCTGGAGGGCTTCTTCTTGCGCTTGCTACGAGAGGAGTTGCCATCTTCCTTGTGGACCCCAGGTTGAGCACGTTTGGCTCCTCCTTCCCTTTCCTTGATGAACACAAGGGCTTCCTCGGCATCGGCTGCCTTGTCAGCGAGGTCCATCAAGTCCTTGACCGTTCAGGGCTTCTGCATGGTGATCCCCTCTGTGCACCGCTTGTTCCTGCAACTGCGAGCGAAGGCTACGATCACCTCGTCATTAGTTACCTCGGGAATATTCACTACAAGAAATGTGCTGATCTATGACAATAGATTTTCGTCACCGAAAATCAAGAAAATCGTCATGAACAGAACTCTGTGACGATTCTGTGACGAAAACGGGACCGTCGTCGATTGGCTGTCTCCAATTACAACCTATGACGGACCTTTAATTTTCGTCATAAGCTTAGTGACGAAACAGAATTCGTCATGGATTTATGACAAACAAAAGCGTCACGATTATAATGGGAATCGTCACTAAACAGCTACCAGTCAAACCAGATGATGTAGACGCCACGTCAACTCTTACATGTCAGTCCTATGTGGCAGAACTTAGTGACGACTTATTTCGTCATAAAGCCCAAATGGCCAGGTCCATGCGTGCTTAGCTTTTTGGGCTAAGCCCAGTTGTTAGCCCAACTTTTTGAACCGAGCCCATAATTTTGACCCAACTATTTCTAACCCAAGTCTATTTAACAGGATGTAATAATTTAGGCCAAGCCTATTTTAGTGGTCCAGAGATATTTGGACCAAGCCTACTTTTGTGGTCCAGATATACTTGACCCAAAACCCATTTGTGAGCCGAACATTTGTTGAACCAACCCAACCATGATAGTTCAGAAACATGGTTCGTCATACATTTTTATCACTTCAAAAATTCAAACAGCAAAATATCACTTCATACACTCAAACAGCCAAGAGTTTCATCTCATTTCTAACTTCAGGAAAACATAGTTAACATCACAAGCAGTTAACATGACATTTCTACAAAATATAACTCTAAATAGACATTAGTTGGCATAATAGTTCACATCAGAAACCAAAATATTCACAGTTCACAAAAAAGAACCTGAACTATCTCCCAGCAAGTAAGCAACCACCACAATTCACAAAAAAGAACCTGAACTATCTCCCAGCAAGTAACCAACCACCACAGTTCACAAAATTTAACTAGCTCCCAGCTAGTAGTAACCTGATCCAACAAATTGCATCAACAGAGAGGAAAGACTAGGATTGACCAGGACCCGATTGCAATCTCAGCAAACGAGCAAGCATGGCTTCAGTGTCTTCTGTCCTCTTCATCAGAAGTTGAAAATCCTTGTTGCGTGTGGCTTCCGCTTCTTCTGCTTCTTCTTGAATGCATCTAGCTCTTCCTTCTGAGAAGCGAGTTGTTGTCGAAGCTCATTTGACCCTTGTTTCTCCATCGCAAGTTCAGCCTGAAGTTCTTGTATATGTACACCACCTTGGGAGCTGCTCTTAGAGGCTGACTGAAGGCCCACATTCTGCACAAACTTGTTTGTTGGACATACTTGAGTGAGAACTTCAGAAACAACCGTAGTAGCAGATTTTGGCTCTTGACCTTCTGGTACCGGTTCTTGCATGATTATTTCCATGTCAGCCTAACATGTAAAGCATTTCTCATGAGAAATCAGATATAGAACAAAAGAGAAATAAAGAGAGAGGAATGGTACTGTACAGTATGAAACTTGCAATCAGTTGAGTATACATTGCAAACAGTGATCCCAGAAGACAATATCATATCAACGATGTCAGGATTGTTGAACATTATTTTGTTATGCAATTTGAAGTTAAAAAAGTTTATTGCAAGTAAAACTATCAGGTTCCACTAAAAATCTTGTGCAAGGAGATATGCATGGCAGCAAAAAAAAAGTCATGCATACAGGGGATGTTCATGGCAGGAAAAAGAAAACTATCAGGTTCCACTCAAAATCAGTATAGGCAAAAATGGCCAGATCCAGTGTAGTATTGTTCCTTTCATAAAATATAGGGCAAGATTTTGGTAAGATTGTAGACAACTAGAGAAGTTAAAAGTTTTGGGTAAAGCCTGACATACATATATGTAACAGTAGGCCATTAGTTTAGCCCATGGAAATAGATACATAATATTACACACATCAGCACAATTACACACTGGGAATTTCAACACAGAGCTATAGTAAGGTATAGCATGAGGAAAGTCATCTCCATGAAATTTATTTGGTAAAGAAGTAGCCAAGACTTAAGGCCATTTTATCATGGTATTGGTTAAATGGTACACAGTCAGAAAGCTAAGATCATTAGTGAGTAATTATTTAACATCAAAAACTAAACCAATCTAGGTAGCTAAGCATCAGTTACAACAACTTCATCTAACAGGCAAGATAAGTTTTGAAAGCATCCTAAAGATTTTTAGTAGTCAAAGGTGCTTTAGGTAGTGAGATTTTAACTAATCATTAGAATGCACATGGTAAGGTTTTAGTGACTTACTATAGCCTTCTTTACTGGATCACTGTAACCATTTTTCTTGCTTAGGTGGCACGCCTTGAATAGATCAATCGCAGTGGGTTCTCCATCTTTAAAGTCCTGCTTCTAAAATTGTGTTAAAAAAATTCAAACTGTCAGCTAGCAACATTGTAAGAAAAAGAGTTTCATTGGTCACAAGTAATAACAAGATCAATTCTTACCACAGTATGGCAATATGCAATGTAGCTTCGAGAACCGGTCCGCTGCTGAAACTGTACTTTCTTTCGATTTAGTTTGTTCTTCGCAGAAGTATCCTACAAAAAGACACACTATGTAACACACAACACTCAGATATAGAAAGGAAAAGAAAGCGTGCACTTCCATACCTTGTGTCTTTCATTTTTCCACATCGTCACTAGCTCATTCCATTGCTCATCAGTCATAGAGGTCACCGGGGATGTGGTTCTCACTTTATTTTCCGGTACATTGTTGAACCATTTCTTTTTCAGCATGTACCGCCTCTGTCGTTGTCCACCCTTGAGCATATCAACACATGCATCTTTGACTGGCTTAGAATTGGTGTCCATAGTGAATTGAGCCTAATAATTAAAGAGCATCAACATGAGAAAAGAAGCATGCCAAGGTTACAATGAACAATGACGTAACAAGTAAAATAGAAATGGAAATCACTACTCGCCAAGAATGGATATACTTACACCAACTTTGCCAATGAAGTCTGTAAGATGAGATTTATGTCTCTTATACTCCTTCCAGTGTGGAAGGATTGGCACGTGTTGCCTAAGAATTATCCCACCCTCTGAAGCAAGCTTTGCAGCTTGGATAGGTGCCGTCGGCCGTGTGTTGCCTTCAGCAATGTGGATGGGGATCTTACTGCATAACCCTCTAGTTAAATTTTCTAGTCCTTTGCCCTTGTTGTGGCCCCTGTTCCCTCTCCCTCTGCTGGCAGTTTTGTGTATCTGAAAAAAATGCCATTCATATATTTAGTGTAAAGCATGTTTGCATTTCAGAACTGAGCACATCTTACTAAAATTTGTGGACTTGCCTTCATCAATCATCTGCCCCTGCTCCTCAGTTTGGGTAGGAGTGTGAGCAGAATCCAATGCATCATGTGTGACACAAATATCATCATGATTTAGACTGTTGTGGGCCTCGACTTGGAATTGTTGTGGACCTGTACCCCTACACAGGGCAGCAGCATCAGATTGTGGTAGGGCCAGCTCCTTTGTCCTCTGCCTTGTCACCCTAGTAGGTGGGTTGGGCTGTGAGGGTGCCATCATTCTCTTCGGCGGTCTTATTCCCCTTGGAGGCATCCTAGAAATCTTCTTAGTTCTGTTCGTAGAAACCTTTGAGACCTCATGGAAAATAACAATGGAAGATGAATTAGATCCCAAATATAACAAGTTGCATATCCAGATTAGTGACAAGTAATGAAAATGCAAGACTTCTATAGCAAGCACACAACATGACCACCCCCCCCCTCTTCCAAACAAAGAAGATAAAGCACCTTATCTGGTGTAGAAGTGGAAATGGATGGAGTGTCATCCAACGCATCCTTCTCCGCCACTAAGGTATCATCGATTTCATCTTGTTCAGTGGCCTCATCTTCTTGAGGATCATACTCATCACCTGAGTCTTCGCGTTGTTTTGCACTACCTTTTTTCTTTGCACTTGAACTTCTAACAATTGCTGCTAATGTTTGGATGCCAAGTGCTTGCAGCCTACGATTGTTGACCACCATTTGTTGCGCCCTCTCCTTCTCATATATGGTAAGTGGCGCTTCGTTACATGAATAAAAAAATTAGCATGGAACAAAGACCCCCTTACCATGAATTAAAAGTACAGTGCATGTTCTTCTAATTGCACTACGACGTACACGACATGGGAGGCACAAACTAGCACTACAATGAATTGTTTTCACAAAGGAATAAAAGGATTTCTGAATCATGATTTGCAACGCATGGATCCTAGGGGAACCAAAACAAACAAGCACACAACAATTGCTATTTGCTACAACGAAACCAATAAGGATTTGGTAGTTAGGATGGAAGTGGTACCTGCGAGATGGTTAGAGATGCCGGTGTGCCGTCGTCTCATCGCCGGTGTTGCGCACGCCTGGTGACGTCGTCTCGTCGCCGGTGTTCCGCGTGCCTGGTGCCGTCGTCTCGGTGGATGAGGGGGTGGGGTAGGGAGCGGGGGAGATGGCTCTCGACGCGCTACAGGGGCACCAGCCACTTCCCGCCGTGCCGCCTGTTGTCGTCGTGGCGCGCGAGGCGCCCCGCCGGTGGCCTTCGTCTCGATGCAGGAGGGGATGGGGAGAGAGCTAGGTTGCTAGATCGATTTGGGGGAGGAAGTGAACGGTGCGTGGTGCGCGACGGGCATATGTGGGGTGCTGCCTTGTGTTTTACCAAATTACCCTTCATGCGGTGCGGTTGTCTGCCAGGAAATTGAAAATATCTGCTGGATAAAACAGTCAGTTCATTTTGGCGAGCGGTGGCGGGTGCATTTTGGCGCGGGAGCGTGAAAAAAAGCAGGGTTACCCGCTCGTTTTTTGGCGCGGGAGCGTGAAGAAAACCAGGGTTACCCGCTCATTTTATCAGTGCATTTTGATACGCGCAGTTTGAAGCAATGTTGGATTTTCCTCTGCATAATTACCTTGGACTCTGAAATAATCTTACTCCATGCGGTTTAAAACGCTAATCTGCTCGCCTCCTCCGCTAATAACTGCCTGCGTGTGACTAGCGTTGGCCTAGCTTCGTTGGAACAATCGGTGCATGCAATCACTATTTTTCCCGACATGCATGCGTCGCTTAATGCCGAATGGGATTGAGACGTTGAATTAATTGAGACGGGGGATTAGAGAGAGGAGTTAATTGAGACGCGGAAGAATAAATAACCCAAATCTCATAAACAGGGCCGGTCCTGAGATTTTGGGGGCCCGGGGCGAAACTAAAACTCGGGGCCTTAATATAGACACAATAATTATAACAAGGAATATACGTATATATGAAATATTATCAATAACACTTAAATACATCCAAAATCAGTATGCATCCAAGAAATTAACACATCGAACAAATTAAATACATCCAAAATCAATTGTTGAACGGTGCCGGCTATGCATCCAAGAAATTAACACATCGAACAAATTAACACATCGGTGGTGAACTGGATTAGGAAAGAAATTACCAGGAGGCGGCAGTACGACGTCGGCGGCCTGGGGCTGGGAATCACTCTGACTACGTGATGGAATAGGATGGGAATTAAGAGATCGTCGGATCCATCGCTCTTTTTTTTTACGTGAAGAAACGAATCAATCGGCGTCTCGGCGATCACTGGAATCAGGCTGCGTGGCTGCGTGGCTGCTGCTGCTTGCGTTAATTACCAATGCTAATCCCTAATCTCCCTTTTTTCTCTGACCAATGCAGTCATGCAGACCTGGATCACCTGGGCATGCATAGCACGTATGGCCCATAGGCCATAGCCGATCTACTCACCTACATGGCTACTGGATTTTGGGGACCCCTGGATTTTGGGGGGCCCGGGGCGGCCGCCGCCCCCCTGCCCCAGGGCCGGCTCTGCTCATAAGGGCTTGTTGTCTCGTATGGCTCCTACGGTCGAACGATAAGGGCTTGTTGTCTCGTGGATAGGCAATTTCGGCCGGGTATGTCCAACAGGAGATCGACAGGACTTTGTCGGCATTTGTGGGAACGAGAGGCATACATTTATGATTATATTTGTCATAAACAGTCTTTTTATAGTTTTATAATTTCACAAATTTTCAGTAACAGATTTGTATGAAATATTAAGGTCAAGTTGTATTTTGGATACTGTGTCATGTCCAAACGTCATCTATTTATGAAGGAATGGAGTATTGATATTACCATATACGCAAATTATGCCCAGGAAAACCTCCGTATTTGCTACTGTCAAACATTTGATAATTAGCTTAGGAGACTATTTGGCTGGATTATTTTTCTTTTCTTTCGAGATGTATTTAGTTGGATAGGGGCAGTACTAGTTTTCTCTCAAACTGAATCCACACCTGTATCAAACTACATATCACCACATTATTTACTTAGGCATGATTTTTTAACAGTTCGCTAGTATAGTTGAAAATAACTTGCCGTATTCCCCATTCAAATGATACTTCCTCCGGTCACAAACATCATTCTTTTGTGACCGGAGGGAGTAAATAAGGACTGCCATTCTGCACATCAAGAACAAGGTTCAGGCTTTTAGCAAGCGCATTATTG
The DNA here is from genome assembly GCA_019208055.1 of Stipa capillata. Lineage (NCBI taxonomy): Eukaryota > Viridiplantae > Streptophyta > Magnoliopsida > Poales > Poaceae > Stipa > Stipa capillata. Next base: position 141,645 of record JAGXJF010001886.1, read on the forward strand.
ACATCTAATTGTTGAAGTTACTCTGTATATCGAACACTGTCATCACCATCACCAATCATCGTTACAGGCTTATAGCAATTCGACATTGTTTAGTTCTTCCTGGACTTGAGCTCTGCAATTCTTTCCTCTGTGGCCTTCAGGGCATCACCATATTTGCTCACAATCTACTAGGTGAGGCAGGATTAAAAAGTTTTGTGTCAGTTCAGCCAGTGACACCAAAAACAAGGATATCATACTGTAAAGAGGGTGATCTTACTTCTTGAACTTCATCAGGAGTCATTATCAGCGGGGGTGACAGCATAATGTTATCCCCAGCGACCCTGATAAGCATTCCGCGCTTCTCGCACTCGGCACCAAATATTGAAGTATTGAGCATTGTTATGGAAAATGTTGTTTACTTATAAATCTTCAGAGCTTCTATGGCAACAGCACAGGAAACTGGATGCCCCGAGTATGTAAAACCATGAGCAAAAGAACCTGTAACAAAAAAAATGAAGTGCTCGTAAATACAGCAGCAAGAGAAAAGTGAGTTCCTGCAATGAAATTAGCTTTACCAAGTTTACTGCTCTGTGAATGAATTACGTCTGCTATTTCTGGGCTAACAAGAATAGCTCCAATTGGCATGTACGCAGAAGAAATAGCCTGCCAGAGGGAAATAATTGCCAAAACAAATTCTCCTATATCAGTTTCTCAAAAAAAAAGAAGAAGAGGAAAGTTATCTTCTATCAAACAAGTACTCTACTGGTACTGAACTCAGTAACTCACCTTCCAAATGCAGTAATGACCTACAAATGGGTGATTAAAATACTAACTTTTCCACCAAGATAACATTCTCACATTCAGTATTAAATTCTCTCTTTACCGGATACACTTAAATTACCTCATCAGCTATTAATAAGATGTCCTACTTCTTGAGGACTGCCTGAATCTGTTGGGAGACCAAACTCGCATGAGATTAATAGTATGTGGCACAAGAACAAAAATACAGGTGCCAACAGTCATCAACACCATTTTTTTTTGCACAAATACTATGAGATTAACTACCTTCTTTTAAAAAGTGGTACCAAATAGAGGAAGTCCTGGAGAGAAAATACAACAAGAGTTTTCACCAGAACATCAGATTACATTAGGATGCACCACCTAGAACACAATTGTGTGGACTGAAGAATGATAAACACAGAATAGTTCAAGTTTTTCATTCAGGTTTGCTGGCAAGGATGCAGTGCATTTTATGATATTTTCTTAAGGTACATCTTCAGGGGGTGAAAGAAATGATGCCAACTTAAGCCTCTCCCTTTCAGCAACTTGAAGCTTGTCCCTTTCAGCGACATGAAGCAGTGACATTTCTTGACAACGAAGTGAAGCTACTCATCATCACTGCTAGCATCATAAGTCGCTGGACCTTCGTTATCACTCAAATACTGCAGTGTAGTATCATCATCATCATCCTCGTTTTCAATGTCATGAATTAAATTATCCTTTTGTTTCAAAATGTTTTTAACTACACTAGCATCAACAACTTGGCACTCTTGATCCTCATGCTGTAGATTCTGCACAACAGTTTCACTATCTTGCACTGGACATTCTGTAGAATCATCATCTTGGTATGCAAGTACAGTACCATTGAGTCCTTTCTCCATGGTAGTTTCAGCAACACTCCACAAATGCCTGTGCTCAAATTTTTGCACAACTCGCCAGTTTCTACCAAATTTTGTGTCTTGCAAATAAAAAACCTTTGTTGATTGTGCTGCTAGAATGAAAGGATCAGTTTCGTACCAGCAACTTGCAATGTTGATGCTTATGAAATGTCCATCATCTTTAATTCCTGTCTTTCTGCCATCAAGATCAAACCAGTCACATCGAAATAAAACAACCGATCGATGGATGTTCAAACTTGAGTTATATCGCAACTCAATAATTTCTTTGAGAACACCATAATAAACAATTTCCTTATCATTATGTGTACCCTCAACCATCACTCCACTATTCTGTGTCCTCCTATTTTTCTCACGCTCAATGGTGTGATACCGAACACCGTCAACAATACATGCTGAATATATTCTGGCACGCACATCTGGTTCACAAGACAATGCATAGAGGTCCTCACTGACCTCTATGCCCTTCTCATGACGCAATGATGCAATCTGTACAACAAATTATACATCAGGGTCATAACATAAGAAAAATCATACTTCAATAAAAAGCTGTGAAAGAGAACTCACATGCTTCTTGAACCATTTGGCAAATCCCTTCTCAAGCCTTTTGTCAACATCATGGTTACCTTCTTGCTCTAACTCTTTTTTGCACAGTCTGCAATAGTGAGTTAAAACATCATGCATAGATAATGGGTTATATCCAACATAAAAATCAGAACTATATAGAAGGGATTACATACTCTATATATGGCTGCACCTCAGGACAGTTGTTGAGCACATACCAAACAATCTTGTCATACTCATCAACATATGTCATCCTCGGGGCTCCAAGTAAATCAACACCATGCATGAAAACGGAGAAATCACCATTTTCTGAATTAATCAACTCTCTATTTCTGCCCTCTCGATTAAATCTTGTTTCAACATCATCGAAGTACCTTGAGCAAAATGTCAAGCACTCATTAGCAACATATGCTTCAGCAATTGATCCTTCAGGTCTTGCCCTGTTCCTCACAAAACGCTTCAATGTACACAGTCTTCTTTCAATTGGGTACATCCATCCATATTGTACTGGACCTCTAAGGATCGCCTCATCAGGTAAATGAACGGCTAAGTGCACCATGACATCGAAGAAAGCTGGAGGAAAAATTTTCTCAAGCTTGCACAAAATTATTGGGATTTCAGCTTTAAGTCGTTCCAAAACATCTAAATTCAGTTTTTTGCAACATAATTCCCTAAAGAAATTTCCCAATTCAGCAATTGCTTCATATATCTCCTTATGCATGATTCCTCGGATGCCAGCTGGTAAAAGTCTTTGGAGAAGGATATGACAATCATGAGTTTTTAATCCTTGGACCTTGCATCCATCAGCATTAATACATCTTGTCAAGTTAGAAGCATATCCATCTGGAAATTTCACCTCCCTTACAAATTCACAGAATGCAAGCCTTTGTTCTTTATTCATTGTATACCATGCAGATGGCATAATATATGAATTTATATTATGCTTAAGGTGTAAATCTGATCTTGTCTTCATGTCTTGCAAATCAAGCCTAGCACTAACCGTGTCCTTTGTTTTCCCATCAATCTTGAGAAATGTACCAAGAAGGCTGTCACATATATTTTTTTCGATGTGCATTACATCAAGATTATGTCGCAACTTCAAACTTGTCCAATATGGCAAGTTAAACCAACAAACCCTTCGGTTCCAACATTGACCATCGTCTTGACGCTTTCTTTTATTGCTCTGAGAATGCTTTCCCGGTCTAACATCTTTGACCTTCTCCAGTTGCTCCAGAAGCTCCTCTTTACTGAATTCCCCTGGCTTGTCGCGGTTTTCAGTCTCACCATAAAATTCCTTTTTCTTTGTCCGCCAAACATGCTCTTTTGGAAGGAAACGGCGATGGCCAATATAACATATCTTGTTCCTTATTTTCCTCGAGCAAGGATCTTTATCACAACGAACACACGCATAATAGCCTCTTGTGGTTCGCCCTGACAAAGTGCTCAGCGCTGGATAATCATGGATGCACCATATAACCGCGGCATGCAGATCAAAGTTTTTAGCACTAAATGCATCATATGTACGTACACCCTTCCAAAGCTCAAGCAATTCTTCGATGAGAGGCTCCAAGAACACATCAAAATCCTTCCCCGGAGATTTTGGACCTGGGATGAGTAAGATCATCATGAAGTTAGATTGTTCTATACATGCCCATGGTGGCAGGTTGTAAGGTACTACAAATACTGGCCACATGCTGTAGGAGGTGCTCATGTTGCCAAATGGGTTAAAACCATCTGTGGCAACACCTAGTCTCATGTTCCTTGCATCTTTTGCAAACCACCCATATTTTCTATCAAAGTGTTTCCATGCCTCACCGTCAGCTGGATGGCTGAGTTCTTTCTCCACAGGTTCCCGCTTCAACTTGTGCCATTGTGCCTCCTCTGCTGTTTTCTTTGAAGCAAACATCCTCTGGAGCCTTGGAATCAATGGAAAATGCCGCAATACCTTCTCAGGAATCTGCTTCTTTCCATCTGGGTCTTTCCATCTTGATTCTTTACATATTGGGCACTGATCAAGGCTGGCATGCTGCTTCCAGAATAAGACACAATTATTCTTGCACACATGGATTGAATCATATCCAAGTCCCAATGCACGAATAAAACTCTTCGCTTCATCATAAGATTTGGGAAGTGAGCAATGCGGGAATGCATCAGACAACAACTTCAATAGTGCAGTAAATGCAACATTGCTGATTCGATAGAATGACTTGATATGAAGCAACTTCACAACAAACGAAAATCTTGAAAATTTAGCACATCCTGGGTAAAGTTCACGCTTCACCTCATCCAACAATTTTGCAAACACTGATTGCTCTCCCCCTCGGCCCTCAGATTGCTCTCCCCCTTCGCCCTCAGATTGCTCCCGCTGTCGTTCCTCAACCGTGTACAACTCCTGTAACATGTTAGGAATTCTGTCATCTTCGTATTCATCCTCGACCAAATCATCATCCTCTTCAGGCTCGTGTTCCATAAAATCAATAGGTTCATTCCCATGATGTGCATCTGCATGATTTTCATCACTCAATGGTTCTCCATGATGGATCCATCTAGTGTATGTAGCACACATCCCACTAATTAATAGATGATCCTGCACAACCCCTCGAGGTCTATGAGTCCGATTAAGACATTTACGGCATGGGCAAAGTATTTCAGTAATATTCTCATCAACCCTTTCCCTAACGAACTTCATAAACTCTTTCACTCCATTGACATGTGCAATGCTAAATTGTCTAGCATTTATCCAACTTCTGTCCATCTACCCAAAAAAATGAATAAGTAAAAATTACCAATTTTTATCACGGTGCACAGATTATAATGAAAAATGCATCACATCAATCTGTTCAACACTACTGCTACCAAAGGCCAACGCTTCAGGGTCCCAGTCACTACCAAATCAGAAAATCCCCAAGTGCAGTATCAAAGGAGCAATTGGGTGGTGTATAATCAAATTAACCAGTAACAATCAACAATGGCACATGGACAGAAATAACCAACAGCAGCCAACAATTTTCCCAAACGAATCTGGCTAACCCTACGCACAATGCAAACAAGAACAATGGCCACAATGGAGGGGGCGCTTACCTTCGTCCAAAGACTCAATGATGGCACGGCCGTCGTACGAGTGGCTGGTGTGCGGCACAGGTTACTGCCTCAGCCCACGAAGACGAGCAGCGCTGTGCGCCTAGCGGGGCGGCGACAAGCCGCGCCGTGCGCGGGGGCGCGGCGCTCTACGCCACGCTGTCTGGCGGCGCAGTCGTCGCAGGTGGAGGGAGGGGATGTCGCCGGTGGGAGGCGCGGCCGTCGCCGGTGGGAGGCGCGGCCGTCGCCGGTTGGGGGGACTGGCCGTCGCCGGAGGGGTTGGGGGGGGCTTCGCGGCGCGTGAGCCCGATCTGGTTTGGTTGGTTACACTAGGTCCTAAAGTCAGTCTCGATTTGATGAATTAGAGAACGCAAAGTTTCTCCACTAATAGATTTGTAACTCGGATACAACACAATTCTATACATGGTGCGGTGGTGGGTCCTGTCTTGTTCGCCCTCTAGGTCTGGCGTTCGAGCCCTCAGGCTCCCATTTTTTTGGGTCCGATTTTCATTTTTCTTAGCCTGCTGGCAGTCCACCTAGTTTTGGGTCGGCCCAGTAGTGGAGAGCCCATACAGTTATCGTTATTATACGAATAAGTTGCGTATCCATACGCAACATCACTCCATGATCCAGTGGTAGACTCGCATTGTCCAGTTACTGAGGTCGCGGGTTCGATCCTTGAGAAGGACTTGTATTTTTTTTTGCGTTCTGGGTTTAAACCAGCTGACACAGTGGCCCTTGGACCCACAGGTTAGTGGGACCCACAACTATGTGGGGCCAGAAAATCAGTTGGCCTCACATGTTAGTTGACGGGACCCACAAATCAGAGGGTCTCCCAACGTTCAGACCCACAATTGTGGGACTGTAATCAATTGGCCCCACATGTCAGTCGACAGGGCTCACATGTGGATCCCCATGTCAGTGGCACCACATCAACAGTATGAGCTGGCATGGGACCTGGCTATCAGTTGGCCGACATCCTAGTGGGACCCATTTATATCGGAAGACACGTTGGCTAAAATGTTGAGGTGTCGGTCTAGTTATGCAATGGTCAGCCTAGAGAAAGTTTGTGACGATTTTTGATCGTCGTATGTGCTTGAGATGACATATGACGGATGAGATTTCATCACGATGGAAGAAAAAATGTCACAAACCCATGCACAAAATGTTTATGACGATTTTGGTTCAAGAAATTGTGACATTTTTTGTTGGTATCATCACAAAACTGGACATGTAGGGCCGTTTTGGGGTGTTGTATGACGATTTTAATAAATTCGTCATAAATGTATCCAAAAACATGACGATTTTTTTCTACGTCATAACATTTTCGTCATAGATCAGCACATTTCTTGTAGTGATTGTTGCGGACGTTGTTGAAGCGTCTGATGTAGTCGTGCAAGCTTTCGTCGTCCTCCTGGAAGAGCATGTAGAGATCATTCTTCTTGCCGGGCGCTGGAACGTGCCCTTGAAGTTTGCTTGAAATCGGTCGCAAAGCTGCCCCCACGAGCGGATCTATCTCGGTGGTAAATTGGTTAGCCATGTCCTAGCCGCCCCTTTAAGGGCAGTAGGGAAGAAGTTGGCCATGACTTTCTCGTCTCCTCTCGCCGCTTCGCTGGTCGTAGTGTAAACCTGGAGGAACTCTGATGGATCAATGGTCCCATCGTACTTCTCGACTGTGCCGGCCTTAAAGCGAGACGACCACCGGACGTCCCTAAGTTGGTCTGAGAAAGCTTTGCACCACTTGTCGCACTCTGGTCATGGGTATGAGTTCTACCTGCGGGAGTGGGTGACCGGGCTTGCCTTCCGTCCGAGCGATCACGATGTCAGGAAGACCCACGATCTGATTGCTCTGGAGAGTAAGTCCGATCGCGAGGAGCCCTTTACCTTCTCTGTTCGTTGAGGCTGTCGTGAAGGTCCATGATCCAGTGGTTTCGGACCGGTGAGTTTCTGAAGCAACATCATTGCCGGTTGTCCTCCCGGTAAGCTTGATCTCGGGGTTGTCGTTCCTCATGGCGCAAACTGCCATGAGAAGAATCGGTGCGGCCTCGGCCCCCAGCCAAACTGAGAGCCGCCGCCGCACGTTGTGAGGACTCGGCTTGTGCCTGAGCTTGTCGAAGATTCTCTTGTATCTCCTAGAGCCGCTTCTGACTCTCAGTGGTCGTGAGATCCACGGTGGGAGGTTGTCAGAGATGATTCTAGGCATCGACAAGCTTCTGGGCTGTCCTTGACTGAGCTACCCGCCCGGTCCTGAGTCGCATCTACGACACGATATGGATCTATCGTATTTGCAGCCTAGGGCGGTGTAGTTTGTCCGCCATCTATAGCGAAGACTTCTCGGGGGGTAGCTTGAAGCAGAGAAGGAAGAGTCCACTTCCATCATGGTCCGGTCATCGGAGGATAGCTCTGGAGATTCTCTTCGGCAATTTGGATTGCCGGAAACCGCTGGGGAGAGCCCCGTCATACGGTCCGCGTTGCTTTCGCGAATGCCTTGGTGGCCGAGCGATGGAAGCTCGACACCAAAAGCTCTGGCAAAATCATCCAGTGAACTACTAGAGCCATTACTGGGATCATCATTAGAATGGTTGTCGTCGAGACTTACCTGACCGGTCGTCTGATCCTTGTAGGGCGAGTGGGTGAAGTCGTCGTAGAACTCATCGTCCGAGTAGCCGGATCTCGACATGATCCTTGGTGAAGTCGGCGAGAGCGTTGATGAAGATTTGGCGATGTCGACCGACTTGATCCCCATGGTCGACGCTAGCTGTCGACGATTGGTAAATTGCTGATCTTACGGTATCCGTGATGTATAATAGGGGGTGCTGTATCGAGAGACATGTTGTTGATTAATACTGGCTTAGTATTTCATCCTTGTCATATGTCATGCTAAATTAATTTGGGATGAGTCTATAAATGTTTCTTGCCAGTACGAAAGTACTGAATGAATTCAATTCCTAAACTGTTGCAGGTGAACCTAGCATAGCAGATGATTATGATGATGACAATGAAGAACCTGATGCTTAGCTGCTTAGTGTTTTCCTTCGGTTATTAGTGGGTGTATGTGGCTTTTGGAGATGGAATTGGGTTCCATCTCGGGTGTTGAATCAAGTTTCCGATGTTGTTTACTTTTGATCTGAGCGACCTTCGAGTCGTGTTGTTTGTAAGATAATTAACTGTCCTGTATATGGGATGTGAACTATTGTTATCTATGTAAATCTATCTTTAGAGTCCGGTTATGGTATTGAAGTTGTTCCCGTACAAGGTGTGCACAATGTGTGTATGATATTGAAGTGCATACCTATGTACTAAGGATTTGGGATTCTTTATATGTAATTGTTGAGTATGATTAGTACTGTGAAGTAACTCTCCGACTAGGAGGTTGAGAGCTATATCACCCTACTCCAGGTGCACTAATTTGCTAGGACGAGGTCGGGGTTGACATTCTGACTTAGTTCGGATGAGTGAGGAGACAATATCACTTCGGCCGCGGAGGTCGGGGTTGATGTTTCGGGCTCTCCAAGACCATATCACTCTACTCTAGCGAATGCATTCATTTGCGAGTTGTCGAGGTCGGGGTTGACGTCTTGGCTTGCGAACTGATTATATTTAAGATTGCATATTCTAAATTCCACGTCTTTTAAGAGATCTCAGAATTGTTTTCGGCTTGTGTGATGATGTATTTATCCTTGCCCGGCTTGACCAACAGTGAGCATACGCTGATGTCCGTATGAGATGTTGATCAGGTGTCGGATCGTACCAACAGTGAGCATATGCTGGTGTCCGTATGAGATGTTGGATGATTACTTGGGTAATTGTGATTATGCATTGTACTCAAGTCGGTAATTATTCCGGGGCCGTGAGAGGAAGGATCAGCCCTTACTTTGCCATGCGGTGCTACAACAGCTAACGAAGAGCGGACGTCCCCTACGGTCTGCTCGACGTTGGAGATTCCTGTGGGTGTGTCTGAGGTTCCTGTGGGTGTGGCTGGTTCTCCGCCGGGTCAGCTCCTTGCCGGCCAGATTAAGGTGACAACGATCAATCCGCAGGAGGTGGATATCGATCGTCGAAGTGGTAGGCTGAACACACCTCGCAACGGTGGAATTCCAGCAGATGAGGACTCCATGCAAAAGGCTATGCGTCGGAAGAGCGCACAAAATTTGGACACACCTCTAGGTACGCCCGCAACTTCCCACATTAATTCTTTTATGCCTTGTCAGATTCTGCAATTGTTTCTAAGGTCAAAAAAGTGGGAATTTCTTTGGGTAGTACACAGAAGGAGTTGGATTTTTCTTTGAACTTGTTAAAAAGGTTAGAAGTGGATCGTTTTTCTTTAGCTCCTGGTAAGAATGCTAGGGAGATCCGACATGAGGAAAGCCTTATTGTTTTGGATGAACAGGAGGGTGTTGATTACACAAAACTTAATTTGTTATGTGGGAAGGTGACTGATGAAGTCATGGACGATCGGGAGGGGGTTTTATGTAGTGACCTTTTGGTCGTGCCTCGCTCTAAGAGAGTATCATCCTTGAGGATAAATGCCAAAAAAGGGAAGGCAAAAACGATGTCCAGTCATAAATGTTCACTATGAAAGGTGTTTTTTGGAATAGCAGAGGTCTTAATGACTTGGCTAAACATCGACATATCTCAGACATGGTCAAGGAATATCAATTGGATTTTCTGGCCTTGCTTGAAACTTGAAAGTCTGAATTTTCAAATGCTAGTCTTAGGAACCTCAGTGGAGGTTTAGATTATATATGGCACTGTAAACCACCTGTTGGACGGTCCGGTGGTATCTTGCTAGGGATTAACTTGTCAGTTTTTGATATCGGGTCTATTATTGAGGGAGATTTCTTTGTCAAATTTCATCTTCGTAATAAACGTGATGGTTTCAAATGGATTTTGGTGGCTGTATATGGGGCAGCTCAACCAGAGTACAAGGATCAATTTTTATCGGAATTAGTTCGCTCATGTCGGTTGGAAACATCTCCGTTACCGGTGGGGGGGATTTCAATATTATGAGACGAGCGGAGGACAAAAATAACGACAGATATGACCCAAGATGGTCATTTTTGTTCAACGCTGTAATTGACAGCTTGGACTTGAGAGAGATTATGCTTTCCGGTCGTAAATTTACTTGGGCAAATAATTTACAAGTACCAACATTTGAGAAACTCGATAGGGTTCTAACGAGTACTGAGTGAGAGATGAAATATCCGCTAGTCACTATTTCTACATTGAAGAGGTTTGCTTCGGATCATACTCCTTTGCTTCTAAATACAGGGCGGCTACTCATTATAGACAATAGCAACTTTTTAAATTGGAGTTAGGCTGGCTCCTGCGTGAGGGGTTTAAGGATTTGGTGGCGGAAATGTGGAGTGCGGAGCAGTGGGGTACTTTGAGCATCGAACGATGGCAAAATAAGATTCGACGCTTATGGCAGTTTCTCCGGGGTTGGGCAAAACAAACGAGTGGAGCCTATAAATAGGAGAAAAAACATTTGTTATCCATCACTGATGATTTGCATAAAGTGTCCGAATGTCAAGTCCTTTCAGATGGCGAGATTGAGATGAAAAAAATCCACTCATGAGCGGCTATCGGTGTTACTACGAGAGGAAGAATTAAAATGGTATCAACGTGCTAAAGTGAAGCATTTATTGGAGGGAGATAATAATACACGATATTTCCATTTAATTGCAAACGGAAAACATCGGAAGCACAAAATATTCCAACTAGATCGGGAGGAAGGTCTCATAAATGATGAGATTCAACTTCGGCGGTATATTACTGACTACTACAAAAAGCTTTTTGGGCCACCTGAGAATAGCTTTGTCTCTTTCACATAAGAGAGGTGTAAGGATATTGCTCAAGTCTCGGCATTAGAGAACATAATGATCACGGAGGAGTTCACTGAGGAGGAAGTGAGAAAAGCAGTGTTTCAAATGGAGCACAACAAAGCACCGGGACCAGATGGGTTTCCGGTTGAATTTTACCAAGTTTTTTGGCCCATCATTAAGGATGATTTAATGTAGCTGTTTCGTGAATTTCACAATGGTGGATTACCGACGTATAGTTTGAAATTTGGAGTAATCACTATTACCTAAACATCTTAATGCAAATCAAATTCAGCAATATAGGCCAATCTGTTTGTTTAATGTCAGTTTCAAGATTTTTATTAAGGTGGCTACAAATCGACTAGTTAATATTGCACAAAGGGTTATCCGGTCTACACAAACGGCGTTTATGCCACGAAGGAACATTATGGAAGGACTTGTAGTGTTTCATGAAATACACCTTGTATTATGGAAAGGAGGGAGTAGTTCAACTCTTTATAATTCAGGCCATTAGATGGGTAGCTCATACTTTTTGCTTCTTTCTTTGATTAACATGGAATTTGTAAAAGTCTGTAGTTAGTACCGTAAAGTAATAGATGGTCACCAACTCACGTGCCACAACGATCGACAAGCTGTATCTCCGCCTAAGACTGGGCCTGGGGGACCATCCGGCCACTGGACAGAGATCAGGGAGGGCCTACCAGTCAGAGGCCTTGGAGTATCTACAAGATAAAACACCTGCGAATGGGAACTTGTGTACCATTCAAGAACGATCTACATTCATCTTCTTAGTATAGATATTGTAGAGTGAAATAATGGCATTCATCTACAGGCCCCTCTCTCTCCTTGCTGCTACCGTGGCTGTTGTTGTTCATCTACCATCTACCATCTACCACTACTATTAAAAGCACGAGTTTTATTTTTCTAAAACCACTCCGTTTATTGTACACAGAAACCTCCTGCACCGTTGGATCTAAGCCATCGAACGGATCACGTTACTGCGGTGTTTCGCCCCCGCCTTTTTCGCACGCTAACGCCCCCCGCAAGCCTCCTTCTCCCTGCGCCCCGCACTCGCACGGCTCCCCCGCCAGGCACTTCGCAGCTCCGCCTCCGCCACGCGCCATGCCCCCTCGCAAGCCTCCTATGCCCTGCGGCCCGCGCTTTGCATACCTCCGCCGCCCGGCATCCCACAGTCTCGCGGCCGCACACCCCCGCCGCCACGCGCTCCGCTGCTCTGCCGCCGCATGCCCCTTCCACCGCCGTCAAACTCTTCCACCGCCATCCAACGGAGGAGAGCTGCTCCGTGTTTCGCCCCCCGCACTTTCCGCAAGTTCTGCTCCGCCTCCACGCGCCACGCACGCCTCCGCCGCCGCGCGCACCGCATCTCCGCCATGATCCCCACAGCTCCGCACGCCCCTATTCCCCTGCACGCCTCCGCGGCCGTGACGCGCCTGCTACTCCTCCGCCATGACGCGGCCGCGCATCTACTGCCCTTCTTGCCATACCCAAATCCAATTCGCCGGAACTAGAGCTCGACCCTGTAAGTCTTCTTGTCCGTACATGTCGGCGTAGAGACGCCTCTAGCGGTGGTCCGGTTGGACCCCCTTTGGGATTCGGCCGGGGGCGATATAGAGGTCCTTCTTAATAGCCGGTTATGGGTTGTGGATGAGGTGGTAATGACAAAGATGACACGCAGATTTACCCAGGTTCAGGCCACCCGAAGGTGTAACACCTACGTCCTGCTTGGTTGTTGTGTGTTTGTATTGATCTATCGAGGCTACAGAGGTGCTCTTCCTTATAAAAAAGGCTGACTGCTCTTCTAGCCCAAAAATACCCAGTGTTCTAAAGAGTTTTTTTTACAAAGGATCGAACCAACCGTGTATAAGACTCCACCAAGAAGCCGAACCCTTTGCATGGCCTGGGAACTCCCCTTATATAGCCGGGGGTTCACCACAGCGGCCAAGGGCGAACACAGGCGACTTGGGCGCCAAGGAAACGCCCACTCCTGCACCTAATGCGCTGCGCCGGTTTTTGTGCCGGACATGCCCCCGCCTTGCTGCCGGACAGGGGCTCTGACACCTTTATGCCCAGTGGGTCCTGCAGAAGGAGACTTACCAGGCTTATTCTGACCGAGTTGGCGAGACATCCACTCCTGGGCCCTAGGTGCCAGCGACTCACGACGCTGCGGGACGCGCGGTGATTTGACCCAAAGGTTGCGAAAAAGGTTGACAGCGACACGGGCGCGCGGGGCGGCGCGCCTGGTCGGTCCACAACCCTGTCAGACAGACCCATCCCCTGGCAGGGGCCGTGGAAAAAGGGGTTTGCCCTGCGCGGATGGGACCCGGCTCGACCGATATTATGCCCACACAGGGCTTAGCATTTAATGCCCGAATGACAGGCATTAAATGCTTTTGCCGAAGCTTGCGGAAGAAGCTAAGCACCGCAACAGTGCGCCCGGAGGAGGGCCCCACGACCCCCGAGCGCTCCGATCCCGAGCAGCCCCTTCGGTTTCCGAGGGGTGCCAGCTGTCCCGGGTAGTCCCCGAGTGACCTCGAGCGCTCGGGGAGCGCTCGTTGGAGGGTCGCTCGGGGCCCCTTATGGGGGAGGCGCCAGTAGGACAGCTCGGGGGCTCGCCCCGAGCGCTCTCTCGGGCCCCACACCTCTCGGGATGCCGGGCGCTCGGGGGGAGGGCTCGAGCGCTCCCTCCTTGCTCGAGCCTTGGACTCTCGGGAGCCCAGGGCCCTTTTGGACCGCTGGCAAAGATGCGATGCTCGGGGGAAGCCCCCGAGTACCCAGGCTAAAACGCCGGGCCCACCTGCTACGGCGGCGGGGCCCTCTCGGACCCGGCCGCCACGTGCTTCGTCCTGCGGCCTCTGGTTGGCTTCCGCCGGTGGTTCGGGGGACCCTGGGCCCCATTCCGTCGACAGTAGCCCCCGGCCTTGTCTCCCAGTGACGGCCTAAGGAGCCGCGACTGGGGAAAAAGGCCTCTTCCTCTTGGGCCAAACATAGAGGCCGGCCCATCTTGACGCGCCCTGCGGGGGAGTGTTTTAATGCGCGCGCGCGCGGAGTGGAAGGGAAGCCCAATCCGTGCGCTCCACCTGGCGGCGGCGCTTCGGTTTTTACTCTGCGCGGAAAAGGCGCGCGGTTTTTCACGTCGCGCGCAGGCGGTTGCATGTCCCGGGTTTCGTGCGACCGCATCTTTACTGCGCGTGGCAGTAAATGCGCAGGCCGTGATTACACAACCACCGGGTTTCGCGCGGCCGCAGGCTTCACCGCCAATAGCGGCCGACTGACAGCCCACGACTGCGGGGAAAATCGCCGGGCGCGGGCGGTTGATCTTCTGCGGTCTTTTTCTTTAAAAGAGGACCGGCCCCACGCCTTTCCGATTTTTTGAATCCTTGCGAAAGCACTCTGCTTCCAAAGTTCTTGCGCTTTCTCTTCGTCTTCTTCCTCTCGCCGCCTCCTCCTTCGCCTCCCGAAAACTTTCTCCGCCACCTCGCCGCCGCGATGACTCGCCGCAAGCTCCGATCATCTTCCCCGGATCCGGATGCTGTGATCCCCCGGTCCCGCCTCCTGAATGAGGAGGCCATGGACAAGATCCGGCTGCTGGCGGTGCCGGAAGGCCGTCCGTTCCCGACGAGGGTTCGGGCGGCGACGTACCCGCCGGAGCCGCGGGCGGACGAGACGGTCATCTTCATTAGCTTCCTCACCGCCGGCTTGCTCCCGCCGTTCTCGCCGTTCTTCGTGGCGGTGCTGGAGAGCTACGGGATCCATCTGCTGCATCTGACCCCCAACTCCGTGGTGGTGCTGGCGGTCTTCGCCCACCTCTGCGAGATGTTCGTGGGGGTGATGCCGTCGGTGGCGCTACTCCGGCACTACTTTGTCCTCCGCTCGGTCGGAAGGAGCCAGGGCTCGAACCGGGCGGAGGTTAGCGGGAGCGTAAATTTCCAGCTCCGCGCGAAACTCGCCGACCCCTACATTCCACAAGACCTGCGGAACAAGTGGGGCGACTGGCGCCAGATGTGGTTCTACATCAACACCAATCCGGCGCAGTCGCTCGTCCTCCCCGACGCGCCGGCGGCGCACCAACACTCGTGGGAGAACCTCGCTGAGAATGACAACGATCTCTGGGTGATGACCGCTCGCATCTCCCAACTCCGGGAGTCGGGTTTGACTGCCACCATGGTCGTCAGCGACTTTCTGCGACGCCGACTGGCGCCGCTGCGGGGCCGTGAGCGGCCGGCGTGGATGTACACCGGTGACCTGGACTTCAGTCGGACGGAGACCAGTGCCGACAAGAATCTGACCGAGGCGACGCTGGCGATCACCCTGAAGATGCTGCTCGGGGTCCAAGACGCCTCGGCCGCCGAACTGTCGCGGCCGGACCTGTCGCTCTGTGTCGACGCGGAGCGGCAGGCCATCCTGGATATGATGCCGACGTGCGATGCACGCGGCATTGTGGCCCCGCCGAAGGACGGCAGACGCAGGCCGGTGGGGTCCATCCGGATCTTTGCGAGCGAGGAGGAGGCCGCAGCGGCGCGGGCGGCTCAGGCACCGAGTGCCCCAACCGCGATCCACGACCCTGCCGATCTGAAGGGCAAGGGGCAAGCCCCTCCTCCTCCGTCCCCGCCACCGCGGCCGTAAGCATCGAAGCCGAAACCACAAGCACCGTCGGCCACAGGAAGGGGAGCGACGGGTACTGGAAGTAGCTCCGGGGCGGGCGCCTCCGGACAGGGAGCGTCCGGACAGCCTAGCTCTGGCCTGGTGCCTCCGCCGCCTCCTCCGCCCGCGCGCCCTGCGGCGCCGGAGGCAGGAGGCAGCGGTTCTGGACCGCCGCCTCCGCCGCCTCCTCCGCCCACGCGCCCTGCGGCGCCGGGGTCGGGAAGCAGCTGTTCTGGGCAAGGGCCCTCCGGGACCGCGCCGGCTGGAAGCTCGCCGGTGGCGGACGCAGGCGCCGCTGCTGGGCAGAAGAGGAAAGAACCGACGTCGCCGCCTGACGCGGGACGCCATGTTCCAAAAGGCGCTTGGCGGTAAGCACGAACTTCCTCTTCCCCAACCTTCCTTTTTTGGCTAAGTGTATTGCTCGGGTACTGACCCGAACTTGTTTGCGTTTTTCCTCTCAGGGAGAGCAAGAAGTCTCGCCCGTCCCCGAGCTCTCCTCCTACCCCGAGGGCTTCGTCTGCCCCGAGCACGGCCGCGGGTCCGAGAGCCTCGGCGGCTCCGAGCGCGGCTGCGGCCCCGAGCGAGCCGGCGGACCCGGCTCCGGGCGCACCTGCTGCCCCGAGCGGTCCCTCGGGCCCGACCGGGCCGGTGGACCCGAAACCGAGCGCGAGCCAGCCCCCGAGCGCGGCGCCAGCCCCGATGGCCAAAGCCGTCTCACAGGAAGAGACGGCCCCGAGCGCGGAGGCGGCCGCGCCGGAGTTGATGGGGGAGCCGGAGGCGACGGGGAGCACCACGCTGGCGGCGACGGGGGCGCCGGAGGCGAAGGGGGCGCCGACCCGGCGGAGAAGGAGTGGAGCGCCGCCTGGACGGAGGAGCCGGCGGCGACGTTTGAGAAGGAAGCGGCGCCGACGAAGGCCGCCGAGGACAACCGGCCCGAGGAGGAGGCCGGGGCTTCATCCGCGGCCGAGCACGCCAGGCCCCAGGAGGAGGAGTCCGGCTTCTTCGATGTCCTGGTCCTGCTCGGGTGGAGGCCCGCCGCGCGCCTTGAGCAGGTGCCTCGGGGGCTTCCCCCTAATGTGTTCGACGCCGCGCGCCGCGGCCATCACCAAGGTCCAGGAGGATCTTACCTCCGCAGAGCAGTCCCTGCGGGACCGGGAGAAGTCCGTGGAGGAGCGGGAGGAGTCGCTGGAGGAGCGCGAGGGCGCGCTCGCGGAGGCGGCAGAGAACTTCTTGGCCCGCTCTCGCATCGCCAGGCGAGAGCACGAGAAGAACCTCGCCGACATCGAGCGCCAGCGGGATATCGTGGATGAGATGAAGAGGGAAGCTATCTCGAGGAAAAAGGAGATTGATCGGCAGGAGCGAGAGCTCAACCACCGGGCTTCGCTGCTCAGACCGCGCGAGCAGGCCTTGGAGGAGCGGGAGAAGCGCGCCGCTGAGAAGGAGGCGCGGCTGCAGGGGCTCGCCGACGACGTCTCCCGCCGCGAAGAGCAGCTGCTTCTTCGCGTTGGAGAAGCCGAAACGAAGGAGCAAGCGCTCGAGCAACGCGAGCGCTCCCTCGAAGAGGCGACGACCAAGCTGGATGCCGAAGTCCAGACGCGTGTCGACGCTGCCTGCCAGAAGCTCGCCAAGGAGATGGAGAAGCTCCGTGCGGACAACCAGAGCCTCACGCAGCGGCTCGAGGATTCGTGGAGGACGAAGCGCACACTCCAAGACCAACTCCAAGAAGCGGGGGAGGCGAGGGAGCTCGAGTCCTCGGAGGCTGCCGCGAAGCTGGAGAAGCTTGACAGGGAGAGGCTCGGGCTCCTTATCGAGCGGCGCGAGGAGACGAAGGTGATGAAGGCCATCTTCTATCGCGCCAGGGACGCCGCCCTGGCCGCCGGACTTGGCATGGCTACCTTGCCGGGCTTCGACGAGGCCCCTGCAAACATCGCCCTGGGGTTCGAAGGCATCACCGAACGCCTCGAGGGGCTTGGCGATGCCGTGCGCAGCCGGCTCGAGGAAGAAGGCCGAGAGTTGGCGGTCGTGGTGGCGGAGCATACTCTGACATGCTACCGCAGCTGTGACCCCAACTTCCCCTTGGCACCCGCCTTGGAGGGGCTCGATGAGGTCGACGAGGCCGCTGAGGTGGAAACCCGGAAGGCGGTCCACGGGGTGGCCGTAGAGGTCGCCCGGCGGTTTTCCCGCGAGGAGAACGCCGATGATGGCGGCGCTGGCGAGGGCGACGGCGACGGCGCCGGCGAGGAGTAGCTCCTCCTTTACCTTCATCTTTGCTGTTCTTAGTTCAGGGCGAAGCCCCTTTGTAAGAACTTTTTTGCTTGAATTTAATATGCAAAGAACTCTGGCCCGCGAGCCTTTTGTCCCTTGCTTTTTTCCTTCTTGTTATGCTTTAGCTTCACTTCCTTGTTGTTTCGGGCGAAGCGTCTGGCTCTTGCTCGGAGGAGGACGGAGAAGGGCCCTCGGGTCCCCCCGAAGGCCCCAGCCCCCCGAGAGCTGGATGCGCTGCGGCTGAAGCTAAGGAGGCCTCGGCCTCGGGACACAAGGTGTCCCCGAGCCAAGCACCTTTTAACTTCTTTGCTTGCTTGCAAAAATTTGTCCAAGTCTTTGCGCTTGGGACAATTTATTAGGACATTTAGCCGTTAATATATGTCATGTTAACTATTGCGTTTATATGATTTTTCCTATCTTTGAAAACTTCTGTTTTTACTCGGTAATGCTTCCTTATGCCTCTGGAATTCTTAATGGAAGAGACCGCCGGGCGCGTGGAGAGCGGGTAGGGTACTTGGGCGGCTTATTTACCAGGCTGATGTCCAGGGTTAAGAAACCAGGCAAGACACCAGGGCTTTGAGCGGACAACCCGAAGCACTCCCCATGACTTTCGTCGCTGCGTTCAGGTAAATCCCACCGTGAACACAGAAGACATTTGGGAAAAATTGGCGAGGAAAAACTAGTTGTTCGTATAATGCTCGGGAGCTTAAAAAACATGGAGATGTGACTAGAGACTTAGCTTAGGGATCGGGCCTCAGGGTGACTTGGCGCCCTTCGGCTTAGTGTTGATCCGGCGGGCGGCGCCCGGGAACTTAATCATGATGAACCTGCTTACTCTATGAATAATTATATGGCTTACTTAGCAGAAGGGGAGCTTTCCACAGGTCCCTCGGGGGGTTTGCCTGTTAACGCGGCCCACGTGTTTTCGGGTGCGCCGACCTGTCCCGAGCGCGAGAAGTGAAACTATCCGACTGACATGAAGCTGGGCGGCACTCGGGTCTGCTAACCAGCAGAGCACGGTGGCCAGGGGCTTATTTGCCCTGACTCGGACGTGCTCGGGGTATAGCTAATTGCCCGAACGTCTTACGGCTCGATAACAGGTATTTGGATAAGCTCGACTGCTCGGGCTCGGAGCGGTGGGACCTACTCGCACCATGGTGGGGGGGCTTGGGAGCCCCCGAACCCGTGCGGGAAACCACTCTTTTGCTAACTAGGGAGGAAATACTGATATTTGAAATAAGGGGACTGAACATTTGCACAGGGAATTCATATGAAGGGAAACTGTATCTTTATATTGATAATAACGCTATAAAAATAGCTTGGAATACAAGGGAGCCCCCGAGCGTGGGAGCGACTGCGCGGGATACTCGGGTGACCTTTGGCCGGACCGGCGCTCGGGGTTCGGAAACCAGGCCGAGCGACCGGGGCTTGGGGTGACGAGCCCGGAACTTCCCCTGACTCGCACTTGGCACTCGGGGAGCCGACCCTAAAAGCAAAAAACTTACCCGGGCTATTCACGGGAAAAACTTGCGTAGATGCTCGATGTTCCAGGCGTTGGGCAGCGGCATTCCATCTTCAGCAGCGAGCCTTACCGAGCCTGGCCAGGTGACTCTGGTCACTCGGTATGGACCTTCCCACATGGGGGAGAGCTTGTTCTTTCCTTCCCACGTCTGCACGTGGCGAAGCACTAAGTCCCCGACTCCGAGCGACCTTGGCTTGACGCGGCGCTCATGGTAGCGGCGAAGGCTTTGCTGGTATCTGGCAGCGCGGAGGACGGCTCGGCATCTATGTTCTTCAAGGAAGTTGACGTCTTCGAGCCTGCGCTGATCTTGATCTTCCTCCGAGTACGCCGCCACCCGAGGGGAGCGGAAGGTGAGCTCGGAAGGGAGGACTGCTTCTGCCCCGTAAACGAGGAAGAAAGGGGTTTCACCGGTCGCCCGACTGGGGGTCGTCCGGATGGACCAAAGGACGGCGGGGAGCTCTTCTATCCAGCCGGCGCCGCACTTCTTGAGCCTATCGAAGGATCTTGTCTTGAGCCCCCGAAGGACTTGAGCGTTAGCACACTCAACCTGCCCGTTGGCTCGGGGGTGTGCGACAGAGGCGAAACAAATTTCTGTCCCGAGGGCTTGGCAGTATTCGAGGAAGGCGTCGCTCGTGAACTGCGTGCCGTTATTGGTGATGATGCGGTTAGGCACCCCGAACCGGCTCATGATGCCTCGGATGAACTTGATCGCTGACTGCTTGTTGATTTTGACGACTGGCTCGGCTTCCGTCCGCTTGGTGAATTTGTCGATGGCGACGTAGAGGTACTCGTAGCCCCCGACTGCTCGGGGGAACGAGCCCAAGATATCCAGCCCCCAGACCGCGAAAGGCCACGAGAGGGGGATGGTCTGGAGTGCCTGAGCGGGCTGATGTATCTGCTTGGCGTGGAATTGGCAGGCCTCGCAGCGTCGAACTAGCTCAAAGGCGTCCTCGAGGGCTGTCGGCCAGTAAAATCCTTGCCGAAAGGCTTTACCGACCAGCGTGCGAGACGATGAATGGCTACCGCACTCGCCCTCGTGGATGTTCGTGAACATGTTGCGGCCTTCTTCCCAAGAAATGCACTTCATAAGAATGTCATTGGTACCGCGCCGATAGAGGTCCCCATCTACAAGCGTGTACCTTTTTGATTGCCGCGTGATTCTTTCCGCAACGGCTTCGTCTTCGGGAAGGATATTTTCTTTCAGGTATCCTCGGATCTCGGAGATCCAAGAGGTATCCTGAGAACAGGTGGCGAGCACGAGGTGCTCGCCCGGCGGCGGCCTGACGGGAGAATCTCCCACTGAAGGCACCGCCTGGATAGACTCGCCTTGGCGCGAGGTTTCCCCTTCGTCTTGGTCGGCGGCCTCAACGGATGGCCGAGAGAGCCTTTCTTCAAAGGTCCCAGCCGGGACCGGCTCCCGAGAGGAGACCAGTCGCGATAGGACATCGGCGGCGTCGTTGTAGCGGCGAGGGATATGCTGGAGCTCCAGCCCGTCGAAGCGTCGCTCCAACCTCCTGACTTCACTCAGGTACGCTGCCATTTGAGGGTCCGAGCACTGATATTCCTTCGACACCTGATTGACGACTAACTGGGAGTCGCCTTTGACGAGCAGACGGCGGATCCCGAGGGATGCGGCGGCGCGCAGCCCTGCAAGGAGGCCTTCGTACTCGGCCATGTTGTTGGTGGCGCGGAAGAGCAGCTGCACGACGTACTGGAGTGTCTCGCCCGTCGGAGAGGTGAGGACCACTCCAGCCCCCGCGCCCTTCAGCGTGAGGGAACCGTCGAAGTGCAGAATCCAGTGCTCGGTTCCTCCTCTTCCCGGGTCGGAGGAGAGTTGCTCGCTGTCATCCTCGGGCACCGGCGTCCACTCGGCGATGAAGTCGGCCAGAGCTCTGCTTTTGACCGCGTGGTTGCTGACGAAGCGTATATTGAACTCTCCGAGTTCGATGGCCCACTCGACGACGCGTCCAGTGGCCTCCCGGTTGCGGAGGATGCGCTCGAGGTGGAAGGCCGTGACCACCCGGACCTCGTACGCTTGGAAGTAGTGCCGAAGCTTTCTTGATGCGACGAGCACCGCATAGAGGAGCTTCTGTGCTTGGGGGTAACGCGTTTTGGCGTCCCGCAATACTTCACTGATGAAGTACACGGGATGCTGCTGCACGCGCACCCGGGTAGGAGGTTGCTCAGGCCCAGCCCCCGAGCGCTTGACTTCATCCCCGAGCAAGGCGGGTTGCTCGGGTATGCTCGGAGGATGGGCCGGATCTTCGGCGCCGGTGACACTCGGGGAGTTGGGTCCGAGAGGTCCACCCGATCCCCCGAGAGCTTCGCTCGGGAGCTCGCCCTCGGGGGCTCCTGTTGACTGCTCGGGGTCACCGCTCGGGAGCGGGGGCCCGAGCTCCTTCGTCGGGTCTGGGGCTGCCGGGAGCACGGCCCCGACTTCCCGCTCGACGACGAGGACGGCGCTTACCACCCGGGGTGTCACCGAGAGGTAGAGGAGCAAAGGCTCCTCGGGTTTCGACGCCACCAGGACCGGAGGCGAAGTGAGGTATTCCTTGAGGCCCTCGAGGGCCCGCTCGGCGTCGGGGGTCCACTCGAAGTGGCCCGACTTCTTGAGGAGCTTGAACAAGGGGAGGGCCCCGCTCCTCGAGTTTGGAGATGAAACGTCCCAAGGCGGCCATGCAGCCCGTTAGGCGCTGCATGTCCTTGAGACGTGCCGGTGGGCGCATCTGGTCGATGGCCCGGATCTTCTCGGGGTTGGCTTCAATGCCCCGGCTCGAGACCAAGAAGCCGAGAAGCTTGCCGGATGGGACCCCGAAAATGCATTTCTCGGGGTTCAGCTTCATGCGAGTACTGCGGAGGCTGTTGAAAGTCTCGGCGAGATCCTCGATGAGCGTCTCCTCGTGTCTTGACTTGACAATGAGTCGTCGATGTAGGCCTCCACGTTGCGACCTAGCTGTGACTGCAAAGTTATACGCATGGCCCGTTGATAGGTCGGGCCAGCGTTTTTCAACCCGAAAGGCATGCGGACATAGCAAAAGGTCCCCGCAGGGGTTGTAAATGAAGTTTTTTCCTCATCCTTTACAGCCATACTAATCTGGTGATAACCGGAGTAGGCATCTAAAAAACAGAGAAGATCACACCCTGCGGTGGAATCTACTATCTGATCGATGCGAGGTAAAGGAAAAGGGTCTTTAGGACAAGCCTTGTTGAGGTCGGTGTAGTCCACGCACATCCTCAGCTTGCCGTTGGGTTTGGGCACGACGACGGGGTTGGCGAGCCACTCGGGGTGGAGGACCTCCCGTATGAAGCCGGCCGCGGGGAGCCTGCTGACTTCTTCCCGGACGAACTCCTGCCGTTCTGGTGCTTGACAGCGCACCTTCTGCCGGATGGGCCGAGCGTCAGGACGCATGGCGAGACGGTGCTCAGTCACTTCCCTGGGGACCCCGGGCATATCGGACGGTTGCCATGCAAACACGTCAGCGTTTGCCCGGAGGAAAGCGACGAGCGCGCCTTCCTATTTGGCGGCCAGGCGGCCGCCGATCTTGACGGTCTTGGACGCGTCTTCTCCCAGGACCACCTCCTTCACAGGGACAGAGTCATCGGCAGCGACTCTGGCCTTGGTCGGGGGCGGACCCGAGGACTCGGGGAGCTCGGGGACGTCGTCGAAGGCAGCAGCAACCTTGGAGAAAAGTTGCTCGGCGCAGGCGACGGAGCCCTGGATATCGGCCGGCACGGTGATGGTGCCGTTGGGGCCCGGCATCTTGATCGTCAAGTAGGCATAATGGCAAGCCATCATGAACTTGGCGAGCGCCGGACGCCCCAAGATGCCGTTGTAGGGTAGCTCGAACTCGAAAACGTCGAAGACGATGTTCTCGGTCTGGTGGTTGCCCTTGGTGCCGAAGGTGACCATCAAGGACACCTGGCCCAAAGGCATGATGAGTCCGGGGGAGACGCCAAAGAACGGCAGCGTCGGCTTCAGATCCCCCCGGGGTACCTGCATCTTGCCAAACACCTCGGGGGACAGGAGATTAAACCCTGCGCCCCCGTCGATCAGCATGCGGGTTACCTTTATATTGCAGATGGTGGGGGAGACCACGAGCGGGAAGCGGCCCACGCCCGAGACGTTCTCGGGGTGATCCGAGCAGTCGAAGGTGATCGGGGATCCCGACCATTTGAGCGCTCGGGATGCGTCGGAGCTCGGGGTTGCCGAGCACACTTCACGTGCCATGAGCTTGAACTGACGGCGCGACGTGGGCGTGAAAGCGCCCCCGTTGATGCATGCCACTGCCTGCGGCTCTTGGAAGCCGAGGTCTTCTTCTTGCCCACCGGGGTTGTCGTCGCCCTCGGCGCGGCGCTCCTCCCGCTGCTTCTTGTTCTTCTCGGCAAGGAACTTGACCGTCCGGCACTCGGAGAGGTCGTGCCGGTCGGTCTCGTGTATGGGACACCATAGGCCCGAGCTCGGCTGAGCAGCTCGGGGTGGCTTTTTGCCGCCGTTCGGCCCGCCGCGCGAGAGCTTACGAGGCTTGGCCTCCGCCGCTGCGACGGGCTCGGACTTACGCTTCTTGCCCTTCTTGTCCCGCTTCCCAGTGGTGCGAGAAGGGCCAGCGCCGTCGACCGTTGATTGGTCGGGGCGCGGGTCATACCAAGCACGGGCTTCCGCCGCCTTAGCGCACTTGTCCGCGATAGCGAACAAGTCTGCTGTGGACTAGATGTCCCGAGTGCCTAGCTTCTCCAACATCTTCTCGTCGCAGACTCCCTGTCGGAAGGCTACGATGACGGCTTGGTGAGATATCTTGGGGATGGTGTTGCGCACCTGGCTGAAACGCTGGATGAAGTGCCGCAACGTCTCCCCTTTTCGCTACCGGAGAGCGTGGAGATCGCTTTCCGTGCCAGAGCGCTCGAAGGTGCCCTGAAAGTTCGCCACGAACTGGTGGCAGAGATCCCCCCCAGGACGAAACGGAACCTGAGGGAAGGTTCATGAGCCACGACCGGGCCGAGCCTTTAAGGGCCATCGGGAACCAGTTGGCCATGACCTTCTCGTCGCATCCAGCGGCCTCCACCGCGGTGGGATAGATCTGGAGGAATTCCTCGGGATGGAAGGACCCGTCATACTTCTGCGGCAGCTCTGGCCGAAACTTGTTCGGCCAGGTGACGCGCCGAAGTTCGGGGGTGAAGGCCTGGCAACCCGACCCGTAAAGGGGGATGCCGGCCTCCACGCCTTGCTGGACGCGGGGGTGCGCCCGGGAGCGCGCGCGGCCGGCGGCAGGGCCGGAGGAGAATTGGCCCTCGTCCACCCTATCGCGCTGGCGCTGGCGCTCGATGATGGTGCGCGCGTCCTCGACTCCCTCTCGCCTGCCGAGACGGTGGCGAAGGTCTTGAACGTTCCCCCGGGCCGGAGAGGCAACCGAGGGTGGAGATCTGCCGCGCCGGCCACTGGCAGGCGCGCGCGGCGGACGTGGTGGTACTGGCGGCGAAGCCGCTGAGGGGACGGTGCGGCCGCCGCCACGTCCGGAGGAGGTGTGAAGGCTCCTGGCCGCCGTTTCACGCCGGGGGGTGTCAACGAGGTTAGCGAGGTCCTGGAGCCACGGGCCCACAGGGGAAGCCGCTGGCACTGGGACGGGAGGATGCCGGAGAAGGTACTGCGCCGCCTGCAGCGCGCTCCCTTCCCCGGGATCCTCGAAGTCCAGCCAGCGACGAGGCGGCGGCGGCCGGGAAGGCCCGGCGGCGTCTCCAGAGGCCCGCGGCCGTGGCCGGAACTCAAAGGCGGCAGCAGCCGCCGACGTTCCACCGGTCTCGTTGAGCTGATCTTCCGGACCGGGGGGATCCGTACCAGATAAGGACTCGGATCCACCCAAGCTCACCTCACCGGGGGGCAGATCAGGATCCGCCATGGAAGTAGGCTCGAAAAAACTCTAGACGCCCCCTACCTAACGCGCCAGCTGTCGGCGTAGAGACGCCTCTAGCGGTGGTCCGGTTGGACCCCCTTTGGGATTCGGCCTGTAAGTCCCAAGTCTCGATTAGGGTTTAATTACATCCATGCATACATGGCATCCCATCCACCCCACACTTGTAAACTTTTGAAACAATGTATTGATGTATTGTCGAATACGTAAATATTTCATCCTCGGTAGGAATGATTGCAAACACCAATCAATGTAATTGAAACTATAGAATATGTGCATATCTCATCCTTGAAAACTCAATTTGTGGAAATCAACACCAATCAATTTATTTGAAGTATCGAACCTCGATAAAAGCACTAATAAGGGGGTGGGTCCAGTGGGTCCCACCAGTGAATCCCCCCTTTCCAACCTTTCCAACTTTCCCAACAATCATCTCCTAAGAATTGTCCAAAACCCACATGACATCATAGCCTGATTGGATTGTCCGAGGTAAAACCCTAAAGTCCGAGAAACTAGGGTTAAGTCGACAAGCAAGCTAGGATGGATCAAAATGTTTCAAACTTTGGAAATAAGCATGAATTAGTGAATGCTAGCCCCCTGCCAAATTCATAATTTTTGGAGAACCCTAGGACCTACCTCTAGTTCAAATTGCCGATTAGGTCAAAACCCTAGAGTTGTACTGGATCCCTACTCAAATCAACTCCAATTGAGTTCAAATTTCTACAGTAGCTCAATAATAAATTATAAGGGCCTGGTAAAAATTTCAGATAATTTGGAGAAATATTTGAACATAAAATGTCGTGGGGAAGAGTCAGGGATAAAAGAAAATAGAAAAAGAAAAATAAAACCTAACCGACCCAGGCCGGAGCCAGCTGGGCCGGCCCATCTCCCCTCCCCGCGCGCGCCGTGCCTCTCCCCCCTCTCGCTGACAGGGCGGCCCCCCCTGTCAGTCTCCCCCTCCTCTGCTGCCGCGCGCCCGGGCCCGCCTGCCAGGGTCGTCCCCTCCACGTCGCAGCCGACGAGCGGCCGGAGTGGGCGGCGCCCTGACCTTCCGACCAGCGGTCCGAGCACCTCGCCGCCGTATTTAAGCCGCCTCCCGACCAGCCCTTTTCTTCCCCCACCTCATTTCCACTTCTGGAAAACCCTAGCGCCCCACTTCCCCTCCTCCGAGCTCCCTCCGCCGTCTCTGTGCTCAACTCCGGTGAGCAATTCCTCTCGCTCCAGTGAGGTTCGATCTCCTTTCTCTCCTCCCCGAGTTCGTGCATACCATCCCTCACCTCCCTCCATCTTTCTTTCCCTCAGATCTGCGCTGAATCACCAACTCGCCGTCTTCGTCCTCGCGACCGGCAGCAGCTCCGGTGAGCTCCAGTACCCGCACCAGTGAGCCCCGGGTCCCATCTCCTACACTCCAAGCATCCCCTTGCTCCCCTTAACACCCACGCGTCCTCCCTGTTGCAGATCCGCGCCTGGAGCATCGCCCCGCCGGTGACCCGAAGCCCTAGCCGCTCCCCCTCGTCGCCGACTACCCTCCAGAGCTCCCCGGTCCTCCCCGACCACCGAAGTGTGCTGAGGGTGAGCTCCCCTTCCTCCCCGGTGTATTCCCGAGCCCAGCAGGACCCTAGAACCCCCCTCCGGTGAGGTCTCCGGCGACCCACCGCCGTCTGAGCCTCGGCTCCGGCCGGTCCCGAGTGAGAGGAGAGAGAGTGCGCGTGAGAGAGAGAGGGCAGGCCGCGTGGCGCCTCCTGGTTGGACCCCGAGTGCTTGACCGACTGACAGACGGGTCCCGCTCCTGCTGACTCGGATAAGTGAGTCGGGTTCCCGGGTGGATTTTGGGGTGTGCGTTGCATTTGCCGAGTCTGCTGGGGGAGGGATTCGGGTAACTTTAGCAATTAGGGTTACTGTTTCTAGGGCAGATTTCAAATGAAAATTCAAACTTGCATAACTTTTAAACCACTCGGCCAAATTTGAATATTTTTATATATTTGGAATCCTTGTGAAAAACTCTACAAGATGGCTGAATCAAAATCTTAAGTTGAGCACATGCACACACTGTCATCTAGGGTAGAAGTTTAGTGGTCGTCGAGGCCCCGTAAACCCTAGATTTTCAACCCTAACTCCGATCTCGACAAATTGCACCTTTCTGGAACCCTTGTGAGGTGTTCTATAACATGGAACCACTAAAATCCCAGTAAGAGTACATGCATGATACATTGTAGGTGTTAGCTCCTTTATTCGTCGAACCCCGCAAACCCTAACTCGACAAGTGCATAACTAGTTGCTCGTAACTCCAATTTAATTGATTTCAGTTGCGTTAGTCAATTGGTCCAGAATACTAATCAATTATTGACATGCATGTTTATGCCACTTCGCCATAAGTGATTACCTCTAAAACCCTAATTTGTAATCGCATGAATCTGAACACGCATATAGCTTAGGACAACTAATCAACCCTAATGTCGATATATTATTAAACAATATAACCTTTGCATTATCTTCATGCATACATGCTGGTGGTTCCATTATCACTTATTTCAAATACTCGAATTTCCTGCACTAGACGTCGAAGAAGGAGACCCGCAAGCTCACGACTACACGCAAGACCAGGATCAGTTCTACGAAGGCAAGCAGAGCTTGTTGCACCCTTTTATTACTCAATATCTGTTTATCTCGTCGTATGATGAATATTGTTATCTTGGTTACGAACTAGCATGCTAGGGTCTGTTGGGTGATATGTCAGTTGTGGTTGAAGTCAATTGAGATATTAAATATTTGAACCCATTTAAGTGAGATGTGAGAGTCGAAGGGCAAGTGTCCGATGGATAAGCTTGGTATCACTGGAGGAGCATGTTGCGACGAGGCGTTGGAAGTGTTTATGTCGCGATACCAACCTGGAGGTCACTCCATCGGAACAACTACTCTTGTCACACGTGGACGTTAGCGACAGTGATGCTGGGGTGTAGTAGAGGTAACTCGAGGCCCTTGGGGCCTTGCAACCTCCAAGGGATAGGGCCCTTACTACACTCAGGGTGATCGGCTGCCGGTGACGGTCCGAGAGATTAAAATTGAGGTGTGGTGGTGATGGAACCCTGTCCATGTACATATTTGGCCGTTGTGCCCCATATTGGCCGTTGTGCCCCATATTGGCCGTTGTGCCCCATATTGGCCGTTGTGCCCCATATTGGCCGTTGTGCCCATATTGTACATTGAGACTTACATGTGACATGTGGTTGCCATCACACCCCCTGGTAGAGATATTTTGGAAATGTTGGATTGTAGGACATATTCATATTTTGATGTGAGAGTGGTTGATGTAATTTGATCTTGTTACGTATATTCACGCATCATGTTTAATTCCTGCTATACTAGTATGCTTAGGGACATCTAATCAAGCACGATTAAGTCTTGCGAGTACTTTGTACTCACCTAGGGCTTTTCCTAGATCATTGCAGGTGAGCCAGCGGTCGAGGAATTCTTCGACGATGTGTAGTGCTTTGGTTTATCCTTGGTTGGTTATTTGGTTCGGGGAACCTGTTTTGTTAAACTGTTAATCAGCGGCTCTCATGTCGCTGTGGGACACCTTTACTGTTTCCGCTGTTG
The DNA here is from genome assembly GCA_019208055.1 of Stipa capillata. NCBI lineage: Eukaryota > Viridiplantae > Streptophyta > Magnoliopsida > Poales > Poaceae > Stipa > Stipa capillata. The sequence goes on from JAGXJF010001886.1 coordinate 170,713, forward strand.
CTTAAACTCCGTACTCGGATATGCTTTCAATATTGTAATAGCTAGTCCGATGTGGACAAATATCGTAGTTCTATTTCGTAGTGTTTTGTTGTGATATTCAAGTTGTTTCCTCCAGGCTGCCCATATACACTGCGTGTATGATATGAAGTATATGGGTTAGCCGTGAAGGGTTATACGTCTGTTCCGTTTGTGTTACTTGTCGAGCGGGAATCGGTTGAGTGACCCGCTGGCTGAGATGCTGTGCCGGCCAGGCAGGGTGTGGGTGGGTTCTACCGGGCTTTCGAGCGACCCACTAGCTTTCGAGCTAGGTTAGGGTGTGGGTAGAATCGCCGGGCTCCTCCGACTCTACTCTGCACGGTACCGTTCGTGAACGACTCTAGACCTTCACACGGACTCATGGAATAGTATGTGGCTCTGGGAAGTCTTGTCGCTTCCGGCCGGCTCGACCCACGGTGATAGATACATACGACGCATGGCGCGTATGGTATGTGGGTCGGGTGTCGGATTCCCCTCCACTGTGGTGCGTACGGCGCAGGTACCGTGCCACCCGGTCGACGGATGCCCTTCGGTCCTTGGCGACAGTTCGTTCCCCTAGTCATATGCGATTCCGGGGCCGTGACACGGCCGGGGGCGATATAGAGGTCCTTCTTAATAGCCGGTTATGGGTTGTGGATGAGGTGGTAATGACAAAGATGACACGCAGATTTACCCAGGTTCAGGCCACCCGAAGGTGTAACACCCTACGTCCTGCTTGGTTGTTGTGTGTTTGTATTGATCTATCGAGGCTACAGAAGTGCTCTTCCTTACAAAAAAGGCTGACTGCTCTTCTAGCCCAAAAATACCCAGTGTTCTAAAGAGTTTTTTTTACAAAGGATCGAACCAACCGTGTATAAGACTCCTTCACCAAGAAGCCGAACCCTTTGCATGGCCTGGGAACTCCCCTTATATAGCCGGGGGTTCACCACAGCGGCCAAGGGCGAACACAGGCGACTTGGGCGCCAAGGAAACGCCCACTCCTGCACCTAATGCGCTGCGCCGGTTTTCGTGCCGGACATGCCCCCGCCATGCTGCCGGACAGGGGCTCTGACACCTTTATGCCCAGTGGGTCCTGCAGAAGGAGACTTACCGGGCTTATTCTGACCAAGTTGGCGAGACATCCACTCCTGGGCCCCAGGTGCCAGCGACTCACGACACCGCGGGACGCGCGGTGATTTGACCCAAAGGGGGCGAAAAAGGTTGACAGCGACACGGGCGCGCGGGGCGGCGCGCCTGGTCGGTCAACAACCCTGTCAGACGGACCCATCCCCTGGCAGGGGCCGTGGAAAAAAGGGGTTTGCCCTGCGCGGATGGGACCCGGCTCGACCGATATTATGCCCGCACAGGGCTTAGCATTTAATGCCCGAATGACAGGCATTAAATGCTTCTGCCGAAGCTTGCGGAAGAAGCTAAGCACCGCAACAGTGCGCCCGGAGGAGGGCCCCACCGGGGGGCCCCACGACCCCCGAGCGCTCCGATCCCGAGCAGCCCCTTCGGTTTCCGAGGGGTGCCAGCTGTCCCGGGTAGTCCCCGAGTGACCTCGAGCGCTCGGGGAGCGCTCGTTGGAGGGTCGCTCGGGGCCCCTTATGGGGGAGGCGCCAGTAGGACAGCTCGGGGGCTCGCCCCGAGCGCTCTCTCGGGCCCCACACCTCTCGGGATGCCGGGCGCTCGGGGGGAGGGCTCGAGCGCTCCCTCCTTGCTCGAGCCTTGGACTCTCGGGAGCCCAGGGCCCTTTTGGACCGCTGGCAAAGACGCGATGCTCGGGGGAAGCCCCCGAGTACCCAGGCTAAAACGCCAGGCCCACCTGCTACGGCGGCGGGGCCCTCTCGGACCCGGCCGCCACGTGTTTCGTCCTGCGGCCTCTGGTTGGCTTCCGCCGGCGGTTCGGGGGACCCTGGGCCCCATTCCGCCGACAGTACAGTTCTTGGAGGGACGATGACGCGTGCTTGTGAGTTCGTCACACGGGTGGTGGCTGCGCTGCGCCGTCATCTGTGCAGGTGTTCGTGGCGAAGGCTGTTGAAGCTGCAACACGCAGCTCCCTCTCTCTTCTACCTCTCAAACTCACTTGTCTCTCAACACACACACGCACCAAGGAAGAAGATTTGTTGATCACGGTGGCTACATTAATTTTTCCTGGTGCCCTCACGGCTTCCTTTTCTCATTCACTTTACAAGTCCTTAAATAGCTACACATAACACCACATGCAGGCCATATGTCCACTAACTCTACTCACGCACTAATTGCTAACAGATCCTGAAAACATTCCATGATCCATATGACTCGGCCATCTAACAACCTTGGCCTCCCCTACTAACTGCATGCACTCAACATTACGCCACCAACTTACTAAGTACTCGGTCATGCACACACATGCATTGAGCGGTTAAATGCAAACTCCCCTACACACGCATGATCACCATGCAACTAACAAATCCATGCAACTTTACTAACCAGCAGCATGCAACACATTGCATGACTAACACACCTACACTTATGACAAGATTAACTCTAACAAAGGCTGCGGAGGAGGACAGGAGGCGGTTCTTCGAGGCGGCGGCGCGGGGGAGCGGGAAGGGCAACCTGGTGCCCGTGTGGGAGTGCATCGTGTCGGACTACCTCACCCCGTGCTCGCCTACCGCTGCCTCGTCCCTGAGGACGACATGGACACCCCCAGCTTCCTCTTCGAGTCCGTCGAGCAGGGGCTCGAGGGCACCACCAACGTCGTACGTCCCCCCACTCTCCTGTGCTATCCACTTAAATTTGCTCCCTTATCGATCCTTATCCTTGGCAATAACTCTGTGGAACTGGAATTGGATTGAAGGGTCGTTACAGCATGCTGGGAGCCCACCCGGCGATGGAGATTGTGGCCAAGGAGAATAAGGTCACCATCATGGACCACGAGAAGGGCCAGGTGACAGAGCAGGTCGTGGACGATCCTATGCAGGTCCCCAGGAGCATAATGGAGGGATGGCACCCGCAGCAGATCGACCAGCTCCCTGAGGCCTTCAGCGGTGAGTAAAATCAACATGGGAAAAACATAAGAGAAATATATGATGTTACTGATAACTAAATGGGAATGCTTGCGTTCTGTTCTTTTGTTTGTTATAGGTGGATGGGTTGGGTTCTTTTCCTATGATACAGTTCGCTATGTCGAAAAGAAGAAGATACCCTTCTCTGGTGCTCCCCAGGATGATAGGAACCTTCCCGATGTTCACTTGGGGCTTTACGATGATGTTCTCGTCTTCGACAATGTTGAGAAGGTGCTTAATTTTTCAATATCCATTTCCATTCTGAACAAAGTTCTGATTTTCATTGTCTGTCAGGGAGGTATACTGTTCTACAATCAAACTTCTTTCATACTATTTAATTTTTGGTTCATCACTACCAGCATAAGGACCTCCTTTCAAGGAAGAAAATAGATGGTAGTACATAGTACACCATTGACTATACTGAAACTGAACTAAATTGTGCAAATCTGTCGTTTGTCATTGCCTCATTGCTGCATCAACTAAAATCACATCATTACATTAGTCAAACCTGTCGCTCCATGTTCAGTACTTTGCAACTTATGAGTCAAAATAACATTTAATTTTTGTTCCTGCATTTTAACTAGCAGAAAATTTGTATTCATTTCAAATTCTGTGGCTCTATGCATGTTGCAGAAAGTATATGTCATCCATTGGGTGAGTCTGGACCGGCATGCATCCACCGAGGAAGCATACCAAGAGGGCAGGTCCCGGCTGAAGCTGCTGCTTTCTAAAGTTCACAATGCGAATGTGTAAGATATGCTGTGCCTTTTCCTTAAATTTTGACAATTGACAATTGAGAGATTCTCAAGGTCTGTTATAGCAACTTATTGGATAAATTGAGAGATACTCAAGGTCTGGTATAGCAACTTATTGGGTAAACTTTGATGATTGATAGTTGAGAGATACTCAGGCCTGTTATAGCCATTTATATCCTAAATGTTGAGTTACTGAAGTGTTAAGTATGTTGTACCATTACATGGAACAATTGGAAATTATTACTTGGGAAGTAAGCATATTTCTGGGACTGTCGGATTACGATCCTCTTCTGTTTTGAATTTAACTGATTGCAGCCTAATATTGTTTTCCTGACCAATTAAGGTTTTTGCCTCGTCTACTACAGCTTGCTGTGTGCATGATGTTGTATCTCAAAATCAACATGTTAGTGCTGCCATGGAGAGAATAAATGGTGTGTGGTATTTTTCTCTCTTGCTTATATACTGTGTTCAGATTTAATTTTTTAGTATATACCTAGAAATTATGTTTTGTACATTTTGACAATTGACAATTGAGAGATTCTCAAGGTTTGTTATAGCAATTTATTGGATAAATTGAGAGATACTCAAGGTACTGTGTATAGACATAGGATGGACTCAAGGATTAGTTCTTTTTATAATGACAAATGTAAACATATGCGAAGCATATTCCTGATAATTAAGGCCTAGAAGCTTCCTTAGCTGCGCTCAGTATTCCAATTGCCTCTTGCTCAAAACAACTTCTAAATTCTGAAGATTCTCGGTTATACACTTGTAAGATAAGATTTCTTGTCGTTCTTTTACCAATCCATCAAAATAATAAAAGCTACTTCCGTTAAAATTAAAGAGCTTAAATTTTTTTGGTTTATTAGACGCTTCTCAGGCTAATTGTTGTCTTCGCGTTGATACTTATGCCCGAGGCTAAAGCAGGCTTGGACTGTGGCTTGAGCCTTCTCAGCTATTTAATTACCCATGCTTGATGCATACAATTGGATAACTGGTGACACTAATTGTTGCTGACATTGGATTATTCATGAAAGACAAAACAACTAAACATGAATGGATTCCATGCAAACACAAAAGAAATCCAGACAACATGAATCCATCTCGAGCAAACTATAACCTTTTCCATTGAGGAGCAGACAGACAGCAGTTGCAGTCGTGATAAATAAGCATTATTTAAGAAATAAGTATACTTCTTCTCTTCTTGTGTTCTCTCTTGACAACTACAATGAATGCATGTTTCACAGTGTCATTTTAATTTGAATGGTCTCCTTAGCATGTCATTCTAGCATTTACCTTTTACTGCTACTGTTAGGTTGTTGTTCTTGGGGTTGTGACGGATTTTTGTGTCGATTTTTCTCTTGTGGTGTCAAAACTCAAAAGAACCTTCTTGCTCTGGGGTCTTGGTGGAGTGGATCAGGATCATCCGCGGTTCCTACTCCCGCTACTCCGTTGATGATCGTCGGAGAATTCCCTCCGACTCAGGTAAATGTTTCATCTTTTTTGCATTCCACATGTCTTGGATTATTTTTGAAGAGAAGCTGCATGGACTGGATCGTTCGCCCTTGAGTGAGTGCCTTATTTGTTATTGCAAGGTGTGTAGATATTCAGGTACTTTTGCAGCTAGGGAGGTGTTCTTTTATGACAATAATGATCTGCTTTTGAGCGATAAAAATTATAACCGGCAATTTGATCCTCCATCACGGGCTATGCAAAGAAAGTGTGATACATATACATTTCTAGATCCGTAATTTGATATGCTTATTTACTTCTTTTGTGGCATACCATTGATCTGTTACTGATTTCATGGTTTCTCTTGATTTTTTTCTACTCTATATATACACACACCTTGTATTGTTGATTTATGCTGTAATATTTGACCAGTATATTTCTTAACTAGGAGGAACTGTCTACAAGTAGGATGAGGTAGCAGAACGATTAATAGATGTGTATCATAGTCGTGTTTGGTGAAGTGTTTCGTATTTCCATGCTCAGTGTGTTTTCCACTTTCACTTAAAGATATACTAAAAGTAAAAATATCAGGGATTTACCTAAGAGCAAGGCAAGTGTTATTTGATAGTTCAGCTGCTTGCAAAGTTATTTGATAGTTGGTCTGGGATAAACTACAACATCTCATCATGCAAGTTGGTAAGATTGGTTCCCCTGTCTCTTGTGTCATGATTTATGTATTTCTAATGCCTACCACTTGTAGATTCTATTGCCATATGCTTTCCTTGGCCACTTCATGCTCTTCATCTTCGACCAAGATGCCAGATCTATCTCTATATTGGACTCCCTTCCTACACCGGCTGAGTTTAAAAATACTCCAGTAATGAGATATATATTTAAAATTCAAGGGATTTCATTTAACCTTAAGCTTGCTCTTGAAGTAGCACAATCTGGTTGGCACAATCTGGTTGGAATGACGATATTTATTTCTACCGTCGTATATTACCAGCAGGTGTTCCAACAAACCCAGATAGGTAACTTGCTCTAGAAATCACTATAATTATTTAATTTTATTTTTCTATTACCAAGGTAACAATTCATTCATCTACAGAGACTTGTCTGGTTATTTTGTCATTAATTTTATGTGCTCGTGGAATGGTGAAAAACTAGATCCACCAATTTGCAAGGTGAGTATTCTCTGTTACACATTTTTAGATACTTTCCACATGAACCCTTCATGATAATAATATATATTGCACATGCAGGATGGTTACAAACTGAGAAAGCAATTTTTGGTAAACCTGCTAAAAGTACAATGGGAACGATTCTGAAGATAACATCCCTCATGTTGTATGAGAATTTCTTAAACGCCTCAGAGAATAGATAGTTTACTAAGAGATAATTAGTTGTGGCATTAATTATAGCTTCTTTTAAAAACCATCAAGCCGAGATTGATTTGTAATATTTTAAAACATTATCAGACTCTTTTGTATACACGTGAATTTTCACGTTTACGCTTAGTAGTGCTCTTGTCGTGCTTTTGAGTTCTATTAGAAATTTAGAACTCTTTGACCGCGTATTCTTTGTATATTTTTTTTTACTAATACCCTGTCTATGTTGTGATTGATCTAAATAGATTAATCCTGCTATCCCTGCCATGATTACTCATGTAATCTTCACTATCTTTTGCAGGCTTTGCTCAAGTAAGTATATATTTGTGATTATGAATCGCTAATATAGAAGAAAGATTTTGGCTCTTATGAGCTACCGTATATCATTAGGCAATTCAATTTGTTATCAGAGAATATATAGTTTATTAAAAGATAATTAGTTGTGGCCTTATTATTTTTATACCATATGACGTTGAATTATAACTTCTTTTGAAACTCGGTTCAAATCGAAATTGATTTATAATATTTTAGAACATTATCACTCTCTTTTGTATACATGTTAATTTTCACGTGCACGTTTACTAGTCTCACAAAAGAAAGAGTATCGGTACACTAAATTTTCTTTATACATAGGTAACCATGCATCGGCGTTTTTTCTCTTCCTTAAAAACAGAGGTTTTTCCCGATTCCTATTAATAGAAACCCACGGTACAGAAGTTCAGAAGCATAACAAGAAGATACTACTGCTACATCGCATCGCTATTAACTCGATACGGTGAAGAAACTGAGCACGTGTATTTGTCTGGAAATTATCAATAGCAGGCATGGTTATTGATTATTTTAGCAGGATCGATGCACCTAGTTAGCTAGCGCGTCGGTGTACGTACATACTGTAAACCACTTTCAGTCCACGCTGATCGAGTATATATATATAATTAATCGTCAACATTTGTGGAAGTGTGCAGCCACTTGCCACGCGCTCAAGTTGGCGTGTTATCTTAATTTGGACAACCTGCACCGTTCTTCACTCAACTAAATCCTCATTACGATTTCGATGCATATTGTAATTTTCTCCCTGGGTCTAGATCGTCGACAAATACTTACGGTTCGAATCCGAGAATAGTTAAGCACTGATGGTATGTTTGGTTCCTAACCATATTTAGCCAAATCTTAGATAAGTTTAGTAGTCGTTTGGTTGCAGCTATAATTATAACGTGCCACACTTTTTTAGTACTTTGTCTCATCTGTTATAGACTCATTTGGTAGCTAACTTTTATTGATGATTAATTTGGACGCCACAAAAACTATAACTTACCACACTTATAGCGCAAAAGTCTGATAAAACGTGAAAAGCAATCAAACATGGCCTTAATCATCAGCTCACACTAGCTAGCCAGTAAGATTTTCAAACTCGCGAACACGCAAGTACAATCACGTGATGCTTGCAGTAGCTTGCTCGCCAGTTAGCTGGATCCATTAAACCATCTTCAATACAACAGATGTTTATATAGACAAGCATGCTTTTAAATACATGTAGTACATAGCGTTGATAACACGGTTGTTTAACACAAGTATGCGGACCATGAGTATAACATGGTTGTATAACACAAGTATGCTGACAATGAGTAGTATAAATTTATCGTATACGATGGTCTTATTCGTATATAAAGTTCTAGGGGTCTTCTAGATATTCGGAGCAGATGGCCGTATCTAGACAGGACTCTATGGAGATATGAAAAAACTCCCCACAGGTATCCGAAATCTCATAAACAAGAAAGTCTATCCCTATGTTTAAGGATGATAGGATTTTACTCAGAAAGAAGTCCGTGACCTACACGGCACCTCCACTATATAAGGAGCCGGAGGACCCTGCGGAGGGAGGATCAGATCCAGACGAGACAAAAAGCCACAAGACACACCAGTGAGACGCGTGCAAGGAGCTCTCGACTAGTCGTAGATCCCATCTAGTCTAGTCTCACGCCCTCTTGTAATCTGTCTCAAGATCAATACAAGAACACAAGAAGTAGAGTTATTATCCTTCGGGAGGCCTGAACCTGTATAAATCTCTGTCTTTAGACGATTGATTGGGCACGACGAGGCATCCCCTATTATGCATCACGTATTCGTAATATCGACGTTTTACCAATTGTCGACAGCTGGTGCTGTCCATGGGGAGTTCGGCCAACATCGCCAAATCTTTGTCATCGACATCGTCGCCGACTTTACCAAAGATCATGTGGACTTCTGGTTTCTCGGACAAGGGATTCTACGACAACTTTGCCCCCTTTGCCGGCAGGGACCCGATGCTGCAGCTTTCTACTCGGAGAAATCCTCCATAACAGAGATGCCATCAGGACGATCTCCAAGTGGGCCGTTGAGCTCGGCGAGTTCGACATCCGTTTCGTCCTGCGTACAGCTATCAAATCGCAAGGTTTGTACTGGCCTACGGCTTTCCATGATGCGAACGAGATGGTTAAAAGATGTGATAGCTGCCAATTCCATAGCAGACGCGTCCATCAACCCGCTCAGGTATTGCAGACGATCTCCTTGTCATGGTCTTTCGCGACATAGGGCCTGGATATTCTAGGGCCCTTCCTGGTATCGTTCGGGGGCTTCAAGGTCCTTTTCGTCGCTATCGACACATTCACCAAGTAGATTGAAGCTGAGCAAACTAGGGTTAGATCCTTGCCGCGGCAGCAGATTTGCTGTTTTTCTTGCCGCGACAGAACTTTGCTGGCTTCTGCAGGGAGTTTGGATGCACGAAAAGAGCTGAAATTTTTGGGCAAGATTAGCGCATATATATCTCCCAAACGGCAGAGTTTGAGCCCAATCCGAACACTTCAAATTTTTGGAGTCCGAAACAAATAGCACAGACGGGTCCAAATTGGAACCGTCTGTACAGAACGAATAGTACAGACGGTTCTCAGTTTGGAACCGTCTGTACTATTTGTACAAACTGTACTAGAAACGTCCCGCTTAGTCGTAGGGATGAGTTAAGAAGAAAGCCGTCCCATATGTTTCACAGACTCATCCTAGGTTAGCTGGCAACCCCCTTGCTTGGACAACACGAGGTTGCGGGATCGAATCCCGTTGGAAGCATATTGTGCGATTTATTTCCAGTGGTTGGATGGGACGCGGACGGCGGGATGAGACGCGGCTGAAGGACGAGGCACATGGCACGAGGGGTTATATCTACTCGATTTATACAGACGGTTCAAAAAACTGTCTATAAAACCTGATTTATACAGACTCTTTCGTACAGATGCTTCGAAAAAGCGTCCCGCATAGGGTTTCCGAACTGTAAGGACAAATGAGTTATGTCCTGGTGATTCTATAATAGTAATATCGATCTCTGTGGCTTAGCGCGTCAATTGCCAGCTTAATTATTACAATCTCTGATCATCAGCATCGATCAGCTGCTTCTCGATCCTATAAATAGCAGCATCTTGTGGACGTGAGGAAGACACACACTAGCTAGCTCACTCGCATAAGTGCAACAGTGCACATAGCTAGTACGTACGTGTGAACTGGTAGCTGCTAGCTAAGGTAGGATCGATCGATGGCGTGGAGCAGGGCGGTACTGGCCATGGGCCTCCTGGCCGCGCTGCTGTCCCCAGCCTTGTCCACGCCGTCTTTTATCTCTATGCCCACCGACGCCGACGCCGACGCCGACCTGCACGTGAATGCATGCCAGCCGTCGCAGGTGGAGGATATTGTGAGCAAGGCCGTGCAGGCCGCGCTCGCGCAGGAGAAGACGGATAAGGCCATCACCCCCGGCCTCCTCCGCATCTTGTTCCACGACTGCTTCCCCCAGGTATAGTACTCATTTTGACTGATCAATCGAAGCGCTCATTAACATGTCATATGCTTATTTGTAGATAGCTATCGTTTTAAATATTGACACGGTCTTTAATATATATCTTTAACCGATATTATATATATATATTAGTATAATTTTATATTATTTTATATTTTAAAAATATTTTTTATGATAAATCTTAGTATACTACTTGCTCCTCACCGATCTAACGAGGTAGTACTTTTTACTTGTACGTGCTTATTAACTGTAGGGCTGCGATGCGTCGATTCTACTGAAGGGACGCGACAGCGAGCTGGACTTCGGTCAGAACCAGCGGATGCGGCAGAGCCCGGCGCTGCAGCTGATCGAGGACATCCGTGCCAAGGTGCACGCCATCTGCGGAGTCATGAGTGTCTCCTGCACCGACATCACCAACCTCGCCACCCGCTCGGCCGTCATGCTGTCCGGGGTGCCACGCTACGAGGTGCGGCTCAACCGGAAGGACAGCTTCAAGCCCGCTCCGAGCTCGGTCGTCGACGGGGCCCTGCCGGGGCCCGGCTCTCGCTTCAAGGATCTCACCGATAGATTCATGCCACGCGGCTTCAACAAGGCCGACCTCGTGGCGCTCTCCGGCGCGCACACCATCGGGAAGACGCAGTGCCGATTTGGACGCCGCTCCGGGGAGAACTCCAAGTTCATCGAAACGCTCAAAGCCACCTGCGACAAACAACCTAACGGGCTGCAGAACCTGGACGTGACCACGCCCAACCTGTTCGACAACAAGTACTACAGCAACCTCAAGGAGGGGAAGGGGGTGTTCCTCTCCGACATGGCGCTCACCCAGGACGAGGAAGCCAAACGCTTGGTCGACGAGTTCGCGCTGGACCAGGGGAAGTTCTTTCGCCAGTTCAGCACCTCCATGGGGAAGCTGGCGGATCGGCAGGTTGGAGACGGCCGCGGCGAGATCCGGGCCAACTGCTTCCAGAGCAACAGCGGACAGACCGTCGACCTCGCCATCGCCGCCTCTGCTTGAGGTCGGATCGATCGATCACACGTACCGTTGACGATGCCCACTGCACGTTTGTTGTCAACGGCAGTAGGTTAATTCCATGAATAAAGAGCTAGCTAGTTAGTGCCTAGGCCCTAGCTTCTGCCGCACGCGCGGTGACGCACGGGTGGGACTTCTGTTATGTCAATTAGCTACCGTATGCCGGCCGTAGTCGTCTTACTTAATTGTGTGCCAAGTTCAGCAAGTTTATTTCCTATTAGTAGTATGCTTTTGTTGTAGTAATAAAGTTGGATCCTGGCATGTGCTAATATAATATGCTTGCTTGTGACCGGGCTCAACTCTGCCTACTACTCGGTGAGATATAGAATAGAGAGGGGGAAAAAGGACAGATAAAGAAAAAAAATGAAAATAATAATAATAATTTTATACCCATAAACCATGCACGAATCTTGCAGCATGATCTGACAACAAGTAATTCTTTGTGAACTCAAGTTGCATATTTTCAAATATTTCGAAAATACACGATTTTAGGTTTAATAAAATGCAATTCATAGTTATACATTGTACAGCCTAAAATTACATGTTTTTCAAAATATTACGTGAGATTTTATTTCGGTTTCATGTGAAAATGTCGTCTTTTTATTCTTGAACAGATGGAGTTTAAATTCCCATACGACATGCTCTTGTGTAATTCGGTTCGATGCACGTGCAAATTAAACCCTAGAGAGATACGGATTTTAGATTTTAGTTCAACTCGTTATAATTCAGGCTCATTAGATGGGTAGCTCATACTTTTGCTTCTTTCTTTGATTCACATGGAATTTGTAAAAGTTTGTAGTTAGTACCATAAAGTAATAGATGGTCACCAACTCACGTGCCACAACGATCGACAAGCTGCATCTCCACCTGACACTGGGCCTGGTGGACCATCCGGCCACTGGATAGAGATCAGGGAGGGCCTACTAGTCAGAGGCCTTGGAGTATCTACAAGATAAAACACCTACGAATGGGACTTGTGTACCATCTAAGAACAATCTACGTTCATCTTTTTAGTATAGATATTGTAGAGTGAAATAATGGCATTCATCTACCGGCCCCTCTCTCTTCTTGCTGCTACTGTGGTTGTTGTTGTTCATAAAGCATATATAGTGTAGCTATATATATATATATATATATATATATGCACCGCTATTCTATCTAGTTTATTATACGCCCATAGAGTTTTATGATATTTTCTATGAAAATTTATAATATTTTTTTGTAGAAATTTAGGATTTGACATTTACGACATGTCGTAGAGAAATTTACTATATGCCATCACTTTCATCAAAACTATGATCTTGTATGTAGAATGTTATAACCGCGTGTAGATTACTTTTGACTCGTAGGAGTAGAATAGCATGTCTATGCACACAAATACTCATATAAACATCTCCGAGTCCTTTTTACATGTGAGTTTTATAAATTTAGAAAGCAAATAGGACACGTCGGAGTATGATATGTGTACGTTTAAATATATGATCATATATATACATTGTACAAAAAGATAGATTAAAGATTAGCTTATATTGCAAGAAGGAAATGAGTACGTACAATCTTGCACGAGTCCTTTAATTTGTACCGTGTTTTTACGCAAATTTTTATATATATGTACACACATTCTAAGACGTACATGTACTACTCACATAGTAGATATTTTAGGTGCATATGAGCCGGTATGGGTGCACAAATTTCACAAAAGAAAAGGAGTATCGGTACACCAAATTTTCTTTCTACATACGTAACCATGCATCGGCGTTTTTTCTCTTCCTAAAAAACAGAGGTTTTTCCCGATTCCTATTGATAGAAACCCACGGTACAGAAGTTCAGAAGCATAACAACAAGATACTAGAGAGTGGTTTTTTCACATTTTTTCGAAACTTTAAAATGTGTTTTTTGAAATTTTCAAAATAACGGGGCAAATGCCCCCGTGCTCACCTTTGTCTTTTCCCAAGATGAGAGTGGTTTTTGTGCACACGGGGCCATTTGCCTGTGTTATTTTGAAAAATTCAAAAAACACATTTAAAGTTTTGAAAAATGTGAAAAAATTCAAGGATGTAGATTATGGAATGAAGTATACACCTGTAAATTTGGGTAAAAACATATGACCATTTGCGCCCTGTGTGAAAAAGATAAATGTGCATTCTTGTGTACAGGTTACTGTTCACTACTGTACAGTGTGCGCATAATTATATATACTCGATCAGCACGTACTCAGTGTTTACAGTATGTACGTACACCGACGCGCTAGCTAGCTAGGTCCATCGATCCTGCTAAAATAATCAATAGCCATGCCTGCTATTGATAATTTCCAGACAAAGACGCGTGCTCAGTTTGTTCACCGTATCGAGTTACTACTAATAAGAGTAATAGCGATGCGATGTAGCAGTAGTATCTTGGGAAAAGACAAAGGTGAGCACGGGGGCAAACCGTTATTTTGAAAAATTCAAAAAACACATTTTAAAATTTCGAAAAAACGTGAAAAAATTTAAGGATATACATTATGGAATAAAGTATGCACCTGTAAATTTGGGTAAAACAATATGACTATTTGCACCCTGTGTGAAAAAGACAAATGTGCATATTTATCTTTTCGCAAGATACTACTGCTACATCGCATCGCTATTAGGGGGTGTTTGGTTAGGCTTTTCAGCAGTTTTTTACTGAAAAAACTACAGTCCAATCAAACGGCCAGCTTTTCAGCAGCTTTTGCCAACGGTAGCTGTGGGCTTTGCAGTGCAAATTCAGCTGTTTGGAAAAGCTGCCTTCTGCTAGCTTTTTGCGATGTGCTGAAGGTTCAGTGCTCATTTTTTAAAATACTATAGATGGTTTGGATCAACTAAAAGCCATATGGTCACATTCCTATAGCCACAGCAGTTTTTCCAAACAGCCAACCAACAGTAGGTTTGTCAACAGCCACAGCTCAACCAAATAGACCCTTAGTAACTCGATACGGTGAACAAACTGAGCACGTGTATTTGTCTGGAAATTATCAATTATTTTAGCAGGATCGATGCACCTAGCTAGCTAGCGCGTCGGTGTACGTACATACTGTAAACACTTTCAGCTGATCGAGTATATATAATTAATCGTCAACATTTGTGGAAGTGTGCAGCCACTTGCCACGCGCTCAAGTTGGCGTGTTATGTTAATTTGGACAACCTGCACCGTTGTTTACTTAACTAAATCCTGATTACGATTTCGATGCATATAGTAATTGTCTCCCTGGGTCTAGATCGTCGACAAACACTTACGGTTCGAATCCGAGAATAGTTACGCACTTAATCATCAGCTCATATTAGCCAGTAAATTTTCAAACTCGCGAACAGTCGCATGCATGGCAACCTTTAGTGAGCGTAAGTACGTATCTTTACTCTTATAAAGATGGTAGCGGTCCGTCCACTTTCAGATGGATCACCGGTTAGATCCGACAGAAACGGTTAAGATGAGAGCGGGTGTGAATGATCTAATATAGTATAAATGATAGTATAATTTTCTTAAATATATAGTCTATATTTTTTAATCCGTAGCAACGTACGAGCATTATGCTAGTATATAGAGATTTCTATATCACTGTCACTTACATTGGGTCCAAGACAGGCGTTGGGGGATGTCCAGGGGCTTGTTTGTAATTTTTAAATTTTTGTAGGTCTTTTTATAAAATCGGGGACAGCAGTTTCCCATCCAGATCCTTCCTAGGACAGCTGTATTATTTGTGTACTTTTTTTCTTAACATAATCAAATTCAGATATTAGCTATAAAAAAAACATTAGCGACGATCGAGAGGAGACACAGTACACGCATAACACAATATTCACTTGCAGATGAGCTGCATGTAGCCTCTATCGATCTCCTCTGGGAACGTAAACAATTAATCTTGGACCAAATTAAAGCAGCCAATGGCAGGCACAACCATGATATATAAACGCAGATCGATCGAGCAAATTAATTTAGTACTCCATCCGCGAAATCGGTGGAATTTTGTAGGTACTTTTCTCTTCGTCTGTCGGATGCCTGCGCATGTATATATGGTTTAGGAAAAAGTATATTTTTTAGCCTTTTTTGAATTGTTTTGAATTTTTTCCTGATTTTTTTAATTTCTCTGATTTTTCTAATTTTTTTTAATTTTCCTGATTTTTAATGATTTTTTATTCACAAAACCGTTTTTGAAACGGTCAAAACCACTGTGTTGGGTTTTCTTCTCTCTAAGATACGTTTACGATCGGGAGATGACTAACAACAGTAAATATCCGAGTACTTGAAGAACGATTTTGCTAGAGGCTCATATCGTGCCCCTGTTCTTTTCTTTATTTCTTTGCTTTCGTTGTTCTTGGCTGTGTCTTGGCTTGTTTTTACAATAACTAGGCTACCGCTCCTTATATAGGAGATTACATGATCCTTTGGTTTGGACTACAAACCCGAGTAGAATTCCTAATCCTAAACCTATTATGTTTCGAACTCATGTCGGAAACCGATTCCGACTAGAACTCATTTTCCTTGTCGGAATTGACCCGAGATCAATTCTCACATTCACCTCCTTGAGCTCGGTGTCTTCTCCGTGTCTTCATTTCTTCACAGCCCGTACTCCGATCTTCTCATGCATCTCCACGAACTTTGGCTTTACAAGAGACTTGGTGAGAATGTCTACGAGCTGATCTTCCGTTTGTACATGTTGTACATCGATCATGCCTGTCTCCACACACTCTCTTATATAGTGGAATCGGGTGTCGATGTGTTTGCTCCTCTCATGGTACACCGGATTCTTGCACAAGAATATTACGGATTGATTATCGACTTTCAATGTCACTTTCTCGACCTCCTTCTTCATCAAATCAGCCAAGAGTCTTCCTAGCCAAACTGCTTGGTATGCCGCAATACTTGCTGCAATGTATTCGGCTTCGCACGATGAGAGAGCCACCACTCTTTGCTTCTGCGAGCACCAACTGATCAAGTTGTTACCCAGGTAGAATACTATGCCCGAGATGCTTTTCCTATCGTCCACATCACCTGCCATGTCGCTATCCGAGTAGCCGTGTAGCCCTTCGTTCGATCCCTTCTCGTAGATGCACCCAAAATCCAACGTGCCTTTGATATAGCGCAGTATTTGCTTGACAACCGCAATTTGTTCTGTAGTCGGTTCTTCCATATATCTACTCACTATCCCGACCGAGAAGACTAAGTTTGGCCGGGTGTGGAGTAAATATCTTAAGCTGCCAATGATGCTGCGGTATAGCGTGGAATCCACTGGAGGATTAGTGCTCTTCTTTCTTAATTTGACTCGCGGATCCATTGGAATCTGTGTGGGGTTGCAATCCTTCAACCCACACTTCTCCAAAATTCTTTCGGCGTAGGCTGATTGACACAAGGTGATGTGGCCTGGTTCGTGTGCTACTTCTATGTCGAGGTAGTAGCTGAGCAGACCCAAGTCGCTCATGCTAAACAACTCCTTCATTTGGTTATTGAACGTGGTGATTTTTTTGATGCTTCTGCCAATGATGATTAGGTCATCAACGTACACGCCGACAAGCAAATCAACTCCCTGGTAGCTTCTCTTGTACGCCACGTGTTCAAGTGAGCATCGTTCAAAACCTAGCATGACAAGGGATCGATCAAGTTTTGCGTACCATGCCCTGGGAGCTTGTCGTAGACCGTAGAGCACTTTGTGAAGCCGCAATACTTTTCCTTCTTCGCCTTTCTTCTCGTAGCCGGGAGGCTGTGATACGTAGACTTCTTCTACTAGATCACCGTTGAGAAATGTTGTCTTCACATCCATGTGATGCACTTCCCATCCTCCCTGTGCGGCCAAAGCGATCAGAAGTCTCACGGTCTCGAGGCGAGCCACAGGTGCAAACACCTCCTCGAAGTCGATTCCTTGTCGTTGCACGTATCCTTTCGCCACCAATCGAGCCTTGTGCTTAATGACCTTCCTGTCGGTGTCCTTCAATTTGAACACCCACTTCAAGCCAATGGATTTGTGAGTTGGTGGTAGCGTGGTGAGTGTCCACATCTTGTTCTTCTCGATTGAACTGAGTTCGTCTTCCATTGCTTGCTTCCATCGTGGATCAGCACAAGCTTCTTGAAAGCTTGTCGGTTCTTCCGTTCCGAGTAGACAGAGTCCCGAGTATTCTATGTCAATCGGAGAGGTGGCGTCGTAGACCTCGTTGAGGTTCCGTACGCCACGTGGCCCTGCGTGGATGGATGACCCTGGTGAGTTTGCTAGACTTGGTGTCACTGCTTCGTACTCGTGGAGGACCGGTGGTGGAGACCTTGTCGGAACTGGGGAGTCCATCCCCTGTTCGACGTTGTTGTCGGGCTGTCTGACTAGCGCGTTGTCGGGCTGACCGACTGGAGCGTTGGTCTCATTTGGTTCGGTGTCATCTGCAAGACGATAAAGCACCGTAAAGATGTCACCTTGCTGCTATTTGTTCACCGTGGGGTTGCCACTACAGTCCCAAGCCTTCTCTTCATCAAAGACAGCATCCCGAGTCACCGCAACTCGCCTTGTCGTTGGATCGTACATCCGGTAGCCCTTCGTCTTTGCGTCATAGCCGATGTGAACCAAGTCCTTTAAGGCATGGAAGTTCACATGCCCGTACCTTGCATGCCATCTTCATGCATCTTCATTGCTTCGTGCTAGGAGACACTCGGGGAGAGCCGGCTCAATATTCAAAATATAGAGTCGGTTCCTTGACCTCTTTACTTTAGCCAATGCTTTGCGGGTTCTGTCCAAGATTGTTATCACGCCTTCTTCAATCACAATCTTGCAACCGTTCTCGTCGAGCTGACCGAGACTAATGATATTGCTTCTTAGTCTTGGGATGAAATAGACGTTGGTGAGTATGTGTTGTTCTCCCGTGAGGCACTCGAGCAAGACTGAACCCCTTCCTTTTATCTCCACAGCTGAGCCATCTCCAAACTTGACGAATCCCATTACGCTCGTGTCAAGTTCCGCAAACTTCTCCTTACAACCAGTCATGTGGTTGCTTGCGCCGGTATCTAGATACCACGCCTTTAATTGTGTGCCATTGAGCTTTGGCATCACCTTGTCTTCGTATAGGAACACCTCCTGAGAAGGTTCCCTTGTCTTGTCGTGTGCTTCCGTCTCCGTTGTTGTGGCAGAAACTGGGCTGCCATGACTGCTGACCTTGTCGGGCTTGCTGCCTTGTCGATGCCTTAGACAAGGTTGCCGACTTCAGCAAGAAGAAGCGTTGGCTCGTCGTCATCCTTTTTCACCAGATTTGCTCTTTGCCTGCGATTCGGCCTTTTGTAATCTTTGGCAAAGTGACCGAGCTCGTTGCAATTAAAACACTTTACCTTGGACTTGTCGTAGTCCCGTGGTCGTCTTTCGTCGGGGAACTTCTCGTTGTCGCTGCGCTTGTCGCTGCGACCTCCGTCTTGGGAGCGACCATGACCACGACCTCTGTCGTGGCCTTTACCGTTGTGGCTACCCCTCTTGGAGCTTCCCCTACCTTCTTTCCTTGCCTTGGCAATGTGAGCATCCAGTTCCGCTTTGGTGAACATCAGCTTCTCGCCCTTCTCGGCGTCTTCCTTTGGTTTGCACCGTGTCTTGCTATTTTCTTCGAAGGTTATTAACCTCTCGATAGTCTCGGACACGGTAATTGTTGAGACGTCTCCAAATTGTTCGATCGTGCCGATTATATCGGTGAACTTTGATGTAACCGACCCGAACAACTTTTCAATGACCTCCGTTTCGCTGATCTTGCCACCAAATGACCGGAGCTCCCCCACAAGGTTTGTGAGCTTCTTGGAGTACTCGTTGATCGATTCGGAGTCCTCCATCTCCATCTTGTTGAGCTGGCGCTTCAACACACGGGCTCTTGCCCGTCTTATGTTGTCTTCACCAACCTCCATCTCTCGGAGCGCTTCCCAAGCCTCCTTTGCTGTTTCAAACTCGGCTAAGGACATTAGGACCAAGTCTGGGACAGCTTGCGCGATGGCGATCGACCATCGCGTCTTGATCTTTCTCCGTGTCGGCATCTTCTTTATCGCCCTCTATTATCGACCAAACACCCAAAGAGCGGAGAATCAACTTCATCTTCACGGCCCATATGCCGTAGTTTGATTCGCTCAACATCGGGTATTGGATCGATATAGCCTTTGACGATGATAACTTCTTGATGCCGTAGTTGTCACCGCCAGAGTTCTTTTTCTTGTCGGTGGAGTCATTGTCGTTGTCGTTGTTACCAGCCATCTCTTACGATCGGTTGGCTCTGATACCAATTGTTGGGTTTTTTCTCTCTAGGATATGCTTACGACCGGGAGATGACTAGCAACAGTAAATATCCGAGTACTTGAAGAACGATTTTGCTAAAGGCTCATATCGTGCTCCTGTTCTTTCTTTATTTCTTTGCTTTCGTTGTTCTTGGCTGTGTCTTGGCTTGTTCTTAGGTCCTGTTTGTTTGGGCTTTTTCTGGCTTCTGCGCTTTGGCTTCGAAGCCAGAAAAGCACCTAAATAGGTGCTTTTGGCTTTTGGCTTTTTGGAAGCCGAAACTACATATTATGTGCTTTCGGCTTCCAAAAAGCCAAAAGCCAAAAGCACCTATTTAGGTGCTTTTTTGGCTTCGAAGCCAAAGTTCAAAAGGTAAAAAAAGATAGTAGATTACATGAGTCTTTGGTTTGAACTACAAACCCGAGTAGAATTCCTAGTCCTAAACCTATTCTGTTTCGAACTCATGTCGGAAACCGATTCCGACTAGAACTCCTTTTCTTTGTCGGAGCTGACCCGAGATCAATTCCCATGCACTGTAGAGGGTAATTTACCCGGTTTTGACAGTTATGGATGAAGCTTGTCTGATTTTAAAGTTTATAATTAAAATATACCCACAGATAATAGTTAAAAGATGAAAAATACATTTTTTTTCTATGATTTATAGCTAACCATCGCTCAAGAACAAATCGACCACATGTAATCGTCTGGAATAAGCAATCACGTGGAAGGCACGACTAGTAGTATTAATTTAGCAGGATCGACGCAGCGGTGCTCGATCGATCGTAGCACTTAGCACTGGAGTAGTAGCTAGAAACTTTTAGTATACGCTGCGTCGTGAGGTGTGCAGCCACTTGCCACGCGCTCGAGCTCGTGTGAATCTACCTACGTGTGAATCTACCTAACTACCCACCTATCTTCTGCACCGTAGTTAAAATTTACGATGCACCCCATAGTGACATGTGATTACCTCCCTGCTCTCGTGCAATCAAAAGTTAACCGGGACACTCTCAATTATCGTATCTATAACATTGTTTTTAAAGTGAAAGAATACATTAATCAAAAAATCTATCAGGGTCACCTGCCCACCATTGTCTTCCCGCACGGCGTATTTTTCTACCTCTCAAATACTAAGAGAACGAGCATGATTTTTGGTGCACATGATTGGAGCAAATCTTTCACAGTGTATTCATCTTTAGACAGCTAAGAGGTGAAATTACTGACCTCAGCCGTACTAAATGCTAAACTCAAATTTTAGAAATGATTTATCTCTCAAACCGTTTACCCGATAGACGATTCGTTTTCATCGTTGGGTTCGCTACGACGAGATCTTCAAAACTAGATCACATGTCAATATGTTCTGATAACTTTTTTATATCAATAGTTACCAGGTAGTAGTGAGCAAGTTATCACGTTGTTAGTACAACGTTATCAGGTAATAGTCTGTGTGTTATCAGATTATTGAACATCGCTCTACACCCTGAGGATTGCATAACAATGATCTAATGGTCTAAGATTATCAATTACTACTCAATAAAACTCCATTATTTCCTCTCTAGACTTGCGTAACAGCGCAACAATGCCTAATAACATATCAGTTACTACCTAGTAGCCGTTCACTGTAAACCCGATAACTATTGTCTACTAACTTGATAACGGCTAAATTCATCGAAACATACCCACATGGGATCTAGTTTTAAAGCCTTTGTTGAGACAAACTCAACATTGAAAACCGATCGCAAATCGGACAAATGGTTTGTGCAGTAAAGCATTTTGAAAATTTAGAACCGTGAGAATCTTCGCTGACATCATATTCTTTTCAACTAGTCTGTGTGCTCTTTTTGGGTGCACTACTTGTGAACAAAAGACGCATTTCGCCCCTGGAGTGGCGAAACGCAGTAAGAGCAACTCCAGCCCGCCTCCCTTCCGACTCCGTATCCCTAAATTAGGGTATTCACCCCTGAAAACGGTCTCCAGCCCGCCTCCCTTCCGACCTCCCAGACCTGTAGCACTTCCCTTCGGGCCTCCCCGAGTCCCCATCTATCGGGACCGAGATCGGAGTCCCCAAATCCCAACCGCCGTGGTCGCGCGTCGCGTCCCCCGTTCGCACCGGTGCTCGGAGGGTTCCGTCCCCGGGAAATCCATCTCTGTTGGGCTTCGGCGGCGTCAGCTCAGGCGAAGGCTTCCTTCTACGGTCAACCCGACGGCGGCCGATTCGTTCCCCACCCGCTAGTTCCGGCCAGGTACGCGATGTGTTCCCCATTTCTTCGTTGTTTCGCGGATTTGCTGTGTCCCTTTCGTGGATTTGGGGGTAGATCTGGATGGGGGCGGGTTGGGGCTGCACATTCTAGGGTTTGGAGCGGGGTGGCGTGGGGGATTTGGTTCTATGCGTGCGCCTGATTTCGTTGCGCTGATGTTTGTTCTGGCCTTCCCCCCAGTTCTTGAGCAGGGATCCCCTTCCCTGCCGGCCACTCCCCACTGGACACCAACACGCCGCTGAAGCCATCGGAGCTCCAAGCGTGACGTCCTCGCCGCCAAGCACGGGATCTGCACCTGCTACATCATCGGTCCACTCGGCCACACCGACGACCAACCAAGCCCGGAGCAGCGCATTTGGAAGGTAATTCGTTTGTCCTCCACATTCCTCCCCGTCGTGATGTGTTGCTCCTCTGGAATGGATGGTCATGTATGCTCACGAACGATTGAACTGATGATGTAATCGTGATGCTCATGGTAGGATTGATCTAAATCTTAAGGAGCAGAACTGTTTTGTTCTATGTGATGCTCATGGTAGAACAGCTTGCTAGGATAAAAGCTCAAGGCATTCAAGCGAAGAACCTGTGACCAAGAATAGAAGCATGCAGTTCTTGGCCCAAGGAAGAACAGATCTCTTTTGAGCAATGTGTCTTTCATTTCCTTTAAGCTGAAGCAAATGTTTTGTAATTTTGGACGAAATCTGGATGTATGGGACGCTTAGTTTGGTGGTTTTCTTGCTTATTGGCTTCAGTAATAATAATGCGATTGTGTTCTTATCAGATAATGAGATTATCATATGTTTCTGGTTATGTTTGTTTTATCAGATAATTTGCTGTATTTCTTCTTGATGGAACTAAGAGATAGATATAAATATCTTGAAGAACTACTCTATGTAGCTACTGCATTGGAAAGCATTCTGCTAAAAACTTATTCTTGTGGTCCTATAGTGATTTCTTTTTCCTATTATAGAGAAGTCAGCTGATAGAATCATATCCTATTATCCATACTGAATTAAAGGATGGTAGCTCAGAGAAACTTTTACTGCTCTCATAAACTGTTTTCTTTTCTTAGTGTTCCTAGCTCCAAATATCTTTTCTGTTCTTCAGATGCTTCCTCGCTGTGATCTATTCTGAACATAAGTAGTGCCTGTGCTAACTGCATCTATAGGATGTGGTATTACGCTATAAAAATAGCAAATTTAATGTTTCAAGTTGTTGGATGCACTATTTGTTCATAGAGAAGACCATCCAGATGAAACAATCAGGTTTTGTTGTGCTGGAAATTCATTGCTTTGTTTCTGAGCAAATAATATGTTAGTTGGAGGATATTAATTTAATATAGGAGAGGGAATATAGGGAGTGAGATTAGGGAGGTGGGTTGGAGGAGGAAGAAATTTAGGGAGAGAATTTTTTGGGATGACTTCCCAAATAGGAATTTGGGTAGTGAAATTAGGGAGGTGGGTTGGAGTTGCTCTAATGGCCTGCCTGCGCCGGCAAAGCCAAAACTGACCCGCGATAGGCTCGGCAGCTGCCGCGTGTCCCTTGCCTCGCTCTCAGGCCGCGCCAGATGACCCTGCCGCGCGCAAATGGGCCCACAGCCGGCCTGCCTCGCCTCCAATCCGCCACGTGTAGTGGCGCACGCGGAAAAAGGAGTGCACACGTGCTGTCCTGTCGCCGTCGGCCCGCTGGTGGGCTGCCTCGGTCCAGAGGTGAGGCAGGTGGGTCGTCCAGGCTTTTTGAAAGGCTTTTTAAGGCCACCCGAAGCCACCCTGCGCACTGCATCCTTCATTTGGAATTTACGAGCTGCTGCTGCTGAGTACTCCATTGATTCTCACATGGATTCAGAATGTATGTATGTGCATATTTCTCTCAATCTCCAACTCTTCCTCTCCATCTAAATCACCTCGTGTATTAAATATTAGTGGAAAAATATATCATTTACGGGCCCATGAATCCACTGGTGCGATCGGATTTCAAATCTGTGCGTCGGTTTTTGAATTGCTATGAATTTACACAAATTTGGTTGTTTTTGACCAAATTTGATCTAGATTCGTACTGTGTGAGAAACTTGGAAGTAATTTATTTTTTCTAGATTACTAGTATGTGTAGGAACCTCTCTGTTTAATTTCATGATTTTATGATCTGTATAGAACTTTCTGTATTGTTTTTAGCACTATTTACTTTATTTAAATTAGAAATACTAAAAGTTTTGGTGATCTAATTTATTTTAGTATTATTATATCCCAGTATTGATTTGTCATAGGGTTTTCATGCTTTGTCACACGTGTTTTAGTATAGATTAAATTCATGACATGTTCTAGGCTTGTTTTTAATCTGTATTGTTTCTAAAAACAATAAAAAATATAGATTAAAAACAATAAATACTGCCGAATTTATAAAATCCACTAACAGTTAACTCCTGAGGTATCCTCAAACTATCAAGGCAACCACACAGTTAGAGAAGTGGCCCGATGAGTTCATTTTTATTGACCTATTATTTACAAAGATATAGGAACTAATATACACAAACTCACGCCCATTATCTCAAGATGCACCTATGGGTATTTTTTTAAATTTTTCCTGAGTCTACCTATGAATAGATATTCAAATGAGAACTACATACCCAACACCACTGGATTATAGCAATATCTGCTCAATAGGAGCGGGAAAATCTGTTGAGAAACCAACAGGGATTACGGTAAGATAATGATAAAGCTTGAGCTACTGAATTAACTAACTCCCCCAAAAGATCACATTTTATGAGCCATCTTAATCATAATACGGTGTAAAGATGATAGAAAACAGAGCCTGACGACGAGTAGTATAACTCTACCATATACGACAGGCGTATCTGTATACGAAGCCCTAGAGGCCTTCTAGATGTTCGGAGCTGATACCCGTATTTGGACAGGACTCCGGGAGGATCGATAAGGACCTTATCTGCAAGTACCCGGATATCCCTTGAACTAGGAGGTTTATCCCTAGGTTTAAGGAGGACAAGACTCTACTTGAACAGGAGTCGTACTCGGAGAGGAGTCCAAGACCCACACGGCGACATCCCCTGTATAAGGACCCAAGGGACCTGCGGAGAAGGGATGTGCGCACTACGAACCAGTGTTCCAACACCAGATCCCGGGAGACAGATCAACCTTCCGAGACTTAGATAGACACCATCCGCAAGGCTTGTGCAAGGAGCTTCCGACTACGCTTAGATCCCATCTGGACTAGTCACCCACCCTTGTAATTTGTCTTTAATCAATATAAACACCAACATGACGTAGGGCTATTATCCTGAGGGAGGCCCGAATCTGTATAAAATCCCTTCTTAGCGATACAATCATACTTGATACAAGGCACCCCACATACCTCCAATCATACACCGCGAATATCGTAAGATCAGCAATTCACCAATCGTTGATAGCTGGCACCGACCGTGGGGATCGAGTTGGTCGACATCACCAAATCTTCATCAACAATCTCACCGACTCCACCAAAGATCATGGCAAGATCCGGCTACTCGGACGAGGGGTTCTACGACGACTTCGCCTGCTTGCCCGATAAGGATCAGATGGTGGATCAGGTAACTCTCGGAGATAACCACTCTGGTGACGATCCCAGTGACAACTCTAGTCGGTCAGTGGATGACTTCTCCAGGGCGGTCGGAGTCGAGCCTCAGATGCTCAACCACCAAGCCGACCGCGCAAGTAGCAAGGAGCTTCCGACTAGGCTTAGATCCCATCTGGACTAGTCATCCACCCTCGTAATTTGTCTTTAATCAATATAAACACCAACAAGACGTATGGCTATTATCCTGAGGGAGGCCCGAACCTGCATAAAATCCCTTCTTGGCGATACGATCATACTTGATACAAGGCACCCCACATACCTCCAATCATACACCGCGAATATCGTAAGATCAGCGATTCACCAATCGTCGACAGAGCCAATTTTTTAAGACACAAGGGTCCAACAAGACCCAGAAACTTGATTACAAGTGAAAACAGAGCCATTTAAGTGCACCTTCTGTTGGAATTATATGGGCTAAGCCCATTAAACAATTTTGATAATTCTTAATAAATCCCAGAGGCCCATTCATGCATGGCAAGTGGTGGAACTTTAGTCCCACATTGCTAGTGGAGAGGGAGTTACACCAATATATAAGGCTTGGTTTTCTACCCTCCAATATATATTGCTCGTGTTTCGTGAACGAGCCGAGCCGGGCTCGGACCAATGTCGAGCATGCGCGTTGCCTTCTTTTTGCTGTGCGTGAATGGTTGGAAGATGAGAAGCTGCAGTAGGTGGATCGGTTTATTACTGAGGTTTCACCTCCCAGTGGATCAGTTGCTTGTTTCCATCTCCCATCATGGATCAGTTACTCGTTCTTGTCTATAAGAGGTCGCTCCTCCCACAGACAGTCACAACTCCTCCAAAGTTTTGCGCTGCTTAGGTTTTCCTCATCACGGCAAGGCGCGTGCACTGGCCGCACCGAGGAGCAGGCCTCCGAAACCTCTGTCCTTGAAGACTTGCACGAGTGAGGGCGAATAAGGTTTTTGGGGAGCGTTCACGTGACTGCTCGCTGATCCGTCTTCTTCCTCGTCATCGACTACTTCACCTCGTCGTCGACTACTTCACCTTCATGACTTCGAACGACTCCGACGTCAACGCCGTTGCTGCGAAAACTGCTTCACCTGTCTCGTATGTGTTCTTGTTCCTACTGTTAGGGATCTTCCTTGGTTCCATGATGCTTCATCCTGAGATTTATTTGCTAGGATCCATGAGTATACCTGGTAGTATATCTACAATGTTTAGAACAGTAGTCTTGTTCAATCTGCCTACAATTTCTATCATGCTTTATCTGTTCTATTTTGGATTAAATTTAGTAGAAAATTGTTCTCATTTTCAACAATCCAAAAACCTTATTCTAGGCAATTTTCTTCAACTGGCTTTGCTGCGGCCCTGAAACCTCCTGTATTCGAGGGTGCGAATTACAAGAGGTGGCGTGCCAGGGCGGTGCTCTGGCTTACGGCCATGAACTGTTTTCATGCTTCCAAGGGCAAACCTGAAGGGACGCTTTCTCCTCAACAGGAGGAAGCGTTCGAGGTTGCTGATAACCTCTGTAGAGGTGCTGTGATCAGCGTTCTTGGCGACAATATTGTCAATGCTTACATGGCTATGCGTCATCCCAAGCTGGGACCTTCATGGGAGATGTGCTCGAAGAGGGTTTGGGAAACCCCGAGCACCTAGGTCGTACGAGGGGTGTAGGTTCCCTCGTTCCACACAAGTATGGACTTTCGCAGGCTTTGGAGGCAAAGCGCGAACACAAAAGAGTCAGGAAAGCTGCTGAAGAACAGCACAAGCGTGAAGAGTTCAAGCAAGAGATACTTCGCGACTTAAGAGCGGAGCGGATTCTAACTCCGCGACAGGAACAACCAGCTGCTCCCAGTCCTGTGGCTCTTAGTCCTGGGGCTCGTCGGAGTAGCCAGGGTTCGATCAACCGCCCTTCTGTTCACGAAGAGACGACTTCTACCTTCCTGTGCGACGATATCGAGGTATTCTTCGTATATCTTGTCAAATTGCTCCACATAAGACTGTTTTAGGCCTGTTGGCTTAGACTTGGCATTCTTATGTAGGCTCCCACGAAATGCATGATTCAAGTCATGATGGTGGGCATGGATGATCTCGTGGATGCTGGTTGAGGGCTAGTGTTCCCAACAACGGGAGAGCAAAAGATACATAACATCCCCATAGACCCTTCGTACGCAAGGGTGAGCATCGATGGGTTAACGACACTTTCAGCAAGCTGAAGCTCCCGATTCCACCCAACAACGAGGTCTTAACTCTAGGGCAAGCCAAGGAGACATTCATCCAGTGGCCCAAAAAAGACATCTCCCTCGATGGGTCACGGGCGAACAAGAAGGTTTCGCTGCGACCGTCAGAGCCGTCAGAGCAGCCAAGAAGATATATTCAGCTGACATCACCGGTCCCACCGGTCCCTTTGACGTTCTCGCCTCTTGTGGTGGCGGCGTTGTCACCAGCACAGCTTCAGCTAACAACACAAGAATCACCGAAGAGTTGTCCCAAGGTGGCATCGCCAACGCATGGCAAGGGAAAGGACTTGATGAAAGTGGGTACCGAGGCGTTGATGAAGGCAGCTTCTGGCAAAGAGCTTACCATCGAACAAATGCAGGTGATATATGCCGCCGGAGGGAGTCTCCCGAGCGCTCCCACTATCCCGACATACAAGTCTGGGAAGCCGATGGTCAAGAATCACAAGAAAATAGCGTCTGAACTTGGCTGGGCTTGCGCTTCGTTGCACAACCATTACCTGGCCAATTTTAAGAAGCCCAAGAATCAGCGGACTGATAGCATCGTTGGCAGGTTCGAACGTGAGCACTTCCTCCATGATAAGGGTCGACTGTTCGTCGTGACTTAGGAGGACTTGTTCCTTATGTTCAACCTAAACGCCTTGGACGCGGGCCTCGTGAGATGCTTCACACTGTAAGTGCTTACAATCGTGCTCCATTTACTTTATTATAATACATACACATGTCACCAATACGGAACTCTTCGCTCGTGCATATATAGGTTCGCTATTGTCAAGGCGAGAGAAGCAAATGAACCGATAGGATTCATCGACCCACACCTTGGCTCCGAGCAATCCATGAGTTCTGCTGAAAGGGTTGTCGAGAATTACATCATCGATATTATGAAGGCCAGCCAACATAAGAAATTCATCATCTATCCCTTCAACAAAAGGTAAGCGCTATAAACTTGTTAATGTCTCAAACTTGTTCATTTCGCACCTTCGGCGCAGCATCAACTAACTTGGGATTAATGACCGTTTAGCTCCCATTGGATTCTCATTGTTGTCATACTTAATGAGTCCAAAGTGTATTATCTGGATTCATACCTTGAAAATGAGACCGACTTCCAGAAGGTCAGCATGACGATCGACAGGTAAACAAATTACCTCATGACATTCCATGGTAATAGGTCATTGCTATAATTACGGTGTTTATTCCACGATGCAGAGCCTACCAACTATTTTGTCATCGCATGGGCAAAATGGACAATGCGGGGGCCCCTCTTAAGTTATACTACCACTTCTGATTTCCGGTATGTATCGTGTCGCACACTTTTACACTCCATGCTATCAATTCTATACAACTACGTAACGACTCTATATATATATATATATATATATATATATATATATATATATATATTTATCTATCTTTTCAGTGCCACCAGCAACCCACTTTTAGCAATTTGTGTGGCTTCTATGTTAGCCACCACATCAACCTTCTCCTGGGTCGAGCTTCCACAAATAAAGCCGCAGTTACCGAGGTATGCAAGTGTTCATTATGATTTTGTTCTACTCTTCTTGTATCTAGCATCAATATGATATTCATATCGCAGGTTGGTACTATTGCACGCACGGAATTACCAAAGACTGACCTAGCCAGGATTCGAGAGGACATGGCGCGTTTCCTTGTTGGTAGCGTCATTGATCCAAAAGGCGAGTTCCACTACGACGGAAAGGAAGACTAAGACAATTGTTTTCAATGCAATGATGGATGTTCATTTCTCACTTGCATTATAATCCCTAACTGTGTGCTGTGTAAAAATGGCTGAGAAAGCCATATGATGGATGTTGTGGTGTAAATTTTGATTTTCTATCTACTTTCATTTGAAATGTCAATTGGAATATGATGCAAATGTGAAATGTGATATGGGAATTGTGAATTGTGATCTGTGATCAGTGTGATGTGAATTCTGATCTGGGAAGTAGGGGATCTAGGGATATATAAATTGTATTTTCTGTTTCAGGGCAGACATAAAATCAGATTTTACCTGCCCTGATCAAAGAATATCCCAGCCGGTTCTTCTTCAGAAACTGGCTGGGATAATAGTCATCCTTGCCTGTTGAACCGAAAAACCGACTGAGATATCCTATTATCTCAGCCGGTTCCTCCAGAGAAACCGACTGAGATAATATATTCTCAGCCGGTTAGAAAAAACAACCGACATTCTCAACCAGTTAGAAAAAACAACCAACTGAGATAACAGGTTAACCGGCTGAGAATATAACCGACTGAGATAATTCGTATTATCATTGACCTTTGTCTACAGCCGAAGGCGAAACCGGCTGAGAAGGCCGTTTTGGGCCGACTGTAAATGTATGTTGTGTAGTAGTGTGTCTGGGCCCAACAGCGAGCAACAGCGAGCAGCTGGAGGGACCGAACCAGACGCTCCCATCGGCGGCGCTGTAGCTCATCGACGACATCCTCGCCGATGTCCACAGCGCATGCGGGCCCACCGTCTCCTGCGCCGACATCACCGTGCTCGCCACCCGTGACGCCCTCGTCGCGGTACGTGCACTCTTTACTATGCACACCTAGTAGCTAGACTCTCTCCGTGCGTGCCATGCAATCTTGATGCAAATGCGCGTGATGTGGTGCAGTCTGGCGGACCCCGCTTCGCCCTGCCGCTGGCCCGGCGCGATGGGCTCGCCCCGGCGTCGAGCGACCTGGTGGGCACGCTGCCGGCGCCATTCTTCGACGTGCCCACGCTCATCTCGTCGTTCAAGAACCGGAGCCTGGACACGGCGGACCTGGTGGCGCTCTCCGGCGCGCACACCGTCGGGCGCGGCCACTGCGACTCCTTCAGCGACCGCCTGCCCCCCGGCGCCGACCCCACCATCGACCTGGAGTTCGCCAAGAAGCTGCAGTCCAAGTGCGCCAAGGAAGTCAACGCCACGCAGGTGCTGGACGTGCGCACCCCCAACGTCTTCGACAACAAGTACTACTTCGACCTGATCGCCAAGCAGGGGCTGTTCAAGTCGGACCAGGGACTCATCGACCACCTGGCCACCAAGCGCATCGCCACGCGCTTCGCCCTCAACCAGGCCGCCTTCTTCGACCAGTTCGCCAGATCCATGGTCAAGATGAGCCAGATGGACGTGCTCACCGGCAACCAAGGCGAGATCCGCCTCACCTGCGCCCGCGCCACTGGCATCCAGACCGCCGGCGACGAGGGGCTCGCCGCGGATGCATAACAGATTACTTGCCAATACTAGCTTAACTAGTATATATATCTGTTCATGAATGCGAGGTGTAATGGTGCTAATGTGCTTGTGTTGTGGTAATAGGAGAAGAGTGATCAGACTAATAATATATGCTCCCAATCTCAGGAAGTTCCATTTGGATACCATATTTTCTCAGCATACGATCATCAGTACATCATTAAACCTGTCTGCGTCAGCATAAACCCAGAAATGCTACCAAGATTCGCCATAGCAAGTATAAGCAACAGTGTAGTGTATAGAAATGATCAGAGGACTACCAAGGAAAGAAAGCCAATCATCTCTGACACAAGTACTGAGCTACCAAGACAACAAATTCATGGCTGTATGGTCTCAAGCTGGGAGAAGGATAGACGGATGGTAGATTGGCCGATCGTCGTCCCGTGCCTCGATGGCCTGCGCCTCGTTCTCGAACATGATCAGGGCCTGCTTCTTCTCGTTGACCTGGAACAGCATGCTGTTGACGATGGTGCCGAATCCCTCCAGATGGGCTAATACCTTGTCCTGAGTAATGTCTCGAGGGAGAGAAAACACATGGATCATCTTGGTGGGTGCACAATAGTGGCTGTAGTTCTTGACAGTGTTGCAGTTGAAGTTGAACCGATTAAGGTTAGAGCCTGCAAATTCATGTGTATACGGAGATGATCTGACATGTTCAAATTTCGAATAGGCCACGTCAAGCGACTTGCCAAACAACATAGCCCCCTCCACATACAAGAATCATCATGAACAAACATACACTGATGTGCTAGCATGTTGCAGTTTTAGTCTCAGTTACTCTGTTTTTTAGATGTCAAGCAGCTTCCCAAAAAACATAGCCTCCTGCACATACAAGAATCGACATGAAAAAACATGTAGCATGTTACAGTTTTAGTCTCACAGTCTCAGTTACTGAGTTTTAGCATGTTACTCTAATTCTAGCATATCCCCCAAAGATTTCAGATAATATCAAGGGTTGGATGGTATTCAGCAAACCAATGGGGACTGGGAAAACTACTCTGGTCTCCAGACCTTCTGGTTCTATGAACCCCGATCATTTAAAAAGGATCTGTGATGTCAATGTTTCAGGCAATAAAAAACCAATATCTCAAGAATTATGCTTAAATTTTTTAAGATCTGCTAGACCAGATTAAACAACACATAAACTACAATGTTCGTGTTTATTAAAATGTAAAGCGAAGTATATAGCACGTCACGGGATCAATAAAAGGTGATGCATTGCCAAAAAAAAAGAAGACACAAGTCGCAGCAGTGGTAAAAGATGATAACCTTCAAGAAGTATTCAGCAAGTTCTGCCTGAAAGCCATCAGCCATCTCAATAAGAGCCTTGTCTGGTTTGTGGCGTAGTATTTGGATCCTTATGATATTGCCATATAAAGAGAACATATTGAAAAGCTTGTTTTCATCAATTTTCTGCAGGAGAGCACAGCAGAAAGACCAGTAAGTCAAAATTGTAAAACATGAACCATACTTGTACACATGAGAGGTGAATAAGCTTACATCAGGCTGTAGGTTAGCTGCAAAAATTGTGCACCTATGATTGGTTCCAGTAATTCCTGGGGGCAAACCCTCTCCTTCTCCAAACGCAGCTGCAATTGCCGCTTCATTTCCTATCTAACACAGAAGATAAGACACTGGTGTCAAGGGTATTTTTCTAAGAACGTTTCATATTAACAATAAAATATTTCAGGCAGTGGAACTAAACTCACCTGAGCAAATACCACTGCACATAAAAGGCAAAAAGGACAGTAGAAGTCAGTGACATGCAGACAGAATAGAATCAAGATAGGTAGAAAAATGCTTATAAGCACCTCCGGCACCAGGCTGAATACCATAAATGCTTCCAGAGTCACCAATCAGTTGTGAAGATGGGGAGTTGGTTGATCCTACCTGTGAAGGTCTATGCCTTTTATCAGTGGGCAGCGATGGGTTTGTGAAGTCCCTGAACAGAACGAGGGCAATAGCAAAGGTTGTAGTTAGCATAATCTGCTGCACAATAGTGAGGATAAAGTACAGCACTACAAACTAATGGAGCACTATTGAGTTACTGCAGAAGAACAGAGAGATGCTGCAGCAGTCCACATAGCACATACCTGGATCTATCATTGTTGTATTTAACTTCCAGCTCAGTCTGTCTAGAGTTTTCCAAAGAAGCATATGAGTTTTCCAAAGAAGCATATGATCAACTGTAAAAAATCTGAAAGGTTCATGTGAAAAAGACAAGAAATGACAAGGACTCACTTTGAAAACTGTACATCCAGAGTACAACAGCCATCATAAATGTTCCTCTCCTGAAGAATAAACATGTAAAACGAAATCATAAATTTCCCTATAGAAGCCCCATAAACCTCATTATTCTAAAGAATACTAAATTCACAAACGTGAAGCGTATCCTTTGCTTCTATGGCACTTTCTTGAGATTCGTATTGCACTAATGCTTGAAATCCTACAAACATAGAACCAGAAGCTAATCAGTCATCTATTTACAGCACAAGACACTCAGAAAATGATTTTTGTCGTGAAAATTGCCAGGTCAAGATAAAATAATTCTGAAAGTAATTAATACAGTTTATGTTACAGTTCTTATGTATGGCGATTTTGAATGTACAACAGGTTGATAGGCGATAACCAGCAACAGTGCTGAATTATACCCTGTAGAAACTAGAAGCCTTCAGATTATTACAATTTGGGGCAAGCAAATGCTAGATATTTTAACCAACATAGGTACAATTAGCACTTCTTATGAAAATGAACAAATACTATATATTTTAATAAACTTAGGTACTATTAGGAGTTCTTATGAAAATGACCAGATAATTCTATTGAAGATAAACTGCAGAGCCATGTAATGTACGGGAGCTAGTTTAGCCATTCAATTTGATCTGCCTGAAAACCACTACTAATAAAGAAGCTAGAGATATGGAAGCACAAGATCACAGTCACGAAATGCAGCGGATTGACAGATCATGAAGCAAATAGAAAGGAAGCTTACCAGCATAGTTTTGAAACATGGCAATCTTTTGAACAAACCCCTGAGCAGAAAACACTTGATGGAGCACCTCGACCGTTATAGGATAGTTCATGTTGCGAACAGATACCAAGAGGCTCCTGCATGACGCAGCAAACAAAACGCAACATGAAGAACACACACAACCGGAATGAAAGGCAGCT
The DNA here is from genome assembly GCA_019208055.1 of Stipa capillata. Lineage (NCBI taxonomy): Eukaryota > Viridiplantae > Streptophyta > Magnoliopsida > Poales > Poaceae > Stipa > Stipa capillata. Next base: position 204,958 of record JAGXJF010001886.1, read on the forward strand.
TAGCACGCTAAAGATGGCTTGCCCAATTCGGCGCAAACGCGAAATAGACCTGATCTGATGATCTCGATCCCTGAGAAACATGGTCATGTTCAGCCAGATCTTGGTACGAAGACAACTGGAGGTAAACATTCCTTTCCCTGCAGCAAACACGTGTTCTTGGTTGGATAGAAGGCCTTGGACAGATAAAAGAACAATCAAAACAACAGAAATGGCGTTCTATAGTACTTGATGTTGGCCTGGACGCCGGTGTAGTGCTCCACGGCGCTGGCCGACGCTTCCGTATCCTCCATCTGAAGAAACACGTGCCTTACATAGCAATCACAAGGTCGTCAATTCGAGAGGTACGAGGCATAACCGCACAGTCCACAGCCACGTTACCAACAAAAGAGAGAGAAATCGACGAGCGGAAAGAAGAAGAAAGAAAGAAAGAAAGGAGAGGTAACCTAATTATTGCCGCGCAGCATTTTGATCTTGGCGACGACGCCGAAGGGCTTTACCAGCTCCACCAAGTCGCCCTAAAAGCAGCAGCCACCGGAGTCCGGAGCACATAGAGAAGAAAAGCACGCAGACATCCATCAACACGAAACTACCAAATCCGACAGGAACAAACACGAAGAGAGAAGAAAGAAGAACGAAGAAATGGAGAGCAAAATTGGGGCGGTCTTGGCCAGTCACCTCGGCGATGTCGCTGCCGACGTTGCGGACTTGTATGACCCTGGACGGCTCCGCCATGGATTCTGATCGCCGGAGGGGATGGGAAAGAGGACGAAAGGTAGATGGATGGGCTCTGTTGGGCTGCCGCAGAGAACGGGCTTGGGCCTAATGTTATTGGGCCCAGATTGTGACGGCGTTTAGTTTAGCCCGCATTAGCAACATGCCTCGTTACTGCCTTTTTCATCTTTCACACAAGCCTGTGTGTGTTCTAGGCTTTCACCACGTACAATTACTTGTGCTTCCCAGGAAACTAAAACCACACATGTGCTGCTACAGATAATCTCAGGACCTTCAACCAATATAATGCAAGGCAATTTTACTCAGGTTACAACCAGACATCTTCTGTACCTTCTCCGGACATAACCTGACCACGTGCTAACATGGTCTCCGGACTCTTTTCTGACAACCAAACGTTCTGCTAAATTACAGCATTACACTTCCCTGAATTTTTGCTGACAAAAGTACAGGAATGCTTCAAATCTTCAATGCAGTTACACATGTGGACATGTGGTCAAGATGGCAACGACAAATCTGAATAATTTCAGCAATAGTGAGGTAGTAGTTTTCCAATTGAAAGACTGCGCATGAGAGGTCGCCCAGAGATGGGGAACCACAAGGAAACATGATAAGAAGATAACAAGGAGATTTTGCCTATTGACCAAGCAACCTGCAGCATCCGTACTGCACCAGACACCAGTAGTCTATCAGAAGAAGAAAAGCCCATAAAATCACCAGACCGTCAGAAACAACGTCACGTAACTCACTATACAGAATTTGTGGCTGTTGAAAAAGCGGCTATTAGCTGGCTGTTTGGAAAAGCGGCTGTGGCTGTTGATACGTGAGTCTGTGGTTATGCGTATTTGATTGGGCTGTGGCTGTTGGCTGTTGTGTGAGGAAATATCTAAAATACCTCTAAAATACTGAGAATATGTATATTCTCATATCAGTAATTTTATTGACAGATCATTAATTTTTCTATACCAATATTTTTCCTAGGCCAAATGTTTATAATCATATGCCAAAAAATTGCATCACTTCTCTCTGTTCACCGCCGCCCCATTCATCTCCTTCCCTGCCGCCCCCTTCACCCCTCCGCCGGTAGCAACCCCCTCCCCTGAGCTCCCTCCCCCCGGCAGCTTCTCCCTCCCCCCGCCGGCCCATTCATCTCCTTCCCCGCCACCCCCCTTCACCTCTCCGCCGGCGGCAACCCCTTCCCCTGAGCTCCTCCCCCCTCCCCCTGAGCTCCCTCCCCTCGACGCCGCATCCAGCTCCGCCCCTCGGCAACCGCAGCCCCTGGCCACCAGCGCCACACCCAGCTCACCCTCGATCCCTTCGCCGCCGGGCTTGCTCTACTGTTGCTGTTGGCCGTCTCGTCGCCGACCGGCTGGTATGCCTCCTCCACACCCTCCTTTTCCTGTGTTGCGGTATGCCTCTTCCCGTCGGTCGTGGAGGCGGAGATGGAGGAGGACGGGGGACGGCGGGGACGCTAGGCGGACGAGGTCGGCGGGGATGCTGCGCACGGGGTGGAGAAGGGGATCGAGAGGCGTTCGTGGACAAGGAAAGGGCAATTTGCTGTGATTTCTTTCAACTTGAAGGGCAACTCCGTGGACTTTTAAGTGCACAGTGCGGGATATTGCAGCGAGCTGGGTTTTAGTGGCTTCTTGCTGTGACCCGATTTACACATAAAAAGCTACAGCGCCTATTGGAAAAAGCCCACCCAAAGTTGGGTGTTTGGTTAGGCTTGGACTTTTTTCAATGGAAAGCTACCCAAAAGCCTAACCAAACACCCCCTAAGTGCACAGTGCAGGGCATTGCGGGAAGCTGGGTTCTAGTGGCTTCTTGTTGTGACCCGATTTACACATAAAAAGTTGCAGCGCCTATTGAAAAAAGCCCACCCAAAGCTGGGTATTTGGTTAGGCTTGGGCTTTTTCCAATGGAAAGCTGTCCAAAAGCCTAACCAAACACTTGCCTATATGTAGTATTATACAGAATCCTATACCTTTAATACATACAGCAGTGCCATAAAATTGCCTTCTTGCTATGGTGAACTTCCAAATCATGTAACGACGGTGCTACTGCACATTATTTACTTTGGCCTTTCCATGGCTGCAAAGCAGCCTCTACTCTGTAGTAGTAGCTATACATTTCCTAACAGGAGCGTGGCTAGCATCTCACGGAGTGGCCTATATATTTTTCTAAATGGCTGTCGAGGTTACCTGAATCTAAGAATATAAATCAAAAGAGAATAACAATGTGAAATTATATCCGATTTAACAGAACTGCTTTATCGGAAGTACAGTATGCCAATCAAAATGCACTTAGAAGACAACATCATTGCGAACAAAACAGTACTTATTCGAACGATAATGTATGTACAAGTAGCAAATGTATGCAAGATAGTAAGATACAATTAAATTTCAATACAGGACCAAGTAAGGTTGCCCACACATCTCATGCCATCATGATCATCGGAACTATGATAAAAGCCACAGCAGCAGCATAAGCAGTTAAGGAGTTCATTCTGTTTACACCAAGGATGTACTAGTATTTACCTAGTTATCCCAAATGGGGTTATGTTCCTTCCATATGGCTTTCCTTCTCTTTTGCATTATTGATGACAGACCATCAACAGAGCATGAATTAGACGTCCATTTCAGATCTAAAGAGAGAAGAAAAAACGGATGGAAGAAAGGGAGTGGGGAGATATTGAGTCGAAGTGATTTGTATTAAATCAAGAGCGAAATGATGTTTTCTTTGTTTTCAGATTATATGGTATACACATTTGTTCAACACAATACTGGGCATATCAGTATCATTGCCTCACAAACTCTAAACTGGCCCCTTGGATCATATAAATTACTCATAATCACAACATCGCGCCACAAGCCTGTTCAAGAGGCTAATCATGAACACAAACCAAGCACCGAAGTGCTTAACATTACCAAACCAGACCAGATGAGAAGAATAAAACAATAATGTTACACCGTTAGTACGAAACACTAACCAACTATGGATTCACAAGCTACAAAGAAAAATAAATCAAATGAAACTAAACAACTCAATTTATCAGAGGAAAGCTACCTCATTTCAATTGGTGGAGCGGCTGCATTTCACATAATGTTCAGTCAAGCAGTATCAGAGCCATGCCGCTTTGCCTACATCTTCATTCGGTGTTGTGCGGCCTACTCAAGCAGTCAAGAATTTCTGTCCGGGTGCGCACAATCCGGTGGAACATCTCCCGCACCTGGCGCTCAAGCGGGTCAAGCCCATCCTTGAGGGTGTCGCACACCTGCACCAGCTCCTGCGCAGCCTCCCGCACCTCCGCATCCTTCTCCTCGGCCAAGGGGAACTGCGCAGCGTCAGTGATCTCCATGAGCTGCCGCGACCACCGCTCAATCTGGTGGATCTCCTTGAGCAGCCCGCACGAGTGCTTGCGCTCCTTCTTCTTGGACTCCTCGAGGATGCGTTCGTAGAGCGTCGTGACAGGGCCGGCCCAGGGGAAGCTCCTCGGTACCGCGAAGTGCGCCTGGAGGCCACGGTCCTGGCAAGGGATGGCGGCCACAAGCGCCCAGGCCACGACGAAGAGCACGGCGCCCATGGTGTACACGGCGGAAGCGAGTCCTCCCGTGGCGGTGATGTCGTGCGGGCGGGGCACCGGCAGGTTCCCCCCGATGGCCTGCAGCTGCCGCGAGGCGGACCACGAGCGGGAAACGCTCCACGAGAACGACCTGAAGTGGGAGCCGGAACCGGAGCCGGAGCTCCCGCCGCTGCTGCTCCGGCGGTGGTGGCCGCGCGGCTGCCCCTCCTTGCTTCCTCGGCCAAAGGAGCGGTTGCGCTGGCCGACGACGCCGCCTCCACCGGCGTCCTTGTCGTCGAGCATGAGGATGGTGAGGTCGGTGAGCGCCTTGCGGGCGCGGCGGATCTGGCCCTCCCCGAGCGGCGCATCGGGGTCGTCGGTGGAGGCGAGCGCGGCAGCGGCGATGGCGAGGTGCTTGCGCCACTGGCGGAGGAGGTCGACGCCGTCGCGGAGGGCGTTGCAGAGGTCGAGCGCCTTGACGGCGCGGTCGAAGAAGTCGTTGACGAGGCGGTCGAGCGGGGGCCGCGCGAGGGCGGCGCCCCCGCAGCTGAAGAGAACGGAGCGGAACTCCTCGAGGCAGATGAGGAAGGAGTCGAGGAGGTGGCGCGTCCAGGCGAGGGAGAGGATCTCCGGGGCGGGGGAGGCGGGGGAGGTGGCGGAGTCGGAGGGGAGGAGGTCGAGGAGGAGGTCAGCGGCGTGGCGCTGGAAAGCTTCGATGTCGTGGTCGGAGTTGGTGTGGTGGTCGGCGTGGTGGGGTGGGAGGTGGATCTGGTCGCGGCGGAGGGAGAGGATGGAGCGGCCGAAGGAGGAGTGAGCGGCGGGGGAGGAGGAGGAGGAGTCGGTGGCCGGCATTCTGTGGGGAAGAGGGGTAGCTAGGGTTGGGACTTGGGAGGAGGAGGAGAAGAATGGGGGTGGCCACGACCTGACCTGCTACTACTTGGAATTAGGAATTAGGAATTAGGAATTGTCTGTCTCCACCCTGGCTCCTCGCCTCTCTGTCGCGCTGCTGGCGTCTCATTTTCTTTCTCCAACTATTTCTACTCAGCTACACTATTTTGTTGTGCTAATTTCTTCTATACTCCCTCCGTCCACAAATGTAAAACATGCACGAAATTTAATGTTCAATTTTAACCAATAATATTATATTATATAACATAAAAGTGATATAATTTAAAAATATATTTGAATATGAATCTAATGGTATCACTTTTGTGTCATATAGTTTAATATTATTAACTTAATTACTGATCAAAATTAAACATGAAATTTTATGCACACTTTATATTTATAAACGGAGGAGAGGGAGTAATCAACTTTTCTTTCTTCTGTAATCAACTTTTTTTTAAATCTCTCTCTACTTGTTCTGTTCACTGCAACTGACATCCTCGTGACACGTGGAGCTGCTGGCCCCATGACCCGAAGGCAAAACCGGTCATCGGCCGGACAAAAGGTCAAGGTCACGTGGTATTCCGAGTTTGATTGGTCTGAAAAATCTCACTTGGGCCGGCGAGTACGGCTCGTGCCACTTATGATATAGTTTAGTTAAGCCAAACACGACACGACAAGCAGCAGCAGAGCTAAGCTAATGGCAGCGATTTGGTCGCCAAACTTTGCAGCCAACCCAAGCACAGCGATGTCGCGAATCTCACCATTAAAAAACATGTATTATGTATCCATTAGCTAACAATAATTAACAGGTGCAGTGCGGCACTAAGCAAGCAGCAAATTAAGCCGGCGATTACGAACGTACCAGCAACAGCTAATACAGCTACTGATGTACTAGTATTGTGCCACCAGACGAGGCATCCAACCTGTGCAAGAAAATAGCAGATGGAGACAGCCAAACACCATAAAGTATGAAACTCATGTGCCTGTGAATTCTGCAGGAACCAGTTTTATCTTTCGGTAGGACGATGGAAATTTTCTGCATTCAAAACGAAGCCTCATGTCTTCCGAATTCGGCCACTGTTGCTAGCTTCTACTACAAAGAACAATAGTTGTCGGAATGATGTTGATGTGAGCCTGTGATAATAATATAGGAACGGCACCATAATCCGGCCCCTTTCTTCCATCACCGAAGCAGCTGGGCGAAGAGGACAGGTAGTAAGTACAACTGCGGCTACTGATGGCTAAAGGCTTCAGAGATTAGGTTGATTGCTAGGAGGGCTGGCGTTAGGCTGATGACCAATCGTTTGGTTAGCTGGTTGGTTACTCCAAGTGTGGGCACATCAGTAATAACTAGATGCTGCTGCTGTCTGGGCATAATGCTGAAATGTCTCTCTCTCTCGATCGATTCAGATCTAGACAACTCAACCATGCAAATAATAATAAAAGAAATGCGTTTCTATGCAAATTCTGGTGTCATCAGGTAGTTCACCTTCACATTGCATTGCCCAGGAAACATACAATACAAGCATAGTACTCGCACAATGGAAGCTTTCTCATCTTGTCTCTTAATTACAGATACCATCACCTCAAACCTTTTTAACAACTACCTTTAACAAGCACACTGGGGGGATTGAATCAACAGCACGTGCACATGCACAGGAAGAGCATGCTCCTGTGCTTTATGCTGTTCTACTAATCTATTCACAGGCCAGCTTGGTGTCAAAGCTGGTCAAGCAGATGGCGAAAGCCTGGAAGGCTGACAACGGGTACCTGTAATCCATGGTGAAGGTATCCTTTGAAACTTTGCCGAATTGCAGGATCACCGTATCATGGCTGGATGACGAGGATGAACTTGAGGGCTGTGCAGGCTGCTGCGCTGGCTGCGGCACGGCAGCTATCAGCTGGAAGTTCTTAACTGAAGCCACCGTGACGCGGCCACGGAAGTTGAGGCACCAGCACTGCAGCTGCTCATGCCACCTCGGTGCTTTATTCCGGAGAACCAAAGGCCTCTCCTTGTCTGCATCATCACCGTCTTGCACGGCCGTTCCCCTAAACTCAGAGAAGCGAGAGCTGCCAAAGTCTGTAGAATGATCTGCAACTGAGTACTTGGAGAAGGAACTTGTTGTGGTGCGGAAGGATTCTTCGAATAATCTCGGGAGCAGCTCTTTAGGTTGGCCAGGCACAGTGCCATCAGGCTCTACTGCTGATGTTGGGATGGAATGCATAGTGCATTGCATCCGCCTTGGCCCACGGGTGCCGAGCACATTCAGCTCATAGTTCACCTGAGCAATGGGGTAGCTACCGGTCGGAACTTTTGGGGAAACTTTTCTAGAGGAGAACCGACGGCTGGTCCGCTCCTGCGAGCAAAGTGTCCCAGCATTGTATGGAGGCTGCGTGTCATAGATGATAAATTTGGTGCCAAGGAAATTTGACCTGCGGTACCATGATATATGTTAGATTTATATGCACACATATGCGACCAAAGTCATCCAAGTGACAGTCGGGGTAAAGGAAACTTTACCTCAACTTTCCAATGTAGCCACTACTTGACCGGGAGATATTTTTAGAATCCATAGAAATGATGTAGTCAGTGTACGTCGTCCGCCGACTCCTTTTAGCTGATAGTAGGAACTTCCCATTATCGTCAAGCACAGCTGCACGATGCAATTGAAATGATCAGTGTACTGTGTATTTTGTTCTTACCATAGTTAAATAATGCTAATTAATCACTACACCAAATACAGATTTGCGAATATAATAGGGCTTCTCTAAAATATCACTGTGGGTGGTGAAGGCTTTTATACACTAGATGTTTACACCTCTAGTTGAACTTAAAAATCATTTTGTATGTAATGGATTTGAAGCAGCATAACTTTTAGCTGCAGGAAAGAAGAAAAGTGGCAAGCAAACAGTAGCAATAGAGCTAGTACAAACGTATAGTTTTGAAGAGACAATAGAGCTAGTACACGTCGATTACAAAACAGTAGTAATGAATGGACAAGCAGAAATATCATGAGAAACTAGTCCGCGGGCAATAATTGTCATACGACTTATGCGATGCGTGATGGAAATCAAATTCTATTAAAGCACTAGTTTAGATGATTTATTCAGAACTTGATTACAAAACTTTCATGCACCTCACAAGTTGTACCGATTTATGCTACTCTATTTGTCTCCAGTTTTTTATTTTGGACAGACTACACCATACTGGAGCAATTGTCAAAAATACTGAAAATGACCACCAAATTTCTCCACTCCACTAAGCATTAGGTCGAATGTGATAGTACTGGCAGGACTTGTTATACAAGAACAGACAAAAAACTGCCACTTGTAAATGGCAAGAAATATGATCGATAACCTAAAAGAGTAGTGACAGAAAATTTTCTGTGCTTTTCGGTTTGTCTGTTCAATGGGCATAGCTATTCGCCAAGTATTAAATTTGAATGGAAAAAAAATGCTGATTAGGAGCACAATGGGAAAAATGCAACAAAATTAAATATACATACCAGAGGTAAGGGACAAGTAGAGATGATAAGTTAGTTTTGACTTGTCCCTTTTTATGAAACATTGGATTAATCCATCTCGAGGTCCAGGCTGTACATGAGAAATTGAACCAAGTGTTAAGAGAGAACGAAAGCATATCTCAACCAGAAAAGATGGATAATTTAATGAAATTATAGGGGCAAACTTGAACAAAATATATCAATGCTGAGTTTTCTTATTAAGAGGAAAAAATGGTATGGTAATTGAGAAAAGCACATGTGATGCAAAGGTTTAACCCTCACTAACATTAGTCAACCCAACAGAATTTCATGAAACTCAAGCTGCATTCGAATTGAACTCACTCATTACCTGCTTAAGAGATACAGGAAACGTGAGCTTTCCACAAAATTCTGGATTTCTCACTATATCCTTGCACATCTCTCTCCAAGTTGTACAAACGGAAGCGCAAGCAACAACATCCTTGCGGGCTGGCCAATTGCAATCGTCTTCCTCCAACCTTTTCATCACATCACGAAGTAATTCAGGAGGAAGGCTAGCCCACCTACTTTGCTGAATTACCACGAGACTATCCTGCAGCTCACTTGAAGATCCAAGAGACTTCCCTCTGTGATGGCCTGAAAGACCTGGGATGCTTGAAATTCTCACGTCAAATTTCCGCCTTGATAAGTTTCCAAAGCTCTCCCTGAAGTCATGAACTATGCTCCGAAAAGACATCTTTAGATGTGATGCAGGTCTCAAGTAACCAACCGCCGCAACCGACACCAGCCAAAAAATGCAAAAGCTGCAGTTTACAAGTAGCAAGTCAATCAGTTATCAAAATCTTCTGAAATAAGCTCAAAGGCACTACTATGAACATTACACAACACAATAGAGTATATCATATATTACATTCTGTTCCTATGTTGCGATAAAACTTCTTGATGTGTTGAAGACAAAGATTCATAGCTCTTAAATCAACAATGCCTAGAAGCAATTGGTCATATGCTGCCATGTGGAGATTTCGTAGCGATTAAATGGCAGAGCATGAAGCCTAATATTGGTTATAACATTCCCACTTGACTAATCTAGACCATTTCCTAGGGCCAGTGGACCATTACTTAATTAGTCATTCTTGCCGTATACTTGATACAAAGATCACCAAATGGGGCACAACTTCTTTGATAGTGAAAGGCCAACAGGACACCTTATCATTAGAACTAATTACAGAACATCCATGATTAGCAAAATTAACCTTTTTTTGTTTCAAGCCTTAATTTGCGCGTTGTGGATTAACCTATGACGTTTAGGCCTCCTGTCAACATGCCCGTACATAGATATTTTACTTGACAATGCAAGGCTTCAAGGTTTTGCTGGAATCTAAGAAACGGTCGAGTGAAAAAAAAGGGTATTTTCTCTTAAAATCGAAAGGAGACACCTTCACCCAAATCAAGCAAAGAAAACGTCGGGAAACAAAGCATCAATCGAGCAATCTGGCACCGAAATAATAATAAAAAACTGCTATAAAGCAGTTGAAGCTGAGGAGGTCTTGCACACGCAGCCCCAAATTTATTGATTTTTCCTGCCGGGGTTAGCTAAAAAGATGCAAAATCAGAGCTGTAATGCAAGGGTGGAGGAAGAGACGGTGTTGTTACCACTGATAGGCCCAAGATCGTACTGCCAATGCCCAGAAGCTCACAACCCCAAGAAGGAAAGCTCCACTCGTATGCTCTTCAAACAAGATCCGCAAATCTGGCAAGGAATCCCCTCAGAGATAAACAAGGTATTTTCCACTCCAAATCTTGGCCAGTCCTTTAATCACACTCGCCTCTGGATCCTCGGAAAGCCCTGGAAAAGATCCGGCTTCCTCCACAAGAACCATCAAAAGACGCAAGCTTGCAACGCTCACCAAGAACTTGAATTGCTCTATGTGGAGATTGGGTTAAGTAGTTGCGAGGAGCGAGGTGGGTGGGCGCGCAAGAAAAGGGGACGGGGCAAGGGAGGCGTGGTGCTCGACTGGCAGCAGCGATCCATCATCGATCGGATTTAAGAAGACGAAACTGTGTGCGTGCGTGTGACCATGAAGAGAGAGAGGGAGGGGCCAGCCAGGGTGGAAACTGCCCCTCCTTCCCTTTCTGCCTACTTTTTTCATCTTTTCCTTTCTTCTTTTTCCGTTGGAATTTTATTGCTACTCCACAGTTTTGCCTTTTTTCCTTTGATATTTTCTACTACAGCTTTTTGCAGCGAGGACAAAAAAGCTACTAAAAAGGAATCGACTTTCCACTGCAGTCTACAGCGACATACTTCGTCGAGCATAATCTGACGTGTTGGGCACTAAGATTAAGAAGAAGAAAAAGATCTGCAAAGGTTTGTCATGGCTGCTGAAACCAGAAACAAATATGATAGTCGAACGCTGTGCATGCATCGAGGGAACTGAAAAAATGTGCATCTTGTCTGATTCCTCGTGCAAAATCATGCTCGTCATATTGGTACCGAGGAACCTTTTAGGCCCCGATCGAACGTAAAAAATCATAAGAATTTTACAAGTGCCACATGGAAATTATACAATTTCCGCATGACTCGGGAAAAAGTTAATGTAACACTGAGGTGAAGAGTAGAAAGAGCCACTCTTTTGAGATTGGAAAGATAATTTTGGATGAAGCCTGACTAGTGCTTGTGCGTGTAATTCAGCACTAAATGCACTCCACAACAGCAACCTGCAACTGCGAGCAGACAAGGCGGTTCCGTGTAACTATCTGTTGGTTATCACGGACGAACAGAGCCGGTGCAACACCTACCAGTACCACAGCTCCATTCATCCCAGCACCACTGCATTCAATTCAATGGATGTTACTGCCTTGCTCTGTTCTGTCCTGCAACTCCGTGATGCAGCCAGGAAGACAGGGACAGCCACAGCTACAAGGAAATCAATGCTAAAATGCAGCAGCATCACCGGGCAAGGCAAGCAGCCTAAAACATTTCAGCGGAATGGAGCACTAGCAGGTCTAGATGCAGCAAATATCATCATGGCTAATGCAGAAAGGTGTTGGAGATTGACAGGAATGACTGAACCTAGTGGACATTTCAGATAACACGACGAGTTGAGTGTGTGCTGTGTGTAGCCATCAAGCCAGGACGAAAGGCGATCGGGATAAGAAAGCAGGAAACATTATAACACCGGAGACCTTTTCCACGTCGATCATGCAAAGGAAAGGTGCGGCAGAAATATCTCAAGATCTTTTTCTTTTTCATCTCAGATGCTATCCGTAGGTGGGGGTGTGATGTGAGTTCGTTCTTATCGATCAAATAACCATTATGTCTTAGAGATTGGTATGTATAGACCTGATAAACATTCTCTTTCATGGAGTTCTCTGATGAAAAAAACTCTTATCTGATTACCAGCACCACTGCCACATGCGTTTGCAGTAAGATTGTGTTTAAGGAAAAATGTTTGATCAGCTGCTAATTAAAGTGTAAGATCATCTGTAATAGGCTGGTGGTTAAGGCAAAGCAAATGATGGTCACTGTACGTAAAGGGATATAAAGCATCATCAAACTGCTGTGCTGACAGTTACATCCAACCAAATGGTCCAAGCAAATGTGGTTGCTCTTCTTATTGCTGCAGGTAGTTAGTTAGCTTGCCTCTTCCTTTAATTGTCTCCCTCCTATCTGTTTAGTTGCACAAAAATATTTCACTACAAACTTGAGATCTTTGGAGATCTTCGTACATACTACACTATCATATCAATCTCTACTGAATGCAGAAAGTCAATGTTGGATATGCATATGAAATCACGTGGAAAAGAAACAAAGCAAATAAAAAATGCAAGAGCACGATTCAGAGGATATATATAATACCAACAACTGGCGTTCATCCTTCTCTGATGCTAAATGAGCAAGTTGCAGACAAAAAGGAGGCGCACGCACGAGTGATTCAGAGCTGAGACGGCCCTACAGATAACGTTAACAATGTCGCGATCTGTCACTCATAAGCTTAATTATCAGCACTCAACGATTGTGCAGATACAGATGCATGCAGGCATTGAGAAATTCTTCAGAAACTCCATGGGACAGCAACCAGCACTTCATGCAGCATGCTAAAGTTAGAGATGGAGTTGGTGGCCCATTAGATTCGACGAGACCCCCACTGCTTTATACCAGCAAGATTTTGTTGTGCCGTTGGTGATTGAATCGAGCAGCACGAGAGGAGACTGAGACTCTTTTTCCTTTTGGCGAGAAGAGGGGAGACAGAGACTGAGACTGAGACTGAGAGAACAGCAAGAATCTGTGAGTGAGATGATGCCCTGCCTATTGCCCTGTGTTGGAGAAGGATTTATCATGTGATTTTATTTTTGTTTAATAACATTGTTAATTAGTCCGACACAGGGGAACAAGCATCGATGGATCGATCGTATATTTACCTGATTATTATTGTATAGGTAGGATCAGATGCTAGATTAGTGCTGGGTTAATGTCCCCCAGCTAAAGATGCAATTTAGCACCAGAATCAATCCACCTCTTCGTACTAAACAAATACTACTAGTCTAAACCTGTAAACTAGACAAGTTTAGTCTGATCTTTCCAGTTAGATTAGTATTTTTGGGAGGGAAGAAAGACAACATGACTGCTCTTTATCCTTATCCACAGCAGCAGAGCTTAATGTTAGAAGAAAGAAAAAACACAGAAGAATTCTTTTGAAGATAGAAGGTCCTGCAATTGGACATGCAGATGAACTTGGTTTGAGGATAGTCTTCAGAGACGTGAACATGACAGCTACTCGTATAGGTATATCCATCAGTCATCAGACAATGGATCGATGGCAAGTATGCTAATATAAAATCAAGAGACGATGACAGTAAGCTAATAGACAATTAAGCGTATCTCCTGATAAATCAAGGAACGCTGACAGTATGAGGATATAAAACGCACAGGTCAAACCAAAACCGTTTGATGAACGTGAAAGAAACGTATTAGAAAACCGCGGCGCCGGAAATTCATCGGCGTAGAGCATGCTGTTATCTGCGGGACCTAGGATAACTCGCACACTTGTTTGTCTCTGTCCTAGTCGTCACTCAACCAATCTTACATGGCGGCGTAATCGCAGAAGAAAATAAAAATAATGGGCCGCGTACATGAGCTCAGAGAGCCCTTGAATGGACGGTTACACTGCACATACAGTGTTATGATGTTTCATGCTTCGACGTGCTCCTTATCTCTAAAAAAATGCTTCGACGTGCTCTGCATGTCTTTAGACGTGTTTTCGCCGGAAAATAATAATCACATGTGTTTTCCATTTTAAAATCCATTTTTCAACTTTAAACTCTTGATCAAGTTCAACCTTGAACTCTGAAACGGCCAATTTACATCCTTAAATTCTCAAAACCATCCAACTTTCACCCTTCACTAGTTTGACCGGTGGTTTAGCTACCAAGGTGTAAGTTGTTTTGACACGTGAGCTGTCAGTGTGGGCGCTAGCACTTGAATAAGCAAGCTAAAGAGATATGGGACCCACATGTTATTCTCTTCCCTAAGAGCAACTCCATCCGAATCCGGATATGCTTCCCTATCCCTAAATTAGGTGAGCACAGTGAAAAAACACCTCCACCCGAATCCATATCTCATTCCCTATCACTGTTGCTTCCCTATCCCACCCCCGTCGTTCCTCATTTCTGAGGAAGCAATCCCCGATCCCCATCCCTCAACCGCCGGCTTCCTCACTCCTCTGCCCTTTGTCCCGCGCCGTGCGGACTTCCCCCGCTCGCACGTCGTCGCCCTCAGTTGGTTCATAGTCGCGGCGGTGGTCATCTCCGTTGGCTCCAGCTCCGCGGTCGCCTCCGCTGTCCGCGCCGCCTGCAGTCGTCGTCTAGGGTTTCTTCGGCACGCACAGATCCGGACCGGTCGGAGCAGACACCAACCACCCGCAGCTGAGATCCGTCACCGGCCTTCCATCCACCTCGTCGGTAAGAGCATCCTCTTCCATCGTTGCCAGATCTGCCTCCCAAATCGCACTTGACCTCTGTTTGTTGGTTCTCTCCCTTTGCTAGCGGAGTTCAGTAGCTGCCATGGCTTGTCCCCTCGCCGCACCGACCACCTGCAGCTGATATCCGTCGCCGGCCATCCATCCACATCAGCGGTAAAGGTACTCCTCCCCTTCCTCGCCAGATCTCCCTCCCAAATCCAACCTCAGGTCTGTTTGCTGGTGGTTTCCCTTGGTAGCCGAGTCAGCTGCGAGAAAGGGAGCGCCATACCACAGGGAAGCACAAGCCGGCCATTGTGGAGCTCCAGACGGTGACTCGGCCAACCGGGGGATCTTCGACGACCATAGCACCGCCGCGAGCTACCCGTTTGAACTGCTTCAAGTACGGGCAAACACAAAGCTCCTGTTTTGTTTAGCCGTGGATGCTTAATCATTGCAAGATTTATTCGTAGTTCTAGATATTCATTCCCTTCTGAGATGTCTTGATCTAAAAGCTTGAAAGCATGAATATGGGTACGCACTTGTCGTTCTGGAATGATTTGCTCCCCTGTAAGACTCTCTAATTTGGACCAAGTAAAATTTTTGTGGACTGAGGTGATGGTTTCGTCCCCTATATCTCAATTAATTGTTCATTAGCTTCTCTTGTTCTATCCATCATTCAACCGCATTGGAATATAGCACAAGGCCTTCTGTTCTTACTTACCATGCGCTTCTGTTCAGCAGAGAAACTTTCATTCGCACTATGAACTCCCCTCTTGAGTTGTATTAATTTGGACCAAGTAATTATGTTCTGGACTGACATGGTTTGCATCCCATATAACTCAATTAATTCTTCATGAGTTAATCTTGATCTATATTCAATGCCAACTGGTTCATGCACCTTTTATTTTTAAGCAAGATGTAGTGATTGTTGGCCCATACTTATTCTGTTCACCATCAATTAGTTACAATGCAATATTCTATTCACGGTTTAGTTACCATGGGATTACTTACGATGCTTTTCTGTTCAGCAGAGCAATATTCATTCGCACTGACTAGATCATCTTGAGTTGTATTAATTTGGACCAAGTTATTATGTTCTGACTGAGATGGTTTGCTCCCCTATATCTCAATTAATTCTTCATGAGCTATTCTTGATCTATATTCAATGCTGATTCAATGCTGATTGGTTCATGAGCCCTTTTGTTCTTAAGCAAGATGTAGGATTACTTAGCGTACTAATTCTGTGCAGCATGAATTAGTTTCAGTGACTTTATGTTTAGCATACATTGGGAATGATATTGCTATGCGTTATATCATGTTAGCGGTTACTATAACAATTAATTAAAGGTTTCAATTTGTCGTATATACGTAGCACTTTACAATGCCTTTTAGGTTCCAATTGTTCTCTAATCCTGTAAGTGTAAGCAGCCATGTGTTAGTAGGACTTGATATAAATTGCTAAACCGAATATGTGTACATGTGTACAAGTAGTCCGTACTAATATTACCGTGGCTTGTTTGATCATTTGATCAACAGGGATGGACAAAAAAGAAGGATGGGTCTGGACAATAAAGCAAATAGAAGAATTAGCATCGGCTATTAAGAATTTAGTGGTAGATAACTTGAGTCCCATGAGTTGTCCTTGCAAGTGAGTTATACGTACTAAACATAGTATGGACTGTTCGAAGGACTATGTTAACAACCGTTGTATGCAAAAACTTAGTACATTTATTGAAAGTATCATTGCATACATCACCTCAGTGGGTGCTTACAATTCGAGCACGATACATTACCTAATAATGGCATACAATAATAGTACGATAACCTACATCCCTAAATAACGTTGCCACATGTGCTCGACTAGGTCATCTTGAAGCCGAGAGTGAGTTTGCCTATTTCTAATGGAATGATGAGTTTGAATGAACTCAAATATATCAGGCGTAACTTCATGGGACACTCTAACACTTTCTCCCACCCCTTCATAGTTGAAGTCTGCCGGGCCTCCATCCCTCTCATCTTCAATGATCATGTTATGCATAATGACACATGCAGTCATGATGTCACCAAGTGTATCTTGATCCCAAAATCGTGCAGGCCCACGAACAATGGTGAAGCGAGCTTGTAGAACTCCAAACGCTCGTTCGACATCTTTTCTAACAGCTTCCTGGTTTTGGGCAAAGAGTTTTTTCTTATTGCCTTGAGGAGATGGTATTGTCTTCATAAATGTCGCCCACGTGGGATAAATCCTATCTGCAAGGTAGTGTCCCATTGTATAATTGTTACCATTGACGGTATAATGAACTTCTGGAGCTTGCCCTTCCGCTAGCCTTGCAAAGAGCGGGGACCGGTATAGGACATTAATATCATTGTGGAATCCAGGTAAACCCAAAAAAGTATGCCAAATCCAAAGATCTTGTGATGCAACAGCTTCTAGTATAATCGTGGGCTCGTGCGCATGGCCGGTGTACATACCTTGCCAAGCTGCCGGGCAATTCTTCCATTCCCAGTGCATGCAATCAATGCTCCCCAGCATTCCAGGAAAACCTCTTTCATCTCCAATAGCAAGCAACCTTGGGGTATCATTTGTGTTAGGAGATCTCAGATACTCATCTTCGAACACTTCAACAACAGCTTTCACAAATCTTTTAAGACTCTTTAATGCAGTACTTTCTCTAATCCGGAGATAGTCATCTGTAGCGTCCGCGGGAACTCCATAGGACAGCATTCTAAACGAGGCCGTAATCTTCTGCAAAGGAGATAACCCAAGACGACCAGTTCTATCTCTTTTCTGGATAAAATATTCATCATGGCTTACTACGGCATCAACTATGCGGATAAATAGAGTACGAGCCATCCTAAACCTGACGGGAAAAAGAGAATGAGTGCTACGAATGGAGGATCAAGTGCTACGAATGGAGGATCAACCACTAAGGAGAGTAAAAAAGATGTCATGTATGTAGCATACCTGCGTCGAAAAATTGTTGGCCCATACGTAGGAGCATCAGAAAACTAATCTTCGTATAGTCTAATATGCCCGGCTTCTCTGTTACGTTCGATAACCTGGCGACCGGGCCGAGAACCGCCATGTCGTCGAGCATGCGTACGCTCGAACTGCTTCTGAATTATGATGGCTGTTGCAAGAAAGAGTTCGTCATCATCATCGGACGATGAAGAATCGAATGGAGGATGCTTGGATGAACTGCTACGACTCATTATGTTGTTGTAGAGGAAGAGGATGAAGTGCCAGGATCATATAGAGGCTTGGTATATATAGACCCAAAAATATAGCCGTTGGAATATAGCCGTTTGATTTTAGCATTTCTATTTTAGCCGTTCAAATTAACTCGTTGCATTTTAACCGTTCGAAAAATAGCCGTTACAATTTTATCCGTTAATTTTTTATCCGTTGTAAATAAAATATTACTTATACTTTTACCCGTATTAATAAAGCGATTCTATTTTACCTTTACAAATAGCATGTTAGTTAGTGGAAACTAATAAAATATGGAAGAGTGGAGTATAGGGAATGAGATTTGGGGACTCGGTTGGAGTGTGAAGGGATTTTAGGGAATGAATCTTTTGGGATGAATCCTCAAATGGTGATATAGGGAATGGATTTAGGGATTCGGATGGAGTTGCTCTAATTCCCATCTCTTTGACATGCTTTCTTTCTTCCCGTTGGCATGCCCCTGTGCTTTAGAGGCCTTACACCCTCACTACGAAATTCTTCATGGCCACGGCGGTCCCAGCCAATCGCTTCGCTTGCTCACTGTGTCTCCCTTTCTTCTCTCTCCTTGTCCTCATGTCCTAGCGCTCAGTTCGAAGGAGGTAGAGAATGAGTGGAGGCGCCCAAATTCGCCACGTACCCCACCTTGAAAGGGCCTCGCTGATCTGGCCCTGCTAGTGCCCATGGTGCTCCGCCAAGCAGTATAGACAGAGCTCGAGCGCTTGGGCCTTTGGCTCTAGGTGTAGATGAGCTCAACCAGTCAGCACAACATATGAGAGTGAGAGATGCGAGTACGGAAGATGGGAGAGGCATGGACAGGGAAGAAGACCACGGTGGCCTCTCATGCGATGAGCAATGGAGGTGGCCTCAACATCGTGGCGCCACGAGAAGAAGCAGAGGAGCAAGAAAGTATAGTGGTTGACATGTGCACCTTGTCCATTAATTCTTATGTGGAATTGTTGACCGTACTCGCGTGGTGTCCTAGCTAGCATGGTTGTGGAGAATGCAATGCTTACCCGTCTTGCAAGCAGCAACACCAACGCCATGGTGTTCTCCCGTACTCGCGTGGTGTCCTAGCTAGCATGGTTGTGGAGAATGCAATGCTTACCCGTCTTGCAATCGGCAACACCAACGCCATGGTGTTCTCCCACGACATTGCACTCGCCATCACCGTACACAAGTGCAACTGGTAGATGCACACTAGGCATACCACGCCATCGACGTGGAGCTTCTCATTGGTCCCCAGCACTACGCCTGCATCCAGCTGGGTGTGCAGGGCGGCAGAGAGAATAAGGCGTCACACTAGGAGTGTCAAGATGGCCAAGTTCATCAAGGAGATCATGGCTGGAGGCATCACCTCTTCAACCTCACAGTCGCACGCCTCTTTTCCCGCCATGGACGCCCTTCTCTCAAGCCCAAATTTGACTCCTTGTCACTATCATGTCCGACTCTATGGTCAAGCCCTCATGAATGTCTATAGCTGCAGCTACCACACATACCATCACTGCCTTCTTATCCTCCGCTACCATACCTTCTTTCCCTTCACACGGGTGGCTGTGGCTACTGGCAGCGTAGAGGTGTGGAGTTCAGCCCTGGAACTAGGGGATGAGCTCAAGGAGGTGTGGTGGTGCTAGAAGATGTGCCAAATTGTGAAGAAGATGAATGATGATGACGAATTTTAGTGGATGATCTCACCAGAACAAAAGAAAACATGCATGTGGCATGCCATAATGATGGAAATCCAACTAATGAGCAAGGTTTGCATGGATTTGTGGAGAATTTGCTCACTCATTGATAGTGAGGCTGATAGGCTGTGGCTTTAGCCAGTGGCGACCTCCTCTGCCATCCACATCCTCCTCACGGGGAGAGATGATTCTTGAACTAAAAAGAGCAAAGAAATAGGAGAGAACCGGCCACATGGAGCAGGTGAGCCTGCGATGAAACTTGATAGCGGCGCACCCCTTGATCGTTGCAAAGAGGAAGGGGAAGGCCGCCGTGGAGAAGAGCATGTCGAGGAAGGGGCATGGTGGCCTGTGAGCTGAGGGGGGGGAGAGAGAGTGATGTGTTGGCCTTGCTGACTGGGACGCCACGTGTGCATGGTCAATGATGCCACATAAATGGTCAACGCTACCGTCAAACTAGGTCCCTTTAGCAAGTTTAAAGGGCTAAATACGCATTTTATGAGTAGGAGGACTAAAGTGAACATACTCTACAAGTTAAGGGACTACGGATGTATTTTACTCTTTTTCAAATTTAAATTTTCATAAACTCTAATTTTTCTAAAATAATATAACATCCCTTATTTTTAATTTCGCGTTGTTTGTGCATCATGGCATGGCATAAGTAAATTAATCTTTGATCTAGAATTTAAAATCTAAAGAGAAGCTTCAAATCTATTCAAATTTTGAAACAAATTTGAAGGAAAAGCAAAGAGAGAACAGAAAATCGAAAAAAATTAGAACCCCCTTTCCCTCCCCCCCGGATGGGCCCATTCCTCGGCCCATCTCTTTTCCCTCTCCTCCCCCCGGCAGCCCGCTCGGCCTCTCGCCTTCCCCCTCCTCCCGACTGGGCCTCGGCCCAGTCTTCCCCCCCGCGCGGCCCATCTCGGCCTGCCCCGCCCCCTCCCTTCTCCCTCCTCCCTCCTCTCTTCTCTCTCCCGCCCCACCTTCTCCCGTGCCGCCACCTCGCCGGACGCGTGGCAAGCGCCTGGCCTCCCGCGCCACCTCCGCTTCGGCCATGTCGCCCGCCTCTCTCCCCCTCCCCATAAAACCCCCTCTCGGCTCCCACGCCACCTCGCGTCCTCTTTCTCCTCTCTCGGACCCGTCGCCCCGCTCGCCTCCGTTACCCGCCGCCCTGCTCACCGCACCGCTCCGCCCCGGCCACCGCCTCGCCGTTCCCCTCCGCCGCTACCCGAGCCGCCTCGGTTCACCGCCCCCACCGCCGAGCCACCGCTGTCCCGCCACCGAGCTCCCCGTCGCCGCCTCGGTTTCCCGCCTCCCCGTCGATCTCGCCTCCGACTGAGACGAGCTCACCGCACTGTCCCGTCCCGGCCACCCCGTCGCCTCGGCAGCCACCTCCTCCCCATCGCTACGCCGGCTCCGCCCCACCTCGGCCACCGTCGTCCCGCCCCGTTGTCGCCGGCTCCATCCCCAACGAACTCACCCGTCCCGAGCTCCTCGTCGGCCGCGTCTCATCGCCATCTCCTCTGAAGCTCCACCACCGTGCCCTCGTCGCCGTCGCCCTCTCCGGTGAGCCGCGCCACCGCCTCGCCTCCTTCTTCCCGGCTGCGGCCTCGTCGCCGGTCAGACCGGCCGAAGAGTCCGGTCTGACCGGGTGTTCCGAGCCGACCGGCCGACCCATTTATTAGGGTCATTGGGACGTGTTTAATGGCATGCATTAACTACTAATCATTGTTTATTAATGGTGAAGTGTAATAAATGTGAATCATTACTGTTCGGACACCATTAATACTAATGATTGTTATTTATGGCTAATTTGACCTCTTAATGACGTAATTAATAGCTAGCAGTGCAATTAATGAGTGTATTAAGTATGTCCGAATGACAGATGGGTCCCACGGTTCAGAATTAAAGAAAATAATAAAATAAAATAATAATTGTATGACAAGTGGGCCCCACTTGTCATTGAGTCGGTCAACCTTGACCCGAGTTGACCGAGGGGCCCACCTGTCAGCCTCTATGGTTAAAAATGGAATAAGTAATGAAAATATTTATATTTAATAATTATTTTTATTTACTGAGAAAAATACAAAAAGGATATTTAAATAGATTAAATCTTAGAAAATTCATAGAAAATTCATATTTAATCAGAAAAAATGCAAATGATATATCAAAATGTTCAGAAAAATGAGATCTACTCAAATATGTCATTTTCATCCATGTTTGTATGTTAGGAAAAATGAAAATAGCTAAAAACTCAAATTAGGGTTTCCCCGATTAGCCAGAAGTCATCGGATCACGATATCTCGAGCGTCCAGACTCCAATTAAATCGATTCCACTTGCATCAGTCGTTATTTTGAATTCACTATGCCATAGCATGCATCTCATTTCATGCCGATGTTCAGCATCATGGTATTTATTAGTGCACCTATTTTGTCCGGTGTTTTCGTTCTTTCCGTTAGGATCGGAAGATCTCGACGAGTATAATCTTGAGCAGGAACAGGACTTAGTAGCGGAACCACCAGGCAAGCAGCCCCCTTTGAACATCTTGTGGATAACCTATTATTTGCAATTTACTATTTGTTTTCGAAGTCGTATTGCATGCGTTCAACTGATATTTTATGCTAAGTGTTAGCCCTACTCCCTGCATGAAAACTTACTTTGTCGCTCAATCAATACCCCCAACCCTCCCAACCTATTTAGAGTAGATTAGTTGTTGCTTGAAGTTGCTTATATAGCTAATAATGCTTAGATATGCTTAGCTTGTAAAAATCGTAATTCCTTGGATGGCAGACGAAGCACGATACTCTGAATGGTTTAGAGGACGGGTGGGTGTTCACCGGGAAGTGCTTAGTAAATCTGACTAACAACAATTGGGTTTAGACGAGAGGCTATGCTGGGAGTATGGTGGGTTGTCTCGTTTATCCCACAAGGACCGGATCCCGGTGTCCTTTCGAACCAAGAATTGCGTACTTCTACGCGGGTGGTATAATGGGCCTCCCACGATCGAATAATTTGTCTAGACTTGAGTCATGAGCCACATAGTTTGCTATTTCATTTGTGGTGTGAGTCGAAAAAGGTGTGGTGTGGTACTTCAATATAGGTGTAAGGGTTACACACGGTCCGAGACCGAGGATGTATCACCTGATACAATTGTTGAGACCGTGTCGGAGTACTGGCCGGGCTGGTGTACACGGATTAGCCCATCAGGGCGGCTCAGGCTTAAGTCAAAAACATGGTAAAGGTTGTGTTCAATCACACTCTGCTAACACACCTCGTGAAGTGTGTCGTGGCCTGGGGCCTAGCATTAAGAGTCGATTGATACGTATAGGTAAAGATGTACACCCCTGCAGGGTTTGAACTATTCGAATAGTCGTATCCGCGGTTATGGACAGCTTGGTAAGAATCCGCATCGAATTAGACAACTATAACAATCATTTAAAACATGCCAACTCTAAGGATAAGGTGTTAGTGATCGCTTCCTCCCTGGTGGTCGAGGAAGGATCAAGGGTTTTTAAGTGTTCAGTGGTCTGCTATAGATGTTACTACGAAGTTCTGACTCGTCTCCTTTTAAAAGCATTCCAGTAGCCGGATTTCAATCTACCTACAGGTATTGCCAAAAGGTTAAATCAGCTTTCCGCAAAAGAGTCCACAAACAGCCCCTTGTGGAAACCTGATGCATCTATTACTAATTTCCCCTTGTAAGTCTTGCGGAGTACAATTTTGTACTCACCTTGCAGTTGTGGATGATTTTCGTGCAGAAGAGACCATTCCCTCCACGAATGGTTTCTACGTAGAGATCGACACTGACATCGACTAGTCGTTGGTGATCCCAGGCAGTGATCCTGCCCCGGGTTCGACAGCTTGGTTTGTTCTGCCGCCACTTTTGGCCCGTCCTTTTGGCTTCTCAGCCATATATATACTCTTCCGCTGTGTAATTAACTTTTGGTGTATATTATGTTGTTAAGATTCCCGAACAACTAGTATTATTGCAGTTTCCGTCGTAGAGTTGCTGTTGTGATACTGGTTTGTTCTCACCTGCCTCATGTGCCCTGCGTGTATGTTATTGAAGCACATGATACGGGTAGGGTTTCAGGGTCCATAACATAGAGTTGTTAGGTTTAATCACCCCTGTGAAGTGACTCTCCCACTGAGAGTTCGGGAACTATATCATCCTACTCCAGCCAAGCATTAATTTGTCGGGACGAGTTCGGGGTTGATGTTCCGGCTCAGTGGAGAAAGAGTGAGGAGACCATATCACCCTACTACTATGTGCATTAGTTTGCCGGAGCATGTTTGGGATTGACGTCTCGGGCTATTCGAAGCCATATCACTCCACTCCTCTGGGAATTGACACCCAAGAGTTGAGGTCGGGGTTGACGTTTCGACTTAGCGGGTGATTTCTCTTAAAACTCTCTGTTGTTGATCCTGGGTCCCGACATTATCCTCTCGCCCTGGGTCATCATCATGCGATGTACACATCCAATGCATTTTGGTTAATTCAACCCTCTAGACAAAAGCTAGAAATATTGTGCTAAAATTTGAAATTTTTGAATGGCGAATTTTAAGAAGAAAATAGGATGCGGTGGGGAAGACAGAAGGTAAGAGGAGTTTGCATATTTTGGACTTAAGAGTATCTACTTTCTTTAACAAAGTGAAATTTCAGCTAAGAGAAAATTGCAAATAAGGAAAATCCATAAGTAATGTTTCATTTTAAAAATCTGAGAAATATTGTTTCGCACCTCTTAAAGAAGATCGAGATGAGAATAAGTGCTAGGAAAAAAATAACCGAAGGACACCCACGTTAGATGTGAAATATGCGGTCCAGATCGATATCTGTTGTAACCCTGCTCTCTTCTTCTCCCTCCCGATCTGTCCCCAAACAGCTGCTCCATGATATAGGTAGGGTTACGGCGATGGCGCGGTGGTGAGCTCCGGTCCAGGCGATGAATGGCGCGGCGCTGAGCTCTAACGTTTCCGTCCGGCGCGGCTCTTCCTGTCCTAATCCCCCCACCGGCGATCCCGTCCGTCGGGACTCCTCCTTCGCGCCACCCCCTCCAGCGCGTCTAGTTCCTCCGGCGAGGTCCACAGGTACATCGTGATTTGGTACCTCAGTAATCAAGGCATCTTGAATCCATGTTGAAAATTGATTGGACTCGTGTCTTTATTTCGTCTTTGTGTCGTTTCCTCTAAGAAAAAATTGTTTCCCGTTAGAACTCCCCGAGGATCCTGCCTCGATCTTGGTTACCCGATCCCTGTCCACGCTGCAAAATTCCAAATTTTTACCTGAATACCTGATGCCTTGCCAACGTACTTTTAGTTTATGCTTTTCTCCTCCAGCTTAGTAGCTTAGTAAGTTGTTGCCAATGCCGGCTTCTGTGGTGTTTCTTTGCGGGTTAAACACGGTGTTTTGGTGCCCAGCTCTGCTGTTGCTGGTATGGTTTCAACTCTCGTGCCGAGAGGTGAAACTAATGTAAAGTGTGTTTCGTTTTATAATGGAAAATGGAGCAAGGCCTTGACCCTTTTATTCTACAATACTTAGTAAGATACCTGCACTACTTTGCTGCCAAATTCTATTATCTGTTTTTTCTAGAGAAAGAGAGAGAGAGGAGAAGTTGACGACATATGTAAAACACAGTTGAGTTAGTGCCTAGCATAATATGTCAGGCCCGGATATGTACTCCATGACTAGCTTGTACTTCTTCTGTCTGACACGCAGATACATCTCCGGTGGACAAACCAAGCAGCTGCAGAGGATCTACAAGCAGTCAAGAACGCTCCATCAAGAAAAAAAGAACGCTCCATCAAGAACAAGAACGATGCTTCCAATAGGGTGGCGAGACCGAAGGTGGCAATGGAGCTTCGACTTCTACCCCCCATAAGGATTCACATGCCGTATATGTATATCGATTACCTACTTGCTAAATCATGACTTTAACACGGAGTACGACTATTGAACTACTACGAGTATTTGGCTGCTCATGATTATTACAGGATGTTCTGCACGACATTTTGTCACGGTTACCACTCAAGGAATTCGTGGTGATGAGCATACTTTCTCGTGAATGCAGACGGCTAGGGATATGCCATCCAGACCTGGTCTTCACCAAAGACACCTTCTTTGGCAGCAATACCACCAGGAATACTAACCCGGCACCCTCGACCGCTGACTTCATCACCAAAGTAGATAATGTATTGCAGCCACTGTGGGGTACTTCTCTACAACTACCACCACGCTGAATAAGTCTGTTGTCAAATTTGGTCTTCGCAGAGATCATACGTATCAATTGATAGATGGGTTAGCTTTTCCACCGTGTCAGGGGCCAAGCGCATTGCTCTTGCTTTCATGGTAGAAGGGGCTGGCTTTGAAGATGACAAGTATGTTCTCCCGCTGTGCAATTTCAGTGGCCCAAACAGCTCTTGTGTCAACTCTCTCGATCTAGGTTACGTCTGTTTAAAGCTCCCACGCACCCCCCACCCCCCCCCCAAGTTTATGAGGTATCACAAGCCTTAAGAAACTCAGACAACATATGGTGTCCATCAATGGAGATGATCTCCAGTGTTTGTTGCTGGGTTGTGCTCTTCTCGAGAGTTTAAGCATCGAGATGTACTCCTTTGAGAAGTTTTAAGCATACACCAGGAGTTGTGCCGGTTGCAGTACCTGCGTGTGTGTGATTGTGACCTGGAAATAATAGAGTTGCAAGCTCCTAATATTACAACATTTGAGTTCGACAACTATCTGACGCAAATTGTGCTCACTGAATCTTGGAAGTTGTCAGAGGCAACTTTTGTGTCGAACATGAGATTGCTCAAGTGTGATGGTGATGCTTTGGACACATCTTGACCGAGCTTCCAACTCTTCCTCATGTGCATAAACTCTTTCTACACTTGGATGTTATAGCCAAGGTTTTCCCCAGAAAGAAGTGCCTTATTCAATCTTTAACTGCATCATGATATTTATATTCAGGTGCATCCTGATTTGCCACCTCGGTCAATCTCAAATTAATTTATTCTTCGTGGCCGTGCATTGTTTCTGTTTCAGGTGCGAAGATTCAGTAAAACCCAGACCATCTTCATCAATATGAGGCATCTGAACTTGAACCTTAATATCATTGGCAATCCACGGGATGCTAGTTGGGTTATTGGGTTGGTTAACCTCTTGGAATTAGCACCTCTCAGAAGAATTTGAACCGCATGTAAGCGATTAAATCATTAATCATGGCACTTCTGTCTGTTTTTCTGTTTGATCTCAAAGAAGTGCATGGTGTAAATTAGTGAATTGTTGGATATACGCATGCAGATGGATCATCTTTATCTTTTCAGCTTTCCTGATTCACGGCCGTGCCAGGGCATGTGCATCATCACCTGAGTGTCTACATGACTGGATTTTATGCTCTGGTGGAGTTAGTTGAGCTGGTGCTCTACATTCTTGAGAACTGGTGCTCTACATTCTTGAGAATGCTACTGTGCTTGGGCGTATGTTTGTTGATCCAGTGATAAGGATGAAGTCTGAATATCCGATTATCAATCATATCTATTCGGTAAGCAAGGAACATGGCAGCAACAAGGAGGATCAAGCTTTCTGAAGGTTTTTTTTTGCAGATCTGCCTTCCTGACTAAAATAATTAAGAAGCTAGACATGTAGAGGCTGAATGATTAGAAACAAGCAGTATATATATGTGCACGAAATTTCAATAATCTCTGCCTTTTGGTTGCATTGTATAGTGTAGCAATCTGGGTTAATGTCTTTAATAATCCTGTGCTACGTCCATTTCGCTTTGGTAGTCTGAACTGAACACAAGCAGGTTGTAAAGAAGTTTGTGGGTTTCGTTATCCCTTTAATCCAACAAAAAGTATGCACGACAATTATTGATTGGTTCGTTCATTCATCTCATCTGTGTATGATGCAGTCAAGATCAGTGCTTTCCTTCCTACAATTAATCTTGTCTCGTCCCTTGCACTACATCACTTGTTTTGTTCTTCATTCCCCTATACTGAGAACCAAAATCAAAGTGCCGTCCATTTCTAACTACACTACAGTAGTGGTTTTGAGTACTAATAATCAAGTTCTAACCACGATAGTCTGCATCTCCTGACAAAGCATCAATCAATCAAGCCGAAGCAAATCGATTCTTCTACGTGCGGGCCGGCCAGTTCATCTCGTCGATCGCTGGTCCTGCCTGCCTGCTTGCCTGCTCCTGCAATCGTCACCGCGCCGCCGTCGTCGTCGTGGCCGTGCTGCAGTCGCGAGGCGCCTGATGATCTTGTTGTTGCTGGGTGGCGCAGCTGCTGGGACCGCGAGGGCGCTGCACGACGACGTCGATGTGGGGCAGCTCGCCGACCTTGGCCGCCTCGGTGGCGGTCTCGCGGCCTTTCCCCCAGAGCACGGCGTAGAGTCCCATGACGATGAGGACCGCGCCGAGCAAGCTCCCGAGGTGCAGCTTCTCCGCCAGCAGCAGCGAGCTGAGCACCGCCACCACCACCAGCATCATCGGGTTGAACACCGACGCGAACAGCGGGCCCCGCCGCTTCACGCACCACGACAGCACCACCAGCATCACCCCCGAAGCAAGAACGCCCTGCACATAATTCAGATTCATGTTATCGATCTCCATTGCCACGCACGCATGGCATACGTGCAGAGAGAGATGGGCCGGAGTGAGTACGCACGGAGTAGAGGACGGCTAGGAGCCTGATATCGAAAGCGAGGCGCCACTGCAGCAAGTCCCTGTCGAAGCAGAGCGCGAAGGCGACGGACTGGAGGGTGCTCATGGTGCACATGAGCGCCGTGGTGGAGTAGTGGAACGGGTACTCCCGGCTGAGCTTGGCCTGCAGGATCAGCCACAGCGCGTAGAAGAAGCAGCTGCCCGTGGCCAGCAGCGACCCCATCACGCGGTTGCTCGACTCCACGGCCGGGTGGACCGCTCCGGGGCCGGCGCCGGCGACGGGGTGCTGCGCCGTGAGCTGGGCGACGAGATCGACGTGGCTGACCCAGGGCGTGATCTCTACGCCCTTGTAAAAGGTGAGCAGCATGGCGCCGCCGACGCCGAGCACGGTGCCGGTAACCTTTGCCTGCCCCGACACCGCCCGGATGGCCAGCCTCTCGTAGCGGAAGAGCACGGCGAGGACGAAGGTGATGGCCGGGATGAGGTTGGTCATCGCCGACGCGAAGGTCGCCGATGTCAGCTTCATGCTGGAGATGTACAGGTTCTGCGCCAGCGAGCCCCTGCAATGCATCCATACACGCGCACGTACGTACGTAGGTGCACAACTGATCAGCTCATGTCACTCGAGTCATGACAACCTACACCAGTGGCCATGCATGCCGACGCCTACGAACACGTGTTGCGCAGTTCCACGTACGGACAGTTGAACGACGTTAATGGAGTATCTAGGAATGTGCAACCAGCGGACGATTGAATTAAACTTGATCTACATCTACGTCTACGCCAAGAAACCAAATCCAGCATCTGGGGATCGGACTGGCATGCATGAATGAATGTACATGAGGTCAAAAACGAATTAATGCCGGGCGGCAGCGCAGGCAGGCAAGCATCTCGATCGGCGCAAGTAGTTGACAAATGAAGCACGATGATGCTAGCTAACTCCTAGTAGTTTGTTGGTTTCTGGATTGATCAGGAGAGTTTTTATTGGCAAGAAAAGCATGCAGGCGATCCTGATGGTAGCTAGTATAGTGGACAAGGACTAGTTGGCAGTGCAGAGCCAGAGCAAATGCATACTACTCCCTCAGGGAAGTCCTTTAAGTGGTTGCACGCATTCCACGTCTAATTTTTCCTAGAAAGAGGGAAGGTAAAGTCTTGGCCGCCGGCGAGCACCCCGTGACGTATCTACGGTGTTGTGTGACAGGCTGGCGACGCGATATGATGGATAACGGTGCACCTCAATTCCGGCAGCCAGACAAGCTTATTTGGTTGTCGTTGAGGAAGGAGAATGAGAAAGCATACCCGCAGAGGCCGCAAACGAAGGAGAGCAGCAGGACTCGCCAGGTCAGCTTTGTTCGGCTCTTCCTGAAAGAAAGCACCCAATCCATACACTTTTATCAGATCCCGACTTGACCACATTAATTAACCGGAAAAGCTGTACTATATGATTGTCAAATGAAACGAAGCATTTGCGCATGCGCATTAGATAATACTCCTATATTCACAGATAATAATCAATCAGCATATATACATATGCTTCTTTAGTTTGCTGTGGATATCTAAATCTATGTGAAGGAAGGAATAATGCCGTATGCCCAGCGGAAAATAGGCGAACCTTTTTTCCCCAAGAAAAGGAGGGTCGATCAATATAGTATGGAGGTAAACATGGAGAAAAGAAGACAATGGCACATTATTGGCTTCTTCAGAGAAGCCCACCCATCGATCCAACACAAACAAATTAGCAAAATCAAGGGATTCTCTAATGGATGAGCGCAAAATAAGCGATCGAAGGCAGGATGCATGGGTAAAACAGCTAGCTACTCGGTACAAAATTAAACTAGCTTTGTACTCAGTGAATTAATTTCTCGAAGCTAGGAACTCGAACAACTAAGCATGCATGTATGCCTGCCTGCAGCATGCGCGTACTGGAAAATGCAGACATGCGTGCACGAGCGCGAGTGATGAATTGGAGGAAGGGGGCCTGAAATTAATTAACTGATCCACCTCTCGACGAAGTAGGCGAGGGGGGCGAGGACGGCGGAGGCGAAGAGGTAGCGATATGCGACGAGGACCCTCATATCCATGCCGTCGCAGACGGCGAGCTTGTAGAAGATGTTGACGCCGGCAAAGACGAACTGTACGAGCACCATGCCGGCCACAGGCTTCATCCCCTCCATCACATCCCCGGGCCCCATCAATTCCTTGCACCGCCCCAGAGGGGGATCTTACCTTCAAAGAAACAAAAATTCCTTGCGCCGGTTGATCGATCGATCGATAGGGTCAACAAGGACCGATCGATCGAGTTGCCAACTTGTTGGGAATTGGCCGGGATTGATGGATGGATGAATGCACGCAGGTGTTATTTGCTCTTGTTGGGTTGGGGACGGACGGGAGAGGCTAGGTGCGTGGTCGATGGAGCGAGGAGCTAGAAGAAGAGAGTGCATGCACGTACATATATAGGCAGTGGCAGAGAGCAGAGAGCAGCGGGCAGAGGGAATAAGTGGTACGCAAAGGAGCGAGTCGAGCGCGAATGGAGTGCGATCGAAACGCAAGGGCCACGAAACCAGTAAAAAACAAACACGCTTCTTCTTCTTAATTTCCTTCTCTAGCTCAGTACTAAGACGAGACTAAAGGTGTGTTTGGTTTGAGAATGAAGTGGAATAGAATGGGTTGGTTCTACACCTAGCTCATATTCCTGTGTTTGGTTGGAGAGGGAACCGGAACCCATTGATTCTCCTAAAGAGAATATACTCCTCAGATGCTGAACTAGGTGGTTTCTCCAAATTGGTGGAACTACATGGAACCATTCCATTCCACTTTATTCTCCCCAACCAAACACAGGAACGGAATCGACCCATTCCGGAGGAATTGAACCATGACATTCCATTCCACTTCGTTCTCAAACCAAACACACCCTAAATAGACTTGCATGTGAGGAAGCTTCCTCGGGCGCGAACCGAGCGGAAGCGGCAGTCTAGCTAGCTTGCTCTCAACTGATGCAAAGTGTTGCTGACCACACAGTCAGATAGTTTCTAAGGCAGTCAGATAGTTTGGAAAATTCAATCATTGGTGTGTTCTCATGTAGCTCGTGCTCATGAATTCATCATATATATATGGAGTACCCAACAACAGTGGCCCGCACGTGCTTGAGCTACCACGCATCATCGATCTTGAGATTTATATGTTGCGCTGCAAATACGCACGTACGTGACATCAACTTACGCGTTGACAAGACGAATCAAGATATGATCCGTACGCAACATCTACTCTCCTCTGCAGACGTATATAAAGTAAAATCGACGAATTGCTCCTCCAAAAAGACAGACTTACTTTGTGCTCTTTAGTTCCAATTAGCACGAGGTAAAATCGGTGCTTTGTCGTCAATAGTTTCTTATGCGTGCGTGTAGTAGGAATATTCTACGATGTGGAGAAGTAAGACAGGTATTATTAACCAATTAAAGATATGAGTCCAAGATAATTAATTTAACAAGTGGAAGGAACAAACAAACTAGACCAACCATATAAACATGCATGTTCCTGCTCTCTACGTTTGCACTTTGCGAGTATCAAATTCCATACCATCGTACCTGCTTTAGGCGTCTGGAAAAGCTATATCAAATTAGTAGAGCATGGGGTACTGCACTTCAAAGCAGCCGGCGACGTCTCAAATTCAGAAAGATTGTTCCTATAGAGATCAGAGATTTGTTAGCCATGTTTTACTCATTGTATCTCTTTCATGGATTGTCCCTGATTGATTTGTTTTTTCCAGTTTTAGTTTATCTTTTTAGGGGAATTGTTTGGTTTTCAATGGGAGCTTCAGATGAAAAACATAAATATCTTGTTTCCTTTAAGACCTTTTGATTGATGGCTCTTGCTAGCCGGCCCGCAGGAGTCAATACAAATAATCATCCTACATATACTTAATTCCTTTCTTGCATCGTGGAAGAAAACTTAATCACTGAGATAGTATAGCTTTAATTAAGCAATGCCCACATGTCGTCAGTGGGTTATTTAACAAGCCTTGCTGCTAAATAATGTGCCACCGTGTATACAAGCTGTTTAATTTGGCCTAATATAAGATTTAGTCGAGTCAGATATTACTAAAGCACAATGTTGTCTTCTTCCAATCAGATCACTTTCTTTAGTTTTTCTATTCCCTTTTTGCTTACTTTGTCTTGTCGTTTCATCAATGTTTTTGCTAGCACTTTTTTATAAACTAACACAAAAGCAACACACCAGATGTCTAAAATTTCCTTCACTATCAGAGAAACGGTCATCCTACACCCCTTATCACAGACGGTTGGATCAAAACCGTCAGTATTAAAACAACCATAGACGCTTTTTAACCAACTAGCCTATCTCAAACGGTTCAGAAAATAAACCATCTGTGATAATGGCTTATCATAGACAGTTCAGAAAAAAAAACATTTACAAAAGAGCACAATTGGTTTTCTTCTCAAACTGTCCGAGATAAACCACCCCTCCTAGCAGGTTTTTATGCTGAATCGTTTGAGTTGTAGATGGGCTAGAAAATCGGCCCCGAACCGCACCCCATCAGCCCACCGCTTGACCTAACCCTAAATCTCGCAACCTTATTCTCTCTATCCCCTTCTCCTCTTCTCCAGACCGAACCGCCTTCTTCCTCTCTGTCTCCTGATCCCCTTTCTTTCCTCGCCCATCTCCACCGCCGCCTCCCCATCCTCCTCCCAACCCGCTCACCTCGTCCGCTCCCTCCACCCCTCCCTCCTCTCCTCAACCTCCCCTCTTTCTTCTCCTACTCCACCTCCAAATCGAGCTACCAGATCCAGTTCTGTGTGTCCAACGACGACGTAGGCGGAGACGGCAGAGCTATCAGCGAGCGGAAGCGTAGTGACACTTGAGAGGCAGGGGGTGCAATGGCAGCACCCCCGTTTGCGCTCGAGAGGCTTAGGAGGGCCGCCTAGTCCCGGCACCCATGTGGGTGAGTTGCATCTACCCTTCAGTGGCTAACGCGCCGCATTTGTGAGTTGGAACTTCTCTTTTCTTGTTCTGAGTTGGAGCGCCACCAGGATGAGACCTGCATCGTCGCCATATGTGCAGGACCATATCATGGTAGAGTAGAAGCATCAGGAAGATGGACAAGGCGACGATTGTTGCCGACGCCGCAAGATCTGTGAAAGACCTCCAAGGGTCAAGTCTCTGGACCTCCCGTGTTGGTTCCTAGAGGGTGCAGCAATAGTGCTAGAATTTGTTCTTGTGCTGATTGGATTTCAGAGCTGTCGAGCAGAAGTGCAGCTAGTGCTGCAATCATTTTTTTAATTTCATAATGGAAATCACAGATAGTTCTCAAAGTTGAACCATCTGTGTGTCATATTTTTATACATGGGTGATAAATCCTCTGAGATGAGTCAATGTCATCACTGTTCATTATTTACAGATGGTTTTAAAAAAACTATCTATAATAACATTTTTGAACCTATTAAGATATGCTTTTCTAGTAGTAGTGGTGTTTAAAACTTCAGATGCCCAAAAAAGAGAGATGAGAGTGGTGTTCATGATATCCACCCCACTAGCTAGCTAGTAAACACTTTCCCTCTTTCTTTGCACTGCCCGGTAGCAATGCATGTCACATGGTGCATGCGCTAGATTGACAAATCTACATCATACAGGTGGTGGTATTTGAGGTAAGCTTAGGAAGTACAAGCTAGTAGTAGTGATGACGAAACAAACTAAGCATGAGGTGCAAGTGCATGCTGGCCAGGCAGAAATCATGGCAGATGGACTCATGGTTTGAGGCCGGCCAGCCTCGCTAGCTGCCGAATTTCTGGCAGAATAAGATGCATATGCTACTCGATCTCAGACTAAAGCTGTGCAAGGTGCGATGCCAAAGCAGCTTTGAACTTGGCTTGCAAACTTTGCGTCTTTTCTAGCTTGGTGGGCGCGAGCGAGGCCCTCTATATATTAGTCTATATATAGATTCTTTTGCTGAAAGAAAAGATGCAGCGGCATGTTACTCTCAAAATCTCTGTGACTTGGCAATCTGTATTATACATACAGTACATATACGACATGACCGAATTGGCTTGTAGGTTTTACCAACTGGAGAAGCCCAATTGCATGCAGAGGTTCCTTTCCACCTTTTCTCCTTTGGTGTGACGTCAAATCTAAAGATGGAGCTGCAGGTTGGGTACGTGGAGCGCGCCCATGAACTTGGAATTTGGAACCTGGCATCCATACATGGCCCTTGGTTGGCGTACGTAGATGGCAACGTCATATATAATCTATCTGAGCGAGCGAGAATTGAGTGGAAGCACACGTTCCCGTGCACGCAGGCGTAGGCCGTTTAACGTCCATCCATACGTACGCCGGTACGCGTGCGATGACATACCTACATGCATGCATAGTGAGCGTGCATGCATTCCGTCACAGCGTACGTACGTGGAATTAAACCAACACAAATTAACATACACTGCTAGCATACTAGTACCAGTATACAGTGTATGCTACAATAAGGGCCATGCATGCATGCATCCGTAGAATAACAGATTTGCCACGTACGTGTACTCCTTTTCATGTAAGACGGCATCTGCATGTTTGCATGTGGATCAAATCCAGACAGAGCTAGCAGTAGTACAAAATTCCTTCTCTAGTACGTGCGGCAATTCTAGAGCACACGTACGCACATGCATACGCCGTCCATATATCACATCGGCATCACATCCATGTGTCGTATCCGCGGCTGATTCGAGGTCCACGTCCATTGCTGATTCACAGATATGGTGCACAAAAGTATAGTACGTACAGACATGTCCACGAACTATACTTATAGCATAGCACAGAAGCACGTATATATGCATTTCTCAGACATGCAGTGGTGTGTTGGGTACGCGTCCATCAACGCCACTCTACCAGGGTTCCCATTTCGATCGAGCTACAAAGCCAGCCACGTGCAGTGCTAGCTCCAGTATGTACTAGTGCATGTGAAAAGCTAGCTCCGATTGATCGAGCGATCGTTTCACCGGCGTGCATGCTCGAACAGCGGAAAGGGAAATTCAGAACCCCAAAGAAAGAAAACACGTTGCTAACTTGGTCTATAGGAGTAGGAGTGAAGTACCTTGTTTGCCGGAACGGGGCTCGCAGCGACGCCAATTATGCATGGCGATTGGCAAAGTGCATGCGGTGGTTACTAGTCCTAGCTCCCCTATATAGGACGTGATAGTTAATTCAGATGTGCGATTCTTAATTCTGTTCAGTGAGACAGGCACGCCTTCATCTTACAATTGTATTTCGCTTTCTTTCATGCTAACCAATGCAAAATAGTATATTTACAATTAGTTCGTCTTACAAATACAGGGTATACTACATCCTGGAAGTGGCACCAAACTATATGTATCAGCATACGTAACCAAGTCAACCGAAAAGGTCATGTAGTCTATACAGTAACGAAAGCAATGCTGTTGAGGTACGATAATTTGTCAGAAATAAAAGCATATTTCTGGACAGTCGATATCCTTTCCAGAGAAAGAAGTCTTTCTCTAGAACAATGAAATAATGGAAAAATATGCCAATGATTAAGAATCCTCTGCTTTTCATGCTGGCAAAAGATGCAGAGAAGACCGACGCACCATCTCCATTCTACCTACAAGAGTTCTAATCACGCCTAGAAAAAGGACACAAATAGAAAAGCACGTGTCAACTCGTTATTAACCGTACGTACCAACTAAACATATCCGATCAGATACAAAAGTAGGAATGACCCATTCACAACCAAATATCTAGACACAGAGTTAGTTATCTCCTAATTAAATCTGCACAGCGTGATCACATAGCATATGTAATCAATAACAACAGTACTAGCTTTAGAAGAGAATTAATTAGTTAGCTGTACTAAGGCTGATCGAATGGTGGATCACCAGTAAAATTAGTTGAATGAGCCAGAGACACGTGCATTAGAAAGAACCAACGCATTGCAGGTCAAGACTTACCCCCATCTCGCCACTTGTTCGACCTAGGCTGAATCTCCCCGGCCGGCCCTATATTTTTTTATTGGTTCTGTTTACCTGCATGCATAGGCAGGAAATCAATTAACTCACCAAGTACAAAAGGCTCTGGCTAAGAGACAGGTAAATTAGGGATAACAAGTAGCTCACCAGCTACCTCCACAATGGCAACAGTTGTAGATATGAAAAATGAGGCTACAAGGACTCGATACACCACCACCATCTTTGATACATCCATCCGCTGTAGGCGACCAAGTGCCACCATCGAGGTGGTATTTGTCCAGGATAAATTTTCTCTTCATGGTGACGTACAATGGTGTTAGCCGCAACGGCAGGCACTACCCTAAAAGGCTAAAACTAACACTCAAACTCCTTTCAATGTCGAGGAAGAGAGCGTTGTCTGCGAAGCTAACTGGGACAACCCTGTCTAGGATAAGATAAGCTACTCTGTAAACTAGCATGTGCGCAAAAAGTGTAAAATCGCTAAAACCGATCACCAGTATCTCTGAGTCACATTCTGCTAGGTCAAAAGGAAAATCAATTTTGGTGGTGGCAACGAAGACGAAAACATCGGCCCATGCCCATGCCGAGGTGGGTCGATTTGGAAAGTCTGTAGCCCATCACTAGAAGGCCTTGTTTGGTTGGGCTATGGTTATTGACAAAGCTGCTGTTGGCTGCTGTCTAGAAAAACTGTTGTGGCTGTGGGAAAGTGAACATATGGCTTTTGGTTGATCCAAACCATCTACAACATTTTAGAAATTGAGCACTGAAACTTCAGCACATTGTAAAAAGCTAGCAGAAGGCAGCTTTTTCAAACAGCTGAATTTACACTACAAAACCCACAGTTACCATTAACAAAAGCTGCTGAAAAGTTGGCCGTTTGGTTGGGCTACAGCTTTTTCCAGTGAAAAGCTATTGAAAAGCCCAACCAAACACCCCCCTAAATGGGATATCGCAAGTTCGCAACACGTATAACTTTCCTTGGAATGACATCGTATTCCCAGTATCAGGTGAGATGCTGTAGTTTGAGACACGCCATTGCTTGTCTGTGGTGGTAGCAAAGACTACACGGAACAAATTAAAAAGCGCGATCATGACCGTGGCGACTCCATCTGCACTCACACTCAAGGAGGTGACTCCGCGGAACACCATATATTGATTTCCCGCACGTAGATTCAAGTTGGCTCTGACGAGGGGCATGAGTGGCGGGAGCTTCGCCATGTTGCCGGTGAAGGGGCGGAGGAGGCGGACAGAGCTGTCTTGGTCCCGTTTCTGCTTTAGGAGGAGGAGGCCTTCGACCGAGTCGAGGACGCAATGGTCCCTGAGAAGCGGGAGCCGGCGGCGGACGAAGACTCCGGTGGAGAGGTTGAAGAGAAACGCAGCTTGCCGTTGCCAGGGTGGAGGCCGTGACCCTTGGGAAGCAGCATCCACCGACGCGGGTGGAAGCGCGGGTGAAAGATGCCGCGGCTGTGTGGACAGACGGTGCTGGACCGCCAGTAAGGGCAGAAGGCGCGGAAGCGGACGTAGTCCAGCAGGTCTCCGGCCAGCACTCGCCTCCCGATCAAACGTACCAAGTCTCCATGAAGAGCCGCCCACGGAGACACGTCCGAGGTGTCGTCGGCGGCAATGACCGTTCATCGACAGAGCTTGCTGCACCCTGCACTCATGCCGCTCGATCGGTCTGGTTTTACCCTAGCGGAACGAACGTGCTAGAGAAAGGGATTTAAGGCAATCACGACATGAAAGGGATTTAACCAGGCCGGGCCTGGAGATGGTAGAGTTGGGCCTTGGCTATCACTGTACTTGGCCCAGCTGATATGGGCCAAACTCGCACATATCCACACACACACAACCAAAAAAAAAGGAGAGGAAAATTGGCTGGAGATGAAGAGCAGCGGCCAGCGAGCGAGAGGGAGAGGGAGAGGGAGGAAAAGGTGCGGCCTTTGCCTAAAAAATTCGGTGGCGGAAGGCGAATCCGAGGAGGAGTCCAACAAGCCACCGCTTTGGCTAGCTAAATTCTCCCTCTTTTCTCTCTCGTCTCCTCGATCGATCGCCATCGTTCCTTGCGCGCGAGGGGGACTCGAGATTCGTCGTCCGCCAGCGGGAAGCGAGCTATGCAGGCGGCCGCCTCGTGGAGCAAGAGCCTGCCGGGCCTGCGGAGCCACCTCTGCGCTGCGTCGTCGTTCCACTCCACGCCCGTCTCGCCCGCAAAGTGGAAGTCCAAGTGGGATTGCAAGGTCAGGCGGCCTAAATTTCTCGCCTCTTTTCTTTCTCTCGGTACCTACCTACTCGTGTGGAATCCTCTTCTTTCTTGTTAGGCTAGGATGAGGATGGGGTGGAATGTGGGGGGAGCATATGCTGATGATCAAATTGGTTTGCTGAATGAATAAACATGTGTGGAATGTGCGCACATGTGCCAGAGCGCTTGGGATTGAATCGCATAATCGGTGGAAAAAGGGATCGGAGTTGGCGTACAAACTGATCAATTGTAGGCTCTAGCAATGCCCAACTCGTTGATTCTTTTTGGTATATATACATACATACTACTGCTGCCCATAGATGCTTATCCTGCCACAAGTTTTGGATTCCCAAACTAAGCATCTGAACACGATGCTTCAAACCATAAATGAACATTTTAAAGTTTGAATATTGAACCAGCTGTATCTTGATTCTTGATTGATTATGGCTGTTGGGTTTCTATAGGTTAGTTATGAACGATGAATCTCCATGTGTTACATATCTGGCTTGTACTTAACCATTAAACCTGTTGTATTGTGATTTCAATTACCATTTCAAGTAATTCGACCATGTGAAGGACCTCAATACCTGCACATTTGACACCGTATTTCCATCTTGATAGGGTTATACATACGATTTACAACATCACTTCTTTTCCTTCTTTTTTATGCATGTATATCTTGCACGCTAACATAAATTTCCTGCTGCCAATACATTATTCAGCATGAACATGGAGAACGGAAGCTATCCAAGGTATGCTTTGACACGTCCCTCAACTGTTATCAGATCGGGAGCATGAGCATTGTTAATGTCAAACAGATTCGAAGCCCAGAAGCTCAAATCAGCAGTGTATGCTTGATGCAAGAAAAGATCTAGAGCATTCACTAATTGTGGTCAGTATAATAATGCAAGAAACTGCAAGGAATTGGACTAAGATAGTAACATGCATTTTATCATAGCCATTTTACCTTAGGGTGCTTGTATACTCATACAACTACATAGGGCCCTTAGTAATATTTACGGTTTTCTGGAAATTTCGGTAGTATATAAGGTTTTATAGATGGATACCTCAATTCAATTTTGTCAAAACGAATTGAGCCAACCTACAATGTTGATCTTGGCAGCTTTAGCTATGTTATGCATTTGTTTTACTCTGTTGTGTTTAGTAGCCAAAGCCAATCTTAATCATTGCACATAGAGAAAATTAATAATCGCAGGTTTTGGCACTTGATAGTTTATTTAGTAGCTGCCTTAACATGTTTCATATGTTATGTAAAATTGGTGTTGCTTCACCCTCCTACACACGCACAACAATTCTTTTAATCTTGCAATAAGGTGGTTCTTATGGCTACTAACTTTTGGACAGAAATATGAGAGGTATGTCGTTCGTCAAAAACGAGCAGAAGGAAAGAAGGCCCTGAAAGATCATCTTCTTTATGGAAAGCCCGCACCTCATTTACAGGTGACATTTTCTATTTGAGTTGTCACTTGAACTGTCTTGTGCTTCCTGTGACTGGGATAAATTAAGGCAATAATTTATGTCTGTAAGGATAATAGTTGTCAAAAATATCCACCATCCTTGTATTATTGGTATGGTATCTGAAGTC
Source organism: Stipa capillata (assembly GCA_019208055.1). Classification (NCBI taxonomy): domain Eukaryota; kingdom Viridiplantae; phylum Streptophyta; class Magnoliopsida; order Poales; family Poaceae; genus Stipa; species Stipa capillata. The sequence goes on from JAGXJF010001886.1 coordinate 244,969, forward strand.
TGTAATACACCTGTGTTCCCTCCAGGATGGAAGTATGGGTAGCTTTGCAAATTCACATGATATTCCAAGATTCAGAACCTTCAGGAAAGGTCCTCATGATCACGGTTCAGCAAAGCCTCGACAAGGAGTACACCATCACAGAAAGAGTTGGCTCTCTTTTAACACAATAGTTGCATATTTTACTTTTGGTGATTGCTGCTTTGGAGCTATTTATGTCGTTTTCTGGCATTTTTGATTTTTTTATGTAATATGTAGAACATTTATAATCTATACATCACTCTAGTGGTCCCCTAAGGGTTTCTGCCAAGTTACTCGCATGTTCTGCTATTGCTCCCTCTGAATTTCTGTACATATGAGGATATGATTTATTGGCATGGAAATGATGCGAAAATGTACTGCCCAACACTGTTACAGACTAAAAACACAAGTACCTGATCATATATGAGTACATTCTGTGGTTTGTTCATATAGAAAATGATGATGCTGTTTAATAGTAATGACCTGTTGAGCTTCCATGAGTTATAGTTTGGTTATGTAGCATGGATTTGTGCTGTCGGCCATGTAGATCACTTCAAGTAGCTACCAGATCATAATAAATGGCACTTAGATGAGCATGTTCTTTTTGCAGATAAAAAGGACAAGGCGAAGTTCTACAACTTTTTCCACCAGGACCATTATGTGAATCCTGAAAATATTTTCGAAGCCATCTTTGGTGAGCATCATGGTTTTACTTGGTCCCATATATCATGGGAGGGTTTTCGCTTCGAAGATTCATCATCCAGATTTAGACGGACCGGTGAATCACGGAGAGAAAGAGTCTCAAGCGAGAGCGAAGATGAAAGTGATAACGACACCAGCAAGACAACCGGCATTGGCTCACATGCACACCGGGTCATCCTTGGATTACCACCGTGTGGTCCACTAACTCTAGATGATGTTAAAACAGCGTGAGTTTTTGCTTTGTCATGATTCCTCAAATTGTTGTTTGTCCTGCTAGCATTACAAAATTTGTATGGATGCATAAGTACTGCCCCACTGGTGTTCACCTGAATTACTTGTGGCATTCATGCAGTTTCCGGGCATCAGCTCTGAGGTGGCACCCTGACAAGCACCCGGGCTCTTCACAGGTAACCAGTTCAGTTCTTATGATTGAAGTTAAACGACAGATGCAACACAGTCATTGTACTTAGTTGTCAGTCACATATCAATTTCCTTTGCAAAGATACAGATGCTAACAAAGTATATTTTGTGTGCAGGCTGTTGCTGAGGAAAAGTTTAAGCTCTGCGTCAATGCATATAACTCTCTCTGCAACGTCCTCAAGGTTGCTTAATCCTGTTCTCCCATGGATGGTGTTTTGCAGCTTGCAGACACTGTTAGCTGGAGGTTCACAATAATCAGTTCGTTTCTGGCGGGAACAGGAAAAAGAATTCCGAGTTCCAAAACGGAAGCTCAGTTGGAAATTTGTAGGGGAGCCAGAGCTTCCATGCATCAATTGTTCCTTTCTTCAGCATTCGTTTGATGATAAATTTAAGCCAATAGCCAAGCTCCGACGACATGGAAGGAGATTGTGTTGTAACATGTACTACTATAGTTGTAAGTTGTAAACCATGATTCATTCAATTTCGAAAGGGAAACAGAATAAACTTTTTTGAACACAAATAGGAAATAAACTGGATGAGGGATCTCTGTGACACCCGTCAGCGATTGCTTCATTTGCACCGTGTCGTTCAGTACTGTTATATCTGATGCGATGCGATTGAGATAAACAATTGTCTCAACGATGTGGCGTCATGTCGGGGTTATGATTAGGCCGGGAGAAAGCAAAATTGGTCGGCATCATGACATCTAATATGAGGCAGATAACAGATCACCAAAGAGACAGACTGAGCTCGAAACTAGCAACCATGGCTGCCAGCTACTAAGACAGTGATAAGAAGAGACAGAGGATCGAGATGTCTCGCTCATTGACAATGCGGGCAGGCACAGCAATTAACAGCGAACATTCTACTGCTTAAACACAACTAGAAGCATAGGATGGCGACGGCGGCAGCGACGGAGAAGGCGAATGTGGTGATGAGGAAGGCGAAGTGGATGGCCCAGCTGCGCTTGAACTTGGCTAGGTAGCTCTCGTGCGGCTCCTGGTACGGCACCTCCACGTCGGCGGCGGCCACCACGTCGCCGGCGGACTTGAGCATCCGCAGCCTGTCCGCCGCCAGCGCCAGCGTCAGCTTGTGGCACCGCCGCTGGTACCTGCCATTACTCACCGGCGATTAATTGAATAACTAGATGTAGGAGCAATGATTAGAGAGAGAGAGAGAAAGAGTAGGGTAGGGTGGCGACCGGAATCCGTTGAGGCAGCGGAGGTGGTGGGCGACGGCGGCGTAGAAAGCGAGGTGGGCGAGGGAGAGGAGGCCGGCGGGGGCCCAGAGGTGGCGGCACTGGAGGCGGGCTGGCGGCGACTGGGCGACGGCGGAGAGGACGAGGGCGAGGAAGAGGAAGAAGGCGAGGAAGAGGCGCCAGAGCTCCTGCTTCTGCGCGTCCGCGCACCGCTTCTTCTCCACCGTCTTGTCGAAGTGGAGCTGCACCACCGCGCCCAGCGCCTGCGCCGCCGCCTCCCGCGCCACCACGTCGACCCCACCCCCGATGTAGGACGACGTCTCCCCGACCGCCACCGCCTCCCCCATTCCCGTCACCAGCCGGTGGTGCTGCTGCTGATCCATCTCGCGGTCTCGGCTCGTAGCAGTATTTTTCTCTCTCGGCCGGAGCTAGCTACTGAGCTGAGTGGTGGAGTAGGAAGCGAAGTGAGCAGTACTGTGGTGGACTATTTGTCTTAATTGATACTCCAAGTACAGTTAATGGTTTCACTAATCAGGCAGTTCTAGAACCTCTAATAAGTAAAAGCAGCATCGGATGCTTCCCCTGGACCGGAGCGTGAGGACAGGAGCAGTAAACATATTTCCGATCAGCTCCATGTCAAGGAAGATGAGAACGAACGAGATTCACCGGAGAGCAGATCGACAGGAACTGGCAGATCACGTGGTGAAGCATCTCTGTGGTGTAGGACGCATACATCCATACGAAAATGCTGCCTTGTCTTTCATCAAGAAAAAAACAATGCTGGTTTGTCTCGTTCTCTCCTGATATTACCGGGTCGACTCGGACCATGACTAGCTCATGCATGGTGGACGGTTTCAGAGTTCAGAATGAGGTTGGTAAAATCTCCTGCTCCTGGGCACAATTATGTGGAAAGTGAATTGCTTCTTGCAGAGTAGAACGGAAACGGGTTGAGCAAAATGGAGGACATGTCTAATCAGTCGTGACAGAAAAGTTACTGAGCTATGAGTATCTGAATCTCTCTAATTGAAGCCAAAAATTGCATATGTTTGCACAATTTTTCTTTGGTCACACATGTACATTTTTGTAATCACAATTACTATCCATTTTTTCACAGGACAAAAAATTGCATGTTTTTCTGCACAAATTTTTTGAGGTGCACATGTACATGGCTAATTTTATATAGATTTTTTTAGGTGGGTCCATGTGAACGCGGGCCCACTTTGAGATTTTCGGCATACGCCCCGCTGATGTAAACATAACTATGGTATTGCTGTATTAGGCTACCTGTAATGCACTCAGAACATTGATGTTCGTGTGATTCAGAGGGTACATGGCTCTGCAATATTATTACAGAGGTGACATACCAACCAAATCAGACATACTCAGTCTGGGCGTTCTAAATAACCAAAAAATAGTAGTAGGTGCATAGACAGTCGATTCTAACCGTGAAAATAAAACATATTTTTCTAAGCACCTTAAGGTAATGCAAGACGAACTGCCAAATAGTTCCTTACTCGATCGACAATTCAACTCCTTTTCACGAAAGACACGATCTGTTGATTGCGGAAGCAAGAATAACGGCAGCAGATATCCGCATCGGAGCTGGGGATTCCATGCACGGCGGAGGCAATGAGAGTGATGGTCTGAACAAACTGAGGTTGCCGAAACTGGTGGGGGAGCCGGTCAGTGGCTGGGGCGGCGAGGGGGTGGTGGCGACGACGTTGAAGGCGGGGAAGATGGGAGGGAGAGAAGGATGATTGTCCAATAATTAGAATAGATGACTGTAATTTAACAAAATACTCTCCGTTGAAATGTATAGAGGAGTGACACTCGAATATTCTTCCCCACTTTACTTACTGCAGATAAAAAAGGGCGGCATCGTGATTTGTCCTCGTAGGCAGGCTAGCGATTTGTTCCTTAAACTAAATAAAAGGAGGGTGTTAATTAACTGAAAAGATTAAGCATTTCCTTCCCTTTCAAGCGCCTGTGCGTGAGTGAATCGAGCAGAGGAGGCGATTGACTTGACTTGGTCTCTTCCACCTGACTCCGCCTCCACTGCCGCTCTTGCTCGCCGTCTCAGGTGATCCCTTCTCCGATCCTGATTCTTTGGTTGGTTGATCCAAATCTTAGCTTCCTTCTCGTCTATCTCTCTCACGAGGTGGTGCGCGTCGTCGTGATTTGTTTTCACCCGTTTTCATCGCAAATGAATTCCGATTCGATCTCTTCGTCTGCGTGGTGATGATTAAGATGGTGCGATCGATCTGTTTGTGTATCTTGTGGAGACTCGATCTAAGGGTAGCTAGGAACCGAGGATCAACTGGATCAAAGACTCTTTCTTTTTTCTCACCGGAAAAAAAAAGACTGCTTTTTTTTCCTTATTTGCTAATGACAAGGATAGATAGATGAATTGATGCCTCACGGGTGTGTGTGTGTGTGTAGAGTTGGTGATTCCTATTTACATTGAGTAGAAAAATCTGTTTAATCTGGATTTCACTGGATGATTTGAGTGAGAGCCCTGCTGGTCAAGTCAGTAAAACGAACATGATGTTTCATTTCGTTAGGGGATATGTGCTGTAGATGTATGATTTGTGGTTCCTTTTGATTGGAGGATGAGTGAAGAGGATTCGAAGAGTGCCACCGAGCAGCCGAGGCGCCCCACCCCTAAGCTCAATGAAAGGATACTGTCGTCTCTGTCGAGGAGAGCAGTAGCCGCGCATCCATGGCATGATCTTGAGATCGGTGAGGAGCTGGTTTTTCCTATTTCCCTTTCTAGCTGTACCAAATACCTTGATCAAATAAGCATGTTGATTGAATTTGGTCGTGCAGGCCCTGGGGCTCCCGCTGTGTTCAATGTTGTAAGTACCATCTTTACCTTGTCCATTTAACATCTTGGCAAGTTAAGATATTTGATGTTGTGATGAAGCAAATTGGAATTGAATGGGGCAAGGGGAATTGGGAGATGGGTTCATGTAGCTCTAGCTGGCAACTTCTTAGTGCTTACTCATCACTTGATATCATTGCTGTTGTCTTTGTATGAGATCTCAGTTCAGATGTAGTTGAGTCGGAAACCACAATCTGGATGCAGCAGGCTTTTTTTTAACGAGGAAGAGAGAGCTTTACTGATTACTATATATTGATTACTATATAATAGTGTTATTACAACCATGCTGAATAAAAGCCGACACACAGGCCGGAGAATCATTAAGCATAACATCATCTAACACACCTTGCTTAACTAATTTAGCTAATTCATGAGCAACAAAATTACACTCTCACTTCGTCTGTTGATATCGCACTTCAAGAAGCAGCGTACCCAAAGCCATCACCTCTTGATGCAGCAGTTTAATCATGTATTAGCAAAGCACATGCCAAACAAACTTTTTTTACTAGTAGAAGGTTGCAGTTGCTCACAACTATGCCATTTCTGCTGGACTGTTAGTATATTTAACTCTATCGGGTAAAAGGTGGGTTGGGCACTATCTAAATTAGAAGCATGGTTACTGTTGTAGGCACCTCCAACAGCCTTTTGATGATTTCCATGTCTGTTTCAGTTCAATAATTCATCTACCTGCCAATTACAAAGAAGTAATCAATATTATGAAGGGCATAAAAAAATCTACCCACAATACAAATAGCATGATAGATAGAATTCAGCTCTAATGAATGGATCAATATAAGGAGGTTGGAGGACGAGATGACTGAATCATAAGATCGTCCAACAAAGGTTGGAGAACGAGATGACTGAATCGTAAGATCATCCAACAGAGTCATCCTTGATACTCCCCAAATCTAGAACCTCTGTGGTTGGCAAGACAGATGGCAATTATAAACTAACCTAGTTGGCAACAGCACTTTGAATTGTAAGTATGTAACGGTTCTCACTGTATTTTTCCAACCTGGGTTTATCATCAATTTTGAGGCTTGAGATGGTGGTATCCAGTGCGCACTATCTGTTGATAACTTGGTATCACGGGCAGCATTGCCTCTTCTGCATCTGATGCTTCTGGAACTGTTAAATTTCCGTTGGATAGATTCAAGCTAGAATTGTGATCCCAAGATAAATTGTCATCATTAAATTAGACCCATGGTTACCTCAGGAATTTGTCCCTTTTTCTAACTTTAGGATTACCATAGGGATTTCTAGCCTTAAATAAAAAAGATAGGTGCTTTTAATCTAAACATTTTTCTATATAAAGAAGTCTATTAATTGAACATGTTGGCCATTGATTCTTGTGCAACTTCAAGGTACATTAGTCTGCTGGTAAAAGAAATGCTTCTCAGCAATAAACAAGTTCATTGAGTGCTAGAGGCTCTATCCATAGTTGGTCCCTGATGTTCAACTTGATGTTCAACTTATGAACTTAATATTTTCTTTGTATATCACACCACAGGTTGTTGAGATCACAAAGGGAAGCAAAGTAAAATATGAGCTTGACAAGAAAACTGGATTGATTAAGGTATGTGTTCTGTTTGTAAGATTGTTTGCTAGTTGATCATCACTTTCTTTTTCAAGATGAACATGACCCATTCAATATTTGTTTAGTGTACTTGTTTAAGGAATGAAAAGCATCCACCAGCCATTACTTCTAAGATCGTGCTAATAAATTTGAGTCATGTACTATCAGTTGGAGTTTATTTTGCTTTTTTGTTTGTGAAAGCATAATGTGCTTTTGTTAATGTGTTATATAATTTGACAGGTTGATCGAGTCCTCTACTCATCAGTTGTATATCCTCATAACTATGGTTTCATTCCGAGGACTCTGTGTGAAGACAACGATCCAATGGATGTTTTGGTCCTGATGCAGGTTAATCTTCCTTGTCCGCTTCTTTGTTGACTTGTAGGATACACACTTCTAACATTATTAAGTCATGGTGTCTAAGATGATAAACCTGCTAGTCCTTGGCCACTGACACTCTCAAACTGGTACCAGTATATTTTTAACTGTGTCATCCACACCAGTTATTTGCTGTTTCAGTATTGAATATTATGTAAACCGTGTTGTTATCTAGTGATAATTCTATAATTTTTTATCTCTCACAGGAACCTGTTGTTCCCGGTTCTTTCCTCCGAGCTAGAGCAATTGGCCTTATGCCCATGATTGACCAGGTATTCCTTGTTCACTCTCTTTGTGGTGAAGGGAAACGAAGGACACTGCTTCACCTTTTCTTTACCGAGGATAACAGTTGGCTGTGATCAGGGTGAAAAGGATGACAAGATAATAGCAGTCTGTGCTGATGATCCTGAATACCGTCACTACAATGACATCAGTGAGCTGTCTCCTCACCGCCTCCAAGAGATCAAACGCTTCTTTGAAGACTGTATCCTGCATAATTCATTTTATCGTTTCCTTGTTACATGCTTTAGTAGAGCATCTTTAGGATGATTGACAGGCACATTCGTTAGCATCCTTAGCAGTAACCTTTAGACAAGAAGAATGAGAACAAGGAGGTTGCTGTTGATGCATTCTTACCTGCAGCCACTGCTCGTGAGGCCATCCAATATTCCATGTAAGTTCAGCTTTGCGTTGACCAATGAAGTTTTGGGGAAATTTCTGGAATCCCTTCTCTCTATTCTTCTTCTTTGTTATACATATACTCAAATGTACATGGGCCTCATGGGCACACGCACACACAACCCAACAATCAATAACAAGATGCTATTGTTTTTTGTTTGTTACAGGGTAAAGGTGAAGGTACCTTTTGACTTATATTGACACATTTTCTTTTTCTTGATTTAATTGCAGGGACCTGTACGCGCAATATATTTTGCAAAGCTTGAGGCAGTAGAGTGTCAGTGATTCTATCGCGAAATCTTCTATGCCAACTGCGAAGGAGTTGAGACTATGTGATATACATAAATGGAGAACAATGTGCTCTTGCTTTTCAGTGTACCGACTTCTTACGGTTTCCTATGAATAAGTGCTGCTCTAAGATTCTTGAATTGATACTTAAATTATGTCTAGCAGAAAATTCAAAAGAATATCTTGTTACATTTGGAAGCAAATCGTTTGCCTTTGCAACTATGAATGCCCGGTGGTGCCGTTTTGAATCCTTGTTGTAGCTATACTTTACTTTAGATGATTATAATTCCCAGGAATTTTAGTCAACCCCGTGAAGGTATGAAGGTGTAGTTTTTATTTAGCTAGGGGCAAAAAGGATGATCTTAATGTAGCAACATATCAGCACACTAAAAAATATAACTAGGGCAATGGCGAAGCAGCAGGGTGCTGACCCTCCTGGCCTGGATGGCGTAGAGGTTGGTGACGTTGAAGGCTCAACCAGGTAGACCTTTGCCATCTCCTGCATCTCCCCTCGGCGAGTCATCTACTTGCGTGCCATCCTGCTTCTACCGGAGAAGGTAATTTATGGCTTCTTTAGGGTTTTTTTTTCCTATTGTGTAGATTATTTGGATTACGTTTGGTCAAAACCTCGTTTACGTAGATATTTCACCGGAGACCTGGTTTGAAATAAGGGATTTAAAAGAAAAATACGGAGGAATTTCTTCTTCTTTTTTATGAGATTCGTCCGGCACCGAGGAATTTCGCAATAGACGGTCTGATTTATGGAAAAAAAAATTATATGCTCTTGCATCTTGAAAATATGATCTGCTTCTATCCGTTTAAAGTTTTATCTCAACTCTCTCATCGCATGCAGATTTATCACTGCAAAGTAGATGTCGTTTTAGCGCGTACATACTAAAGAAGGAACTGGTTAATGGGTGTTTTAGTTTATGACATTGTTTGTTAATTTTTAATCTTAATCTTCTATTAAAGCTGAGTGTAGAATGGAACGAATGAGAGCGGCAATCCAATGGAAGACATTCATATGCTCTAGAAACCTCTACTAAGCTGCACTAAAGATAATAATCGTGCACTCTCGGACATTATATTGGGATATTTATGCTGTATTAAAATAGTAAGTTTGACAGGATAGCCCCAAGATCGATAGTAAATTTGAGATATTTAAGTGTCTCATCATTTCTTTTCTCCACTATTCAGTTTCAAATCAATGGACACAAAAATTGCCATAAGCTAGACACTCAAACCCTCTGGGACTCTCTGCAAAGTTGTATCTAAGCTAGATACAAATACATTACAATCCTCCGCTAATAAGAGATACTTTAATACGCACTAACATATAAATCACTATAGATATACCTAATATACAGCGAAAACCACTATTACTTAGATGAAAAGAAAAGGCTAATTGAAAATAAAATATCTATTATGGTATAGTTATATTCTTCATCAAACATTTTAAATTTAAAGTACCATAATTAGATGATGCCAGATAAGGCACATATGCGAGTAGATGAAAAGAACTTGGAAATCAAACCAATCCAACTATATGGGTTATTTACCTTCTGCGTACAATTCTTTTTTCTAAGCGAACCGTTCAATCAAACTACGAAAAAGGTCCTCCCAAGAAGAAAAATACAGAGTACTTGAGGTGGAGGAATCTGCTAGGTACCATTGGTGCATTGACCATCTGCTTAAAGATAGGTGAATTTGTACATCCACTCTCCCATCCACTTCCTAAGGCACATAATCTATAGAGAAAGAAGGATTGTCTAGGGTAGTCACCACAAATTGCGGGGTCAAACCTCGGAAAAACAAAATGAAAAACTCCAAGATACAACCAGTTAAACCATCAGCCCAAGATCAGTTAAAAGAACACAAAAAATAATATATGTTTTGCTGCAACACTTGCAAAAAATCAAGATGCAGCATCTGCAGTCTATTCATTACTTCGAACAAATTTCAATACCTAAAGACTAATTGGAAAGAGAAACCTTATGAAAGGGGCTGAACTGGTGAACTACAGTTCCATGACATTGCACTGCAAACTAAAGCTGAACGGTCAATCTAAATGGCAAAGCCAGCAACATTTTTGGCAACCTGAATATCTAACTGCAGATTATGAATTTTGAGAAGAAAAAAACACAAATTCTCACTGAAAAGGAAGATGGAAAAAAATCGATGTCTTGCCACTGCTCCATCAGACAGGAAGGTCCAGAGTGGTGGTATTCAGAGCTAAAATGGCTTACCTCTAGCGCTATTCTATTTCCTTCAGTGACTACAGGCCAAGATGCTGCTCGATTGATTCCAGAGTGGAGTAATCTTTCAGCTGATTTGTGTGTGTACAACTGTTCTGTAGTCATTTCTGTGTCCTAGAACTGTTTTCATTATACTCCCTCCGTCTAGAAATCTAAAGCGTATTTGATTGGTTAAGACAAGACTTTGACAAATAGATTCTCTATTAATATACGGTTTATGTGATGTAAAATCATAATCATAAGAAAGTACTATTGAATACGAATTTAATAATATCAATTTTATATCACGTAAATCACATTTTAATAAAATAATTATTGGTCAAAGACTTGTCTTAACTAAGCAAAATATACCTTATATTTCTGGACGGAGAGAATATGTTAGTACATTACCAGCTGAGTTCACTTTACAACCCAATAACATGATCCGTGACTTAAAATGGCACACAAGACAGCGCAACTAAATTTCCTACGTGGACATGAGGTGTACAATTCCAGAAGTCATTGTTTTAATCCGTGAGTGTTAAAGATGAACCAGAGATTTTATAATGTTGTAGGTTGAATCGTAGTCCAACCCCAATCCAAAAAACATACGTGTAGTTGGCCTAATCCCAAGTGCAACTGGATAAGTGCGATTTAGAGTCTTTGTTAAACTGAACTTAGAGGGGTGAGGCCCATCACAAAATTTTAGAAGTTGGTTCAGTAGTGTAAATTACAATTGCCATGATTTTGAAGGGGCATTTATTTTTCTCGCAAGCTAAACATAGCATTGCAGTTCTAGAGCTAGTGTTTTTGGTATAGAATTTTCTCTCCTTTTTGGTGTGCTTCATGGCATCACAAATAAAGTGCATTTGGGTAGTGTAGTTCTTCGTTACTTTTTCTCGTACCATCATTCTAACGACAAAATATATGTAAAGTTTTAGAGGACTCCAGTGAAGATCGTTGAAGGATAATCATGCATGGACTTATGCAGAAAATGGTATATATTTGGACGTGCTCTAGTGTTACGACAGAAAAGGCTAGGTGTGATCAGAATCCAGTGCAAAAATTAATATCCATAAGGTCATGGAAGTAGAATCTGGAATTGAACAAGGTTTTTAGGTCTTAGCTCTGGTCTAGTGGCTGACATTCCGTTTAACCTACATCAGAATACACAGAGTTCACAACTGATTTGGAATAAGCGAAAGAAAAGGTCAGGATCAGAGAAGGAATCACCTGTGCCTGGAGCAGACGAGCAACAACAGCAGTGAAGGCGGAGGTGCAGGCGGAAGGAAGGAATTGAGTTAACCGCCTCCTTTGCTCGATCCACTCTCGCAAATGCACTCAAACGAGGGTCTCAGGCGATGTCGTCCGTGGGTTCACTCGTGTTCGTGCAAGTACAGGCGGCCGGCGGCGGCGAAGACAGATGGGGGCGCTGGCAGCCACGCGTGTAGGTGATGCGACCGCCGCCGCCGCTTCCGAGCGCGCCGGGGAGCGACGGGCGACGGAGGGAGAGGCCGTGCAGGAAGGGCCTCCAACCGAGTTTTCCAGGAGCTGCGGGGCCCGCCGTACCCAAGACAAAGATCAGAGGCTTGCATGTGGGTCCAGAGAATAGCAGTGTGAGGTGGCACACCTAGTAGCTGCAAACATCACAACTTCACAAGTAAGACGTGTGATTGATACGATAGAAAATCCCGAGCACTGGTGCTCAAAAGAACACACATGTATAACCTACTGACTGCTTGGAGAAGCCAAGGGGCGAGGCTCCAAATTAGTTCGTTAGAAGCAGCACAGATCAACAAAACATTAGGAAAAGGAAGAGACCGGCAAATCATTGAGGAAGAAAGAAAGAAAACGAGGCCACTGCGTAAAGCTAGATGGGGATAACATAAAGAGTGACTAGGAGTGTGGAGTGCATGCTTATCCCGCAATCCCCTCCAATATTTTTCTCCCAAATGCTCCTCCGCTGCACCTCGCCGGCAGCTGACTGCCAGTGCCCGCCGATTCAGCACTCACTCCATCCATCCGGCGCGAAATAATTCTTAATTTCCTGCCTCTACGCGATCGACCGAATTGCATCATCGATCGAGTACGTGTACCTAATATGTTGACCTTCTTTTTCGATATCCCCTGCTTTTGTTGATCCGGATTTGTTTTGCTTGCAGATCGAGCTGGGATGCGTTCCTCTCTTATCATCTTCCCTTCAAAATTTCTGTCAGCTCAAAGCAATTTATTTTGTACTCTTTTTTCTTTGTTTTGTTTGGATGAAAAGGAAAACATGCGTACAGTCTCAGCGAGAGGGATGCATGCATGCAATTTGCATGCACTACTTGATTTCTCTTTTTCCGAATGCCCGCACTTGATTTTCAGATGTACGTACGTGGAGTATATCCTTAATCGTGATAATTTTAACTCGGTGATTCGCAGTTTATTAGGTTCCTGACAAGCCACAACGACGTAGTTAGTGGCTATATAGCTCTAGATGCCATTCCAAAGCACAGATAGATGCTTGTTTCTCTTTTCCTTTTGTCTGTTACGTGGTGCAATTCGATCGGTAGCCTGAGATGACACGGTTCCATGTAGATCACGGCATATGTCAGGTTAAACTTTACGGAAAAGAACACAATTCCTATATATGGCCACCACATGAATATGTCTAGCTAGCTACAAGATCTCTCATGCATAATGTGTTCCCCAAAAAAAAAGAGATCCCCCAACTAAACTTCTATCATTTTTGCGACGTACCAATTCTAAAGTTCACTCGAAATATTTCTTGAAGTTGAAAGCTCTCAGTGCATGCTATATGTGGCTAGCAATTTTGTAGTGTTCATCAGCATCATGACCTTTCATTGAACCCTACAGGTTACATATATTTGCACTGGTAGCTAGCTGCCGGCCCACTAGCTGAGGAACAGCTCCCCGTAACAGAAATTCTGAGATTAAGTGCTGAGTTTGCCATGCATGTCCATATACTGGTGCCTGTATCCATGCGCATCCATCAAAATTCCAAAAATATATCCCTGCAATTTAATTACCGTACGTCGTCCACATTGAGTTTCAGACAGGATTGTCAAGCTAGCTAGGCACGGCAATTAATAGACAGACACACACTCACCAAATGCAGCCTTCTGTTTCCCTGGCCACTAGAATTTGACAAGTTCATGATGAATTGGACTCGATGACTTATACATGTATATATGTTAATCTAGTAGCAATAACCTAATTGACCTAGCAGCATGGATGCGTGTCGTTGTAGATATGCATATGCACACTCAGCAAGCACGATGGATTAATCTAAGCTCTGTGGGCATGGTGGCCACGCGCACGCAACACCAGAGGAAAACGAAGAGGCGGCATGGCTGCATGCACCCACTAGCGAGAGCGGCATGAACTAAAGATGAAACACCAATACCCAAGAGCGATGCCCACACACAACCCTGAAATCCACTATAAAACACGGCAAGGAGCGTGTGTCCGCCACACTACTGCTGCGTGCTATAATACACTACTGCCCGCTACTCCCAGACTCCCAAGTGCTAGCTACGCTCGTCTGGATCTTAATTGGTGATCATATGGCCGTGAACGACACCAAGCTCGCCGTGGTCGACGCCGAGAACCCTGCCATGATGGGCGATGACGAGGCGTTAGATTTCGCCGGGCGCGCCAACTGGCTGCGCGCGGCGGTGCTGGGCGCCAACGACGGGCTGGTGTCGACGGCCTCGCTGATGCTGGGGGTGGGCGCCGTGAAGGCCGACGTCCGCGCCATGGTCATCTCCGGGTTCGCGGGGCTCCTGGCGGGCGCCTGCAGCATGGCCATCGGCGAGTTCGTCTCCGTGTGCTCCCAGCGCGACGTGGAGATCGCGCGGCTGGAGCATGACGGGAAGCGCGGTGGCGAGGAGGAGAAGGCGCTGCCGAGCCCCGCGCAGGCGGCCGCGGCGTCGGCGCTGGGCCTTCTCCGTCGGCGCCATCGTGCCGCTGCTGGCGGCCGGGTTCATCGTGGGCTACAAGCTGCGGATCGCCGTGGTGATCGCCGTGGCCACAGCGGCGCTGGCCGTGTTCGGGTGCGTCGGAGCCGTGCTGGGGCGCGCCCCCTTGGCGAGGTCGTGCGCGCGGGTCGTCGTGGGGGGACTCGCCGCCATGGGCGTCACCTTCGGCCTCATGAGGCTCTTCCGAGCTAGCGGCATATGAGACGAGGGTTCTTGCGGTGCTCACGTACGCACATGCGCATGCTTTTCTCGTGCTCGGTGTACTCGCCGTGCTCTGGCCGCGTACGCATGCATGTCCGACGTACTGATCCGTGTATTGCTCTAGCTATGCATCTGTGCATGGGTGGAATGCCCGTGCATCTCTAATCTATCTAGTGTTTGCGCACACGCCCTGGCCGGGCAGCGGCCATGCTAATGTAACGTGGTCGATTCCCTCGGCTCCTCTAAGATACTGTAGTACGTAAGTATACTTGATCTATAACATTACTAGCATGCTGCATGCATGCATGTACTACCAGTACTTGCAACGCATGTTATCCTTATGCTAATTGTTTTGAGTTCACCTGCAAGTCAACTAATCAAGTACTCATGCAGAAATAAGCTATATCGGATCTTGAGATTAGTAATATGTGTGGCAGTACTGCAGACAAAGAATCAGTAGTCCACTCACTCGGCCGGAGTGAGTCACTCCACACCACCCTAGAGTCGATAGATATGATGTTTCTGCTGGGTCGAACACTAATTGTCAAGATTAAGCATCTGGCATCATGCCACCCAGCTAGCTAGGATATTATATCTTGTCATCGCTTTTTTTCTGGACATCCACTAAGCGAGCACGGACCTATTTTTGCCGCCAATCAGTGTCACCAAGGCAACCAACTCATCGAGAGCAGCAACGTCAGCATATACTCCATAGCAGACGCCGCACTGTTAAATTACAAATAGGAAAAGATCCATTTTGCACTCCTCGAAACTCGCCCGAGCCTACGTTTCACACTAATAAATCCGTGCAAATCACATCTCAATTATCAAAACCAAATAGATTAATTACCCTCTAGATTATTTCAAACGACGTATCGGTGAAATTCTAGTTTGTCCACAATAATTTTGAATTTTTCCCCAAATTTTAAAAAAATATATTTCCTAATTTTCGTGATTTTTAATCTTAATATTATAAAAAAAATTCTTCTAATTTTGTAGAGTTATATTTCTTGGCTATGTTAATTGGGCTGTCACATATGTGAAACTACCGCTGCGTCAGCTAAAACCGATTGAGAATAGTCACACGAGGCAATCTGTCCAGTTTTGATATATAGTTAGAGGTGTTATATGCCCGATTTTGTAGACCCCTTCGGTAGTTGAGAGGTGAAATAGAATATAATGATGCACCTGTAGTATGGCCTACGAAAATCCCCTGCTGGGAACCATGCTGAAGGACACACACTACACATGTCCTAGTTAAGCCACCATGTGCACAAGTTTTTACATGCGCTACACACGCTAGACATATTGACGATACATGAAAACCTCAAGTAGCGCCACACTGTGATCAATCCCGGTGAACGTACCCGAATTAATATCCTCGCTTCCGTAACACTAGGCCGCATTCTATCCATGGAGCACGATCTTTCTGCTCGGAGAATTAAGTTTCTCCGTAACATTAATTCATGCGCTAGTAAGAAATGCAGCTTTATGTTTTGTTTTGCTTGTCAAACGTACGGCCGGATGCTCATGATCGACGGAATTCTGTTCGTTCGCTCATCACAACAGACGTGGTCATGCATGATTGACCTCCATGTTTTTGTTTCGGAAAACGCTTCCCATCATCCTGCAGGTGCGTGGCTCCACTCGACCCAATTGATGACCGTCCATCGCAAGTCAATCCAACGTTTGACAGACTAGTAGCTATTTACATCTAATGCCATCGATGCTTCCAACCAACTCTCAGATCTGGGTCTATTTCTCGAGATTTAAACCGCACTATCATTGAGTCTTTCCGTTCCTTTCGTGACGTGCGGCGAGTGAGGAGAACCTACGGACGTGATCTCAACCATTTTTCATCTGGTGAGCTTCCTGCCCCTCCCCCCAACCCCCCCCTCTCATCCGTATCTCTTTTTAAGATTTTCCTACAATCCGCAACTTTAACAACGCCGGCTACGTCCGCTGCCGTGATCTATTTACATCTGCCGACTCGAGACACGGCTTGCAACGATGTGATAGCCTCTCTAATCGTCAACACGACGACCACTTCGTTCGCATCAAGATAAGATCCACAATGTTGAGACCTTCATCTTCCTTCTCACTCTCACGGTGCACTATTGCAACTTGCGTCAACGGCAGCGAGACATTGATTGACACGACTACGAGCTGACGTCAAGACGAGCGCGCCCTCCTCCCCGATCTCACGATTGTTGATGATGTTGCAACAATGTTTCATTTTGTTTTGTTAGAGTTGTGTTATGTTGTGATCATACAAAACATTTATTTTCGCATCCTTCGAAATATTATTTGCATGGTGAACCTATGATGTTGTATCACACGAATCTTTTTTATTTTAGTGGTATAATGAATTTGTTTCAACATCTTTCTGATCTTGTTATATGCCTCAATACGCGAGGGTGAAGAAATGTTTCCATCATCGCATGAAAAATGTCCATTACACAAAACTTTTGTTTCCATCGCACATAAAGAATGTTTCCCTAACACGAACACGTGTTTTCGTCGGTCAGAAAAAATATTTCTATCACACAGAAAAAGATGTTTCCACTGAAAAAATGCATGGTGTGCCAATAACCTCGGAGTGCTTTTCTAGAATTATTAGTTAGAAACAAATTGTAACTTACGAAATTTATTTTGTGAAAAATCAGAATTAGTTTCCTTCAAAATAAGATGCACGTGACGTGTTGCATAAGAGTCGTCATTGCATTGCATTTACCGATTTACTGTGTGTATATCACGGAATATTTACGTGTCACAGTGAAACGATGGCTAGTCCTGCCCAGTATAGATATATATATATGTACAGCGCTTACATATGCAGCCTTGAGCTGGAAGGAATTGAAGGAGCCACGGCGGTGGTGTGAGCTCTGAGGCACGTCGACCTCTTCCGAGCCAGCGACGTGCATGCGGTTGGAGCCCCACCACTACCAAGCCAGCGCGCAACCTCACGTCACTCCCCTCCGTCCGATCTCCATCGCACGGACCAAACGCAGGTCTACGGCGCCACGTCCGCTAGCTAACTCTTCGTGCCACCAACGCCGTCTGAACGACGACGACGTTTGCCTAATGAATATTTCCACTTGTTATGCGCAGCCACGTACGTCGTGGGTACAGCTTCGTCGGCCGGCCGGCCGGAGCTCGATCTAGTGTCATTCGCTAGCTATATAATTAACACAACCATAGAGCTGAGCGCTGCTCGATCGAACACGTACGTGTCAAGGCATTCCATCGATTCGTCGTGCTCTGTACTAGAAATGTCGGAGGGCGATGATGTCCAGCCGCTGGTGTGCGACAACGGGACGGGCATGGTGAAGGCCGGCTTCGCCGGTGACGACGCCCCCCGCGCCGTCTTTCCCAGCATCGTCGGCCGGCCCCGGCACACAGGCGTCATGGTCGGGATGGGCCAGAAGGACGCCTACGTCGGCGACGAGGCCCAGTCCAAGCGCGGCATCCTCACCCTCAAGTACCCCATTGAGCACGGCGTCGTCAGCAATTGGGACGATATGGAGAAGATCTGGCACCACACCTTCTACAACGAGCTCCGCGTCGCCCCTGAGGAGCACCCTGTCTTGCTCACTGAAGCTCCATTGAACCCCAAGGCCAACCGCGAAAAGATGACCCAGATCATGTTCGAGACCTTCAACGTCCCCGCCATGTACGTCGCCATCCAGGCCGTGCTCTCCCTCTACGCCAGCGGCCGCACCACCGGCATCGTGCTTGACTCCGGCGACGGCGTCACACACACCGTCCCCATCTACGAGGGCTTCTCGTTGCCGCACGCCATCCTGCGCCTCGATCTCGCCGGCCGCGACCTCACTGACTACTTCATGACCATCCTCAAGGAGCGGGGCTACACCTTCACCACCACCGCCGAGCGGGAGATCGTCAGGGACATCAAGGAGAAGCTCGCCTACGTCTGCCTCGACTTCGACCAGGAGCTCGAGACGGCCACCAAAGGATCCGACATTGACAAGACCTACGAGCTTCCCGACGGCCAGGTGATCACCATCGGCGCGGAGCGGTTCCGGTGCCCGGAGGTGCTGTTCCGGCCGTCGCTGGTGGCATGGAGGCGCCCGGGATCCACGAGACCACCTACAACTCCATCATGAAGTGCGACGTCGATATTCGGAAGGACCTCTACGGCAACGTGGTGCTCAGCGGCGGCACCACCATGTTCGCCGGCATCGCAGACCGCATGAGCCGTGAGATCACCGCGCTCGCACCGCCCAGCATGAAGATCAAGGTGGTGGCGCCGCCGGAGAGGAAGTACAGCGTCTGGATCGGCGGCTCCATCCTCGCGTCGCTCAGCACGTTCCAGCAGATGTGGATCTCCAAGGAAGAGTTCGACGAGGCCGGCCCCGGGATCGTGCACCGCAAGTGCTTCTGATTCCCTCATATTAAAGTGTACGTCGCTACACGTTTTGTGTTTGTGCTTGTATTTTCCTGATCTCTACTTGTTCACGAGTACGTACGTACGTGTAAACTCTGCTTGGTCTTTGCCTTAATTTTCTCTGTAATTTTCACGCATCTGTACGTGTTCGGTTATTTTGTTTTGTTGACAGCTTTACAGAGGATCGGTGAAATTGGGTAGTTAGATTTTTTTCGAAGGGAATTAAGGAAATCTTTGTGCGTCCAAAGAAACTAAGTACACGGTTAGTTAGACGTTTCTTTTGAAGGCAATGATTGGTTAGTTATAACTAATATAGTTACGGCTGATTCGACTCTATCCCCGGCCTAAATTAAATCTTCACGATGTTGTACGTCTATAAATACCACATGCACGCGCAAAACTCCATACATCTGCACTCGATCGATCATCACCTCGCCAACAAGTACCCATCTGCTCCCTCTCCTTCCCACGGTCATACATACCCATCTGCTCCTGCTCCCGCTCCCGCTCCCGCTCCCGCTCCCGCTCTCCACAGCCATGAAGCTCCCAACCGTCTCCGTCGTCTGCCTTGTCCTCTTTTGTTAGAATTAATGGGCCTAAAGCCCATGTTTCAATTAATTCCTGGAAAATCTCAAAGGCCCATTTGGTTGGATGGTATGAGTGGAAGTTTAGTCCCATATTGCTAGTGGAGGTGGAGGGAGACCAACTTATAAGGAGTTGTGTTGTCCACCTCCTTGAGGCTTGGGAAGAGGACTAGTTCACGCGCACTCCTCCTCCGCCGCCTGCCACGTCGCGCGCGGCGTCGTGTTTCGTGATCGAGTCGAGCCGAGCTAGATCTGAGCTAGATCTGCCGCTGTCTTCAGGTTTTCCCATCCCGGCGACCACGTACACGGCCGTACGGGAGAGCAGGCCTCCGGAACCCCGCCTCTCGAGAACCTGTACCGGGTGAGGGGCGATAAGGTTTTTGGGGAGCGTCTCGGCGCGACTGCTCGCTGCTTCCTCAGTGTCGGACGACTACTTCGGCTACGATCGACGACTGCACGGCTGCCTCGACTGCTTCCTTGTCATCGGGCGACTGCTTCGACTACGAGGACTTCATCGCCATGGCTACTGACGCCAACACTGGATCGTTCGCTGCTGCTATTCCCACGTATGTGCTCCTAAGCCTTCTGTGGTTCTGTTTTGCTTTTGATGCAACTGAGATAGACATGCTAGCCTGTTGTTTAGTTTTGAGTTGCGTGCCTAGTTCACCTGAGTTGGTTTATCTCATTTGCGCATGTGTCATGATGCTTTTCTAGATTAGATTAATTCGAAAATTGCTAATGTCTTCAACAATCTAAAAACCTTATATGTTTAGGCAATTTTCAACTGCTGGTTTTGCCGCGTCACTGAAACCAAACCCGTTTACGGGTGTGCATTTTAAGAGATGGCAGACTAAAACCATCTTGTGGCTCAATGCTATGAACGTCTACTGGGTGGCTAGTGGCAAACCGGAAGGGCTTACTCCTGAACAGGAGAAGGCATTCCAGGATGCCACTGTCCTCTTTGTGGGTGGCATCATAAGCGTGATCGGAGACAAGTTGGTGGATGCGTATTTACACATACGCGATGCCAAAGAACTGTGGGATGCGCTTGAAGCTAAGTTCGGCACAACAGATGCTGGCAGCGAACTGTATGCCATGGAGCAATTTCATGATTATAAGATGGTTGAAAACCGTTCTGTAGTCGAGCAGGCTCATGAGATACAGTGCATTGCCAAGGAGCTCGAACTTCTCAAGTGTGTTTTACCCGACAAGTTTGTCGCGGGGTGCATTATCGCTAAGCTTCCTCAGTCTTGGAGGAACTTTGCCACTTCACTGAAACATCAGAGACAAGAGATTTCTGTTGAAAATCTCATGGGGTCTCTGGATGTGGAAGAGAAGACGAGGGCAAAAGACACACACACTAAGGGAACAGAGGGACAGTCCAACGCCAACATGGTGCAAAAGAATGCCCACAAGTTCAAGGGAAAGTTCAAAGCCTCTCAGACTGCCAACATCAAGAAGAAGAAGCAGGACAAGGACAACAAGCCATGCTATGTGTGCGGTGAAGTTGGTCACTGGGCTAGTCAGTGCAAACACCGCAAAGGCAAGAAATGCCCTCAAGGACAGAACTCCAAATCTGTCAATGTGACTGCCAGCAACAATGAAGCTGGAGCAACCGGGTACGGTAATTTACCTACTGTTCTGTCACATCCCGATTTTCTAAAACCCAAAAATTAGGGCTTACAAAAACTTTTTGCGTTAAACTAGAGGTCATGTGCATCCTAAGTGGGATTTGTACCCGACATAAACCCCTACACCCTATACGCCCAAAACCCTGTTGTCGTCCTACTCGACGAATGGTAAAACCCCTAAACCCGGCTCACGATCAAAAGACCCGAACCCAAGTGTTATGATCCCGATTAAACTCCAGTGCCCCACCAATATCTTCCCTGACCGCGGAAACCTAAAGCTTTTCCCGGCAGCAACTCTACCTCGGTTGGTAACTTCTGTTATCGCTAACCCTAAAGGCGATCCGTCTCGACAAACCCTAGTCTGCCTATACGCGAGCCCTTATAAATCCTGGTCTGCCGTCGACGTGTGGCTAGTACATGATGTCACGCAGAATTAAATCGGATCAATCCGAAACCTATACCTAACACTACCACACATGCACATTCTCTCGACCAAATCCTAATCTGAGAAAACCCTAGACCCGCGCATACGCAGTAAACCATAAATCTCTTACGACAGCTCATCCCAGAGCCTACCTAAGCAAGGGAGGGAGAATCCGGAAGACCTGCTATATTCCCTTCCACCCTACCGTACCCCGGAACCTTAGCCCCTCGACCCGAACCCCTTCTCCCTCCCGATTTAATTTCTATTTCCGACAAAACCCTATTAGCATAGCCATCACTCCTCAACCTTTCCATAAATTCCGAGTATGATCGTGGAACACCCTAGCAGCATCCCTAACACGGGTATAACATGAGATGATGATGCTTAGTACTAAATATCTGCAGATATGATTAGTAAACACGGGGAATGAAAGAGCTATGCCCAGTAACCTGTAGCTACACGTCTCCAAAATTTTTGGATAAATTACACAGCGGCCGCCTCCCATTCGGGATTCCGATTACACAAAAACAGGAGCACGTCCAGTGCAAAAATCCCGAACGGCAGCTATCGAACACCTGGCACACACAAATCCATAGCATGAGATGGCAAGCGAAGTCTACGGTAGCAACGTCCTGCCCAGCTGCAAAACTCTCTTTCCAATACTCCTAGCAGGCACGTGTTCACCAACAGTCCTTCCCTTGTCCCTTACCCTTTGGCTCTAGTCCTGGACATTTCAAGTCAGACCATGTCCCAGCTGGATTCTCTCTTGACTTCCCAACGTCAGAACCAAAGCTGCCAAACCTCTTCTGTGAGGACCAGCACGTGTTCAAGAGACCCTGTGGCATGGTGCAGCGAAGCATTCCAAGCCAGGAAGCGCCACGGCACGCTGTGCCAGTCCAGCACATGGTCTGGACGCGCCCTAGGAGTAGCATCGACATGCCACTTGCGGCATGGCCGTGACACCCGTCATCCAGAGCCCCGACCCCTGTGCCTTCTCATGCCACGACAACAGCTCGATCCCAGCCAGCCTGCCATGACCTGCTTCCTCCCGGAGCTGTCCCATCTTCGTGCCTGAGCCCTGCCACAAAGCCATGCCGCTCGCCGCCACTTCCGTCGTCCAGCTCACCGAAGCTCGCCGCAGTCTGCCCAAACCGTCGCGTCGCCCATCCAGTGTACTCGCCTCTGCACATCCTCGAGCTGGCTGCCCGTCGCAGGCCCGACGCCAAAGCCGCGCCGCCCGCTGATGAGTTGCCGCGCCGAGCGCCGACTCGACGCGCCGCACGCTGGAAAGCCGTATCGCCCGTCGACACGCACCGCACGCGCAGCTGCCCAAAGCCGCGCCGCTCGCCGACGTGGTTTGTCCCGGGCCATTGCCGCCCCCAAGTGACGCTCCTCCTCCCCTGCAACCTCGGCATCGCCGCTCGGATGCGTCCCATCACCGGAGCAACAGAGCCGCCAGCTCAGCTCGCCGCCTTGCCTATAAAAGGCGACCCGAGCCCCTTCCTCCGCCAAGCCCACACCTCCACCGGCCTCAGCTTGAGCAGCCGCCCAGCTCTTCCCTAGCTCCTCTAGCCCGAGCGCCCCAGTCGCCTTCCCAGGTCCCCCACCATCCGGCATCAACCTCCCGCCGCCACTCCTCTGTTCCACAAGGATCCAAGCTACCCGAGCCTCCCAAGCCTCCGGAAGCACAAGGGAGACGAGCCCGAGCCTTTCCCTTCCCCTCTGGAGCTCCTCTCTATTCTAGTTAAGAGACCTCGTCGCCGGAAGCCGCTCGCCCAAAGCACCGCCGCCGCCGCTCTGTTCGGGACTAAGCAGCCAGGAGAGTGGGGAGTTTGCTTCCGAACGGGTAAGCACCCGGCCACCTTAAGTAAGTAAAGGCGCCCCTCTACTTCCCGTGTCCGACAGCACTAAGACGCATTAGGTTGGCTGGAACACGTAACTAGTGCAGCCATTCGGTTTAGGATCCGGCGTAATTAGTTTAGCTGGTTTGAGCAGTTGCAGACCGTTTTAAGACCTTGGTTCCGATTCTGAAAACCCTAGAAGTAGTACCAATTTTTACACTTGCAAAGTTTCAAGATTTAAATTGATTTCATAGCTATAATAAAGGAGATTAGGTGTAGCTATTTCTTTCCTTACACCCATACGCCGTAAGTATTATTTTCAGCATGAACGCAATATATACCTTCTCTGTCCAGCATATTATCAAGTGTAGAGTACCTTATTAGCTCGGTAGGACATGAGGTTGGAACCAAATCTTAGAGAAAGTCTAGACCCTCCTAAGCATGTCGTCATTTTATGCAGCTTACCCATTCGACGAATTCTTCCGGCAACCCTAGGGTTAGTCTCCTGTCTTGAAACCTCCAGGGACCACTCCAACCTTTATCTATACAAAGATTTGAATTTTGAATCTTGTTAGGGCATTAGTAATTAAAGGCGTGATTAGGGCATCCTCTCTATTTTCTTTAAATCCACCCCTACGCTGTTTGCATACAATTTCCAGGGTAGTTGAAAGTGCATATCCTATTCCCTAGTACGTTGAGATGTCACTAGCATCCGTTAACCCGTAAGAATCGGAGTTCTAAACGCATGACCCTAATAACACGAACCCTCCCCATCCGAACAACAACGACGTCATTTCATGTAATTTTAATTCTTGGGTTTTATTTGGAGTTGATTCGCTCGCTTCTTATTCGCCGACCTCTTTCGACGTATAGTTAACGGGGTGCCGTACGTACCGCGAGAGGATCCGACATCATCTCCACGTCAAGAGCAGGAACAGGACCCAGAGCTTGCCAGGCAAGCTTTCCCTCCTTGAACATGTCGAATCCCATATTGGCCACGTTTAATTATTTTGTTTGCAAAATCTTGCATGCTAATTTATTATCACCGATATTTTATGTTAGTGAAGTTATGCCGAATAGATGCATATGCCCTAGGTTTGGAATCCGTCCTTTGTAACCCTAGGACTAGTTAGTCGGCCGAGATCGACCGCAAGGTAGTAGGAATATAAGCAGTAGCTGTGCTTAGACCTGCTCTAGTTAAAACAAGTTTTACAAAGTACGGGAGGGATATGGGATCAAAACCTCGCTCATTTATACGTGCCGAGGAAATCTTTAAAAGGAAATATTTGTGAAAAACCCCGCATGAAATGATGGAGGAATTTTGGATTCGGGCGGGAATGCTAAGGGTGTTATGAGGATGTAGAGTAGCCGGATGCTGCTTGCGGAAGGAATGGTCGGGTAGCCGGTTGCTACCCGTGGAGTTGGTTGGTTATGGAGTCCCGCTCGAATCGGTTAAGGACCGAACCTAAGTGCCGCTGAATCAGTTCCCCCACCGTACGTCCACATGTCCTTTATGGGAAGGACTGGACCTGGTACCTCGTCTAATACCGGAGCCCGGAATCGTGGGAAGTTAGGTTGAAGTGCTAGTGGATCCGTAGAATCCCTAGAGGATCTCCACGAGACTGAGTAGGGGAAAAGCTCTTCATGGGTCTCACCGTATTGTGAGGGTAAAGCTCAGTAGAGTCCTATAAGGTACGTGAAACATGGTCCGACACAAAGGGGGAGAGTCCCATCTCTGTCATTTGAGATGAAGAGGGTCGGGTAGTCCTCCTAGCGAGTCCGGCTCTGGTATGAACACGGGAGAAGGGTCTCGTTGTACAAACTCTGGACACATGCGACCGGTAGCATGCCCAGGGGGAACTACATCTTGTGGGTAAAGCCGTACAACCTATGCAGAGTGTTAAAAACTATTCGAATAGCCGCGTCCTCGGTCATGGACATGAACTGGTAAGGCCACACACTGGTTAGAATATGTTTTGGTTGTGAAAGCTGGGAAAGGGGATTAAGGACGTGGGCATGATGTGTCCACAGGGCGCAATTTACGCTACCCGGATTGGTAGCTAGGAATTGCTGAAGAAAGGCTAGCTACACTGCCGGGGTAGTGTGAGCGGAAGCCGAAAGGGTAAGCGGTGATGAGCGCGGCTATCCCGCGGAGGAAATAAAGGAGAGGTAGCAAGGGCTACCACGGAGGACGATGTGATACGTTGGGATCGTTGTTTTACAAAATTCGCTTTAAATCTATTATTGTTATTTACAATAAAGACTTACATTTCCGCATAACATGAAACCTAGGATAGAGCTCTCCTTTGAAATACCCCTTTGCATGAACTATGCCGTATTATTTTCCCCGAGGGAAAAGCTTGCGAGTACATTCAATGTACTCACCTGGCTTGTTGATTTGGCCAGATGAAGAAAGGAAAGTGGCGCTCTGAGGACGAGGTCAGCGACCACGAGAGCTAGGGCGTTCTCCCCAGTCAGTTGCCTGTGGATAGGCATATTGATGGGCCAATAATCGCGCTTTGTTATTTTCCGCTGCTACTTTTTATTCGGCCAAGCGGTCATGTTGTGAATAAAAGACCATTATGGCCTATTTATGTAAGATATTCGGTATTGTATGAGGATGTTATCAAGTTCTTGTGTGTACCGACTACTGATCCAGGGATCGGTACAGTAAACACGGGAGACGTATCCGGCCCTAAAACCGGGTACGCCACAGCTTGGTATCAGAGCCATACTGACTGTAGGAAACCCTAGCTAGCACGGCCGTTAGATAGGAATCCAAGCAAAGAGTATTTTCATAATCCAAAATAAAAGTTCTAAGAGTAATTTCTAGTATCCTCATCCTTTCTAGTAATCACCTCATCTTGACCAATTTCTGAACATCTATTCTCACCCCAGTTCTGATTTTAAAAATTGCAGATGGCACCTGTAGAGAAATATGGTGAGACTTGTGCCGCCAACACTGGTGGTTATGTTCGACTCCTTAGAGAGGCATTAGTACGCTGTGGAGCCATGACACCCCCAGAATACCATATCTACAAGGAAAAGATTTCGGAAACCCTAACCGAGTATTGGGCAAGAGTTTTCGTCTTTGGAGCAAGACAAGGAGATATTCGCTCATACACATGTGAGGGAGAAAAGAGTTGGTTTTCCACTCAAGCCGTTCATCTAGCCGCCTACAAGGCACTAGGTCAGCTCCGCCATGAGATTCCAGAGCTAGCAACCCTTAGGGCAACCAGGTACCTTCCACAACACCCGCCTGAACCAGAACTGCACGACTACACCCAACCAGAAGGAGAAGAAGACCCTGCAGTGGTGAACATGGCACAATATATTAGGGCCCAAGATTCGCTGATGCACTGCTTCCTGTTGGAGATGAACGAAGTGCGGGAAGAATTAAAACGTACGCAAGGTCTACTAAAACTAGCCACTACCCGCCAGCGAAGGACTGCAAATGCAAGTGAAGCACTTCCAGAACCCCGGGATATTCTCGTCATGAGCGAACCCCAGCCTCCGCCAAAGCGCCATCATGGAAACCCAAGAGCTAGTGAGAACCAGTCAGCTGCAGGCATTTCCCCAATGGTGTATGGAATACCAGGTCCCACGCCATATGGTGGCCTGACAGCTCAGATAAACCCTGAAGAAGAAGAAGAAGACCCCGAGGGGGTTATACCTGCTGAAGATGATGAAGTACGGATCGTGAATTAAACTTGTAGGATTTCTTCGTGCTAGTCGGCTTAAGTTAGCATGTACCCAATAAATGTAGACGCATGGTGTGTGTTCCTGTATGATGTACTGCTACTATGTATGCCATGTGAAGTACGCCACACCCGTAGGTGTTGTTTCGTACTCACACTACTACCTTAAATAAAATGGTGTTCTCTTCTTACCAGGCCGCTCGGGATTCTACCGTCCTAATGGGGAATGGGTCACATGCTTCTGTTCGTGGTGTTGGCACGGTAGATCTAAAGTTTACTTCGGGGAAGATCGTGCGGCTGAAGAACGTGCAACATGTCCCTTCGATGAATAAGAATTTCATTAGTGGTTCCCTTCTCTGTAAAGAAGGGTTTAAGTTGGTGTTTGAGTCCAATAAAGTTGTCGTGTCTAAGTATGGACTTTTTATTGGTAAAGGCTATGAGTGCGGAGGTCTGTTCCGCCTTTCTCTATCAGATTTCTGTAATAAGGTCGTGAACCATGTCTGCTTTAGTGCTAATGAAACTGATGTTTGGCATTCACGACTTTGTCACATTAATTTCGGTTGTATGACGCGGCTTGCTAGTTTGAATTTAATTCTGAAATTCACCGCAGTCAAAGGCTCTAAGTGTCAAGCTTGTGTGCAATCTAAGCAGCCTCGCAAGCCTCATAAGGCTGCGGAGGAAAGAAACTTGGCACCATTGGAGCTCATACATTCAAACCTTTGTGAGATGAATGGTGTGTTGACTAAAGGTGGAAAGAAATATTTCATGACGTTGATTGATGATTCCACTAGATTTTGTTATATATATCTCTTGAAAACGAAAGATGAGGCTCTACACTACTTTAAAATCTATAAGGCAGAAGTTGAAACTCAACTTAAAAGAAAAATCAAAAGGCTTCGGCCAGATCGTGGTGGAGAGTACTTTTTGAATGAGTTCAACCTATTCTGTGAGGAACATGGTATAATCCATGAGAGGACGCCTCCCCATTCACCTCAGTCAAATGGGGTTGCTGAGAGGAAAAACCGCACTCTAACTGATTTGGTTAATGCCATGTTAGACACTGCGGGTTTATCCAAGGCATGGTGGGGGGAGGCGATTTTGACTTCCTGTCATGTTCTAAATAGAGTTCCTACAAAGAATAAGGAGATTACTCCTTTTGAACAGTGGGAAAAGAAAAGATTAACACTCTCTTACCTACGCACTTGGGGTTGCTTGGCCAAAGTAAATGTGCCAATAACCAAGAAGCGTAAGCTTAGACCTAAAACTGTTGATTGTGTATTTCTGGGCTATGTTCATCATGGCATCGGTTATAGATTTCTAGTATTGAAATCTGAAGTACCTGACATGAGAGTCGGTACCATCATGGAGTCTAGAGATGCCACATTCTTTGAGGATACTTTTCCTATGAGAAATATGCCTAGCACTTCTAGTCAGGAGTCTGAGTTAACTCCGGCACCTACCATTCCAATGGATTATCTTGAACATACACATGACGAAAACTATGAGAAGATAGACAATGAAGCTCCTACAAGGAGCAAGAGACAAATGACTTTAAAATCTTTTGGTGATGATTTTATTGTATATCTTGTGGATGACACTCCCAATTCAATTTCAGAAGTTTATGCATCTCCTGATGCAGACTACTGGAAGGAAGCAGTCCGTAGCGAGATGGATTCCATCATGGCTAATGGGACATGGGAGATCACTGATCGTCCTTATGGTTGTAAACCTGTAGGATGTAAGTGGGTGTTCAAGAAAAAGCTTAGGCCTAATGGTACAATTGAAAAGTACAAGACACGGCTTGTGGCCAAGGGTTATACCCAAAAGGAAGGCGAAGATTTCTTTGATACTTACTCACCTGCGGTCAGACTGACCACCATTAGAGTACTACTTTCGCTGGCTGCCTCACACGGTCTTCTCGTTCATCAAATGGACGTTAAGACGGTTTTCCTAAATGGAGAGTTGGACGAGGAAATTTATATGGAACAGCCAGATGGATTCGTAGTAGATGGTCAAAATGGAAAAGTGTGTAAGCTATTAAAATCTTTGTATGGCCTGAAACAAGCACCCAAGCAATGGCATGAGAAGTTCGACAGGACTTTAACGTCTGCTGGGTTCGTTGTTAATGAAGCTGACAAATGTGTGTACTATCGCTATGGTGGGGGCGAAGGAGTTATTCTGTGCTTGTATGTCGACGACATACTGATTTTCGGAACCAACCTCAAGGTGATTGAGGAGGTTAAGACCTTCTTATCTCAGAGTTTTGAGATGAAAGATCTTGGAGTAGCTGATGTTATCTTGAACATCAAGCTATTGAGAGATGATGATGGTGGAATTACATTGCTGCAATCCCACTATGTGGAAAAGGTTCTGAGTCCTTTTGGCTATTCAGATTGCAAACCTTCTCCAACACCTTATGATCCTAGTGTGATCCTTCGCAAGAACCGAAGAATAACTAGATATGAACTGAGATACTCACAAATTATTGGTTCACTTATGTACTTAGCTAGCGCAACCAGACCTGACATCTCATTTGCTATGAGCAAACTGAGTCGTTTTGTTTCCAATCCGGGAGATGATCATTGGCGTACTCTTGAGAGAGTAATGCGCTATCTAAAAGGCACTGTGAGCTATGGTCTTCACTATACCGGGTATCCAAGGGTACTGGAGGGATATAGTGATTCAAATTGGATTTCCGATGCTGATGAGATTAAGGCCACAAGTGGATATGTGTTCACTCATGGAGGTGGCGCTGTTTCGTGGAAGTCTTGCAAGCAGACCATCTAAACGAGGTCAACAATGGAAGCAGAACTCACAGCACTGGATACGGCCACTGTCGAAGCAGAATGGCTTCGTGAGCTCCTAATGGACTTGCCGGTGGTTGAAAAACCAATACCGGCTATTCTAATGAACTGTGATAATCAAACCGTGATTGTTAAAGTGAACAGTTCGAAGGATAACATGAAGTCTTCCAGACATGTGAAGAGAAGATTGAAATCTGTCAGGAAATTGAGAAACTCCGGAGTGATAGCTTTGGATTATGTCCAAACAGCTAAGAATCTGGCAGATCCTTTTACAAAAGGGCTATCAAGAAATGTGATAGACACTGCATCTAGGGAGATGGGTATGAGACCCACGTGAATTACCATGGTGGTAACCCAACCTATGTGATCGAAGATCCCGTGAATTAGGACCTAGGAAAACAAGCTATTGGTTAACTGGAGGAGAGTGACCTACTAACCTACTCCATTGAAGATGCAACACTCTCACAATCTGTATGGCAGGTTGACTTTTGTCTTAATGTGTTATGTGACTTTTACAAACAAAAACGCTGTCCTACAGAGCAGTCATAAAAGAACGCACCTATGTGAGCCTGACTGCTGGTCACAGTCTATGAGATGAGGGTGATCTCTAGCAAGCTCATGAATAGGCCAGGAGTGAGACTTATATGCTCCATCCGCGGGATAGCCTACGACAGTCTAGTACTGGTAGGACATTAAGTGAAACTTGTTCACGTAAAACTGACAATTCAAGGCATAGTCCATTGTTCAGTTGTGAGCAAGCGTATCTTTATGTTCTAGGTGGATGTTCAACCTTAATCGGTCTCCACTGAAAACACTGGTATATCAAAGCAGTGTATTGGAACGAATGGCAATCAAATGTGCCTCCGAGATCTGGTGGGGGATTGTTAGAATTAATGGGCATAAAGCCCATGTTCCAATTAATTCCTGGAAAAATCTCAAAGGCCCATTTGGTTGGATGGCATGAGTGAAAGTTTAGTCCCATATTGCTAGTGGAGGTGGAGGGAGACCAACTTATAAGGAGTTGTGTTGTCCACCTCCTTGAGGCTTGGGAAGAGGACTAGTTCACGCGCACTCCTCCTCCGCCGCCCGCCTCGCCATGTCCGCGCGTGCGCGCGCGTCGTGTTTCGTGATCTAGCCGAGCCGAGCTAGATTTGTGCGTGAATTTTTTGTCACTCGGGACAGAGTTTTTGCACAAGTTGTTAACGGACGTGTTACCCGTGCTTATCGGATTGTGGGACTGTTACCGACTCGAACGTGGAGTCGTGTAGTTCCACGTCCTAACCCCGCGGCTATATGAGGAGGAGCAGCAACCCTAGCCGTCACGCTTAGATTGCATCTGCTTCCTCGTGCGCACACTTTCCACCGCCGTCGCCGTCTCCGTTCCTTTTGCTGCCGCTGTCTTCAGGTTTTCCCATCCCGGCGACCACGTACATGGCCGTACGGGAGAGCAGGCCTCCGGAACCCCGCCTCTCGAGAACCTGTACCGGGTGAGGGGCGATAAGGTTTTTGGGGAGCGTCTCGGCGCGACTGCTCGCTGCTTCCTCAGCGTCGGACGACTACTTCGGCTACGATCGACGACTGCACGGCTGCCTCGACTGCTTCCTCGTCGTCGGGCGACTGCTTCGACTACGAGGACTTCATCGCCATGGCTACTGACGCCAACACTGGATCGTTCGCTGCGGCTATTCCCACGTATGTGCTCCTAAGCCTTCTGTGGTTCTGTTTTGCTTTTGATGCAACTGAGATAGACATGCTAGCCTGCTGTTTAGTTTTGAGTTGCATGCCTAGTTCGCCTGAGTTGGTTTATCTCATTTGCGCATGTGTTATGATGCTTTTCTGGATTAGATTAATTCGAAAATTGCTAATATCTTCAACATCTTTGTTATCAATGGTGGTACGTACGTGTGTTTCTACGCACGCATGCATGCATTACTATTAGATTGTTTCTTGAATTCCCCGAATCGTTAAATGTTTTGATGCATGGTAACACAGCTGCTCGGGTGGAGTCTGCTAGGGGCACCATTAGCACTGGTACAGCCTGTTCGTGTTCGGCGATTCGTTCGCGGACAACGGGAACCTCCCAAAAAGAGAACAAGCAAGCGAGTGGTCACGTCAATGGTATTATCCCTACGGCTTATCTTACACCAGTGATGATGGATCAGGTCTGAGATCTACTCCAACCGGGCGCTTCTCCGACAGTATGGTTCAATCCGATTTCGTCGGTACGATATATAATCTCAGCTATTTTTAGATGGATCCATTGCACTAAGCGAGCTGCCTAGTGTTTACTCATGCATATGTCATGTACTTATGTATCCATTGTGTATCCTAATTTAGTTTTCGCTCGGTACTTGCAGCAAAGATCCTGGGGTGGCATGAAAGCCCTCCAGCGTACGAGTACACGGGGAATATCGTATGCGACTATTCCGACATGAACTTCGCCGTCGGCGGCTCGGGCGTGCACGAGGTGCCGTAAGGGGTGCCGACCCTCGGCATGCAGGTTGACAATTTCGAGAGGCTGATCAACCAAGGAGTCATTACAAGCGCGCATCTCAGCAACTCCGTCGCGCTCGTCGCTGTCTCCGGCAACGACTATGCACGTGTCGGCGTCGCCCAGACGAGCAGCTTCAGTGACGTCAGTGCTAGTGAACTGAGATTGATTAATTGATCTGTCTACATGGATCTTACTAACTTGTCTTGCATGCATGCGTGCAGATCACTAGTCTTATCGCGAACGTGACTACTGAGATGGTGGCGAATGTGGAGCGGCTACAAGCGCTCGGGGTGAAGAAGGTGTTGGTGAACAACCTGCACCCCATGGGCTGCACGCCGTCGCAAACCAGGGCGACCAAGTACGCCGCATGCGACGACGGAGGCAACATGGGCACGTCTGTCCACAACAATAACCTGCAACAGCTGCTGGGCGAAAAGGAAAACGTCTTCATAGTCGACCTCAACGTTGCCTTTACCAACATCGTCAATCACGCCAACGGTATACATGCAAATCAGTAGTCACAGATGAGATTTCTTATACATATATATGCACTCAGACAACAATTTGCTTGCTTGAACTATATATATGGTTTTGACATTGTACCTACATGCATGCAGGTGAAGAAGAATCGGAGCTGTCGGAGCAGTTCAAGCACAAGTTGGTGCCGTGCTGCCCGAGCATTGATCCCAAGGGGTACTGTGGGCAGGTGGGTGAGTCATCGGAGAACTCAAGGGGATGGGAGTACCTCTACTACCTATGCGACAAGCCCGAGGAGCGCTTCTACTGGGACGATATGCACCCGACGCATGCTGGTTGGGCGGCCGTCATGAAGCAGCTCGAGGATCCCATCAAGGAATTCCTCGCTCAGGGCTAAGATATAGCCATGCGCGCATGTGTGCATGCCTATCGATATCATAGTTGCGTCAGTTAGGTTAGGAAGGTTTTTTGGTGATAGATTAGTGCCATATCTATTTGTTAGCTAGCCACGAGTATTTAGGAAGCAATTTGTAATGAGCCGCGGCGGTTCAGTCCGGCCCGGCGCGGTGGCCGGCGCTGCGTGAGATGCCGCAGATAGCAGAAGAATTCTACAAGGTGTTTTGGTTCGTAGATTTTGCGGCGTAATCCGATTACATGGAAACCAATCCAGTTACTTCTTGTTGGTTCAGGTAAAGCCGTAATCGCATACCACGTAATCGGATGATATGCCAGTGCAAAGTTCAATCCACCTCAAATCCAGCGTAATCAGTTCCAATACCGGAGTCCAGCCGAGCGATCTCCTCCACGTCTCCTCATGGCACGCTCCCAAATCCTTTGCCTCCTTTGGTGGCCAGAGTCTCGCTCAACTTACGAATTCACGGTGGAAACAATAACGCACGTAAGGTGTTTGCTGTATTGTCTACCCTAGAACTTGATGAACGCACTCCACAGAAAACAGAGGAAACCAGTGTGTTTTTGCAGCACGGCGCAACGCGCCTTCTTTTTGGTCTTTTCTATTTATATCTCCGCAACAGATGCAAAGATTGAGTGCATGAGGAATACACGATCGGCTATGCGCACGATCCCAACTGAACCAAGCTAAACTCACGCCACGACTCAGTCCGGTTTGACCCTGCCAAAGGTTTCATCCTCATGTTTATCACTTACGTGCACACATGCACACACACACACTTATTCGGTACAGGAACGGCTGACAACAAGATTACATACTCACATTCTCCCCCTCAATCTTGTTGAACATTCTTGATGTCCACCAAGCCCGCCTTCTCTCGAAGCTCCAAAAACTTCACTCGACCTAGCGGTTTGGTTAAGAGGTCTGCAATCTGTTCTCCTGTTGCGACATAGCTCACCCCGATCTGACCTGCCTGCACACATTCACGGATGTAATGATACCGTGTTTCAATGCGTTTACTCCGATCATGATGGACAAGGTTGTAACACAGTGAAATTGCTGATTTATTGTCAACTTTAAGCTCCGCCTGGCCTTCTCCTCGTCCCCTCAGTTCTCAAGTAACCGAGCTAACCATACTCCTTGACAAGCAGTTGTTGCCGCGGCAATGTATTCAGTTTCACAGGACGACATGGCAATAACTTTCTGCTTCTGAGAGAGCCATGTAACTGGACTTGCACCAAGGAAAAATAAGACATCAATAGTGCTCTTCCTGTCATCAATATCTCCAGCATGATCACTATCACTGTACCCAAACAGGCGACGCTCTGCATTCTGTTGTCGCTGGTAAAAACATCCAAGGTTCAGAGTTCCTCGACATACCTCAATATTTGCTTCACTGCCGCCATATGCTGTGTTGTAGGTTTCTCCATATATCGACTGACAATACCAACAGAATATGAGAGGTCTGGTCTTGTGTTCACAAGGTACCTAAGGCTACCCACAATGCTTTTGAAATATGTTGGATCCACCTCTTCTTCCTCACCAGCTTTGCTCAATTTCAGCATCTGCTCCATAGGGGTGTGACTGGAGTTACAATCTGCCATGCCGGTTTTCTCAAGAATTTTCATCCCATAACCAGCTTGACTAAAGGTGATGCCCTTGTTGGTCTGATTCATTTCAATCCCTAGATAATAGGGTAATAAACCCAAGTCGCTCATGCTGAACAAATCTAGCATTTGGCCCTTGATTCTTTTTACCTCCTTCTCATCTGATCCTGTAATAATCAGATCATCAACATACACACCGACAAGTAATCTGGTGTCTCCAGTACTCCTCATGTACACCGCATGCTCCACTGGACTTCTACAAAATCCCAATGATAGTAGACTCTGGTCCAGCTTGGTGTTCCAGGCTCTTGGAGCTTGCCGTAACCCATACAAAGCTTTCCTGAGTTTCAGTACTTTGTGTTCATTCCCACTCTCAACAAAACCAGGAGGCTGAGCAACATATACTTCCTCCTTCAAGTCACCGTTCAGAAAAGCTGATTTCACATCCATGTGATGAACACCCCAGCCTTCTTGTGCCGCCAATGCAATGAGCAATCTCACTGTTTTAAGCCGAGCTACAGGTGCAAACACTTCATCAAAATCGATCCCCTGACGCTGCACATACCCCTTAGCCGCAAGACTGGCTTTGTGGCGCACAACATTTCCTGCAGCATCCTTTTTCAATTTATACACCCACTTCAACCCAATTGGCTTCACATCAGCTGGCAGAGACACTAAGTCCCAAGTATCATTTTCTCCAATGGAATTTAGCTCTTCTTCCATGGCTTTCTTCCATGCTTCATGCTTTAGAGCCTCATTGTAATGAGTCGGTTCCTTAGCACCTAGCATACACAACTCCAGATTCAGTACATGATCGAAATCCATTGGACTCCAGCTTGGTGTTGTAGCATCATACAGGTCATCAAGGCTTCTAGTTTTCACTGCTATCTCGGGCGTTTCTGGAGCTGGATTCACTGTAGATGTTGCGCCACCATCTAGTGAGTTTTGTGCTTCAGGCATCATGCCTGGTGACCCAACTTCAGATTCCTGTGCTGGCGTGCCTGGTTCCCTGTATGCAGCTTCACTAGCAGACTGCACATTCTCTGTGGGATTCATTGCTTCAGGTTCAGTGTGAACCATGAACCAATCTCCATCAGTGTTGTCCACTCGATCATCCACACCATCCCAGTTCCAGCCTTTTGATTCCTCAAAAACAACATCCCGAGATACACACACTCGCCCTGTTTCTGGATTATACATCCTATAAGCTTTTGAGCCTCTTTCATATCCAATCAGCACCATTGGCACACTTCTGTCTGCAAGCTTGCCACCTGACGGGCCTGTTACTTTGACATGAGCTAAACAACCAAAAGTGCGCAAATGGTCAACACTAGGTTTTTTCCCATGCCATGCTTCATATGGTGTCATTCCAGCAACACTTTTTGTTGGAGAGCGATTCAACAGATAGATCACAGTAGCAACTGCCTCCCCCTAGCAACAACCCGGCATTCCTTGGCCCTTTAGTAGACATCGTGCCATAGCAACCACAGTTTGATTGTGCCTTTAAACAACTCCATTCTGCTGTGGGCTATAAGGTGCAGTGAGCTGTCGCTTGATGCCATGATCTTCACAGAAAGAGCTGAACTCATTTGATGTGAATTCACCTCCCCGATCACTTCTCAGTGCCTTCAGCTTCAGTCCACTCTCCAGTTCTGCTGCTGCCCTGAACTTTTGGAAAGCAACAAATGCCTGATCTTTGGTTTTCAGCAAAACTGCCCACACGAAGCGACTGCAGTCATCCACTACAGGTCTGTATGCACTAGTTCAAGACACTTCCCTGCTCTGTATGTTGCCTGTTTGGGAAAAGGTAAATGACGCTGCTTACCAATTAGGTAGCCGTCACAAACCTTGTCTTTCTGACCGACCAGAGGAAGCCCATCCACCATTCCATGTTGTGCCAATGACCTCAATGCATCAAAGTTTTAAATGCCCATACCGAGCATGCCACAACCAGGCAGTATCACTGATAGAGGAAAGCAAACACACCGGCATACCTAGGTTTAAATTCAGCACATACAACCTATTTCTGCTCCTTGGCACCCTTACCAACAATTTACGCCCTTGATCAAAGATTTGCAGGTACCCGTCCTCTAATGTGATCTTACATCCATTCTCTTCTAATTGACCAAGACTAATGATATTACTTCTTAACTTGGGAATGTAATAAACATCAGTTAAGCCTCTGTGAGCCCCATCGCTAGCTGTAATTAACACAGTACCCCTACCTTCTATCTCAACCAAGGAACCATCACCAAACTTGACTACACCAGTTACTGTTTTGTCAAGACTAGTGAACATTGTCCTAGAGCCTGTCATATGATTACTAGCTCCGGTGTCTAAGTACCAAATCTTAGTGTCATACCTCTCATCAGTTCCCAGTTTCGGCTTCACCTTTTCTTCATTGAGAAACACCTTGCCCTTCACTTCTGCTGAATCGCACGCAATGATGCAGGTTTCAGACAGCAACAGAGCAGGTTCGTCATTCTGCTTCTCAGCCATCATGGCCTTTTCTTGCTTTTTATTTTTCGGTCTCGTGCATTCCTTCGAAAAATGCCCTTTTTCCCCACAATTATAGCACCTGAATTTTTTCTTTCCTTTTAATTCAAACTTGGTACCTGAAGGTTGATCGTCGCCTCTTCCATGGCCATTGCCACGGTCAGCACCTCCCTTTGCACCTCCAACTGAACTCTCACCGCCGCCCCCCGCCCTTCTTGGATGAGTACACCTCCCACAGCTTCTTGGACAGCATCAGGTGCTGCCCTTCAATGGGATCACCAAACTACAGACGGACGCGCTCCTCATGCGTGCCTTGAATCGCCCGAATAGGTCCTCGACTGTCAGCGTCTTCAAGTCGACGCACTGCTCTAGCGAGGTCACAAGATGCATGAACCTCTCCGGTGCCGCCTGAAGTATCTTCTGGACCACGGTGAGTTCCTTCCCCTCGTCGCCAAGCGCACGAATGGGCGAGACCATCTTATTCAGCCGCGTCGTGAACTGTCCACGGGCTCCGCATCCCCCATCTCCAGTGCCTCGAACGCCTTGCGCAGCGTCTAGAGGTTGGTTTCGCGAACGCGGTCGTGCCCGACGTGCACAGCCTTGATGGAATCCCACGCTGCCTTCGCCGTGTCCTTCCCGGCGAGTGACGCGAGCATGTCCTCCGGCATGCCCTGGTAGATGGCGAGCAACACGTCACGGTCCATCTCAAACCCGATATCCTCGAAGTGGACCGCCGCCCACATCCCGGCCGACTGCATCGCCACCTACATCTGCATCGACCAGAGCGTGTAATTGGTGCGCGTGAGCTGCGAGTAGTTGATAGGGCCTCGAGGCCTCCCAGTCGCCGCCGCAACTGGGATCACCGCCGTCGATTTCTCCGCCCCTCCATCAACCTTCTTCCCCTTCAACGCTGCCAACTCGGCTTTCGCCACTTCCGCCTCCGCTCTTGCCGCCTTCACTTCGGCTAGCACTTGCTCCGCCGCCTTAAACACCTCCTCTGCCGTCTGGGTCATCGCCGCCGATCAACACCGTCGGCTCTGATACCAAATGTTGGCCAGAGTCTCACTCAACTTACGAATTCACAGTGGAAACAATAACGCACACAAGGTGTTTGTTGTATTGTCTACCCTAGAACTTGATGAACGCACTCCACAGAAAACAGAGGAAACCAGAGTGTTTTTGCAGCACGGCGCAACGCGCCTTCTTTTTGGTCTTTTCTATTTATATCTTCGCAACGGATGCAAAGATTGAGTGCATGAGGAATACACGATCGGCTATGCGCACGATCCCAACTGAACCAAGCTAAACTCATGCCATGACTCAGTCTAGTTTGACCTTGCTAAACGTTTCACCCTCATGTTTATCACCTATGTGCACACATGCACACACACAGAGACACACGCACACACACACACACACACACACACACTTATTCGGTACAGGAATGGCTGACAACAAGATTACATACTCACATCCTTCCTCGTCAGCTCATGGCAATCCCGCAGCCAGCCACTGCCTCCTGCCCTAACTCCTCTCCCATTCTTCCTCCCAGCGGCATATCCTTCTAATCTCTCCTGACTACCGGTTGAGGACGTCCATGAGCTTCTCCACCGCATCGTCCATGGAGGCATCTCTCGAGGACCCTGGCAAGAAGGCCTGCGTCGCCATCGCAGGAGGCCTCATGGTTCACGATCGATCGAGGTGGACGGCGGCTCGCTGCGCCATGGATGTTGAAAATAATTTTGCTTGGCAGTCTAGAGTCTGGACATGTCGTGGTCGAGTCCGAGCCAATGGTAAAACTACCAAGTTGTATTAGATCATGAGTTGTGTTCGAGTCACGCATGACTGAGGACTAATCTGTGATGAATTGTATAGCGTGTTAGTCATCGACTCTTGTAATTTGGTTATCTGTAAATAAAAGAGAAAAGGCCCAGAGAAGAGCATGGGTTGAAAAAGAAAAACTCCTCGTGTTGACGCGTGTGTTGCGTTTTTGATTTCGAGCTCCATCGAGTTGTCGAGCAAGTGCTGTTCTGATTTTGGGGCTAAACCAACTAGTGGTATCAAAGCTTTGTTCAAGGTCATCTGGTGGAAATCGACACATCGAAGACATTGGTAGGCACGACGACCGAGATGATCGCTGTGAAGGAGGAAAGCGTGTCTTTCCTTTATCTGATACCGACAAAGAGTAACTACTCAATATGGGCAATCAAGATGAGCGCATTGATGCGCGCATAAGAAATTTGAGATGCGGTGGAGCTAGATGATTTAAGCAAGGTTGTCGATGAGAGGAAGGATCAGGTGGCACTGGCGGCCATCTAGCAAAGCATCCACGAAGACAAGCTTGTTATGATCACCAAAAAGTAGATAGTTGTGGAGGCATTAAATACGATGCACCTAGGAAACGATTGCATCAAGGAGGCGACGATGCAAACCCTCAAATCCAAGTTTAACAAATTACAGATGAAAGAGTCAGAATTAGTCAATGATTTCGCTCTGAGGCTGACGATCATCGCCAACAGCATACGAGGAAACATATGTCGTGAATAAATTATTTCGAGCCATGCCTCAAAGTTTCTCCACGTCGCATCTGCTATAGAGCAATTTGGTTATCTCAAAACAATAACAGTGGAGGAGGTCATTGGAAGGTTAAAGGCTCATGAGGAACGGTTGCGAGGCTATGGCGATAACGATGAAGATCATCTCTTGTTGACAAGATCAAAGTGGATAGCAAGAGAGCATGGATGCCGCTGTGACAAATCCATGATTTGATGCTATAATTGTCAGGAGTATGGGTACTGTTGGAGGGGGGTTTCCGCGCTTCCCCGGATCGACACTGTTCAGAATCACTGCAACACTATTAGGGTTCTCATCTGCGCTCTCCGCGACAAAGCTGTCTCCGACGCGTCCACGCGCTCTTCGTCGTCAGGGCTGTCTCCGACGAGCCCGCCCTCCGTCGTCAAGGCTGTCTCCAACGAGCCCGGTCGCCGCGTCAGGGCTGTCTCCGACGAGCCCGCTCTCCGTGTCGGGACCCCGCGTCAGGGTTATCTCCAAC
This sequence comes from Stipa capillata, assembly GCA_019208055.1. Classification (NCBI taxonomy): domain Eukaryota; kingdom Viridiplantae; phylum Streptophyta; class Magnoliopsida; order Poales; family Poaceae; genus Stipa; species Stipa capillata. The sequence goes on from JAGXJF010001886.1 coordinate 285,454, forward strand.
GAGCCCGCGCTCCGCGTCAGGGCTGTCCCCGACGAGTCCGCGCTCCGTCGTCGGCGCTGTCTCCGACGAGTCCATACGCGAGGCCATCACGTTCTCCAAGAAGATTCTCCCGAAGATGCTCGAGAATATTCTCCTAGGATTCCTTAGGAGTGGGCAAATGACCATAATGCCCTTGTAAATTCCCTCTCATGTGAGGGCAAAATTGTAATCTTCCATTTTTCATTCTCAAACCCTATAAATACCCCCAGGGGGTGGAGAGAGGGGGATCCCTTTTTCATTTTCCCTATTTGTAAGCTCTCTTTTCTTGCCCTAATACAAACACCGAATTACTTCGTCGACCGTCTCGTGCGTTCGCGCTCTCGCTCGTTTGCCCCTCTCGCACGCCCGGAGGTCGCTATAGCCGACCGGGGGTGCCACAAATTCACTGTCTAGACTTGTATCTACGACAGGTACTACTCACGAGAGTGTTGTAAACCGAAGGAGAGGAGGAGGCGCGTCTCACATTGACGGATACTGAGAATGAACAGGTACTACTCTCACGGTGACATAGCAGCAATGAGGTTAAAGGTCGTGTTTTAGTGTTATTTTTATTAAATTTATATGAGCATAATACCTAGATATGGCTAGTATATGTGTATATGTAGGTTGAGTTAAAATTGTCTATGCATGTATCAATGAAAATTGAGTTTAGCGTACAGTACGACGAGAGAGACGCATGCTGTTCCGAATGGACGAAAAGGCGCAGGCTCGTCAGCGCGAGGGAGACGTGGAAATGGAAGATCTCTTCCCGGGCCTTCATTAAGGCTAGACATAAAGCTCGAGGCTTGTAGCTCGGCTCGGGCTCGGCTCGGCTCGGCTCAGGCTCGGCTCGGCTCGGAGGTGCAATGAGCCGAGCCCGAGCCTCCTCCTCGGCTCATAAAGCTCGGCGAGCCGAGCCAAAAAGCTCGCGAGCCGCTCGGAGGCTCGTTTGGGCTCGTTGCATAAAAAAATTTGGGCATGACCTTTGCTAAAAAACTGACAATCCACATACATATATTGAACAATTATACAATAAACAAGCACATAGAACATAAAAAGTGATGCAATCAATATATCAATAAGTCTCAAGTTATCAACAATAACATTCAAACATGCACCAACTACCAAGTCCATGTCCAATAAGTTATCAAATGCCCAAATACCACATTCCCATGGGTTACACACATGCTATATGGGTTGGCTCACTGATCATTGCTGCATGTACGTAGAAATCAATGAACAACTAATGTCAATTATAGTTTATGTTCTTATCAGGTTCTCAAAACATCTATATGTGAATTATATAGGCATATAAGCAAACCAAAACTTAGTGTAGAATCTGTTCGTTCTCGGATTAATAACCTAACACATGTATATACTAAAACAGCGATCATCTGAAATCGAATTTAGTATCTGTTCTTCACATTTTTGAGCATGCACACTTTATCTGTATATTATAGTCATGAGAGATAATACATCCTTCAGGCATAGTATGGGCATCGTGTATCATGTCCAACCTAAGCTACCAAAGCAATTTTGGTCATATGCACATGATAACCCAGGAAAGCTAAGTATCATGGTAACAAAACTATGTTCATAGAACCAAGCCATAGCCATAACAAATTGTTGAGGAAATTGCTAAGAAATTCAGAATCGAGCATGAACATTTATACACCGAGGTGACCGACCAGCAGAAGGCAGCGCGACGTGCGAACTCGAGGAGCTTGAAGCGGCGGCACACGCCGGTGGGGGTCTGCAGTCGGAGGAGAGCTCGATGGAGGGGGAGGGCTTTGATGGCTTGCGTCCGAGGCTGACATCGGAGGCGACGTCGCTGGCGACGGAGCTCCAAGGCGACGGCGCACGATGTGGTGGCACGGAAGGAAAGGGCCGGCGGTGGAGTGGCGCTGATGGTGGGAGATGGGAGGCCGGCGGCGAGCTTGGAGAAAAGGGAAGCCGGCGGAGGACTTCGGTGGTGGTGATGCGGAGCGGTGCGCGAGGCGGGGATGCGGGTCGGCCGCCGGCCGAGGAAGGGGACGAGCGGGGCGGCTCGGCCAGGGGAAGGAGTGGCGGCAACGGTGGCTGTAGAGGGGGAGGATCGGTGGCGGCCGGCTGTGGGGAGGGAGGAGGAGTGGCGGCGGCGGTCCGGCGAGCGAGGCCGACGACCCTAACCCTAGACGGCGGCGCGGCGTGGGGTTGAGCAGAGCTGCGGGCAAATGATCGGGAGAGTTCGGGACGGGGGATTTAGGGGCAGGCGCTGGCTGGCTCACGAGCTCCTACGAGCCGGCTCGAGCCGGCAACGAGCCCGAGCCGAGCCCAACTTTTGGCTCGCAGCAGGACACGAGCCGAGCCGAGCCGGCTCGCCCGGCTCGGCTCGTGTCCAGCCTTAGCCTTCATGGAGCGCAGGAGGAGGCCGCACCATTTGGCGTTTCTAGACACCGTCTTTTTGAGTAAACTATTTTGCTACCGGACGTGACAGACAAGTGGGCCCGGACATTATTCTTGCCCCACCTCGCAGGCAAAGTGGCTCATACGGTACTTTTTCTGGGGTAGCTTTTACAATTTTCAGGTGACCCTGGAATTCAAACCTACTCCACCCATGACGTTGGCACCCCACACGACGTGGCCCCAGGTGTCATCCACGTTGCAGCGCCGCTCCTTCGACACACCACCGCCTTCCCTCACTGACAGATTGCCCACTACGTACCTAATTGGGCCCGCATGCAGAGACTCAAATCAGGAGGCGGGTCGATCTACCCGCATCTCCATGGCCGGCTGAGGAATGACGTCAACACCCCCACCTCCTCACCTGGTTTCCAATACCACTGACTCTTCTCCCCCATCTCCTCCTCGCCGGCCGCATCAGTTGCTCACCTAACCCCACCGCCGCTCCACCATGGCCGGTTCCGACGACGAATCGGCCCCGCTGCCGCCGATCCACCACCTGCCTCCGGACGCGCTCCACAACGTGCTCCTCCGCCTCCCGCTGCGCGACGCGGTCGTCTGCCGCCCGGTCTCGCGCCTCTTCCACGAGACCCTCTCCTCCCAGTTCCTCGCCTTCCTCCCCGCCCTCCGCCTACTCCTTCTCCGCCACCCGCGCCCGGACGGCGGCGGCTGCCTCCACGCCTTCGACCCAGAGCGCCGCCACTGGCTCCGCCTCCCCTTCACCTCCTTCCTCCCCCATCAGTCCTTCTCCCCCGTCGCTTCCTCCCCGTCCCTCCTCTACCTCTGGATCGAGACCGCGGCTGCTTCGCCTTCACCTCCGTCTCTCCCCTCGTCGTCCTCCTCGTCGTCCACCGCCGCCCACCCGGCCAAAGCGCTTGCCGTCTGCAATCCCTTCGCTGGCACGTACCGCCTCCTGCCCCCACTCGGATCCGCCTGGGCGCGCCACGGCACCGTCCTCGCGGGCCCGGGCGGCGTCGTGCTGGTCCTCACGGAGCTCGCCGCGCTCTCCTACACCCCGTCCGGATCTGGCAAGTGGATGAAGCATCCCCTGTCGCTCCCGTCCAAGCCGCGGAGTCCCATACTGGCCGCCGGTGCTGGTGCCGTCTTCGCGCTCTGCGACGTGGGCACCCCGTGGCGCAGCCAGTGGAAGCTCTTCTCCTGCCCGCTTGCTATGCTCACCGGTGGCTGGGCGCCGGTGGAGCGTGCCGCGTGGGGCGATGTCTTCGAGATCCTGAAGCGCCCTCGCCTCCTGGCTGGTGCCGGCGGCCATCGCGTCCTTATGATAGGTGGTCTAAGGTCGTCGTTCGCCATAGATGCGCCGTGCTCCACGGTGCTCATCCTCCGGCTAGATCTGGTCACTATGGAGTGGGACGAAGCTGGGCGCATGCCGCCCAATATGTATCGTTGCTTCACTGGCCTATGTGAGGCTGCTGCACAGGGAAGCGCCATGCCCACCCCAGCTGCCGGCGGCAACAATAAGGTTAAGGTGTTTGGGGGTGATGGGAAGGTGTGGTTTGCGGGAAAGCGTGTCCGTGGGAAGCTGGCAATGTGGGAGGAGGACGAGGTAGGGAGCAGCGGTGGCAAGTGGGACTGGGTGGATGGTGTTCCTGGATACGGCGATGGTGTATACCGTGGCTTTGTGTTTGATGGTGGGTTCACAGCAATGCCTTGAGGGAGGCTGGTGAAAACCATATCTCAGACCGGTGCGTGACTAAATGTGCTCAACTTAAGATTTTTAGTTGATCTGGGACATCTATCTACTGCATGCAGGGGGATTGATATCTCCATACATTTTATTTACAGTGTACTTGGTTCCTAGCTTCATGAAATACTTCCAATTGTTGTACTTGATTAATATGAAATGTTTTAAAGATCTGTCGTTGTTCTTTGTTTCAGACAATAAAATGCTGTAGAACTTTCTTTGTTTAAATGATAAACAGTCGTGTCTATAGGAACAAACTTTAGAGTGGTGAACTGGTAACTGGTCTGATTATTTTGCATGTGACGTGGCCACATTTTCATGGTAACTTGATATATAAATCCTGTCCATCGGATGATTGCTTGAACTTCAGTAGGGTTAACTCTGCCTTTAAGCAAAAGATCTAACCACCATTTCTGAAGTGGCGGGTTACTGGGTGTTGGTGATGGCATCTATACTTGAGGATTTAGAATGGTTTCAGCTAATGCTGCTGCTGTAGACCTTTAAGTTCTGCGATCCCCATTTTTGTTACCCATGTCTCGTCTAGGTTCCCTTGATAGCATTCTTATAAAGTCTTGCTTCAACTATGATTTGACTTCCGTTTGATTCACAATATCAAAAGATATGAAAAATTAAGGCAGTTAGTCCTTACTGTCTGCATGGATTGGGGAACCCCACCACATATAGAGTAACTGGATATAGCTGTGCCCAAATTCAATTTCACTACTTTGATGGAGTTGCAACAGTGGCAGCATACGTTTCAGGTATTGGAGGTAGATGCCCAACAGTAGTTCAAAACTTACCTGTAGAGTTCCCCAGTAGACTTAATTTCTGGGTCTAACTGTCAGCACTAGCTCTTATTTGAGAGTATGAATTGCTGCTCTTCCAGCTTTAGATTATTGTTTGAGAAGTGCTTCTATATGCATAACTGATATTTTGTTTTCCTAGTGCATGATAGGTAATCTCCTATTAATATGAGCCTTAATTCCAAACTGAACATGATACACAATCTTGTTGGGCCTCTAAACTCCTAAGTGCTATTTATTCTGACTACAGATGTGCTCTTGTAGTACTCTGTGTGAACAATCTTTCTGTACGGTCAAGGATATGAGAACTGGGCGATAGGCCAGTGGTGGGAGCTCAGTGGCGTCTCCTTGCCGACCTGGGTTCGACCCCTGTGGGCGGATTAAATCTCGTTGATTCATTTTGCGGGGCGAATAAACCTGCGTATCTCATTGTCTTCTTCTTAATAGTGTGTCGGGGGTGCTAGTACCCTCAGTCTCATTATTTTTAGTAGAGTCAAGGATATTTCAGCAAAATATAGCACGTTTATATTTTCTCATTGGGATATATTACTGCTAAAAAAGATTTAAGCATTTAGGTACTCTAAGCCCACTGGCGCGTGTATATTGCTTGTCTAATCATCAACAGTAACCATATAGATTACATCGTATGTTATGGATTGATGTCTGTCAATACAACCATGTTCGCCAAACTCTGTGTGCATATGAATACAAAATTTTTTTTTGTGGTAATCGTAACTAATAAATTTGTTGGAAAGCTCCTTTGAAAGAGTTTGTAGTCATATAATTGACGGCATGTACTTATCTGCTCTTGCCTATTGACAGGGGACTTCCTAGCTCCAATTTTTAGAAAGTCAATAGTTGATCCTAGATAAAAGTATAAATGAGGGTAGATGTGCACTAAATATGAACTACATGAAGGCGAACTCTCTAGAAAAATTGAAGTTGCATTGAATTTAGAAGTGAAGTAAGAAAGCCCGTTTGCTAAGGACTTTGACAGTTCACGATCATAAAACTTAGGTGGTATTACACATGACAAAAGTGGCTAACAACAGCGTGACGTGGTGGTTTAATAATTTTGTTTGGTTAGCACATTATTTTTAGTTATTCACCCTTGAATTGATTGTCAGATTTTTAGGATGTATAACATTTGTGCTGTTGAAATTCATTACAGATTATAATTACTGTCTATTATTGCACCTTTTACTTGTGAGTCTGTCTCTTTAGTAAATCTTGGTTCATGTGTGTTTACAATATATAAAATAGTATGATGGAGTTTAAGTGATAAAAATCTTCTGAAATGAAAGCCATGTGCATGTCTCAAACTGTCATGCAGTTCATCATTTGCACTGCTAGAAGCCTATCACCTGAATATGAAACTTCAAAAAAGATGTATGCAAATGAAACTCGTGAAAATGTGTCTGATTTATGTGTGCTATTACATTTTCTTGCTACCTATTGTTAGGTATTCATGCGCAGCTTAACTACGTTTCCCTTATATTGGTTTTTGCCAAATTTCACCAGATTTGGGGCTGCGAGAGAGCCTTTGAGCTTGTGATTTCTGTACTATTTCTCCTGGTTGCTCCCTTGAGTATTTAATTTCTGTTACCAGATTATTTGGTGAGTAATCTGAAATATCAATGTAGTGCTATGACTTTTGTGAGCCAGCATTTTTCATTCCTCTTTATTTAGATCATTCCTCTTCTTTAGACTAAAATCCCAAAGCCCAGTTTTGTCAGAAAAGCTAAGATGTGAAGTCTGCTGATACCAGCTTAGTAGCTTACAATAATGGGGTGCAGGTTAATTCCTTGCTGTTTCTGAATGCTCATGTTTAGTTGGGAACTAAGCTCCTTTAGATCTGAAATATATGGATTAGTAGATTTAGTTTCATCTGAACAATAACATGCTCCTAGTCCTATTTAATTATTAAAGCTCTGCAAGTTTGATAATTGTGAGGAAGCCCTTTCAGTTTATGTAAGATGAATGTACACTTGTATGTTCATACTGTGCAATCTCTGACACTTATCATGTTTCGTGCATTTTAGCACATAATATCTTGATGATAAATTAGCATGCTGTTGCTTTTTCAAGCTAAATGATTTTTCAACTGCACATTAGAAAGTTACGCCCTTTCCTAGCACATGCCAATTATTTCTGAAGTCTTCTGGGTACATTAAATTTTGAAATTTCTTTTTTTGGTTGCAATTATGATTGTGTGACATACAAAGCTATACATCTCCTGTCTCTTTGTTGGTCAACTATATCTAGAAACTGGCCACGGGGGAGCAGCGTAGCGACATTTCTTTCCATTTTTGGGGCCCTCTTCCTTTTTTCTGGGGGTATTTTCTCATAAAAACTTGTTTTAGTAGTATGCTGTTAGCTTACTGGTCAATTATTTACGAACTTCTTGCAGTTGAGGGTGGCAGGGAAATCTTTGTCAATCTCAACTCCCGATCTTTCTATAATTAGTTACTCCCATCTATGTGACGAGATCAACACCGAATTATGTAAGCACCATAGTAATGTTTGTATAAAAAAATGGATGCGAACATATGTAAGCAAATAACATTTCAAAGTCACTACTGTGTTTGCAATCACGATGTTCTATCATTTTTCTTTCCTGTGTCAGGCTTGACTTTGTTGAATCAAAGCCATACAGTAGTAAGGTTAGAAACTGAATCTTACGGTTACAACCATTTATAAATGGATCATAATGAGATCTGGTTTGTAAAGCTTAAAGAAAGCAGTAGTATTGGTTTCAGTTCATTAATTCCCAATTGACTAATGTGTGGCTACGAACAAATTAAAGTTGTGCTAACTAATTATTAGTAACATTTGTCCGTGTGCGCTTGCGTCATTGTGTTCAGGGGAATGGATTTCTGTAGTCGCTATGTGCTGCTGAGTGCTTATTTCTGTCCTGCGCTGCTGGCCCCTGGGCCCCTGGTTTGGTTGCATCTTGATTCCTGAGTTTTTTCTTTAACCAGAAACTGGTTTTGGTAGTAGTATTGCTCTCTAGTCGCTTTAATCAGTATGGTTATTAGGGAAAAGCAAATGTATTGTAAAGGTGAGTGCTTGAGTTGATACTCGTGCATTTCAAAATTTTCTCAAAAAATTCATAGATATGCATTATGTTAGAACATGTGCACCTATAAAAATTCATACAAAAATATGATCAAGTTTGCCCTCCACAAAAAGGACAAGTGGTTGTAGCCGCACTGTTTAAAAAATAAGTTAAATTTTTAATCTTTTTTGTGTAGAATATATTTGATCATATTTTTATATGATTTTTTATAGGTGCATATGTTCTAACATGATACTCGTATATGAATTTTTTTTGGAGTTTTTAAAGATGCACACAAACCTAAACTCTAAATTCGAACACTCATCTTTGTATGTAATCGTAAGTCGATGCTATATACTTTAGATGTTCATATGGATACTGGGGACCGTCAAGCACATCCGGCAAAGATCAAGGGGGAATATACATACATTTGCATACATACATTTGCGAGAAAAGAAATCATAAAAATAATGTTCATGCACTCTCCCATTTTGTGACCTCATGGTGGTAAGAGCTGCTGGGTCCGCACTACACCGTGGATAGGTGCGTTTGGTGTCCAAACACTAGTGGTGTACATTATACTAATCGAAATGACTCGGCAGTGGATTCTTTTCGCTCAGCAGCTGCTGTCCGATTTGCCCAGTTGGTTCCGTGCTCTCCTCACCTAATCTTGGATTGGTCCAAGCACTAGTAATATATGTTTGCCCATTAAGAGAGGTTGATTTGCTTCTCTCTTTCAATTAACTTTCTGCTTAGCGTAGCAAGTCGCCATCGCGACCGGTTTACTAACGGCTGCTTCGGGCACATTAGCCCCTTGGATGATACAAGTCAGAAAGGCTAAAACACTCTTGTTAATTATCTTTGTTACTGCTGCTTTCTTTCTACCACTTGGTTTAGCATGGTAGTGACATTTATCTCCTTTTGCGTTAGATGATCAATTCTCGGTGGTGGTAACAAAGCCGGTGAAAAGGAACACCAGATAGCTGAGTACAATGTATTCGGACTCGAGGTAGTTTCGCTGGAATTATCTATGCCAACTCGGCGTGTTTTCTTTAGTTCGAGTGCTTGCTGCACAGTGGTGACCTCTCACTTTGTTTTATCACTTGAAGAACAATAAAGTCCGTGTCGCTGCCAACTTTAAAATTAGGACCTGCCGGTGGCACGACGCGCGCGGGTCGTCCAAATCGATCATTCGTGTTCAGAGTTCACTTCCTTGTTTTCGACGTACTTTTTTTATTGACTAGCAGCAGCAGTAGAATATAAATGTTCGCAGGGAGTTGTTGCTATCTATTATCAGGCATCGGAGCGATTGGGAGCGACGCACAAGAAGTAGGCAGAACAGGAGCTATCCGTTCCTGTGTTTGGCTGTAGCAAACTCTGCTGTGCATTTTCCCAGCTTGTCGAGAACGACTGTAATTGCTATTACAGGCTAATCAATACAGCTCTCTTTTACCCCCCGCAAAAAAATAAAATAAAAACATTGATGTTTCTTAGATCGCGTCAAAAGTATCTTACAATGTTGGCCAAGACTGCAAGCTCTTCTTTGGCACCTGGCAACTGTATGGACCGGCCTAACAGGAGGATCCATGCATGGATTCACCAACTATTCAGGAAAGAAAAAAACAGGAGAGCCTCTTCCGTTGGAGGGAATTGAAGAGAGGGATTGAAAGTTTGTGAGTCACGGATTATAAAATTATCTGTTTATTTCGTGGGCACGGAAATTTAGAAGGGATGAGGTATATGAATTGATGGTCTAACTCCCATCATTTCAATAACGGGGAGGGGGTAAGCATTGATCTTAAGAGAACATCTGGACCCTTCATCATAAGCTATGTTGTTTTCTCTAAGCTAATTTCTCATGATTTCTCACTAACCGAACAAGGGAACAAACTTTCATTTTAAATTCTCATTAGTAATTGTCATCATATACTAAACAAGAGATTGAGACTAAAATCAACTTCTCTTATCTAATTCCTCAACAAACTCCCTCTCCTTCTAGTGTTGCCAAACAGGCTGTGAGAGGAATCTCAATCTAGTCAGTTTGATATTTTTTGTAGGGAAGTATCAAATCGATAGCCCCAAATTAAGCAACGACTTCCCTCCATTTTCTTCCTAGCACCCAAAATTAAAGTCCTCACAAACTTTGTTTTCTTTGCTTTCTACAATTAGGTCATCACAAGCTCTGTTTTCTTTCGTTTTCCTTAGCTTCAGTCAACACGATGTTTGCGCCACCGCCTCCCCCCTGTAACCCTGCCTCCTCTAGGTCCTCCTCCTCTCCTACAGCACCTTCCCCCCTCCCCCCTTCGCTTTCTTCCTGGATGAGTGTCGAAGATGCCGTTGACTCTTCTCCCTTGCCTCCTCACACCAACCGCCGCGAGTTACTCCTCCCGATGTGTTGCCCCTCTTTATCGGTGCCCCTTCTGCTCCTCTTGCATCGTGGCGTCTGTGCGGTCACGCTCCCAACAATGTCCACCTTCTCTCATCTCCCTATCCTCCTCTGGCTCCATACGCTACAATGTGGCCTCCTCCTCGTCTACCTCAGTCCATCCCCTCACTAGCCTACGCTACGAGGCCACTGGCATGGCTCGCATCCTCAACGCCTCTGTGTAAGTCCCTATGTCACACTTCTCCTAATCCTTCCTCTCTCTCTCTCTCTCTCTCTCGATCCCTATCTCGATTTCTCTCCCCTTTACGATGTGTTTCCCCTTCCTCTATGTCCAGTTTTGTGTATTTTCTTTTGAATTTTGCCCCAGTGTTGCTTTTAACCAAGTAATTTGATTTGGTTTCACCTTGGGCTTTTTTTGTGTGGTAGTTCTATGAAGGTTGATTGAAGCCTTCTAGCTGCAAATTCCCAAGATGGTCTGTAGTATTCTCAATTTTGCCTTCATTTCACCATCTAGATTTATTGTTTATCGCTTATCTATTTTTCCCCCCTTTGGGTTCATCTCTATCCTGCTCCAGTTTACTAAAATGAGGAAAATGTAGCTAATCTTAAAGATTGACATACAGAAGGTTATATTCGACAAATTCAATCCTCATAACCCTTCTCTGAAACAATAGATTACTCTCACCATTTTGTGAACGGGAGACAGTTAATCTTACTGTATATGGTGCTATACAATTCACAATAACCCCATATTCAAAACTTATTGTTTGCTTGAGGCAAATAAAGTCTTCTTCTTAAGTTAGGTAGGCGGCCTCAGAGTTGTTGCCACTGAGATAGTTCTGAACAAAAATCTGAAGCATAATTACACGACTTACATCTTTTTTTCATTTGATTCACATTTTAATTATTGTTCGTCTTATATTGTTTTCATGTAATAAATTTTTGTGATTCACTTTTGATTTGTTCCACCAATATTCAATATAAATAAAGTACTCTTCAGCATGTATGATTGAATGCGACATGTTAATTTGTTCTTTTTCTATTTTTCTTTTTCTTGCGATGAGTGTTAATTTGTCCTTGAATAGCACAAATTATATATCATGCTTCCATGTGTTTTCTACTCACTTCTAAACATTATGTCCTTTCGAAGCTAATTTAAAAGCTATCAGTTAAAAAACCTTCGGGGCAAACTGAGGTGAAAGTTTTGAAGGAGATTGATTAGGATACGACTCGAGACTGGGCAAGATTTTCTAAAATCACCTGAAGAGTTAATTTGATATGCTATCTAAACGCTCATGTGTATACTCCTATTTCACATGCTTGATGTTTGAGCCGAAGGTTTAACTTGTCTGCAGCAAAGGCCAAGTAACTGTTGACTTAACATTTTTCTTTCTTTTGACCTTGATTGTTGTCTTTACTACTTGCATAGCTTTTTATCGTGTTCTCATTATTGTTGGTTTTGAGCATGGTCAAATAAGGAGTCATAGGTAGAGTAGGAAATTGTTGCGTAAGACTTTTTTTAATTATAGAACGCGGACTGATCATTTTAAGCCGTGCAATTTGTGTGGATGTATCACTAAGCACCCACGGTAGAATCTTGGATCCCGGTAGCTGGGAACCTCCAGCATCCTCGGAAGGGTCACCTGACGGTCCCGACCTGTCCCTCTCCGTCAGATAGCAGCCGTCCGATTCCCGCGGGGCCGTGTGGCACGCCGGCGCAGAGGATCCTGCCGCGCACCAGCAACAAATAGCAGGCGCCAAAACCAAAAGAAAGTGCTCTGCTCTGGTCGTCTTCTCTCCCTGTCGTCTCCGCCACTGGAGCTCGTCCCTCTCGCCGGTCGCTTGCTTCCTCCACCGCCACGGAGGATGTACCAAACTGCCCCTTCCCCTCGCCTCCTCCATAAATACCCGCACGGCGCCGTCCTCTAGAAGATTCTTGCCGCAACCGCCAACAGATCCCCTCCGATTCCCCCGCCCACCACTCGCCAATTCGCCATCGTCACCATCCACCTCTAGTTCTAGCTCTACCTCCTCTTCTCTCGCCCGTAGTAGACGTCGCGATGGCCGCCGCGTAAGCGCGCGGGAGAGGAAGAGATGGACGAGGATGGCGTCGAGGAGGGCGTGGGCGAGAGCTGCTGGCCGCCTCCCGGGTCCGCCGCCGCCGCCGGGCTCGTTTCGTCCGGCGGCGGCGGCGGAGCGCACGGGGTACCGGACATCCGGAAGGAGATCTACGACCGCCTCCTGGAGATTGGCAACGAGGAGGCCGTCGGGGACCCCTGCTTCCGCCAGCTGCTCGACCAGCACTTCGAACGGCTCCCGCTGAGGTCAGCGTCTGTATACCTAGGTGTGAGTCGCCGTGGCTGGTTTGAGCTTGGACTAAAGATACGCTCTGTGGATCATGCTGCGGGTGCAGCTATTCCATCGATTTGCAAGTCGACAAGGCGGACAAGGCGGAGGACGTGCTGCTGCACCGGAGGATCCTCGCCGAGTGCGCCGACCTTGAGCGGCGGCCCGTCTTCCACGCTCGCTTCTTACGGGTAATTAAACAACTCTTCCCAAGCTTGTTGATTCCTCGCCGGGAAAATTCTCTCGCTTTTCCAACGTTTGCAGTTTTACAGACTTACCGTGCTCTGTCTGTCTCGATGAGCAGTGCATTCAGGAGGCCAAGCCCCAGCAGGACGATGGGTCTTCTCCGACAGAAAACGGTAATGCTGGGGGCTCTCTGGCTTCCAATCTGAGGTATAGGTTAACCCACCGACTCTGCAGTGCATGGTCAATTTACTCTTCGCTGATCTGATACGGCATTTTCAAGGAAATAAATTTGACTTCTTTTAAATATATCAAGGTGCTTTATCTTCCTTGTTAAGACAAGGTTTGTATATGTATATATTGGACAGAAACGGCGAACTCGGAGAAGTTGAGCCGTGCAAAAAGATGATGGAAGACCTGAGTTTGGAGAGAAGAAAAGGTGTGGATGACTTTGAGGCCATTTCTGCAAGGTCTTTCTCTAGCTCTTAAGTTTTTGGGCATGTATACCCAATTAGCCATGCAGTTGAAACGTCTCGATCTGAAATCTACAAGACTAGAACTCCATCGTGCTTTCATTCTGATATATAAATCATGGATGTATGATGTGTCCAAAGGGTGCTGGCAACTTGTCTGAAAGGTTGTATGGTAGCTCCATTTTGATCCGTGAAACAAAATTATGTGGCTAATTGATGCTCGTAACTTGATAGAAAGGCTCTATCTTGTTTTCATTTGCGAATAGAGCTATCTGCAACGATATATTGGAGCATAAGACTACCGTGGCGGGCTTTCTTCTTTCCATATGAAAGGGCACCCATTGAACTGAAGTAAGCATTAGTTCAGTGATAATGGTTGTATTTCGCGGGTATGGCCCTTTGTCTCTACGTTAGACCTTAGATATTTGACATAATTCCTTCAAATGATTGATCATGTCTTCTTCCCACACTTTTGTGTTTACTTCTTTATGATATCGCAGACCAATTTGGCAAGTTGTGTATTTTGTGTTTCGTCTGGTTCATGAAAACTCATTTGAAATTGGCATTCAAATCTTTGACAGGAGGGATCCGGAAATTCTCCTTCTTCATGAAATTATTTTTTCTTCCATTGACAAGCCAAAGCTCCTTAGTCAAGTAAGACGTAGGAGTAAAAGTCTATCTGCTGTTGATTTCTATTTAAACTTCTGTATGAATACATGCCTTGTCCTACTACTTGTATCAACTTTTTTTCTTATTGTGAACTACTGTTTTATAGCTATCTGCGTTGCTGTCTGAAATTGGATTGAACATTCGCGAAGCTCACGTGTTCTCAACAACAGATGGCTTTTGTTTGGATGTATTTGTTGTTGATGGCTGGCACACAGAGGTAAACTTAGAACATGTTTCATACTTCTAAGAATCTCTGAAACTGCACAGCTTATCTTTTGAATTTTCGATTCTTACGGGGAAGATCCTGAATTAGACAGATAATTGTTTACACTTGGAAAGAATACCAGTTATATGCGTATCCCCTAGTTATTATCAGTGAGATGTGTCTTTCATACTACATATCAGAACAAGACATCTTCTTCCTATGCGCCATATTTTATCATAAAAATAAAAAAGCGTGGGTCCCATCGTAGTTGATAGTTATCCAAGTATGCAAGTGAAGTAGGTATTTAGTTTATAACGAAGGTATGAAAAAAGAGCTGTATGTGGATATTTACCAATAAATCTGGAGTGCCTGCTTTGTAAGATGAAGTAACCGAAGTCGTTTTGACTTTAAACTTGGTGATTGGCACCTTAACTGCTGCGCCTAGCAATTTGTTTATCAGTGTATTCTGTACTCTTATGAGTAGTGAAATATCCGTGGGTTATGTTACATACTGTTGCTTTCAAGGAGTTCCTTGAGTGAAAACATTGTCCAACGATATATGCAGGAGACAGATGGTTTGCTGCAGCAGCTTAAGGAGACAGCGAAACGCAACCATGTATGCTCCTTTCTCTTTCTACGTTACTTACATTAATACTTAAATTTGTTATTTATATCGATTCCTGTAGTTTACCTTTTTATTGTAAATGCAGTGTTGTGAATACTTTCACTCAACATTACAAAGACTATAGAATGAACACATCATGCCTAACCTTTTCCTTAAAAAATTTAACTTCATTGTGGTATGCAGGCCTCATTATCTAATCCAACAAATTCGTCAGCCTCAGAGAGAATACTAGAGCTGCAAGAAAAGATTGGAGAGTCTGAATTTGACAGGAGTTTGCTGCAAATTATGGAAAGGATTGCATCTGGATCTTCTGGAGACTTGTAAGAACTATGTAACACTTAGTTCGGAAATATAGGAAAACATAATTTAATTATTTGGAATGACAGCTACCATTCAAGTACTAGTGTTTGCATGCTTTTTCTTCCATATTTTCACAAGGAAATTGCTTCACAGGGAACACCGTCAACAAACATAGTGAAATCAGCTGTGATCTGATTTGTGGAGACATCAGGAGAGTTCAGTAATCAAGAGGTCTTGTTTTTGTTCTTGTTTTGCAGGCATCGAGGAACTTTTCTTGATGTGGAAGTTGCAATAAAGTTCCTTCGAACTGAGCATGTTACTGATTCTTCAAAAGTGGAGTTTTTGCAAGAAATAATGATTTTAAAGTAAGATTTCTTATTTCTTTGACATATAAACGAGACACTGAATCATTTAATTCCAGACAATCTAACGCAGTATAGCCATGTCCAGGAGCGTTGACCATGAAAATGTTGTTCGCTTTTATGGGGCATGCACAAAGCATCGAAAGTATCTCATCGTAACAGGTTAGACTCTAATATTGCAGATAATATTGCTTGCTGTTGTATGAATAGGAACCAGTATCCTTGTGGCTCCAGACTCAGATGAAAGTGCTCTTATGCTCGGGCATATTTACACCGAGTAACAATTGGCGGCTAAAAGTTGGAGCTCATGCTTAGGTCTAACCAGCAAGTGCTTCAGCATTCATAAAATAACTGTTGATTACACATTAAGTAAGCTTGATTTAGAGGAACTGAAAAAGGAAAAGCAGAGCTCGAAAGATGGGGGATAACTCCTGTCTTTTATGCATTTGGTAGGGACTTCAAGAGCAGATAAGTCTAGAGAGAAGTTGTGATCATTTGCTTATTACATCCATACATAAAGAATATCTACACCATGCTGGAACATAGTACAAGTCGACAAGATATGTCTGGTCAGAAGAATCTTGTTGCTCTGTTTCTATCGGATCGACAGGTCTCTGCCCATCCTTCAATTAGCCTATGATTTGGTTCCTACTGTTTCATGTACGTGAAATAAATATTTGTTTCCCACAATTACGTAAAATTGCATTTTGTAAATTAAAAGTGAAAGTTATATACCGTTTATATATAGACAGTTTTATGAGTTTAACTTTCTTGTTTGTGCTGCAACCTAAATACATCTTGCTATGGTCATATTGCAGTGCGATGAAAGCTGGGTCCCCTAGCTGCAACTATTTGTTTTATGATGGACTCATCATGCATTGTATTTTAATAAAATTGAGCTACTATATAAATATTGTTGTACCAAACTCTTCTGTGGCCACCCAAAAGTATCTAGGTGTTTTTCATTTATAACTATTGTGTTCCTCTGTCGTGCCATTTTAATGTAAGCTGCAATGGTCCTGCACACAGTTGCTGTTCACACTGGAGTTAAGATGGTTGAATCCATATAGAGAGGTGCTAGCATTAGTAACTGGAACTTACATGAGACCGAGAGCTAGTCACCTAACTGAGTTTAAGTTATCATTATAGTCATGACGTCATTTCTGTGTTAGTATGGCAAGTTCCAATTTCCAAGTGCTTTTCCTACTGTGATGTTCTTGTTTCAATCCCAAAAAGGGCACCTAAGCCATGTATTTCCTGCTTGTGTGTTTTCATGTTGAGCCATTTTTTGTTGATTTTGACAGTTCAAAGTAGTTTAGTCTGTCTAGAGTGAGGGAAACTATTTAGAGTTCTTATTGTCAGGCAATTTGTCATTTCCTGTCAACTGATATTTTGCTCTTGTTATTGTGTTTGTTTCAGAGTACATGCCTGGAGGTAATCTCTATGACTTCCTTCACAAGCAAAACAATACCTTGGAGCTTTCCGTGATTCTTAGGATTGCTATTGGCATCTCGAAGGGAATGGATTATTTGCACAAGAACAATATCATCCATAGAGACTTGAAGACTGCCAATTTGCTAATGGGCTCTAATCAAGTACGCATACTGCTTGAAGTCATGAGCTTGTCAATTCAAGTTTATTAAAGCGCTAATTGCTTTCTTAAAGTAGGTCGTGAAGATTGCAGATTTTGGTGTCTCTCGGCACCGATCTCAGGAGGGAGATATGACTGCTGAAACTGGTACATATAGATGGATGGCACCTGAGGTGTGTTGATGCCTTTGTTCCTTGTCCTCTGCGTTCTTTTCCCTTTCTAGGAAATATGTGATATCCTATATTGCTCGACCACACTTCTGTCCTGCAACACACAAATATTCAAGAATGAAGACCTGAACATCATTCACAAACTATGTTCTATAACTTGGTGAACCGTGGCCTAGTTTTCATGTTTTTGAACCGTGGCCTAGTTTTCTTTATTTATTGGTCATGCACATGTGTACATTGAGTTTACGAAGAAATGCATATTGCTCTGTTGTATCTCGGTTTAGGTATCGAGCACGATTGCTTTTTACTTATTGCACTGGTTCGTTGGACAGCAGAATGCTTAAACTATCATCAGAAGACAGCTCTTTCTGTGCAACTGAGATATTGTATTATTGGGTATACGCAATGTGCTTATTAGAGTTGCTTGTCCTGCCAGGTGATAAACCACAAGCCTTATGACCATAAGGCAGATGTTTTCAGCTTTGCTATTGTTCTATGGGAGTTGGTCACTTCAAAGGTAAGCCTCGGTATTATGTCCAGCATTTACTCTTATTTAGTTCTTCGAGCATCAGTAAATTTTGGTTAAAGGTAACAGCCTAGCTTGCTCCTGCTATACAGATCCCGTATGAAAATATGACGCCCTTGCAAGCTGCGCTGTCAGTAAGGCAGGTACGTATTCGATGCCAATAAGTTACAAGTTAAATTACATTTTGGATATTATGTAGTCAGCTGTCAGTAGTGGATGCAGAAGTATGAAAGGACCACAGTAAGCACTGCTACTTGTTTATTAGGGATTTCGCTTGGAGATCCCCTCGAGCGTTCATCCGAGATTGTCTAAATTGATTCAACAGTGTTGGGAGGAAAATCCTCATACACGACCTGCTTTCTTCGAGATTACCGTAGTACTGGAAGATATCTTACGGCGTGTTCAGGTAAATTTGCTGGAATTTGTAGGCCATAGGTTTCATGAGATGAAAATTTGAAGATAAAATAAAATAAAGTGAACTATTTTGGGTTGTGTTTGACATGTTGCTCTGACTGACGAAAAACAGCATGCTTCTGTAGGCCCCCAACTCCAAAGGAGCCCATCGACACCCCAAAACAAAGATACAATAAAATCACAACGATAGAACACCGGCGTTTATCGCCTGGTGAAACAGTCTACTTTCTGTGGCTAGCGCTATTGTGTAGCGTCCTACTATGTAGACTGTCTCTTGTATATATATGTCCTGTAATTTTCTGTTTCTCCTAAGATACTCACTGGGTTAAGTTGTCGCACGCCCGTGCTACATAACCTACGTGCTGTAGTTTTGTGTGCTTCCACCCTCTGCATCTTGGTTCATGCACGGTGAGTTTGTCTTGTAAGAACTGTATCAGATGAAAATGTCGTCACATGTTCCATTCTGGTTAAATCCGTCTGGTTCTTAGCTGCATTTTTGTTCTTGGATCCATGAGGAAACTAGAGACTGTTTAGAAAGCAGGAATTTTTCAGGTCAATTCCAGCAGGAATTTTGTCTTGGAGTTGGGCTTGGCCCATTAGCATGCTCGGCCTCTTCATCTCGTCTCGCTTGGTACGCTCTTCCAGTCCTTTCACTATCTTTCTGTATTTTTTGCAATCTTCCAGTCCTTTCTCGATCGATGGCAGGGAGAAGCGCGGAGACGGAGGCGCCGCCGACGACGGTGGGCGGCTACGAGCTGCGGGAACGCCTTGGAGGGCGCCCGCCGTCCACGGTGGTGTGGCGCGCGGTCCGGCGGACGACCGGCTCCCCCGTGGCGGTGAAGCAGGTGCGGCTGGTCGGCCTCCCCGGCCGCCTCCGCGACAGCCTCGACTGCGAGGTCCGCTTCCTCGCCGCCGTCAGCCACCCCAACATCATCCGCCTCCTAGACGTCATCCAGGTCCAACCCTAACCTGTCTTCTCTCGCCTTAGTTGCCATCATCTTCTTGTACCAATCGAGCTGCTCATTTTGTCTCAGACCCAGAGCTGCCTCTACCTTGTCCTGGAATTGTGCGAGGGAGGAGACCTGGCGAGCTACATCCAGCGTAGCGGCAGGGTCGAGGAGCGCGTCGCCAGAAATTTCTGTAAACAAATCGGTAATTCGTCGATCAGCCATTCACAATTGTTCGTCAATTTTACTAGCAGTAGCAGCATCTTGCCACCACCATCTATCGCATATATGCAACCTTGTGTTATGACAAGATGTGATGTGTAAAAAATGGAGCTTGCCCTTGTGGCTGGCAGGAGCTGGTTTGCAAGTGCTCCACAGGCACCATGTCGTCCACCGGGACTTGAAACCTGAGGTCAAGGGAGTGCAGTCCCTTCTTAATTTCCTTGCT
Source organism: Stipa capillata (assembly GCA_019208055.1). Taxonomy (NCBI): domain Eukaryota; kingdom Viridiplantae; phylum Streptophyta; class Magnoliopsida; order Poales; family Poaceae; genus Stipa; species Stipa capillata. The sequence goes on from JAGXJF010001886.1 coordinate 305,122, forward strand.
TAAATGTTTCTAACTAGGTTGAACCATCAGTTTTAAACTGATAGAACTGTTCAATGTTGCAGAATATCCTACTCTCTTCTCCTGACAGTGACGCAATCCTCAAGATATCTGATTTTGGCCTGTCCAGGTACATTCTAAAATGCACACTCTTGGATTGATGATACTCATCTTAGTCAAATAGGAGTACTTGCAACAAAGAAACACTCGTGCCAAGCAGCACTCGCTATTTTTTCGGTCAACTGCGAAATCATTAGACATTTTCTCAACACCTGTGAGCTACTGAGCTACATAGCCCTAGCAGAAACCAAAATTACGACATGATGCTGAACTTTATGGAGTGTGTTGAATGTGACAACTAAGGCTTGTTAGGCAGTTAAATTTTGGCTGTTTATCAGGGTCCTACCTCCTGGGGAGTACGCACACACAGCCTGTGGCACTCGTTTGTACATGGCCCCAGAAGTCATGCTATTTCAGAAGTACGATGGCAAAGTATGTTGTATGTGTTCACATGGCTAACATTGTTGGCCACGCAATACGAGAAATCTGAACATCTCCTGTGTGCAGGTAGATTTGTGGAGTATCGGTGCGATCCTCTTCGAGCTCTTGAATGGCTACCCGCCATTCCGTGGTAGAAGCAATGTGCAGGTTGCTACTCTTTCACTCGTCAACTTTGTTTATCTTATCAGAAATTCAGAATTCACAACAGTCCTTAGCTCACATATTTCTTTCTTCAGCTGCTTCAGTGCATAAACAGAACTACCTCTCTTCCTTTCTCGGAACTCGTCGTACCCAGCTTGCGTCCTGATTCTATTGACATATGCACCAGACTACTATGTACCGATCCAGGTTTGTCACTGATCATGTTGCCTCCTACTCCACCCAAAAATGCTGAAAATGTGGATGTTATATAGCTAACAATTCGACGCATGTTTTCAGCGAAGAGGCTGTCCTTCCAAGAATTCTTCAACCACAGCTTCCTCAGACCATAAATGCCACAGTGAAACTGAAGAGGACATTGGCGCTCAGCAGTATCATCTGAAGCATACGATTGGTTGATTTGTTTGTTGTTCTTGACTCGCTTCAAATACTGTATGGAAAAATGTGAACGTTTCTTGTTTAGGGAATCATCCAAGTATATTTTTGCAGCGGATATAGGAGTTCAGTAATATCATCTGAAGCTTAGGATGATCTGTTTGTTGTACTTGACTAGCTTCAAATACTGTATGGAAAAGATGTGAATATTTAGGGAATTATCCAGGCCAGTGTACATTTTTCTGAGAAAAGGGCAAGTACATTTTGATGTACATTGTTGATTATTCCTTGTGGTGAATTGCAGAAAAGATCATCCTACGTTTTTCCTTCTCCCATTTAACCATGTTGCTTTCAAGTATTTCTCCAGACCCCGTTGAAGCGTCTCGTACTCATAATCCGCAGAAACATTTGCACGGCCATGTTTTGTCTCGCGACCTGAGCGCTGTCTGCTGTCGGCATGAGCAGTTGCATTTCTTACGCTCGCCGCGAATCCCATGGAGCGGCGGAAGATGATCGCCGATCTCCTCAGGGCAAGTGCGAAGAGCTCGGCCATCCGCTGCGGCGTCCAGCTCCACGGCGCCCTGGTAAAGCTCGGGTTCGGATCAGACACCATGCTGAGCAACAACCTGATAGACATGTACGCCAAGTGCGGGAAGCTCGCCAAGGCCGGCGGGGTGTTCGACGGAATGCCTGAGAGGAACGTGGTTTCATGGACGGCCCTCATGGTGGGCTTCCTGCAGCACGCGGATGCCAAGGAGTGCCTCAGGCTGTTCACGGGGATGCGGTCCTCGGAGGTCGCGCCGAACGAGTTCACGCTCTCGGCGACCTTGAAGGCGTGCGGCATCGTCGGCGACACGGACGCCGGTGTTCTGATCCATGGGGCCTGCGTCAGGACGGGGTTCGAGGGGCACCACGTCGTCGCCAACTCGCTGGTTCTCATGTACTCCAAGGGCGGAAGGATCGGCGACGCACGGCGAGTGTTCGATGGCACTGCCTTCAGGAACCTTGTCGCCTGGAACGCCATGATCTCCGGCTACGCGCACGCCGGGCACGGCAGAGACTCGCTGCTCGTCTTCCGGGAGATGCAGCGACGGCATGAGGATCAGCCCGACGAGTTCACCTTCGCCAGCTTACTGAAAGCCTGCGGCGGCCTAGGCGCGGCTCGCGAGGGCGCGCAGGTTCATGCGGCCATGACAGCTAGAGGGGTCTCCACGGCGTCCAATGCCATCCTCGCCGGCGCGCTCCTCGACGTGTACGTCAAATGCCGGTGCCTGCCGGTGGCGATGCAGGTGTTCGATCGGTTGGAGCGGAAGAATGCCATCCAGTGGACGACGGTGATCGTCGGCCACGCGCAGGAAGGGCAGGTGAAGCAGGCAGTGGAGCTGTTCCGACGGTTCTGGAGCTCCGGCGTCCGAGCCGACGGGCATGTTCTGTCCAGTGTCGTCGGCGTGTTTGCGGATTTTGCTCTCGTCGAGCAGGGAGGCAAGTGCACTGCTACACGGTCAAGAACCCATTCGCGCTGGACGTGTCGGTAGCCAACTCCCTGATCGACATGTACCTCAAGTGCGGGCTGACCGACGAAGCAGAACGGTGGTTCCGGGAGATGCCGGCGAGGAACGTCGTCTCGTGGACATCAATGATCAATGGCCTCGGCAAGCACGGCCATGGCCGTGAAGCCATCGACATGTTTGAGGAAATGCGAGCGCAGGGCGTCGAGCCCGACGAGGTGGCCTACCTGGCGCTGCTGTCGGCGTGCAGCCACTCCGGCCTTGTCGAAGAATGCCGCCGTTACTTCTCAAGGATCCGTCAAGACCGGCGGATGAGACCGAGAGCAGAGCACTACGCCTGCATGGTCGATCTCCTTGGCCGTGCCGGCGAGCTCAGGGAGGCCAAGGACCTCATCACGACAATGCCAATGGAGCCAACCGTCGGCGTATGGCAGACGCTCCTGAGCGCCTGCAGGGTGCACAAGGACGTGTCCATGGGCAGGGAGGTGGGCGGCACCCTCCTGGCCATCGACGGCGACAACCCGGTGAACTACGTCATGCTGTCCAACATCTTCGCGGAGGCCGGCGAGTGGCGCGAGTGCCAGAGGGTCAGGGACACCATGAGGCGCAGGGGGCTCAAGAAACAGGGCGGGTGCAGCTGGGTGGAGATCGGCAAGGAGGCACACTTCTTCTATGGCGGCGGCTACGACACCCACCCGCGTGCCGGCGACATCCGGCGCGTCCTGCGAGACGTGGAGAGGAGGATGAGGGAGCAGCTCGGGTACAGCCCCGCGGACGACGACTCGCGGCTGCACGACGTGGACGAGGAGTCGCGCGCCGAGAGCCTGAGGGCGCACAGCGAGAGGCTCGCCGTGGGGCTGTGGCTGCTGCACCATGACAATGGAGAGGGCGAGGGGAAGGTGATCAGGGTGTACAAGAACCTGAGGGTGTGCGGGGACTGCCACGAGTTCTTCAAGGGGTTGTCGCGCGTGGTGGGGAGGGTGTTGGTGGTCAGAGACGCCAACAGGTTCCACAGGTTCCAGAATGGCGCCTGCTCTTGTAGGGACTATTGGTGACTTAACTGTAGCTGTCACTGACATTGTTTGGCTGCATCGCATCCATTTACTGTCTTAATAATCCTCCTACTTCCAAGAAATTACTCGGCGACTTGGCATTTCAGTGCATATCAATATGGATTGCTTCCTGACAAGACCTAGGATTATATTCCTTAAGGATCTCCCTGCCAGCGCGACAAGTCCACTTTCTTTTCCAGCTAAGAGAACCATCCCCATTTTTATTCAATTATGGACAAAATTCAATCAAGGCACGTGAAATCTGTCCAATAAGCAGCAAAATGATTAAATTCCTGCACGGACTACAAGGGCAGGCAAATAAAATTGAAATCACACAATCCAGGGGCAACGTTGGTCTTCGGCAGGCTCAAATCCTGGTACGCTAAAGCATCCCGTATCATAAGGTTTCTACCTTAAGTACTGATGGCTATAAGTTTACTTCTGCGACTCCAGAGCCTTCAGGATTTCCTCTCCCATTCGCTTGCATCCAACCGATGTCTGCTACGAAAAAACATAACTATGTAAGTTTTGAACAAGATGAAACAAGAGAGCAAGTAACATTGATGCCTCTGTTGCTTACTAATGAGTACTCCACAACAAGTGGTCACAGTTCATACGTTTGACATGCCAAGAACTAGAGGATCAAAGCGTTCTATCAATCAAAGTTGATTACACGATATGATAGGCACATTCTACCAAAGATGATCTCCAGGTGAGCTCCAAGTACTTGGTATTCAAGTAGAGAATAACAGACTAGTTGAAGTAAATGAGAATTTAACATTTTGTTTGGCAGAAACCTTTCCATTCAACATAGATTTAGCAATTATTAAATGCAGACATGATAATCATTGATAATGGTTGCATAAATAAATTAATCCTACCGTTCCAGGAGAATATATGTCCCCAGTTCGGAAGCCATTGTCCAGTGTTTCTGTAACTGCGGCTTCAATTTTCTTTGCAGCATTTTCCTCTCCAAGGCCATATTTCAAAAGCATCGCAGCACTAAGGATTGTAGCTAACGGATTTGCCTTGTCCTGCACTCAATAAATAGTAGGAGGAAGCAGAATTCCAAACAAAGTTGCACATTAAAAGCCAACGTAGTATTGTCTAAGGATTGTTCTGGTTTCTGCATAACAAGAGAAAAACATTGCTCTGAAATTAGAATCTATCTCAACCTGTCCAGCAATGTCAGGGGCAGAGCCATGAATAGGTTCAAAAAGACCTGGTCCCTGCATGGAAAAAGATCCTTGAGCGCTTTACTTCCAGAATTTTCAGCAGAAAATAAGAGCGTTTGCAAACAATTCATATGTAACTTGAGAGAACATTGAGGGGCTGTATTACCGATTCACCAACACTGGCAGATGGGAGCATTCCAATGCTTCCTGTGATCATTGATGCTTCGTTCACCAAAAATATTGTTTGTCACAATGGTGTCAAACTGTGATGATGCACGGAATTCAGTAGGTCAGCACATTCTCATACTGCTTAGCTCACGGTGAAATATATTAAATACAAAGAAACAAACCCCTAACAAGCTGCATTGCAGCATTATCAACATACATGTGTGAGAGCTCAACGTCAGGGAATTCTGAAGCTACTGCAGTTACCCGTTTCCTCCAAAGCATAGATGCCTACAATAATATTAGAGCAAAAGGTTGTATTAGTTATGTGCAAAATAGAATATTCAGAACTATAGAAGCTTATCCTTCCAAAGAGGATTTCTAGTGTCAGCAAAATGATAGGTCATAATCATTGTATCCAACTAGATGTCCAAGTTAGAATTATAGAAACATTAAATGTCCTGGTGTCTCAAATATAACTCCATGGCTCAGTTCGAGCTTCAATACAAATTGAATGAATCAAGTAACACATCCATACAAACATATACTACATAAGAGGTTGTGAAATTTTGAATTAATATAATTAAGTACCTCAAGCACATTCGCTTTGTCCACTGAGCATAGTTTCCCTCCTCTCTTGCGAGCAACCTCAAATGCAACACGTGCAATACGATCAATCTGGGGATAGAACACATTAACACCAAAGATCAAAGTTGTTACTGATTAATGCATTATTCAATCAAAATAGTACCAAACAAAATAGTTCTTAATTTGATGACATGTATTCTTCCAGAAAACACATCCTGACATCAGAGAAGAAAGAAACAGCGAAATAAAACGACCAGCAGACTTAGTCATGCTTATGCCTTGGGGGCAGCAAGGACTATCACTCATTCAAGAAATAATTTATCATGGAGAGAGGAGCTGAAATGTCTATCGAACAGTGGAGTCACCTCAGAAAACTGAATATATTTCAGTGTTGAAGCCAGTGTCCTCTCCCTTGTCATTGGTTCCAAAACCCCTAGGTTTGCCAAAGTAGATCCCTGCCACGCAGAATTATAAAATAGCAATAGAAGTTTCAAGTTTCAGCAGAATGCACCTGAAAATATTTAAATCAGCAATGAAAGAGGAATAACCACACATGTCTTATTGTAATTTAGTCAACATTACCTCCAGTAAGCTCTCTAACAACCATGATGTCAACTCCTTCAGCTACCTCTTTCTTCAAAGTAGATGCATCTACTAACTACAAAAGTGTTAGGTCAAAGAGAAAACTTACTGCAGAGAGAACATTTGGGTAGTACCATTAGCAAACCAGGACATCATTGTTAGTATATATATAAACAGTAAATAATCAAAACAAACAAGTTCATTCATCCCAAATCTTGCAGCTATGCCTTCATTTGCTAGTATTTTATTGTCTATTTAAACTATGGACTGCTAGTACAGATTACGTCGGGACTCAGGAGACACTCGGATGCCTTGGATGCAACTTAAGCGATATAGCTAAGCCAAGTAGCTAACTAAAGTACGAACGGCAGTGTTGTTGAATAAAGCATAGTGCTTATGTGAATTGCATTGCATTGATACTAACAGTAGATATGGATATACCTGCGGTAACACTGTGGCTGGCCGCAGATTAGCAAACACACCAAGCCCAGCACGGATATTGAACAGCCCAGTCTCCGGCTTGAGATGCTCCTCATTGTTATCCCACTTATACCTACAACCGTAGCATCACATCCGATTACTGAAAACACAGATGCAAATCACGAATCCTGCCCAACCGAATGCAATCCGCTGATGTTACCACTGCCGATGAGGACATGGCCTCCATGGATATACCCGCTGCCACCTCTACTTCCACTACTTCAAGTACATGCGCTGCTCGACCTATAAAGAACAAACGGCAATTCGTCAAGATCGTCAAGAACAAGCGAGGATTCGAGTTCAAACTCTCGGAAGGAGAAAGGAATGAAGTTCATGTGTCAATGAAGATGTTCTCACATGAATTGGTGCTGTACAAAGAGTCTTTCCACGTCACTTTTGATCCAAGAAGAGCTAAAGTTAGAGTCCCACAAGATCTGGACTCTAATTCTAATTCGGATTGCTGAGACAGCTCTGATTTCAAACATCTTTATCTCGAGCATACGGACTCTGATTTGGATGTTTTTGGACTTTTTGGAAAGCTTATCTCATGTTCTTTCCAACTTGTTCAATCCCATCTGTGAATTCCTTACGAGCCAACCGCAACAGCCAAAACAATTCAAGACTGTCTCTGAAACAGATCACATCTTCTCTTTATATAACCCCTAGGATTCACCCTTTAGTTTTTTGGTTTCATTGAGTTGTTTAGCTACTGCTACATTATCGCATCTACAAGTCATGTAGGACTATCGCCTTATTTAGATCGCCAGTGTAATCCCAATATACTTTCTTCTATCTCTTGTGCCAATTTAATACTCGCAATTTCAGATTGCAATTTATCATAGTTCTTGCTGGTTCTTCGGTTGCTTGCAGGAACTCGAACTTCATTGTTCAGGTTGATCGTGCCTACGGCAAGGTCAATAACCATCGGAGGTTGGTTTAACGATTGCTAAGACGTATCGTCGCATACGATATAGTCGGATCATCAAGGTCAAACTCCACCAAATTGATAGTTACCTTCGTCTCATCAAAAGATCGGGCCACCGATTCATCAAGTGGTATCAGAGCTCAAGTTGCTCGGTGAGAAATTTACCATTTTCATAGATTAGATCCCTTCGTCCTATTGTCCAAAAAAAGCCAAAAAATAGTAGATTAGATTCATTTTCCCCTGTCCAAACCAATCTGAGGCTCACAATTTTCATCGTAGTTTTGTATTGTTGAACTTTTGCTGTATTGATCGTGTCTAGTTGCTAGATTAGATTAGTTTGTAGTTGAAAATTTTCTACTAGATCAAACCTTGTTTTTTTGCTTCTAGTTCTCCCTGCAGAAAATCGGAAAAAAACAGAAGAGAAGAGTTGCTGCCACAGCAAGGTTTTCGTTGCAAATTTCAGCCGTGACAACCCGTGCCACCTCCCACCGCTGCTGGTCATCCACCTCCTTGTGTCGCCGCAGGCTACCACGCACCATCCGTGCTACTACGCCACTGCCACCACTTGCCACGCACCTCTATCTGCTGCTGTGACAAAGTTCGCCGCCACCATCAAGCTCCTTGTTGCTACGGGCCGAGGAGAAGAGCTAGTTCTAGTTGCATCTTTGCGCTAGCTCTAGCAGGTTGGATCTGAGAAAAAAAGAGGAAAGAGTCTAAGAAAAAAAAAGGAAAGTGAAGTTTGCTTGGAGTTCAAGTTGAAAGCTAAAGCCTTGCCTTGTTTGATTCAATCTCTTGGGCAAGGATTTGGCCAACCTCTAAAACTCTTCCACGACCTTCAGAAGACTCCTGGGTGTCACATCTATGCAGACTCGGACCAGGATTCATGGTTTGAAACGGTTTTGATTCGGATTTCAAATTAGGGCTCAATTCGGACTCAAAAAAGGTGCCCAGAAAATTCCTAAAAAATTCGAGAAAATCAGGCATAATTCAAAGAGTCCATGGTTAAAGTTTCAGCTCAATCGGACAAGTGGTTTGGGAGAAAATTCTGATTTAAGTTTTGGCCTCCTACCACTTTACTGCCGCGACACGATTTCAGCTGTTTTGGGCTGCCGCGGCAGCACTGCGGTAGAACACTGGTTTTTGACTAAAGCCTTGCCTTGTTTGATTCAATCTCTTGGGCAAGGACTTGGCCAACCTCTAGGATTCTTCCACGACCTTAAGAAGGCTCCTAGATGTCACATCCATGTAGGATCGGACTGTAATTCAAGTTACAACTCGTTTTGGATTCGGATTCAAACTCTTAAGTCAAATTCGGACTAAAAATTCAAATTGCTTAGAAAAATCTGGAAAAATTCTGTAAAATCATTCATAAATCCAGGAGTCTACTGTTAAATTTTCAGCGCAATCTGACAAGTGGTTTGGGAGAAAACACAAATTTAAGTTTTGGCCTCCTGCCACTTTTCTGTCTTGACACGATTTCTGCTGTTTTGGGCTACCGCTAATTGAGATCTTTTGCTCCCTTAGGTATTTTCTGAGGTATAAATAAATTCAAAAAAATTATAAAAATAATAAGAAGCCACATAGAAGGCCACTGATTAAAAAAAGAAAGAAAAATCTCAGAAGAATTCTTGCATTGCATTGTTTCTTGAACTTGTGATATTTTGCCTCCATTGTTTCAGTATCTAGGCTTGGTTAAATTTTGCTCGTTCTAGTCTAAGTCCAATGACTAGGACTAGTATTTTTGAGTATCTTTTAAACTTTGCATATCTATGTGATCATTTGCTAGTCCTTGCTACCATATTGAAGCCAACCAAGCTCCACCTTCCTATATTGTACTTTGTTCGGTCACCTTAGTAAACGCTATACTAATCTTTTGATCATCGTTGACACCACCTGTAGCGACCCTGCACACCACTGCACGGTGTAGTGTGCCAGTCTTTGATATAATATAACAAAATCCCATCTTATTATATTACATCGATCAGAGTGTTCAACAGAAGCATTGATGGTCCAACAACTATATATATTACAGACTCCAAAATATACATAAGTTATTACAGAAATACAGCAAGTTAAGTTCAACTGGAAACAGCAACAGAAATATAGAACTGAAGATTAAAGTGCAGGAAAGTAAAGCTGATATTTTATTCTTATCCTAAACTAAACTACTCTTGCTCTGGCTCTGCCTCGTCTTGCTCTCCATAGTCGATATAGTAATCGACTCCTTCGATCCCTCCGGTCAGGTCCGGCTCCTCCTTCCCCTCTTGGACTTCAACTTCCTCGTACTCAACCTCTAACGACTCAGAGTCTAACAAAGGAAAGATTTACGTAGGGGATGAGTACAGAAGGTACTCAACAAGTTCATAATAACAACAGGTGTTTGAATGACTATTTCTACTAGGACAAAGTCCTCAAAGGATATGCATGAATCCAATATCGTTCCTGGAGAGTAAATTTTAATTTAGCTATGTTCAGAAGGCTTCACGGGTCGTTAGAACCTCCGATGGTTCCTTTCCCGCCACGATCGCAGTTCATACCCAGAACAGGGAGTGACAATGCCACACTTCAATACACTCTGCAGAGGTGCGCTACTTTACCCACAAGTGGTACTTAGCCTTTAGCCGGGTACGAGACCCATCACACTCCCATCGGTGCGTGGCCAGGTCTAAGGTTCCGAGTCATTTTCACCCTTCCCTTCGGCAATATCTCCCCTTATGTAGTCGATCCAGCACCGACTACCCACCTCGTCATTATAGCGTACTTTTCTGTATTTTCTAGGGACATAACGCCTCCCAAAGCGGAAATTCAGGGTTTATCGCTCCCCTGGGCGAGGGACTTAACGCTTCCCCAGGCGTTACTTTATATACGTTCCTGGGAGATATGCACTGAGAAGGTATTACTTGACTCGCCTGTCCCATAACAGGTCTTGCGGTTAACGCTATCTTTACGGCGTAAGAATGCCAACTGACATTTGTTATTAACCTTATGATGATACCATATGCAATGGAACCCTGACCACCCCACAAGTTCCAAACCGGGGTTCCACTGCCCACCAATATATGATTCAACGAATCATAATGCAGTCCATTTATTAATTATCATAGGTGATAAGAAGAAGAAAATTGCATATCTGTGGTAGAAATAATCTTCAACATGAACAATAAATGAACTTGCCTTGAGATGGATAAGAGATGAAGTGAGATGTCCCTTCGGACGAAATCGGCAGAACCTCGGGATCTGAAGTGGAATAATCGTCCGATAAGGACTCTTTCCGAAGATAGCAATTGTATATGCATGTATGCATGCTCAAATTGATGAGGTTGATTTACAGAATTTGGATTGTTTGGACGATGTGGACTACCTTGTCGAAGACAATGCAATAGATGATATCTATTATTAATTTTCTTGATTTTTTTATCTGCTCTATCTTTTGAATTTATAAAATTTACTATCAAAAATTTCGCGGTGTGGTGAAGCTATTAAATAATTGAAATTCGTGAATTTCAAAGTAGTTATACAAAAATCCTGAATTCTGAATTTGCAGGAATTCATAAGATAGAGTTTTAAGTTTTTTTAGAAAAGGACATGTATATGGTTTATTAAAGAGTTTTTCTTTCATAAATCATCTAAGTTGAGTTAAGCTTGATTCAATGTGAAACGAAGTTTTTAGAGTGTATATGCACATGTGTATACCTGTGGTGGAATTTTTGCATTATAGTACATCTTTAGCCCTCAAAAAGGAAAAGAAAATGAAATAAAACAGAAATCTTATTACTCTAAATTTTTGGGCCAACCGTAGTCTTCTTTTGGCCCATGGCCCATTTGGCCCACTCGGCACCCACTCAATAACCCGGTTAGGGTAAAACCCTAACCGGTCCCGAGCCTCTCACCTCATACGCCGCCGCCCCCTTCACACTCTCTCTCTCTTCTTTTCTCCCAACATTCCCCAAATCCCTAAATCTCCCCATGGTTACACCGGCTTCTCCTGGACTTCTCCCCTGGCGCCGCCGGCGCCTCCTCTCCTACCGCCGCCGCCTTGCGCCGCCCCTTGGTGCCGCTCCGCTCAGCTTCCTCCCCCTCTCACCGGCCACCTCGCCCGGCCCCGAGCCTAGGGCTCCGGCCTCTCTCGGCTCCGCCTCCTCGGGAGCTCGCCTGGACCCGGCCCTTACTCGAGCCGTGCGCCTCGGCCGCCCCATCACCGGCCTCGGCTACTCCCCTCGGTCATCCTTCTCCGGCCCGACCGCTCGGCCGCCCTTGCTTGGTGTCCCGCCGCCGGTCGCCTCACCGTGCCGCCAAAGGCGCCGTCTGCCACGGCCACCGTCGCCGGACGGCGAGGAGTTGGTCGCCTCCGCAACCCGACGGTGACGCCGTGCTCCGGTAAGTGGTCTTTCTCCCCATATCTCCCCTAAATCCGTTCTAGGGTTCCTCCACTGTTGATTGATTTGGGAATTTGGTAAGCTTCCTATCCCCCTTCTTCTTCCCTATTCTTCTCTTGATTTAAATCCCCAATTCTAGGGTTCTTATTGATCTGGTCCGGTTGATGCTAACATATTGGTTAACTAGAACTAGCCTCATATATAAATTCTTTTTGGAATACTTGTGTTCATTTGTGTACTGATGCTATTAAAACTTAGTCTGTTATACTAGTGCTGATCCTGTACGGTTAAGGTCTCAAATGTTTTATTAAGCTTTGCTCTAGATGCCTGGCTACCTGCTTAGCTCTTTGCTGAAATTTTTATCTAGAATTGATATGAACAGATACTACACTTGACCCTTTTTTTTAGAATGAAGCTATTGTTTGCATATTTCGGTTGGTAGTTGATTTTTAATGGCATATATGCATACTGTTGTGGATAATTTGTTAGATGTATTCTCCCGTTTCCTTTATCTAAGCATTTCTTTTAGAGATAAGAATGATCTGCTATACATGTTTCAGGTTCTATTGCTTAGCATATCTATGCACATAAGCTTGTCATGATTCTAATTATTCCCATCTCTTTATCAAATCTTTAAACTAATAAGAACAGACTTCTTTACTTGATTTTTAATTCTTATCTGTTGCTTCCATTTTACTTGTACTTTTAGTTGTGCATTTGCCGAGAGGATCAGATCACTATACTTTCCTTGATCTGGACCATTCTTACTATGATTCTTATTTCCCTCTTATCAATTTTTAAGATCCGATACTACTCTTGCTTAGCTTATTCCCTCTATCCCTCATCTTCTCCTTCAACTGATAAGAACAGATCTCCCTATTTCCTGATCTTAACAAGAACAGATACTATACTCTTTTCCTTCTCCCCATTCCAATTTGATAAGAACAGATTTCTATACATTTGATTTTAGAAGGTTGGTTCATTTAACCTAACGTAGAATATTTTCTACAGAACCTTGTTACTCCTTTTTCTTTTTCTAAAAGCTTCTATCTCCTCTATATACCTTAAGCACTGAAGCTTGCTCTTGTGGTATTCTGAACCCTTCTTCTTCAGGCTACGCCTCCTCCTCCTCGCTACCTTGCTTGCTTCTCAGCTCTCTAACTCTTGCCCCTTTTGATTTGGTGCTGTTTTGGGTTGGTGTTGAGGTGAAAATGAAGCACATATGGCCCTATTTATAGGGGTTTGGGGGCTGGTATGCTGGAAATTCGAAAATGCCTTGGCTTGACACCTAAGAGGTGACTCCTCTCTTCACTTGGTGAGTAAGCTGCTTGCTTGGCAGCCTCTAGCTGATCCTCATCTCTTTCTCAAGCTTGAGGTGGCAAGGCAATGCCACCAGCTGCTTGGGCATGGTCCACACTCCTTGGACAGCACTTTAAGGGTTTTGGAATGTTGCCTACTGCCGGTTGTTGCAAAGTTTGGCATTTTGGAATACCTAGGTTTGCTGGATTAATTCATGAAAGCAAAACCTAACTCTTTTCGACTTAATTGGTTGCCTAATGGAGGTTAGTCTAAACATGAATTTACTTATGGAACTTTGATGGTTTGATGCCTCGATTGGTTGCCTACTGCTGCCCTCATTAGTTGCCTAAAGTTTGGTTCAAATGCTGCCCCTTAAGCTTGATTCAATTGTTGCCTTACACTGATGCCTTTGAGCTAATTGTTCCATAAGAAATTCTGATTTTTATTGGAACTAGGACTAGTTCCCTAGTTTCACAAGATTAATCTCCCAAACAAACATTGCATCTCCCCAGGAGATGCAAACATTTCTAATCCTAACTACAATATCTTTTTGTAGTATGTTGTTTGCTTTCATGTGCAGGTTGAAGATCAAAAGTTGAGGATGAGAAAGAACTTGAGAGAAGAATGAAGATATTAGCTAGGTTTTCTTCTTGTAGATGTTTTTGTAATACTCATGGTTTGTAGTATTGAAATTTTTGTAAATCAATTTCCTATACTTGTAATTGAATTACCTAAGCATATTCATATGCCTCTTTATAATACCCATGTACATGGATTTATTCTGTAATTGCTTAACTCTTGGGTATTGAATTGTTCTTGTATATATATATATATATATATATATGCATGTGAATTGTTTATTAGTTAAGAAATTTTTAAATTTTTCTCAGATTTTGACATGCATGAATGAGATGGATGGATTCAATCACCAAATTCTGACGTTTAGATTATTAGAAAATACGGGTTCTCACACCACCAAAGGCCGACAACCACTGCAGCACGGTAAAAACTGGTAAGAGCTTGGTATTTGCTACAGAATTGTTGAGATTCCTTCCACCCCACACCCCACATTCTAGTAGTTGGTAGGAACATATACTTGTGATTTGTTTCCTTGTCTTCTACTGACAATGATAGGTTCTGGAGTAATCAATTCTTGGGCTAGATCTATAGTGAGAGATGTGCCATACACTGAGGTGCGCGTTTCATCATCACCATCACGGCAAGTACGACTACCTCCACGAAAGGTACCACAACGTAAAAAGGTACATGATCATGTTGTCTCCATGCCAATATTTGAAGGTTGTAATAGGCCTAATTTCTATCTCGGTTGGGAATTAGAACTCAATGAAATATTTGCTAACCATGTCTTTCTTAAGCATAAGCAAGTACGGGCTGCTATTAGTACATTCACTGATTTTGCTTCTATTTTGTGGGATGAATATTGTCGATTATACTCTGATTATATACCTGCTACTTGGGATGATTTAAAACTTACAATGAGATACGAATTTGTACCATCCTCTTTTATACATAGCAAGCTTCGAAAGTTGCAACATTTAGAACAAGATAGCAACAACGTTGATGAGTACTATCAAGACCTTCAATATTACTTATTTTGTTGTAATATCAATGAAAGTGAGAAAGCTACTCTTAATAGATTTTGGAAAGGTTTGAACCATGATATTCAGGATATACTTAGGCATAAAAAATATTATTCTATTAAACGTTTGTTTCGTCTTGCTTGCAAAGCTGAACAGGAAATAAAGAGACGGATACATGAGACAAGCAAACGGCCGGTACAAGTCACCACATCACTAGTTGCTTCAGTTGACCCTTCTACTGCTCCACCAACCTTTGTTGCCGCACCCGCTGATGTGAAAGTCACACCGTCTCGCCCTTGTGACCCATCACCCCTGACAGTATCTATATCATCTGAGTCGAGCTTGCAAGGTAAAGGTACTACTTCCATCGCTCCACAAGAGATTGAATCCGTCGCTCCGCATGAGATTGAAGTAAGCCCTGATGAATTCACTACATCATGTGTTGAGTTAAGTGAATTGGCCGCTGTTTTGATCACACCACCTATTTTAGATGATTGTTTTACTGATTTGAGCTTGCCATGTGATCAAATAACTGAAGTACCTGCTGATACATGTGCACCATATGAAACTCATGTTTTATATACTGATTTAGGTGCACAAAGCATTTGATAACGATAATATGAATTCTGAAATTTTAGATTTGGGTGTGCCTAATGTTCTTCTAGATGATAACTGTACTGTTTTAAGCCTCCCAAATATTGATATTGACTCTACTACTTTAGTTGCTTCACATGCTAAGAAAGGTTGTTATGATAGTCTATCAACGCCAAAAGTTGAGCCTTATGAATTGAATGCTTCTGAAATAGGATATGATAAGTTGATAGAATATAATGACGTGTATAATGCCATTAGTCATGATGTTGTATGTGCTATCCAACTTGTTAACCCTATAACTTTGACAAATGGTTTAGCACTACCTCAGAATAGGTCTTTCCTGAACGCAATTACTGACGGGCACAATACGAACCATCGGTGATAAAGACATCACTGACAGACGGATTAATGTGACCGTCAGTGGAGACTACAGCTATACTAATTTTGGGGGGGGGATATCACTAACGGGCTTGAAACTCTGCCCGTCAATGGTGCTGTTCTACCACTGACGGGCGAGAAAATGGGCCCGTCAGCGGATCTTTTGGCCCGCTAAAACCCACCCCGAGCCCGTAATCCCTTCCGTGTATAAATCCCCCAACCCCCAGCCCCGCCCCCTAACCGCACCAGCCCCTCGATCCCCTTCCCCCTCTCTCTTCTCTCCCACAGATCGTCCCCACCTCGCCGGCCTCTCCACTCCCTCCCCCAGCCCCGCAGGCCCCGCTACTCCCTCTCTCCCCCTCGCCGGCGCCAGCCTCTCCGCTCCCCTCCCGCTCGCTCCGCCGCTCCCTCTCTCCCCCAGCCCCGCCGCTCCCTCTCTCCCCCTCGCCTCCGGCCTCCCCTCCCCAGATCCAGAAGCTCCAGGAGACCAGGAGGGGGCGCAGTGGCGACGCCGACGTGCGCGAGGCACGCGGCTAGGAGTGCGGCGGTGACCACGAGCAGAGGCGGTGGCCACGGATCCGTCCTGCGGGCGGGGTGGCCACGGATCCGGCTGCCCCAGAAGCTCCAGGAGACCTTCAACACTGCGCCCGGCACTCTCCGCCTCTTCTTCCACGACTGCTTCGTCAGGGTGTGGGGGTGCGACGCGTCGGTGCTGATCTCGGGGCCAGGCGACGAGCACAGCACGGGCGCAGACACGACGCTGTCCCCGGACGCGCTGGACCTTATCACTCGCGCCAAGACCGCCGTCGACGCCCAGTGCTCCAACAGGGTCTGGTGGACGATGTCGAGCAGATCGAGGCAGTGCTGGTGGCCACCTCCTCGGTTCCGCGCGGCGACAGCGGCGTGTGCTCCCGGCGTCAGCTGCGGCGGCGGCGGCGGCACTGAAGCGAGCTGTGGCGGTGGGATGGCGGGTCCGGGTCTGGACCAAGCCCGTTGGGCTTTTTTTGGTACTGTAAACCATTGCCACTGACGGGCCCTCACCGCCTGTCAGTGGCATATTTTAGCACCACTGACGTTTAATTATTGACGGGCGCAAAACCCGTCAGTGAAGGTGGTTTTGTGCCCGTCAGTGGAGGGTCAATTTGCAGTAGTGTAGAAAAGGTTTCCGAACTTGTGAATTTACCATCTTAAAATTCCGCCTACACTCCTACTTATAGGATCAATTTAATTGGAGCTACTAGTGTAGAGGATGAAATTTGTGTGCATTTGGTTTGCATCACTTGTACTGAACTGGTTGTTTCGAAACTTACTCATTTTGATAATTTTCACCTGCAATTATTCATCTCGTCACCTACGCATTATCGCTCTTTGATTCAAATGATTATGTTACATGCTGTAGTAATTTACGACATAGGCAATGAATTCTTCATGCATAGGATTTTCATTGCATATGGTCAACTTTTTGCTTTTAGAGGAGATAATTTGACACCAATGCTTCATTGTTTTGATATGACCTGCAATATTGGTGGTGAATTGATGTTAAATAGCTTGTCACATGATTGTTCCAACATTAGTGCATTGACTTGCTCTAAAATTCAGCATGATGTGGCTTCTTATTTGGGTACCGTTGTTGATTATTCACCTATGTTGGGATGGTTAAGTGATATACATTGTAAACATGATTATATGCATGAACATTTCTCGTATATTTGCAAAGCAGATTATATGCATAAACACTTCACTTATATTTGTAAATTGAGTTGCAATACTTGTTGGAATTATAAGAATGATATATCACTATGCATGTTTCTAAAATCCATCAAGATGAATCATAGTTGTGATCATGGTTTTGATATAATTGTTAACCAAGAAAAGCTAACCATGATTGATAGATACATATATGCTGCATACACGCTTTCTTTGTTCTTTGATGGTTTTCAGCTTATGCAAAGCCGATGACGGCTTTGTTTTCAAGAAAGGGAGGATGATGAGGACATGGCCCCCATGAATATACCCGCTGTCACCTCTACTTCCACTACTTCAACTACATGTGCCGCTCGAGCTATAAAGAACAAACGGCAGTTTGTCAAGATCGTCAAGAACAAGCGAGGATTCAAGTTCAAACTCTCGGGAGGAGAAATGAATGAAGTTCATGTGTCAATGAAGATGTCCCCACATGAATTGGTGTTGTACAAGGAGTCTTCCCACGCTACTTTTGGTCCAAGAAGAGCTAGAGTTAGAGTCCCACAAGATCTGGACTCTAATTCGGATTGCTGAGACAGCCCTGACTTCAAACATCTTTATCTCGAGCATACGGACTCCGATTTGGGTGATCTTGGACTCTTTGGAAAGCTTATCTCATGCTCTTTCCAACAGATTCAACCTCATCTGCGAATTTCTTACGAGATGACCACAACAGCCAAAACAATTCGAGACTATACATCTTCTCTTTATATACCCCCTAGGATTCACCCTTTAGTTTTTGGGTTTCATTGAGTTGTTTAGCTACTGCTACATTATCTGAAAGATCGAGATCTATCGACTAGAGAGGGGTGAATAGGAGATTATCAAATTTTACTCAAATTAGTTGTTTAGCATGCAAGAGTGAAGCAGTTTGAGGGTGAAGCAACAAATATCAAACTAGATTTAGCTCAAATGAGGAATATTCACTTAAGTAAAGAGCTAGAGAGAAGACTCGAGATTTAACCCGAAATTCAAGTTGTTGGCAACAACTCTACGTCTTCGTTTGGAGAGGCTTGAGCACTTAGCTCTGAAGACACACAGTCTTCACCTTCTTCTCCTTCAGCCAAGTCCACTTAGAACTTGCTCAATCACTCGTGGTGGATCTTGAGGTGATCCCCGAACCTTCACAAACTTGTTGGAGACGAATCCACAAATCGGTGCTCTCAACGACGCCTAGCCGGCTAGGAGATGCCAAATCTCCAAGAGTAATAGGTCAAGATTACTAGGCTCGAAGAAGCTCTTACTTGAATGCTCAATTAAGTCTCAGATCTCACGAATCTTTCCTCTCTCAAAGTAGATCTCAAAGAGCAAGAGGAAAGGAAAGGGAAACACACAGTGTGAGAAAAGTGTATTTTGCGCAGAGTGTCCTCTCGAGCCCGCAGGGAGTCGGGGGCATTAAATAGGCACAGCTCAGAAAAAGAGTCATTGGGGCAAAGATTCTTCCTCGGAGCAACCGGAACACGAACCCAGAAGTACCAAGTTTCAAACCAACGGTCAAATTCTGAGGAACTCAGGTGTACAGCAAAAGACTTCAACTCAAAGTCGGTAGTCCCGAAAGGAACACGGTCACACCGGGATTGAAGATTCTACTCCGCAGAGTTACTTCCAGAAGCGATTCCCGGTAGTGCCGACTTTGAAGAACGGTTAAACCGAGATTTGAAGTAATGACACGTTCCTCTCTCACAAGAGGAAACGCGGTCAAACCAGAAATCAGCTCGGTAACACGACACTCACAAAAAGACCTAAGTCCAGAAGAGATTCTCGGTACACCCGGAAACGAAACCGATGAAACCGAAGACAACACAAATGGGACTTAGTCTAAGACAATAGAAGACCTAAGTCCAGAAGGAATTCTCGGTACAACCGGAAACGATGCCGGTAGAACCGAAGACAGATCAAATGGGACTTAGTCTAAGATAACATCAAAAGCATATTCTGGAAGCACCGGTCTTCAAGAGCGAACATATCGGTTTCCGAAACATGAAACTAGAGCAAACCCTAAATGGTAGGGTTCCCTAACCCTCCGACACAGAGACCATTCTCGGCAGCACCGGCTTGAAGACCGGTCATGCCGCAATTGAAGCTCTTCGAGGCTTGAGACGACTAAGTCATCAAACCTCGCAACAGAAGCCAATTTCGGTACATCCGGTTCTTCAAACCGATATTACCGAGAATCACTGTCTGTGTCTCAAAAGAGATTTTCAAAGAAGTCTTCTGAGATTTTGACTGAGTACACATGAAGATTCTTCCTATAGCTTAGATATCTTACCCCTCTTGATAGTGCGGCTTGTCCTATAGACTCAAATGATCTTTGATCATGTTAAACACTAGAAAATCATCACTAATCTTCTAGGTCCAAGCCTTCCTTCATCATTAACTTTTTAGGAGTCGACATCCACTGGTTAAACCAATTACTTGGGGACTATACACATGTATACACTCAGTAAACCATTAGTCCCTTAATCGTTTGTCATTAATCATCAAAATCCACTATGGGCACTAGATGCACTTTCATTATCGCATCTACAAGTCGTGAAGGACTACCGCCTTGTTTAGATCGTCAGTGGAATCCCAATATACTTTCTTCTATCTCTTGCGCCAATTTAATACTCGCAATTTCATATTACAATTTATTATAGTTCTTGTTGGTACTTCGGTTCCTTGCAGGAACTCGAACTTCGTTGTTCAGGTTGATCGCGCCTACGGCAAGGTCAATAACCATCGGAGGTTGGTTTAGTGATTGCTAAGGCGTATCATTGCGTACGGTTTAGTCGGATCGTCAAGGTCAAACTACACCAAATCGATAGTGCCGCCCATCAGCATCTCCTGGAAGCAGAGCTCGACGCCTGCGGTGCAAGGAAACAATGTGTAATCATCATCCTGCTAGCAAGTGCTTGGTGCTCAAGGAATTGGATGGCGAGGGCTGGGCTTGGCTTGCCTTCTTTAGAGCCGGCGACGGAGAGGACGTCCTTGGCGATTGCTACCACCTCCGGGCCGATGCCATCGCCGGGGAGGAGCGTAATGTTGTAGCTCCTCACGGCGGCGGAGCACCGGAAGGTCACCATCGGCCGACGCGGCCGCGCCGCGGCGCCGGCGCTCCGCCGACAGGAGAGGCTTAGGGTTTTGAGCGGCGTAGATTGGAGCTGAGCCATCATGGTCTCTTGGGCCTCAACTAGACTATAGAATCTATGGAGTTGGGCCAAAGTTAAGCCAAGAATGAATTCCTCTTTTAAAAAAAACCGTTTCAACTAAATATTAGCATCATGTTTTTCTATTATCAACAAAACATATAAACACGTTTTAAACCAAACGAGATTATTATGATTCATCGTAATATTAAACATAATCGTAATTGATTAGTTTCTACGCGTCACGGGATGAGGCAGACCTTGGTTGGGACGGGGTATGGAGTGGCAAATGTGTCTTTCTGCTTGGGATCAAACATGAAAAGCTGCCAAATTTAGACAAAAACCTCGAAAAGGGGTAAATTATGAAGTAATTACACCATAGTAGGTTAATTAACCAGGAAGAAGGAAAATCCTAGATTGCAATCTATGTGAAGTGAAAACGAATCGAGCCGTAGAGAGAAGAAGAGGACACGACGCGGCGCACGTAACCGGAGATGGCTCCAGGGAAGCGAGGCAAGACCAAAGGGGGTCCGGCGCCGTCGGCCACGGCGAGCTCAGGCGGCGGGGGCGGGGGATTCCCCAGCTGCCTCCGCCTTATGCCGCCGTCCACCGTCGCCATCTCCATCCATGCCAAGCCCGGCTCCAAGGTCGCCACCATCACCGGTCGGTATTCTGCCCCTTCTCGTCCTCGCAGCTCCCTTCGTATTCGAGCGCTAACCCCGACTGCGCGCTGGTGGACTTTGCAGAGATCGGGGAGGAGGCTGTCGGAGTGCAGATCGACGCGCCGGCGAGGGATGGGGAGGCCAACGCCGCCCTCGTCGACTTCATCAGCTCGGTAATCGACTGTTTCACTGCGGTTACACAGCACTTGATCTACACGAATTGACGGCTTAGCGATTGATAGTCCCATGATCTGATGATGCACACCGTCGTTAGAAACTGATGGCCTGCGATCTTCTCTTTCAAAATTCAGACATTTAGCGTATTGCAGACTGATGATAAAGCATGTAATTAGTGAACAAGTATCGAACAGGCCGTGGAGGACATGGATTGGCAGAGCTTGTTCAGCTTGGAGATGTGTCGTATAGTTAAATTTCAAGTCTCCTTTTTGCTTCCCAGCGTCGCTGAACCTGCCAATTTTGCTTCTTTGGGGCAGACTACTTCCAAGCTCCAACTGGCCACATAATACTTAGTTTAGTTCCCAGGGTCTTAGTGATGAGTAATCAATTTGATTGAGTAATCAATTTGATATCCATCTCTATGATTCTCGCAAGGGCTAGGATTTAACTATGTTTGATCGATCTACAAAATAAAACCTCCTATTCTTTTAGAATCAATAGAATAGAATTACAAGTGTCCTTTGCACGTAACTGCCTAACCACGCCGAGGTAGAAAAGGGTTAATTTTTATGTCTGAGCAGGCGGTTACAGTTTTGGCTCCTAACATATACTCACCTGAAACCTGATCGCACAAATTGAACCTTATTCACTGCGAAGAGGACAATACAAGGATAAACACGCCAGTTATTTCTTTTGGATAGTTCCTTCGTGGTGACTGATTGAAAATAGGTGCTCTGTCCAAATATTAGTTCATTCATCAACGGGGGAAGAAACAAACTGCACTTGGTTAGACCACATTCATTTGTTCTAATGTAGTAACAATTTATACAGATCCTGTCAATGTCTTGGAACATCCGATGTTTCATTTTTCTAGCTCCCATCTGAATTCTGAGAAATTCCCTGAAATGTGCAGGTACTTGGAGTGAAGAAAAGAGAAGTATCCATTGGCTCTGGTTCTAAATCAAGGGAAAAGGTTGTACTAGTACAAGATGCAACACTTGAAGGCGTTTTTGATGCTCTAAAGAAAGCGTGTAATTCTTCATGATGTATGTTAAACGTGAATAACTTAATTGAGCAGAGTATCAGCTAAATGAGTGCTCTTTCTTCAGTACATCTTTGCCATGCTGGTAAACACTGTAAATGATTGTCTTAAAATTGGCCGATCTCCTCCTCTGTCATGAGATGGATATATGTTGATGACATCATGATACAGAAATGCTCTTTTCTGATGAAAGAGTAACAGAGATGGTTTGGCATGAGAGGTTAAGTCAAACCTTTGTTTGATGTTTCACATTTTGTTAGTTCTGCAATCTGCATCAAGTGCAATCGACACATTTGATTTGGGCTTCGGGCATGTTTGCCGTTGGGCCAAAATTGCCAATTATGGCAATATTTCTTTCATGTTAACCAAAGACAAGACGGGCACTTCAGCTGCTCAGCACATAAAACACATCGGATCCCGATCTGTTTGGGCGATGTGCTACAAAATTGCAGCTCTGACGATTGGCTCGATGCAGACGCAATTGGGGTGTACGATGAGTATGAAACAAGTTAACGGCATTGCTGGCTTCTATATATTCCCGGTACGTACATCGGTGCCAAAAGTTAGTGTAAACCACGGCTACAAGGAAAATGTCATTTCTCACTCATCGTGCATTTCATTGCATGGCTAGGACTTGTGCGAATTTGTACCTCGAGATTGGAGCAGGAATTCAATCCTGGGCCACGCTCTCTGCCTGCCTGCGTTTGATTGATTGGATGCTCAGGCTCTTTGTCTTGTACGATTAGGATAATTTGTTTCGCGCTAATCTACGTAGTCGATCTTCACTTGATCAAGCCACTGATGCATGGAACCATAAAATATACTCGCTCTGTTTAGATATATAGATGTATTTTAGTTGATTAAAATAAAATTTTAATTAATAATTATTATAGTAATATGTAATTTATGTGATGTAAAATTATAAGTATAAGTAAGTATTTTTAAATTGAAATAACTAAAAATGATTTGATCAATTAAAATATGTTTTATATACGTAGATGAAAGTGCATTGGCAAAGGCGATCGGGCATTAAAGTTAGTAATGAGCACATGTACTAACTCATGGACCAGTCCAGCGTGCAAATTGATTGACTAGTATATTTGATTCCCCTGTGTAACTTGTGTTGATAATTGCGAGCAGAACGATGTTGATGCACGGAAAAATATATATTCTTATTCACGAGAGGCTAGCTTTACGTCAAATCGCATGAGTGCATCGATCGTTTCTGACGAATGGTCGATAAGGCCGGGGAAGAATAAAGACTTGATCTTTTTGCGAGGGGATTGAGTAGGAGTAGTATCTATGTGAGTAAAACACCGTACCTGAGTGACACAACAGAGTCCCATTCGAATACATATATATATATACGAGTCGTCCAAGTCCAACTTGGGTTGCTATGAGCATCGTTAATCATGTTACGTTGAGGTAATTATCTTTCTTGCACCCAAGGTCGCTTCGTCCACCGCCACCATCACCAGAGCATACGTCCACCTTGCCCAAGGCATTCCCTGTACTAGCCTAGCTACGTCCATGCATCGCATGGTGACAAATTCATATGCATCGATATATAGCACGGTGACAATATTATTTAGTGCTGTAGTGATAGGTGGTCCCTGCATCTGCACGCTTGCTGATACATATTGCGCGGGAGACAGGGAGCCGTCATGCCATCTTTAATCATCGTTTCTTTAGTCACTACTATAGTTAACTAAAATCTTGTCTAACTCTGATCACCTAGATGCCTGTCTTTCTTCCTTCCTAACTCGATCCTGTTTTGTTTGCGCATGCACGTGTCACATCCAAATATCGTACTGCAGGGCCTGCACTCGATCGACGAAGACGTATGCTAATGCTGATTACACATACACAACTTGTCCCATCTATTGATCGCCGGATGTGGTGAAACGCGAGGCATTGCTGCGGTTGACCCGTAACTGGCCGACGTACGTTCAACACTGACTGAGATGGGCGAGCTGGCAAGGGTCTGATCGAACAGGTGCCCGCCCCGGCAGCTGGCGCGCAGTCGCAGGTGACAGCTCGGCGTTTGCATTTGCATTTTTTGCACCGGGAAAGACTTGAATAGCAGCGAGCCAGCGACAAGCTAGACGCGCCCCTGCGAATGGACACAGCACGCTGCACGGCCAGCAGCCGATGAGAGCACGCGTGCACTGGGCGAAGAAAGAAACTGAACTCAAGGGTGCCGTTGCGTCGATCGCGCGCCTGCATGGGAATCACCACCACCCTACTGATCACTCCACCATGCATGCGCTTCTTTCTTTTCTACTGTGTGCAACACAGTACTCCACCAGCTGGCTTGGATACTCGCCTAGTAGATTTTTTCCTCTTGTACTGTACTGTAGTATTATCTTTCTCTCCATCTGAAAAGACAATACAAGTAAGCCGAACTGCATGCTGGAGCAGTACTACTGTATATCTGATCTCTGAATTAAAACAGCTCGGCATGTGATCAGCAGCCGACACGTCGCCCGGGGACCCTGCCCTGTCAAAACAGGTGGAACCATGTTACTCCTATCGCTTAATTGGACACTAAATTGAACTTGCTATATAGGCATCTCCATTAGTCATCTTTTGCAAGAGAACCAAAATAGAAGAGAATAGAAGTTGGATCCTCTAGAAAAGATAAAATGAGATCAGGGTAAAAAGAAGGCATTAAGAGGAGAAGAAAAGATGACATAAAACAAAGAACTAGCTTGAGCATTTTCAACAAGTTATTTCTAAACCTATTTCTTATAGGAGGGAGAGAGCACGACTTCACACAAAAACAAGCTCTCCAATAAATTATTTTTTCATCTTGTAACTAAAACATCCAAACTCTCTAATAAAGTTTTAGTGGACCTCAATTTAAGAAATAACTATAGCCTCAAATGATAAAAATGTTTGTTTATAGCTCATAGGAATTACTCTCTCCGTCCCGTATTACTAGTTGTGTTTTGATTTTTCGTTTGTCCCATGTTAGTAGGCGTAGCTGGAGTCTCAGAAGCAACTTTGGTCATTTTTTGATTTTTGCTCCTCCCAGTTCGGCTCCAACGTTTCACCTCCAAATGTCAAAGCAATGCAACGAAGCAGTCGTAGGTAGACTAACAAGACCAAAGCGAAACAACCAGAGAGAAAGCAATGATGGGAGTGAAGTCGACATCGACTTGTTTGTCGCGGATTCCCTCGACTTTGGGTGCGATGAAGCCGACGTGTGAGCGAATTAGTCGACGGCGGACATGGTGAGTGACTTAGTCGACGGCGGACGTGGCCATGGCAAGGTGCAGGAATCCATCGATGCCAATATTAACCATGGTGATGTGATGGCCACGGTGATTCTCGTCGAGCTTCATGCAGGGCCGGAGTCCCTCCACACCGTTCTTAGACACGATGATGTGGAAGCTGCAGTGATCCTCACCGAGCTTGAGGCCAAAACAGACTCCATCGATGCAACAGCCGAGTCTTCATTCGATGCCAGACGCGAAACCCTCGATGCCGAGCTTCACCTTTGCCCAGACTCCCTCGACGACGCGGTCCATGTATCCTTCGATGGCGGACGCGAAAGTGTCAATGCCGAGCGCGAGGTGGGAGATGATCGTGTGCATGGAGATGAACAGGCCACAAGTGTTCCTCACCAGGCATGAAGGTGTCGTCAAGTGGATCCCAAACACCGGAAGCGAGCGCAACGACGGCGACGAGGAGGTACCAGACCCCCTCGACCTCAGGTATGTTTCGGATGCATTTAGCGGAGATAGTGAAGTCCCGGACTCCCTCGATGAGATCGACAGCGAGGTGGCCGCGGTGGTTGCGAAGATCACCATTCCTCTCTGATGCTTGCTTCTTCATATGCGGGATTGTATAATGTTGGTCTCTATTTTCACACATGATCTCTCTCATGCACGCCTGCCACGTAAGGAATACACGGTTGGACCTTTCAGTAGGATAGTCTTCGTATGTTTTGGTCACCTTTGCCATAATATCTTGAACATTCACAGAAGAGGATTTTTTGAACAATGATTGAATGGCTGCAAAGAACCCTAGATCTAATACATTAAGATCGGAGAATTAGGAGGCTAGCACATCAGCTGTATGTCAAACCCATCTTCTTGTGCTACTCGACAAAATTCTTTGTCATCAATAGCAATGTGCATCTTAGCGTTATCTTGTTGTATGAAGATTGCGTGTCCTAAGTCCTGAAATGGCCACTTTTGTTTGATGGCAGACAATACCTTGTTGTATGAACCTTGTGAAGTCATTGCCTTGGTTATCATGGTTCTTACAGGCGATTATTCAAGCAATTAGAGTATCACGATTAGTAGACTTGCCATAATTCAAGTAAGTAAGCAAAATAAAATTAAAACTACACATCATACATGCAGGCCTGTTTGCACTTGTCCTCTTGGCCGATTATGTGAAAGTGAAGGGAAATATATACCAAATTTCCCCGTAAATGTGTTGTTACCATGGTCATCAAACCTTGGACGAGTAGTTGTGGCAAGAAACATGACATTTTTAATGAAATTTTTGCTTTTCAGAGTTCTTTGTGGTTTATCTTCATCAACTGACGAGTAATATTTTTAATATTTCCTTGTCCTATAGAACCATTTCTCATCTATGTACACGATGTTGTACATAGCTTTAAAAGTTGGTTCATGAGGTATGCTACGGCTTCCTAGCATTGAGATGCAAAAGCACACATGAGTTTTCTTGTTTTCTTTTGTGAAGGTGAACTTTGCGTCATTTGTATGCCGCGTAAATTTTCCTTCCTTAAAACGCCTGAACAATGTGCACTTTGGCACATTCACAGCACTAGCTAGATCTCATATTGTTGTGTGATTACTAAGAGGAACATTTCAAATGGCGTCCGAGTTGAAGATAATTCTTTTGCGGGCACAATTTACTACCTTCTTGTTACAAACAGCATGTACTCCACCACCAAGCTGTCCTTTTTCCCATACACGTTGGCCAACTCTCAATGATACCCTTGTATCCATGGAAACGGATTTCGTCACTCCATGCTTCATTGTGCTGCTTGTAGTCCTCTCTAAAAGCAATGTATATATGGCTCGTTTTCATCATCAGTGTAGTATTTCCGTATGTTGACATTGCTACCTTGATAAATGTGTGAAAAAGAAGAAAATTAGGAGGCCGACTTGTTGAAAAAGAAATTTGATTGAACATAAATGATTGACAAAATGTAGCTTGTGTCATTCTCAACCTCGTCCATTTAGGCCATATGGATGTCACCATTCGCATCAACCCCATCCGTATGGGCCATATGGATGCCACTATTAGCATTACCCCATCTGTACATGGCAAAAGAACTTTCAAATCACAGAAAAAAATACTACTATGCACCGTACGACAAAAACAGCTACTCCCATTTCTCGTCAGGTAAAATCACTGGCTGTAGCCCATCAAGAGCTAAACGAGAGCATCAAAAAATTGCAACAAATGTAAGATCATTGGTTGAAGCTTTCGATGTGCAACAAATGGAAAAAATTTAGATTTTGCAATGCTGTCGATGTGCAACAAATGGAAAAAGGACGGAAACTAAGGATTCTTACTTGTGTTGCCGGCGTAAGCTCCATCCACGGCAAGCACTCCATCTTTGTGGTCAGATACATCTCCATCTGTGCGAGAAAACAACCACTGAATAAAATGAGATTCTCGCTTTCTTGGGAAAGGAGAACAAAGAATATAAAGGAAATCACATCAACACCTTCACAACCCTCATCCCACACTAGATCATAATTCAGATCGGGAACACCTCCATCAAAATCTTCAATTTTGTGCCAATTGATTGGCTGATTTAGGTGGAAATCTCCTACTGTTTTCAACCATTGGAGGGGAATAGATGAGCAGAGAAGAGAAGAGAATGGACTTGCGTTGCTTCTACATGTTCAATGGCGATATTTATAGGATGAGATGGCAATGACGCTATTAATTTTCAAACTGTTCTCTTCGGCTACAATGGAGTATGCTAATCTATCTTCTATGTTCCCGCTAGTTGATATCCTCTCCGTTCGTGCTAATCTATCTTCTCAAAATTTTGAAGAAATAGCATTGGTTTTGTGGCTGGCTTCAATTTTGAATTTTTACTCCAATTCCTCTTCTCAAATCTCCATTCTGCCATTGTTATGCTCCTTTTTCACTTCTTGGCTCAATTGTGCGTCGACGTGGGCATTCATTTTCCCATTGGCCAGGCAGGAGACGTGGCTGATGTCTGCTCGACAAGCGCCACGAGCGAGGCGATGAAGCATGGGCGACGAGTAAAGGTCGGGCGGGAGACATGGTTGACGTCTGCTTGACAAGTGCTGTGAGCACGGTGAGAAAGCCTAGGCGAGAATGCTAGGGCAGTACTGTGAGTGAGGCGAGGAGGCACTAGGGAAAACATGAGTTAATACGCACGAGAGAGTATGTGATGAAGGGATTAACTAGGAGTAAATAAGGGTGATTTAGTATATCAAATTAGATTTTGGTCACGGTGATGAAGCAAAATACGCTCTCCTACTAATAAGAGACAGAGAGTAGTAACAAGGTCATTTTTTATTTAAAAAATAGTTTTTTTCTCTCTCTACCTATTTTCCTTCGTGTCAACTGATGTGTCATCTTTAAAAAATGGTCAAGGTGGATCGGAGATGCTTAGAACAGGATGATATCATATATAGTTATACTAAGAATTTCTGGTAGTACCTTGTACAGTGCAATAATTTCTAGTAGTACCTTGTACGCGATTGGGTTGGTTGCTAGGGCATTACACTGTACGCACGTTTCGGTCCGTACTGCAGGGCCCAAGGACCACGCAATCGCGTTGGTGTTAATGAATGAAGCATTCGAGATGTTAATGGAAAGATACTCTAGCCTTGATCGATATCTATGCGGGTGTGTTAGCCCCTGACTAGACTAGTTAAGTACTAGTATGATCACTCTGGTTTGGTGCGTACGAGGTGATGTGACACTAACATCATTATGGTAACACGAGCACTATCTGCAGCATCGCAGACCCTATGAGTTGGTGGCCCGTATATTGTTGCATCTCATCTCATCTCATCACGGAGAGACGACTTACACATGCATCCCGTGCTTGTTAGTAATAAGAAAGAAAAATCAGCTTGGTAATAAAATAATAATCCAAAGAGTTAGTCCAAAAAAGAACTCCAAAGCGTTGGTGCATGTTTATCCAAATCAGAGCAAAAATCTCTCGAAAAAAGAAAAGAGAGCAAAAAGAAGAAGAAACAGTGTACTCCGCTGATGGGAAGGCGACAAGCTTATATAATGGGAGACATGGATGGGATATGCACGCTCGTTCGTATATTTAGGAAACTGAGCTTAATTTGGATGGTGTGGTTTGTTCTCTTCGTCGGTCAGAGCGCTGGATCAGCAAGGTAATCGTGCCCAGTCCCCATCAGGTTGAAATGTAGACAAATCTTTGTTAGACAAGGCACTCGCGATCCAATGCTGCTTCCTTTTTATTCTCTTTTTAAAAGAAAAGAACAAAAAGCCTGTGACTGCAACTAGTATTAAGCTTGGCTCAGTTGAAAACGACGAGGAGGAGTCATTAGATCTGGCAGCTTGTTGCACAGAAATGCGTGTTGGTTAATCTTGAGATGCTAAATTGCCTCAGGTAGAAGTAGGCACGGCCGTGATTGGCGGATTTCTAATAGGGAGGAGGAGGACGACGACGACGACGCGACGGCGGCAGCAGAGGCATGGGGGCGGAAGAGGCCGGGCTCACCGGAGAGAGCCGGACAAAAGCAAACGAGAGGCCGGACACTTCCTGACAGAGGGAGGCCCTGTTGTTCAGACCAAACCAAAGCAGGCTACCGCTCCCTCCACGTCGTCCTCAGCTTTTTCCTCTGAACGCGCGTGCTGCTTATGTCACCAGACTGTAGGCCACCCTGCCCTGCCTGGATAGCTGGAACTTAGTGGAATTTTGGGTTGGGTCCTCTTGATCGATACATTGCTCTTCAAATGGAGTATTCAATTCATGGTAGTAACCCTTTTCGACGACATATGAGTGTATGACCTGTTCATTCTCGCACTTTATGTTTGCGCCTAAGAACAAAATGCGATGAATTAATTGCTCCGTGCCGTCGCTAAAGGGTACAGTATAAACCGGAAAACATCATCCAACTGCAATGACGTTGAGCGAGCAATATGGCCGTGTCTCTGGACGAAAAGTTTGCCATAGGTACGTGCAGCTTCTGGTTTGCTAACTGATATCGCTAGCAACAGCATCATACTCCTACTGTCTACAAATATAAGGTGTATATAGAATTTAAGATCTAACTTTGACTAACAATTAAACCAATACTATTGAATTATATGACATAGTAGTGACACCAATGGATTCATATTCAAACGTATTTTTAAATTGTATCACTTTTGTATTATATAATTCAATATTATTGGCTTAATCGTTGGTCAAAATTGAACCTTAAATTCCGTGCACGTCTTACATTTGTGGACGGAAGGAGTACATCATTGCCCAATCAATCACCGCCTGGTTCCAAAGTTCGCCCTTCCCTTCCGCTTTTAGATTTTTATTGTCTTTTACTCTTATCTTTTACTCCGAGAAGTCTTGTGTCCATCACACTTACCCACGAGAATGAATTTCACAATGTTTACCTACTATCACACCTCTCTATTTTGCTCTAAGATTTATGCTCACATTTTATAAAAGATACTTCGGACTCTGTATATTTATCATTATGTAGTCATTCACGAATCTCAGCGTAAACAAGTCCTGTAAAACCAAACATACACATACACACCTCTATACCCTTCTCTCTGATAACTATAACGAAAGAGGCGATGGCGGTATAGAAAGAGAGAACGAGAGAGAGCTTGATAAAATGTACCTGACATATTTTGGTTATATAGCTAATACTAAATGTGAAAATAAAAGAATGTACTGAACCGAAAGTATCTAACACAAAACCAAAACCCAAAACCACCACCCCGTCCTTCTCTCCCTCCCACGGTGGGTTGCATTGCAGTCTTCTTCTCCCCTTCCCCCGTCGCCACCCAAAGGCAAGGTCGTCGTCCTACTATTTATTTATATTTAAGGCCTCGTCGTCCCTTCCCTCCCCAAAGCCCCCTCCACTCCTCCTCCTCCACCACCCTCGCTCTCCGGAGCCTCCCCCCATCGCCGCCGGCCCACCACCACCACCACCTACCTCCATTGCCTCCAAACATCGCTACCTCTGCTTACCACCCCCCGCCAGCCCTCTCCGCTTTTCAAACTTCTCCGGTGGGGCCGGCGCCAGCTCCCGCGGAGGGAAGGACTCCATGAGAGCCCGACCAGGACGAGGAGGTCCATGACGACCGGAGGCCAGCCGCCGATGGAATGGCAGATCCCGTCGACATCGACAAGGTGGTCCGCCCTTCCCTCTCCTTCCCCTCCTCTCCCTTTCTATACCGCCGCCATCTCTACGTCTTCGCCTCTACTACTTTTCTGTAGCTTACGCGCGTGCAAAATGCCAACGTGGGAGGTGGGAGCCGCGTGATTATTGCAAACATGGAGTTCGTTTGGAGATGTAGCCGTGTGGGTAGAGGTTTGGACCGGTTCTGTTAAGCCGCCATTGAAGCTTCCGAGGATGTTTGTGGTGCAAATGGAAATGCCAACCCAGAATAGGAGAAGACCAGTTCGATACCAACGATGTTAGTGTTGAAGGCCGGAGTATGGGCAATGCTGCCGTCGCTCTCTGTGATTGCCATGGTTTATTTGCATTTGGAGTTTGTAATTGCGCATTTTGGTGGCAGAGTTCGGGGGAAAAAGGATGTTGCAAATGCAGCGCCACGAGTAAGGCATGCCGCAACGAAATGCTTGGATGCCAGATTGTTTCTTGATTGGAGGATGTTGTGCGAGAGGAGGGTGTGATTCTGAGTTTGGAAATTTTATTCGGGCATGTGCCATTGCAATCAGGTGTTGGGGTGCCCTGTTCAAATCGTTTTTTGTGAACACATATAGGAAGGAGGAAATGTTGTATCATCGCCGTAGTTTTATGTGGGTTAAAATCTCAAAATTGATGGAGTTGAATATCAAGGTTTTATGAATCTACTTGGTTCAGGGCTTAAGATGTACTGCAGCATTTGTGTGACAAGAATTAGTAGCAAGTCAATTATGATCTGTCATTAGTTAGGACTAGCTCCCGTATCACCATTCTTACCATTATGTAGCCTTGTGTTCTACAGCCCCGTTGGTCATGAAAAGATTCCCGTTGCAATATGACTGCTATCCTATCCTGAAAATGAATTTTACCCTTTTAGATATTCTTGATAACTGGGGTCACTAAGGTGGCAAAGCATGCTATACACTGTACTTGTATCTTCCCATGTGACTGCAACGAATATGAAAATACAATGAAGAAAACAAAGCTACAAGCAAGCATTTCTATTAGTTACTTTTGTCTCGAGGGAAATGGCCAAGAAGACACATGGAACTTTCCCATTAGCATTAGTGCTATCAAAGTTTAGTTTGTGAAGTAGTACATCTGTAGGACATGTTATGAAATCAAATGAAGAGTTTTTGTTAATGTTTTACCAATTGTCTGCACCATTTACCGTGCTTCACAATTCTGTTCATCCTCATTAATTTGGCAGGCACTTACTGCTTTAAAGAAAGGCACCCAACTGCTTAAATATGGTCGCAAAGGGAAGCCAAAATTTGCTCCCTTCAGACTATCAAATGTAAGTTCGTCTCTACATATGCTGCAAAAGCTGTCTTCCCCTCCCTCTTTTCTCTGTGCATGTGCAGGCACATGTTTTGACAAAATTGATCTTGAAAAATGACTTTTGAATTGATAGCCTGAACTAGACCCGTTGTGGTTTTGGATGGCCTTTCTTCTTTTATGTTCATGAAACTTGAGCAGAAAAATGGCTTTAAAATGCAACTAGGAAATTTGTAACATGAGAATTGAGAACGACAAAAATTATTTTTCTTTTCTTTCAATAATTACGTATACCTAAATGATTTTTTTCTATGCTCCGCAGGATGAATCAACTCTTATTTGGGTCTCAGATAACAAAGAGAAAAGTTTGAAACTAGCTTCTGTGTCCAGAGTTATCTCAGGACAAAGAACGGTAAGCACTTGCTAAACAATATGATCGTATCTTATCTCGTAGTCTTTGGTAAGAAGAAAAAGAAGTCTTTGATGTGTGAACATATATTCTTTTCAGCTGGTTTTTCAACGTTTTCTGCTCCCTGAGAAGGACCATTTATCCTTCTCACTCATATATAAGGATGGCAAGCGATCTCTTGATCTGGTATTACAATAGAATCAATTTGACACCATTCCTTCTCTTCCTTTCCGATTAAATTAAATCTAATTAATTCTGATCTTGTTTCAAAGATCTGCAAGGATAAGGTTGAGGCACAGGCGTGGTTTACATGCCTTAGCACATTGATATCTCCAGGACATCTCGGATCCCAACCCCAACAAACCGATGGAATACGCAGTGGTGCCCTTTCTTTTGATGTAAACTCCCTTCAACACCGCTCACTGTTATGCACACCTTTTCTTTTTCATTACAACTTACACAATCTTGATCGCTTATCATTGTTTCAAGTCATGATTTAATATCATTATTTGAGTTATTGCTATCTTCTTGGGCAAAGCTATCAGTATCTTTCCAGCAATCTCAGTTCTACTTTAGCTTACCTTTTGCTGTGATCGACTGCCAGTCCACTATTAACCTTTTATGCTCTAGTATATTATACTGACTCGTGTTGCCTGAATTCCCACATGCATTCTCATACTAATATCAGTATCACATCTGAACTAGCATAATGTCTAAAAGTATCTAATAACAGCAATCGCACGATTCTTTTGGTTGCCACTAGCATAATGGTTTAGCTTATATAATTCTATAATGTAGTGGTTAGAGTTGACATTATTAGTCCTTGCTCAAGTTTTAAAATGGTACCTAAGACCACTATAGGTTCAAATTTTAGAAAATATTGTACTTATGCTAGTACATTACCTAAAATGCACCCATGTGGTTTACCAGAATTGTGAAGTTTCAAGCGCAACCTTTGGTTTCTAGTCCTGTGCAAAATAGATTAACCACACATTTACAACATGATATGCTAGACTTCTGAACTTTTTTTTACTATGAATTGGTTTCAGTGTGGCAGAGAAAGTAGCCTAAGCAGTAGCTCTACTGTTACCACGGATTCCCTTGAGAACAAGTTGAGCTCAGCAAATTCCCCCAAGGATCGTTCTTCTGGAGAATTTTCATATTCAGAAAGGACAGATGTGTCAGATATGCAAGTGAAAAGTGCTTCTTCTTCAGACATTCGAATCAGTGTTTCCAGTGCTCTCAGCACGTCCAGCCATGGTTCTGGTGGTGAAGATTCTGAATCGTTTGGGGATGTTTATATCTGGGGAGAAGTCATATGTGATACCATTGCAAGATCAGGGTCTGATGGAAACCCTTACTCTCCTGGCACAACTACTGATATTCTTGTACCAAAGCCCTTAGAGTCAAATGTAATGCTTGATGTCAGTTATGTGGCTTGTGGTGTGAAGCATGCCGCACTTATTACACGACAGGCAGAGGTATTTACATGGGGAGAAGAATGTAGTGGGCGGCTTGGTCATGGGGTTGGTACAAGCATTTTTCAACCACGTCTTCTTGAGTCATTATCAACTGGCAATGTAGAAATAATTGCTTGTGGTGAATTCCATACTTGTGCTGTTACTGCAACTGGTGATCTTTACACCTGGGGAGATGGTACCCACAATGCAGGACTCCTTGGTCATGGTAGTACCGTGAGTCACTGGATCCCAAAAAGAGTTTCAGGTCCTCTTGAAGGCCTTCAGGTGTCAACTGTTTCTTGTGGTACGTGGCATACAGCGTTGATAACTAGTTCTGGACAGTTGTACACATTTGGTGATGGCACATTTGGAGCCTTAGGTCATGGAAATCGAGAAACTATCTCGTATCCAAAGGAAGTGGAGTCTTTGAAGGGTTTGAGAACGATTTCTGTTTCTTGTGGGTTGTGGCATAGTGCTGCTGTTGTTGAGGTTATCATGATGCAGTCAAATGCTTCATCTGGAAAACTATTTACCTGGGGAGATGGAGATAAATATCGCCTTGGGCATGGTGACAGGTCTTCAAAACTCAAACCAACCTGCGTGCCTTCATTGATAGATTACAACTTCCATAAGTCTGCATGTGGCCATACTCTTACAATTGGATTGACTACTTCAGGGCACATATTTTCCGTTGGGAGCTCTGTGTATGGACAGCTTGGCAATCCCAATAATGATGGAAGGTATCCACGCCTAGTTGAAGAAAAGCTTGGGGCTGGTGGTGTTATGGAGGTTGCTTGTGGAGCTTATCATGTTGCAGTCTTAACTAATTCAGGTGAAGTTTACACATGGGGTAAGGGTGCAAATGGAAGATTGGGTCACGGTGATATTGCAGATCGTAAGGTACCTACACTTGTTGAGGCTTTAAGGGATAGGTCTGTAAAACGCATTGCTTGTGGATCAGGCTTTACAGCTGCAATTCCTCAACATAAATGGGTGTCTGGGATGGAGCAATCTCAGTGCTCAGCATGCAGACAGCCATTTGGGTTCACTCGAAAGAGGCACAACTGTTACAACTGTGGCTTAGTACACTGTCATTCGTGCAGTTCAAAAAAAGCTCTAAGAGCAGCATTGTCTCCTAATCCTGGAAAGCCATACCGTGTATGTGATTCATGTTACATGAAACTAGGTAAAGTTTTAGATTCTGGTGTCAGTTATAGCAGGAATGCTATACCCCGCTTGCCAGGTGATACCAAGGCTGAGAGAACAGACACGAAGGCGAACAGAGTTGCATCAACTACTAGTTCAGATATGATCAAGAATTTAGATGTGAAGGCAGCAAAGCAGACCAAAAAGTCTGACTATTCGCCACAGTTCCCTGCAATTTTGCAGCTGAAAGACATCCCTTTCATTGGGGCAGCTGACCTGCAGAAGACAGGTTCTACAGCAACAAATGGATACCCTAACGACCCCAGATATACTTCACCATTTTTAAGAATGCCATATCTAAATTCTTCCAGCTTCTTGTCCTCAGAGAGCTTTGAGAGCTACAGGGATGCGAATGAACTTCTGAAGCAAGAGGTTCAAAAACTACAAGCAGAGGTACGCTTGATTCTAATTTTTTGTAGTAATAACTAAAAAATACCAGGGAAAAGGAGTCCTTATGCTTGCCCATGGATCAGGTTAACAGCTTGAAACAGCAACGTGAACATCAAGATGCTGAGTTACAAAAGTCAGAGGCAAAAGCCCATGAGGCCATGACCCTTGCCGCTGAAGAGGCATCCAAATCGAAGGCTGCCAAAGAGGTTATAAAGTCACTAACGGCACAGGTGATATTTCGAATTTAATCTTCTGTAATCTTATGAACATTGAAGTTCGTACTATCAGTGTATTCTCCTACCAGTTACTTCCCTTCCCTTCTTTGCACCCTTTGGCATTAAGCATTCATCAAAATCGGATAGGAAATAACCTTAGTCAGTAACATCAACAGGTAAAAGAAATGGCTGAAAGGCTTCCTCCAGAAGTGTGTGACATGAAGCAAGCACGCCTTGTGTATCTACCTGGTGGTGCAGTTTCCCCTGAAACAGGGAGAGAAAGCCAGAAGGGATATGAGGCAGGAAACATTCATTATTCCCAAACACCACCTTCTGTTGCATCTGCTCGGTTTAATGGGTTCCCTGCCCAAGACCATCAAATAAGTGACCACGGTGATACCGCGATGGTTCCACACGAGAGCAGGTTTGGAAACTTCAGCAAGAGCAAAGAGTTCCCGGCTGTGCAACAGAAGACCAATGGTGGGATGGCGGAGTGTCATCCAAGATCAGAAGATTTTGATCGCAGGGAAATAGAACGGTTCCAAATAAACCTACAAGGTTTGAACATGAGAGATTCTAGTTCACCAAATCAAGTTGAAGCAGAGTGGATAGAACAGTACGAACCCGGAGTGTACCTAACCCTAGTTTCTCTTCGCGATGGAACCAAAGAGCTGAAAAGAGTACGGTTCAGGTACTCATCTCCATGATAACACCTGAATCATTTTCGTCCTTGAATAACGACATATTCTGATATAGAATGAGCATTCTTTGCTAATCATAAGAAGAAAAGCTCTGTTGAATAACCTGATGTGTAAGTGTTGTTTGCAGCCGGAGAAGATTTGGAGAACATCAAGCGGAATCATGGTGGAACGACAACCGTGAAAAAGTGTATGAGAGGTACAACATGCGGGGAACCGATCGGATCTCTTCGGTACTGACATGACAGCATAGTTTTTGCACCTGCATGAAGCTAGATGACCAAACTGGCGCAGCCAGAAGCCACCGCAGCATTATCTCATCGTTAAGAAACCCATGTTCGAATTCGAGCTACCGTTGCGTATCACTAAGCTTTCTCAGCAATGCGGTGTATCTCTCTATCTGTATTCTTGTTGTATAGTAGAAGAATCACGACTCACGCGACAGATGATGTAGAGCATAGTAATGTGGTGTCGTTGCTCTGTTGGCCAAAGATATGTATGTATATTCCTGGGATGAATGGATGAGCTAATGCTCTTCCATCTTGCATGCGGTTGACCGAAATGAGATATTCTCTCTTCAGTTTTGCGTTATGTGTTTTGTTTTGAGTGGACAGATCGATCCTGAAGAGAGCAAGCAGAATGTACGTAGGAACCTCCTTTTCATCTGCTAGTAAGTAATCCGAACTGAATGTTGGGACGTGGACACCTTGGCGTGTTCATAATTTCAGGATGCGCATATGACAGAGGAACGAATCACATGAAGAAAGCGTCGCAAAAAGTATTAAGTGCTGATGCGATAGTCTAGGCTAGATATGTGTGATCTGGTAAGTTTTTATTTCTTTCCATGAGGTGGTGTTTATAACATAAAAATGGGGTCGAGAAGGCTGACGCGACTCCATGTCAGTTACTATACGCATGCAGTTGTCTCACACGTACGAGGCTTAGAAAGTTTATCGGGTGGTAAGGATGAGGATACCTTAATTGATCCTGTTATATTCGTCTTATCTGCATCGCTGGACTTCACCGCTCGCTGATGCTGGCCGGCCGTGGGAATTCTGTTCGCACGGATAAAAAGTTTGACAATATCTTATTTGAAGAAGAAAAAGAAGTCTGACAATCTCCTCGATCTGTGCGTCAGCCCAATAGCATGAGCTTTTGGGTTTCCGTTGTGGATGAATGCAAAAGGAACCAGCTAGCCTAGCATCCCAATCCTTTCCCAAATCAAACAACAACGATAACAGTCAGGCTAAGGCAGGACGTCAGAGTCCAGATCATCCCAAAAATCCAAAGGTTTCATCCCAAGAACATCATACATTCCTCCCTCCTGAGAGTCCAAGAACACCGGCCAGCGCTGCAGAGTCTTCACGGCACGGAAACATGCGAAAAACCTGGCCGCCCAGCCTCTCCCATTTCTCTCATCCATCACATTCGCAGTGACCGCCCATTCCCTAACTTGGCGTGTAACATCTGTTCGCGCAAACCAGGCAGAGACGGGAGAGGGGAGGAGGTCACGTCGGACGTACTACGTGCATGTCAGATACGAAAAACCATGGTTGTGGCCGTTCAGAGTCACGCAGCTGCACTACAGTTGCGCGCCTCCGGCCCGTCGTCTCTCTGACTCTGCACGAGTGTGTCTGTGCTACTCGATTCGATTCGATCCAGCAACTCCGGTCATGTCAATTCTCTGAACCGACTCAGGTGAGCACTCATGTCTTTAATTGTACTAGCCAGAATTAGCTAGCGCAGCTTGCAAAGCTCAGCCGGTTTAACATGTCAATGAGATAAACTCGCACGAGAAGCTAGATTTCTCCGTCCTCTTCTTAGTATAAAGGTACTACTACATGTCTGTACTCGTGTCCTTTGCAAAAAGAAAGAAAAAGATCTTCGACAGGAACAAATCACCAACGAAGCTCCTTTTTCTTCGGAACATCATGATTAGTACCTTTATTCGCTTCAAAAAAAAGACGAGTGTCTTATCTTTCTTCTTTAATTTTAACGATCTAATTTTGGTGTATCTCTAGAAAAAATAAATCATACTTGGATGAAGTTTCAAATAGCAACGCTTACTATTCACCCTTACACCGTGTTACACACTAGCTTCCTGTCCACTTTAACACTTGATATTCTTTGACCTCACCAGTTAAGCTAGATGTACTTATCCTTTTAACAGAATCAAATTATCCAGTTGATGCTAGCTAGCTACTCCTAGTTTGCAATCCTGTACGTATTACGGCTTTTTCCAACTTCAAAGGCAAAAGATCTCACTATACTTTCCAACCAAAGCAAAATCACACACACATCTTCTCTTTCTCTCTCGTCCCATCAAGCCGTAGTAGTAGTATATAGCATACGACCCCCTACAGACTTGAGACTTCTTCACCTCACCACCCATGCCTGTACTATATATATGTATACGTGATAGCACATCGCTCTCTTCCACTGTCACTCTCTCCCTTCCATTCCAAACCAATCTCTGAAATGGGTTGCTTCCGCAGATGCACAGCCATTGCACTCCTCGTCTTCCTCCTCGCCGCCACCTTGGCCACACGGTGCGACGGCTCAAGAAGCATCGTCGCCAACAGGCCGCCTCCGGCGATGAGCTCCGGCGGGAGGCTCTTCGGCTACCTGCCGCGCGCCAAGCTCATCCCACCTTCCGGCCCGTCGGAGCGGCACAACTCCATCGGGCCGGAGAGGGAGGAGGAGCAGCTGCTGTCGCAAAAGCCATGAGCTGTGATCTGCAAGTCCTGAAGGTTGATAACCTACGTGTGTACGTACATGGCGGACTGCATTAAAGTTTGTCGTAGAGTAGCATATGATTTTTGCATGTCTCTGTTCTTCACTTTACTTTTCTTTTTCTTTTTATACATTCCTCGATCTACCTACTCTTAGATCTAGAAACTCTCCAGCTCGCTTTGTTTCTTTGGTGAAATGATACTAGTAGGAATTAATTAGAAGAGCTTTTGAAATTGCATTGTGTCCTTGCTTTGCCTGTTTATTCATCAGTAGCTGAATTCTCCTTCTCAGAGAAAGGGCTATTGATGAAGAGTCTGTCAGGTACGAGGGTGTGTGCAGCAAAAGGTTGGCAGAGTGAATCTTCAACCTTTTGTCATTTACCCCCATCATAGCAACATACTCTTTTGACTTCTCCTTCCCTATTTCTTCGTGTGCGTGCAGTACATTGCAAATTACTCTTTTGACTTCTCCTTCCCTATTTCTTCGTGTGCGTGCAGTACATTGCAAATTGCCTGCAACAAGTTTCCAAACCCCAAGTGTAGTCACATTTCTCTGAACCTGGGTCGGTTATACGTTCTGCACGGTGCAATTGGGCCTGGGAATCGCATGGAAAATCGTGCATGGGCCGCTGCTCGCCCGTTAATTGTTGGTTCGAACCGGCCCGCGTTTGCCCTTCTTCAACGAGGCCGAAATATTTGCACTTGCGGAGTGTTTCAGTTTACTATCTGAATTTTTATTCCCCTCGGAAGTACCATCTGAATTTTATTTCTGAAAAAATAACTGAATTTTTTCTCTCCATTTGCCAGCTAGATTAGACGGGCCTAATGATGACAGTAAAACCAGATATATCAACTGACGACGTGAGTACTGTCAAAAAAAAACAAAAACTGAGGACGTGAGTGCACTAGCACTAGAACTGCACACGAGTGGCTCAAGCAATTGAGAACGTAGAGGTCGGCGACATCCATGATCCATGTCGCCACTGCCTGCTGCCACAGCCACCACACGTACGCGAGTGACCATGCAGCTAGCTACAGGCTGCGTGCGTAGCGTCACCTAGCTAGGG
Organism: Stipa capillata; assembly: GCA_019208055.1. Taxonomy (NCBI): domain Eukaryota; kingdom Viridiplantae; phylum Streptophyta; class Magnoliopsida; order Poales; family Poaceae; genus Stipa; species Stipa capillata. The sequence continues at coordinate 346,476 of JAGXJF010001886.1, forward strand.
GTGATGCCACACAAGCCTATTCTTTTCCCAAACTCAGTCGCTCACTCATGATCCATCTTCCCCTGTTGTTGTTTGTATCCATCAGCCAACCACACATCATGTTCAGCTTTCTTTCTTTTCTTTTCTTTTATGATGTTTGTCCAGTAGTACGTACGTACGTACGTACGACTTGAGTTCTCTAGTCAAGCAAGCAAAAGGCCAGCGCCCATGACCTGATGCGTGCAACAGTACTCTCTACCTGCCGCCATATGTAGTAGGACATCTTTTTTCCCAAGGGGCTGGCAACATATATTTCACTGTGCATATCATCTCATCGATCATTGCCACCTTTTCCTCACCGCTTATTAACACATGCATATACATATATCGTGAGTACGTCTATTGAGTTTTCTTTTCGCATTTTTATCCGGCACAAAATCAAATGCCATAGGAGAGAAAAATCATTTTATTACGTAAACGTACACTTCATCATGCATGTGAGCGTAGGAGAAAATGTGACTACATTTGGGGTTTCCTTGGGAAACTTGTTGCAGGCAATCTGCAATGTACTCCATGTACACGAAGAAATAGGGAAGGAGAAATCAAAACAGTTGGTCGCAATTATGGGAGTTATTCACTCTGCCAACCTTTTGCTGCACACATCCTCGTACCTGACAGACACTTCATCGCTAACCCTCTCTCAGAGGGAGAATTCAGCTACTGATGAATAAGGAAAATCAAACCTAGCTTCTCGTGTGAGCTTAAGTTTATCTCATGGACATGTTAAACCATCAGAGTTGTGCAATGTGGTCTTCTGACTAGTACAAAGACATGTGAGCACTCGGCAGAGTGGGCTCTGAGAATTGTCAGCACGTCAGTACATACTAGTAGTATCGTACGTCAACTAGGGATTTCTTTTTCCTCTACGGTTGAGTTGGGACAGGTGTACCCTGCAATTTTTCAGTGTTGGAGCTGTCCCCCTGAACGGTAAACTGAAAGGCATTCCAAACTAAGTATGTCAGTGCTCATGTGCTAGGGGTTTATTTAGTGTGAAGGGACAAAAATTCTGATATAGTAGTGGTAAGCTGCATGAGAAGAAAACAACTATTAGTATCGTAGTAGTATTTGAGAAACGTAGTAGTGGTGCAGAGAAGATACAGGTGGCAATAAACCGTAATTGATTTTGCTGTGGTGAGGTCAGGTCCCGAGATGACATGACCTGAGTTGCTGGATCGAATCGAGTGGCTAGCCTAAACAAACACGCACGGACTCTACACTCAGCGAGAAACAGAGAGCGGGTGCAACGCAACTGTGGACTCGGCCAGTTTTTACTTTGGCATTTGTCACGTAGTACGTCCGACGTGACCTCCGCTTTCCCCTCCTGATGTTACAAGAGAAGTACACGGAAGCCGAGACTGAATGCGATGGTTTCTCTATTATATTTCTAAAAAAAAAGTTGAGCTATCTTTTATGTACATGTGGTCTTATTGATAACCATATATTTTTAATATTTAATATTTGTTAAGTTGTGATTTAACATAAACGATCTGGTCCCTCGGGAATCATAATAGTGTTTTAATGTGAGCAGCTTACTGCCTAGAAGCAAAGCACTAAGTAATAAGAAGAAAATGCTACCGATTAAAGAGTAGTTGGTATCGAGAGTATGTGTAGATCCTCATATAGTGTGGATAATAAGGGCTACTCCAGACATATCGAACATATCATAGCAGGCGATCAGGAACCGTCGAGAGTGGAAGGAGTCTTACTGAGTATTGGGCACTTATATTGGTCGGTGCAATTTTTGGTAAGTGTAGAGTGCATACGCTGTGTTTTCATTGCGAGACACTAAGGCGAGATTCTACTGGAGCATAGTCTGAGACTGTGAAGATTATGGATCTAGGACCAAGCGAAAGACGTTAGGTGTCAGTTGAGATGACGGATCTCATGAGTGCAGACAATGCCTAAAGAGACTCAATAGCCACAACTATGGCTATAAGGAGACCTGCATAGAGTCCTACCTACAGGTTCAAGACTTATAGAAGGTCATTGCAGGCGTCGTGACAACTTCTCCAGAGAATGCAGAAACCTTGCGGAAATGGCGTATCAAGACTGACAAGGCTATGTTCGTGTTAAAGACTGCGATCGAGAAGAACCTAGTGGAGCACATACAAGACGCAAGACACCTAAGCCGGCTTGGGAGACATTGCCAAAACTGTTTTCAAAAAAGAATGAGATACGAGTCTTGCTTCTAGAAAACGAGTATGCAGGTATCTCACAAGTCATTCTGAGTATTAGTGAATACTTTTATCCTACGGAGAAGATCAGTGAGGCAAGGATGAGAATGATCATCATCCATGACCTAAGACCCGAATACAACGGGTTCATAGCCGCAGTTAGGGGATGGCTGACACAACCTTTCTTGGTTGAGCTGAAAAAATAGTTGGCTAATCAAGAGGCATTAACCAAACAGATAGGCTCCTCTTCATCAACAGGAAGAAGAGTCCACTTAGAGGCCGAGAAGCAGCGAAGGTGAAGTGGACTGGAGTTGGAAGGTGGTGCATAAAGAGAACAGCTATCAAGGAGAGTTCAAAGAAGAAAAGAAGATTAGCAAAAGCTGATGAGTGATTCAACTATGCCAAGAGAGATCATCTTGCTAGGGGTTGTTGGAGCCCAAAGTAGCGCTTAGAAGGAAATGTGGCTATTACCGTGGATGTGACTGTGAAGAAATGCATAAGTGAAGAGGAGTGGAGTGCTAATAGCAGCAATCTACATAGATGATGACGAAGTCTACTTCCTAGAAGACCTAACAGAGAGTGATCATCCATCAACTGATAGCATGACTCTAGAAAAAACCGATGAAGACGAAGAAGGGGATGCAGAAGGTGGCAGCACCATGAAGGTGAGTAATCAAGATCTTATTAATGAGATTCTAGTATTTTAATATGATATTGACGAGGATTGGGAGGCTCTCACGGATAAGATGGACGACAAGTTAGAGGAGATAGATCATATATCTTCTGATGTTGAGAAGCCATGAGTAGCGGATGAGCGTAATGAACTTACAAATAGAGCATTGATTATACGTGAAGATTCATCGGTGCATACTGAAGAGAACAAGGATGAAAGACAAGGTATGGATCATCCTATATTTCAGGAGCTTTATTCGAGCTAAAAAAATAAGGACAAAACTTGGAGATCAAGGCCACCAATCTCAGATATGTTAGTACTACACTTGCTCAAATTTTTTTACCTTCGTATAAAGAGTCGGCGAAGGAGAGAGTGTGGAGAAAGGTGAAGAAGAAAAGTGAGCTGCAAGGAAGCGGTGAGACATAAAATAACAAGTGAATCAGCTAAAGGAAGAGCAATCTCCATAGTATCAAGAAAAGAAGAAAGGGAGAAACGGCAGAGCTCAGAAGATCCAAGGACATCGACAGGAAGATGATAGATCAGGCAAATATGTATTGGAGGGAGTGTTGAGAAGTATATAATGCATACTTGAAGCTTCTAGAAATATTTGGAGAATAGAAAAACAAGATATTTTGATGAAAGTACCTAAACAAATATTCTAGGAGAGCTTCATGACAAAGTAAGAAATATCTAGTCTCTAGATATTTGTCGTGAAGGTTCTAGAGGTATGCTTTATGGAAAATGGAAGAAACATCTACGCCTAGATATTTGTAGGGAAAATTCTAAAATAGAGATATTTTGATTGTAGGGTTTAGACGGTTACCACTTGGCACCAATCCAATGATCTTGTACAAGTATACATAGGGGTGCTAACCCCTCCCCATGTACAACTAAAAGATGAGCTACCATTAATAGCCACCATGAGTATAAGCGAGTGTTAGGGAGTGTGGTATGGAGTTCTAAGTATTGGTAGGATAACCATTCTTAGTGTTATATCATGTTTGTTGTAATGAATAAAGAGTTAAGCTATCTCTATTGTATAAGTATGGTCTTCTTGGCAAACTAGTCATCATCGCTAATTTTACCGAAACCATCGCATATGGATGTTAAATGAGAAAACCTCGCGATGTTAAAGTCATTATTAATGCGGCAGACAAAGAAAGGGAACAATACCAAACATTTCAGATTCATAGCAAGGACATAACTACAACTATCGAGTGGTACTAATAATTATAATAAAATCATAGATCTACGGTAATATAGACTCATGAAGGACATAATTACACATTTCGAGTGATAGTAATAGTTACAACAAAAATCATGGATCTACGACACTAGGTACTAAATCACTTGTTATAAGTTACCGAGGTCTGAAGTGTAATCACCATCTGAATGAGCTCGCGAACATTGTCCGTTGTATAGCCCGGATGCTTGTCGCGGACTTGCTCATTCTTCCCAAACTGATGAACACGCTTGATGACGCGTTCCAGATGTGCGCACAGCTCCAAACCGAGGCGCCCCCTGCAATTTCTTCTTGATAGCATTTGCCTTCTCTTTGATGGGACTGCATCGTGGGAGAGCTATTCGTGTTGCACAGTGGTTGGATGGCTCGGACGTGAGGCGCGGGAGAATATCTCCAACCAGATCATGGGGCTTCTCTACTATCACCCCAAGGCTGATCAACGTACCACGTCTTTCACACGACAATTGCTCAGACTAGATCTTCTTGCTAATGAGATGAACAACGGCTGGCGCCTGCGCGAGAGACTCTAAACCCGCGGGCTCGATTTCGAACAAGCCATCCTAGCAAGAGCCCGCTGAATCTCCGGAAGGGAGAAGGCATGGACAGACGGGAGAGCAACAAAAACGGCAGGTGGAGGGCCAGCAGTAGAGGGCTTGTAAAGCATAGTAGTCGCGATAGGCGCAGGCGTGGTGGAGGGAGGCTGCGTTGGCGGTGAACTGATGGAAACGACCGATGGCGAAAGGAAAGAGGAACGAGTCGAGGGATAGGTTGCCAGTGGACGGGTACATGAAGGCAGCTACGAGAGGGATTTCTTTATTATTATTTTTGAAAAGAAAGAGTTGAGTTATCTTTTTTGTGCAAGTGTGGTCTGGTTGATAAACCTTATATTTCTAATACTTAGTGCTTGTTAAGTTATGATTTGATGTGAGCGGCTCAATTGTCTGAAATCACAGTAGTACTTTAACATGAGCGGCTTGGCCACCTAGAAACAAAGCACTAGTAGTAAGAAGGAACAACTAGAAAATAGTTGGTATAACAAGTGGATGTAAATCCTCAGGTAATGTGGACAGTAAGGACTACCCCACATATTCTCAACAGTTGGTATTAGGCGTAGAGCAGTCAACAAATATTGGTCTATCTGCATTTTGTTAAACAAGATGCAAGGACTAATGTTCTGTAGTACAATACCATGCTACAAATAAGTCATGTAGCAAAGAAACTAAAGTAACATGTAATTCATATGGTGCAATAAATAGTACATCTGAATATTTAAACAGCCGGAGAACCCATTTAATAGCCACGAGCGTTGTCAGCTACAGTACAAGATAGATCAAACAAACCTTAGTTACTAAGATGAGGAGATAATAGATTGCCAGATAATGGATGGAGTCCTATATGGATATGCAGTTCACAAATTAAAATTGCATTGCTTGTAGTGGAGATCTGCCTGCCTATTCTTATTTATGCCCAACTTTTTTTCCGACAAACTATTTATGGCCAACTTAGAAAGCAACCATTTTATCAGATTGTACGTTTCTGAGGAAGTTAGAGACAATCCATAGATTTATGGCAAGTGCTTACAAGTTTAGTTGGCTAACAGCAATTTGACAACCTTTCAGCTTAAAGTAATGCTTACTTTTATGCCCAAAGATTACTGCAATATCGTTATGCTTAAGAGCAAGCATATATGGCTGTTTTTAATCAGGAGAAAGATTGTGATGGAGCTGCTACTGTACTGGTTGTCTGCAAAGGCTGGTGAACACAAAATCACATGTCTCCAGGTTTGAGAAATGGATAGTGCACAAGGTCGGAGATCGTACGTCGAGAGCCTGTTTAACGGGAAGATTTTTGCTTGTGCCTAAGGAAAGCTGAACTCTCACCTTTGCACCTAAGCTTTTAGGTTCGTGTTTTTGCCATTATACCATCACATCACCGTTTACGGGTGCCGCTAGCCCTAATTTACATGTGGTCAGCACCATTGACTGGCTGGTTAGCCATCAGCCCCGCAAGAAAGACAAGAGGGGGGAGTTGAGGAAGCGGGAAGAAACCACCTTGCCTCCTTGTTTTGGCGTGTAAAGTTTCACCAGAGGAGAAGGCAGTGGCGGAGATGGCTCCACGGAAGAAGGTAACCAGTAAGCCGGCTGGAGCGGTGGAAGACAGCGGCTCCAGCGCTTCCATCAACTTGGTAGGTCTCGCGTTGAATTGGCCTTTTCTTTTGTTAGGGATTTTGCTAGCAATTTGTCTCCCATTTGTTGGGGATATGGACCATTCGACTTAGCATGGGCACGAGACAAGGACAAGGCACAGGTGCCACCATGGTTTGATCCCACGGAGGAGGGTGGCGCCATTGTCATACAACCAGGAGCAATTTGGTCATTTCTTTTAACGGCGCTGACCAGACAGGGATGACACCAGTGAACAGTGGTGTGACGGTGTAATGGCCAAAAACAGAAGCCCCAAATTTTAGGTCCAAAGGTGAGAATTCAGCTTTCCTTAGTGGGACAAGCAAAAATTTCCCTCGTTTAAGAGTACATGGTACTTAATCTTAACATGAATCAACAGTCGAATTATTGGTAGACATAAACACTGAAACTCTTGAGAGTAGCAAGAGTGACCTCCATAAGACTGGAATTCCTATTGATCTGAAAAGTATCGCGGAGGTACCTTTCATATATATAATAGTGTACGGTGTGGGAGATGCTTCGAGAAAAGTTTGTTTTGAGCTCAATGAGGTTGGCATGTGCTACGTGTCGAAGAGGCTAGGCATAAACAGCACGGGACTGAATCTAGACCACAACAAAAGAAGCACCAGCAGAGCATAGCTCTAGGAAGTCTACTCCAAACTCCTTAACGAGATAACAGGAGATCTAAGACTAATGACAGTCTCATTTGCGGGAGAGTTAAATCTGCAGTTGGAACAAAGCAAAGCTACTAATGCAGTAGGGTATTGCAGGATTAAGAGATCAGGTCGTATTGTTTTATTTAGCTAGCATATGTCCACAAATTTGTGCAGTTCAAGCAGTCAGTGATGTTTTACTTGCAATATAAATATTCCATTATCAAGTACATTTTATGACGTACCTCTGCAGGTTTGGCCCTGAATACCCATTTGTTTTACCATTCTGAGAACTATCATCTTGTTGACAGGGTGAGAGCCCTTTCTGATCACCCGGTCAGCAATAGATCCACCTGGCACAGAGTCTTGTTGGCAGGGTGAGCCTTTTCTTTTACCCCTGCAGGAACCCTCTGCCCTCTTAACGAGGTTTGTAAAACAAAATGTTGAACGCAAATTGTGGTAGAGCCGAACATAGGGATGGAAGGAATTGCATCTATTGAAGTAAAACCGGGTTGAAATTTCATCACCTGCTGCTGGCGCCCTGGGGCCCAGCCGCAGTGTGCGTGCGCGACGGCGGCAAGGATAGCGAAGTCTCTACTCTGGGAACTCTCGTGTTGGTGATCTGAAGGACTCGGCGCAGACAACACGGCATTTTGATTTTGTTCCTGCGTCCATCCGCAGGTGATCTAACGCTCAGGTTTGCAGATTTTCAGTTTTTTTCCTTTTGAGATGCAAATTTTCATGCGATATGTTACCAGGTATGTTTGCCAGGAGCAATGATGGTGCGAGAGATCTGAATTGTTCACAGCCATCTCGGTAACCAGTCACCAAGTGCGCACTGGGCAGAACACTCGGACGACGGAACAAGGAAAACAATAAGTGAATGGCTGATCTGTGGTGGTTTGGTCAAGGTTTATGCAGATTTTGCTTTCAAGAGGGAGGCCAAGGTCACCAAGGAAATCTACCCTATCGACGAGGGGAAGACGAGTGGGACTCTAATGAGGTGACCCCAAACAAGATGACCATCGCATATACTTGCAATATGTTTCAACCACAGGCAATACCACAACACAACTCCAACTCAGATGAGAGGCTGGCAGCACCTTTCTCAACCTTGTCTGTCTGAATTTCTTTTCTAAAAAGAGCTGCAATTCACAAGAGCTCGCAGAAGAGTAGCATGGACGGTTACAGAGTTCCCATCAAATGCCATATGGCGGACACTTTTTTGCAAAAAAATCCAGTGTCCTGCATCTGCATGCAAGCACCCGTCTCTTGCCCCAAATCAAGAAATTACTTGATAAGAGTAAACGGGCTGGAAATAAAAGAAACAGTGGTCTGGAAGAGAAAGGAAATGTCCTACCATACAAAAATGACAAGCTAAGTTGCCAAGATCGGTAACTGTCCTTGCACCAATTATTTTGCTACCTTTCTATACGCAAATTAGATTGTCTACTGTACAGCCTTGTGAGGAGCTTTTTCATGTGATGAGCTCAGATTGCCAATGCTCCGTCAACTGATTCACTTTCATCGTCGGAAGTGAGAGGCTTTGTTTTGGACATGATTCTTGAAAATCCGTAGCCCAGAGAACTTCCACTTGTTGTACATAACTGTAAGGGAAACAAACAGTCACCAGTTAATCAAAAGAACTTCAATATCTCAACAAGTTGATATCACTTTCACTTCCAGTTGTTGAGCATCTACGCATTCATAACATACTATTCCCTCTGGGATGTTAAGAAAGATAGATTTCACAGAGGAAAAAGCAGCCAACAGAGCATCCGCTTACCAGTGATTTATGTAGACCTAAACAAACTGCTCGGTCAATAAACATAAAGATCTAGAACTAGCATCTGTCCACTAAACAAATCCTTGAAAATATCTACATTTTAAAAAGTCTACGCATAGTTCAATACCTTGTGCCAGAATATTGATTTGTTTCACAAGCATTTGATTAAAGGACCATATAACATTATTCTTTACCAAACGGCTAGTTTTTAAATAGTGCCAATACAACAGAAGACTATCATTATTGGGTTCTTTTATTCACTACAATTGCATTTTTGGAATACTTCATAGCTATTATGCCGTCTATAAGAATTTGTTTGTTAAAGCATTATGAATAAAATCACTAAGTGCTGATGCAACCACACACCTCCGTGAGCTCTGACAAATGACGGTTCCTGAATTCATTGATAGTTGCTGCAATCTCAGACATTGGAAGTTTGGCCTGCAATACATTAAACGAAGAAAATTGTGCTTATGCATCAAATTCAATACATTTATGAATGAGGACAACAGATTATCATAACAGCAGAGCTTACTTGCGCAAGAACAGCAGCAGCCAATTGAAGACTTGGTTCTAAGGTCTCAGGGACAACCTTGAAAAAATTTCAGATGAAGTTTCATCATAAGACATAATACTGTTACTATGGGTTATCATAAAGTTAAAAAGAATTTATGTGCAAGTTACTGTCAGCTGCTAGCTCAAAGAGTACAGAAGAACCAGTGGTACATAACAGTGACATACAGTTTACAACTGTACCAACAACATAATGGATGCAGGTACCATCACATGCTTCATATAGCATAGTTATGAAGTAGAGGAAACAGGCATCTACCACCTTATCGAGTTCAAAATTCAATACATCAGTAGCCAAAGAAATCTTTCCTAAAGGTCTGCACAAATATGACTATAACCCTGGGTGTGTACAGGGTCCTGAAACTGGCTGGCTACTAGGTTCTAGATTTCTAATTGAGTTCATATAGCTGTGAACAATTCTAGTTGCTGCAAATGGTTTCACCAAGATTCTAAAAGTTGATGACTGGTATTAGTTCGCTCACCTACCTAGTAGTGATTATACAGCCTAATTGGTGATTATTCAGAACAGGTAGGGGCACCCATTACTTATATATGGCCTAGTAGATACGTTTTAGAACACTGTGTTTCACAAGGCTGCTGGTTTGCGATTTGTTCTGATAAACTAACAAAGCTGTCTCATTGCGAATTACTTTAGTCAAGCTTTTGTCATACAAGTTGCCCCAAGAGCATAACAAATTGATGTGTGAGTTGTGACATCTACTTACCGCTGATGCACCTGCTTTCTCCAAATTAACACCATGATCAACATCATGTGCTCGGACGAATGTTTTCACATTTGGAAAATATTTGCTCAGAGCCCAAACAGCTCTATAATTCGCACCAGGAGTATCTAAAGTAATGGCAGCAGCACAGGCCCTCTCAGCTCCAACTTTGTGCAGTACCTGGCAAAAGTCAATATAGACCATTACTTTTGAGTTTCAACAAGTGCATGACAAAATTTAGTTGAACCCTTTCTTACCTCTCTACTTCCTGCATCACCGAAATACACAGGCAGGTCAAGTGCGCGTCCAACTGCCACCCGATCACTGAAAAGTACCCAAGAATTAAATAGCGGAAACGTCACTAGACTTCAGCAGCAAGGTTGATCAATTGACTGCGGTAGACCAAGAATCACATGAATTGGTTTCAGGACTATCGCTCTATCACAATGTAACCAACAGCACGAGAAGTGGGTGTAAGACCCATGGTTGCTGGGGTCACCACTATTTTCCTAGTTTCAGTCATACTCATGGATCAACACTCATTCAGGAGTAATCCTAACATGTTTCACAATCCTTGTATAGTTGCCTTAAAAATAAGGTTATGCAAGATCCAGTATCATACCTTCGAACATCAAGCGCAACAAATGGAATTAATCGCTCCGAGAGGAGTTGGGCGATGATCTAGTACAAGGAAAAGACGTATTATGAAGAATCTATTGAACATATTCAATATAATAGCTCATGAGGATTGCAAGACAACCTGCCCAACACGTCCAAATCCTAATATAATAATATGGTCTTGCAAGTCATCCGTCTGCACAAACAAACAAAATCAAGCTAGGTGAGAATCAGCATCTACATAATGTCACTTGTAAACATAGGAGACTAAAGAAAAGTAATCTATTCTAACTTGAAGCAGTGTTGTCTCAGTACTGGGTGTTTTTGACATCAGGCATATACCACTACCTTGGCAGATACCTCGTGTATAATTACTACTATACCAGCTGGTACTAGAGTTCAAAATACTAGCAAAAACAAACTGGTTGCATATAGGAACCCTGACCTGATTGACTTTTGGACTACCTATTCCTTTGTTTTGTCATTGTTTTAAGGAGTCATATGCCTCAGCAACAGTAATCAGTTATAAATACCTGTTCTAACCAAGTTTGTCATCCCCCTTTTGCTTGTAAACTATGTTTTGACATCAGGCATATACCATTACCTTGGCAAATACCTCGTGTACAGTTACTACTATACCAGCTGGTACTAGAGTTCGAAATACTAGCAAAAACAAACTGGTTGCATATAGCAACCCTGACCTGATTGACTTTTGGACTACCTATTCCCTTGTTTTGTCATTGTTTTAAGGATGAGGAGTCATATGCCTCAGCAACAGTAATCAGTTATAAATACCTGTTCTAACCAACGTTTGCCATCCCCCTTTTGCTTGAACATAATATCCATAATATTTGTGTACAGACAGGCAGAAAATATGCGACTAATCAAGGCTGAGTCATGGCCACTAATTTAGAACAAAATATTGCATCTACTATGCAACCAACCAATCAACGTCAGTAAACAGATGGAAGCAGGTAAAGGCTCGTTCAGAACTAGTTACTATCAAAAAATTTGCAAGATAACGGGAAAGAACTTGATTACTGAAGCAATAGTAACTGAGAAATTACATGCAAACAAAATCCTTTTGAAAATGGAATTTAAAAATTATAGATCACCATTATTGCTAGTAGTTTTAGGACTGGCCCACTGGAAATTACTATATTATAGATATAGTAAACAAGTGTGCTAATATAGTTTAGAAGTAGTTACTACCAAATTCTTGCAAGATAATGGCACCACCCTGTAGGGAAAGAACTTGATTGCAGCAATAGTAACTGAGAAATTACATGCAAAAAAAATCCTTTTGAAAATGGATTTTAAAAATCATAGATCACCATTATTGCTAGTAGTTTCAGGACTGGCCCACTGGAAACATAGTACACCATAGATATAGTAAATGAGTGTGCTAATATATGCCGCATTCATTTATTAAGGCTGCTTAATTTACTTAAAGATCAAATACATGATCTAGCTTAATTATACACAAGGAATGCACTAGGGTGTGCATGTGAATGCCATAGGTTCTGATAGTAGGCATTCTCAAAGTCCAAACTTTCCTTCAACATGACAGTTCAATATTTCATTACAAATTAGACTATGAGAAAGAAAAAGCGATGTTTTTGCATCCAGCCATTACCGATGTAACCAAAGCAATAGGTGACAACTGAGTTGACCTATGACAAAAAAAAGAAAGAAAGAATATACCTCACTTTCCACTGGTAATAAACTCCTCACATCATGCTGCTCAAATTTAGATGCCAGAAATTGGCCTCCCGCAGCTAAATATGGTGTCATAGCCATTGAAATGCCAACCACTAAAAATAATAATGACGATAATTGAGGTGATAAAAGACCCTGCAAAATATTGTCCATGAGTTTTTCTTGATACTGCGACAATGATGACCTCTGAAAATTATATATGTTTCTATGATGTAACTCAGATGTACATGAAAAAACATCGTATTGCCTACAAGGCTAGAAAATAGGAAAGACACAAAATACCAGGTTCATTCATAGAAAATAAGAAATGCAAAACCTGGTTGACAGCTTCTCCAAAGGCAACAAAAGCGAACTCCCCACCAGGTGCAAGCATAAGACCAACCCGAACGGCAGCTATGGTGGAAATTCCAAACACTCTACCAATAAACGTTACTAAGAGTGTCTTCCCAATAATCAAGAGACCTAATATCAAAGAGATTGCTGGGAAATTTGACATAAACAACTTTGGGTCAATAGACATACCAACCTGGAAAGAAAAACTCAGGGTAAGCATCAGGTGAGGGTATCAAATATGGTAGGAACTTTATAAAATGAATTAGCATCATGCTAAGGTAAATAATAAAAGCATTGATGTTGAAGAAACAAATTTCTGAAATATTAATGTCAGTAGGATCTAAATAAGAGAAATAAGTGATATGAAACTAATTAGTAACATCCTTAAGATTCTACACATGGCAGGTTGTTGAAAGAAGACAAGGAATGATACTTTTATGAGTAAGATCTTGGCAATATAAAACACACAAAGCTGCCTGCTAGAAAGGAATTAAGATGCAATTGACAAACATTCCTGAATGGACCATTCACATGATCAATTGTATTAAAAAGAATAGTTCTGATTTGAGAAACTCGTGGTAATGGTAAAAATCCACACTAAGCTAAGTGTGGAGTCAAATTGCTAAATATTGAACAGTTCGAATGAAATGAACAGGACGTCATGTGATTCTGTGCATATGTCGATGACTCCATGGCTAATGAACTAACAAGCCAATTTGGACTTAATTTGATGTATGCAAAATTGCATTTTAAATCTGCTCCATTATATATGGTACACACCTGCAACATATTCTAGTAGTATACAACATTACAGAAAATAATATCTAATGAGGTTGTATGCAGAGCCCTCACCGTCATAAAGAAAAGGCCTAACAGAAGGCCACGATAAGGAGCAATATCCGACTCAACCTGTAAGGAGAACTCTGTTTCTGCTAACAACAAACCAGCCAAAAATGCTCCCAGTGCCATCGATAAGCCAGCCTGTGAAGAAACAGTACAACAATATGAAAAGTAGATTTAAGGAATGCAGGCCAGAATATAATCAGATATAATATGTACCCGAGCAGTAAGAAGACTTGTCCCAAATATAACAAGGAGAGTATTTGCCGAAAATATTTCAGCATTCCGATTTTCAGCAATTTGTCTGTAAATTGGCCGAAGGAACTGTTCAACACAAAAATAATAGAAGTTGCAAGTCAAACAGTTATAACCAAATTCAAAGAAAATGCAGCTGCAAGAGAAAAAGGACTAAAACGTGCACACAAGCAGCAGGGGACATGCACGTGCATGTGGTGTACGTGACTGCGTGTGCATGTTCAGCTGGCAGTCGACAAAGAGTTTATGCAAAGCTCCTAATAATAATAAGATAAGCATGCCAACTAAACTGAATGAACATACAACTCACCAGACGGCCTCCAGCAATTATGGCAGTTATAGCAGCTATTGCCTTTACCGCAGCCATTCCCATGGCTTCCGCTATTGCTTGGAAACCAACCTATAAGAAGCAGATATTGTATCAAGTAAGGCCAAACAGTTCAAACGGAAAGATAAAAATAAAATATGGGTCTGGACATTAGTGCAATGAAGTATCATCAGGTTCAAATAGCTCTGGACATTCAATAAAAACACTATGGTGGAACATGGGTTTTGAAATCCTCCATAGAAGTGATAACCGGAGGAAGAAATTTAAGAAATTTGGATGATCATACCATGGGATAAACATCTAAAAAATTGTATCTTCATCAGCAATTCATGTGGTGTTTATAACATTAGCTCTTTAAAAAGATTATGTGCGGTGCTTGATTATTGACTCAGATAATCTTATTAGCCTATCAAACACATTAACCATTTGCATCGACAAGAAAATGTGGTAGCTCAGAGAAGGAAAAAGGGCATGGCATAAAAGGTTACCCCTCCTTTTGAAGAATTAGGTGATATAAGCGGTATTAATATCAACAGAACCACCACGGCCAAATCCTGGAGAGAACACAAGAAACATCTATTAAAAGACAATCTTAGATTAACGTTATCAAAAGGTCGCCTCATATCTTTCACCAAAATGAGGTAGACTACAACTGTACCAATGACAATAGAATGAGAGGCTTAGACTAACATCACCAAAGGGATGTGAGGAAGTACGTTAGCAAGGCACATGTCGGATCATGCTGAAGTTATACCTGGAAAAGTAACACGGAAAACGTAGCGCGTCCATGGCGTGACGTGCTCTCCCCACGTTCTTGCAGTACCTAGAGAAGCAAAAAATAGCAAGTGCTCAACAGCCAACCAACAAAAGATTCTGATAAAAATTTGAAGAATGCAAATAAATATGAAGAAAGCATTCCAAAATTACTCAAGCCTCCTTGCTTGAATAAAACCTAGTCTAGGCCTGAATATGAAAGTTTGAAGCATGATAAGAAAAAAAAAGTTTCCTGGCAATCTACTTTTTCTCCAAAGGTAAACTGATTCTGATGAACAACTTCATTTCGACTGTGATGCAATCATAATGACTTGGGAGAAACACCAATGTAGCAAATTTTCATAAACAAGATAAGTGCCAGTTACAAGTACTTGCAAGACGACAGCTGTGGATGATAGAGCCAAACCGCTCCCAACAACAATTGCCGCTGGTCCTGGTAGTGCTGCAAAACGGTGAGCTATCATACCAACAGCTGCTGTAGTAGCCAACACCTGTCAATTGTTACAATTTGTCAGGGAGAAATTCAGATAGGTCTATTGTTTGATGGTTGCATAGCAGTAGTATAACCTGAGCAGAGCCTAACCCAAAGACATACTTCTTCATTGAGCTTAGCCTTTCCACAGAAAGCTGCAGATACAAAATATTAAGCTGATATCTCCTGAAAGAAGATGGAATCTTAAAAAGCACTCAGCTTGTACCTCAAGGCCAATGTTGAACAACAAGAATACAACTCCAAATTCAGCAATTGCCTTTGTCCCATGTACATTGCGGATGATAGAAAGCCCATAGGGACCAATGAGGACACCAGCAGCAAGATATCCAAGAACGGGGCTACCTAAGATATCAAGGTGCATATAATAACTGAGCATAAAACTATAGTGATTTTATCTTCTTAGGAGGTCACCGAATTTTTTTGAAAGATTTTTGTCACACATGTTTCCAGCACACGCAAGTTCATTCATTTAGAAAGTCAAGTTTCTGTAATTCTAATATTAGGAGTTCAGACAAATGGTTGCCGTGTATGGTTGAAACTAAAATTGGGCTAGAACAAAACCATAACTTGTTCGATATGATTAGAAGATACAGGAAGGTTAGGCACCATGCTACTATGGATGCACATATAGATAGCAAATATACATCTCTCACCTCCGGGTATTTTCTGGAATAACGGTACAAAAACAACACTAGCCAGAAGCAAATATAGTATATCAAAAAGAGAAGCTTCTTCCTCATTGACCTGAATAGGGTAATAAAGAGTGTAAGGAAGTTATTTGCAAGCTAATTTCATGTTAACTTACATGGGCAGTAACAGAGCAGACGGACAAAAGAATTATAAAATTCAGAAATGTACAGGTTCAGATGAAAACAAAGGAATAATACCTCTTGATGAGGTAAGAGCTCGATTAGCTTCTTTACTCTTTTTGGGATCTGTCGTATCTCACGAACTATGGGTTTTGCAGTGGAGGTAACTTCTTCAATACTTGTGACTATGCCTGGCTGCTGAAATAATTGACCACTCTTCTCGGCTCTATTGAAGAAGAATGCCCTATAGGACACACACACACAATAAAACGCCATTTGAGAAATAATTGGTAAATCAATACGCATGAAATTGACAGAAAGTCCTTTCAACTATTATGCAAGCACGCTCAGTTATATTTATTCCAACAAAGCAAATGTGATTATACAGACAGGAATACTATAACAGTATATGAGTAAGGTAAATATACATATATATGTATATATATATTTAACATGCAACTCACCCTGCACCAAGAAGCAGTATCCCGACAACAAGCTTTGGTGCGTGTTCTCTGGCCGATTGCATTAGCCCCTGGAAGACAGAGGTAGGTGTAAATTCTCCATCCGATTTAGAGGAGAAGAAAGATGCCGAGAAGAACCGAGATGATCGCTTCAACGATGATTTGGAAGACTCCTTTCGTTCTATTTCCTGTTTCTTCCCTTGCTTTGACTTATCTATGTCAGGTTCAGCTTCTTTCTGAGGCTCAACAAGCAACTTGTCACTGCTTTCTTCAATAGACATTTCATGGGACGATTCAAGCTGCTCAATGCCTTCGACAGCTAAGTCACCAACCATTAGACGCTCAACATTTGACACTTCATCTCTTTCAGAATATCAGCTATACCATCACCGCTATAGTCATACACATCAGAAAGATCATCTTCGTCATCACTTATTTGCCCCTCAGGAGCTGGCACTAGCTCCACCACAGCATCAACCGAGGAAATGGCCTTCTCAGCTTTCTGCAGTGCTAGTTCTGCGTCATTTGCGCGCTGCGCTGCTTCCATCTCAAGAGCCACTGCCTGTTCAGCCAACACCATTATATTGGCAACATCCTCCTCAGCCTTTGAAGCATCCAAAAGAGCCCTCTCGGCGAGCTCCGTCAATCTATCAACCTCCTTCTGCAACTCCATTTTCTTCCCCTGGACTCGTCTCAGCTCCTCCTCGCATTTCGACAAGCTCGCCTGGCACCCCTTAATCTCCTCCTGGGCAGACGCAAGGGCTTCCTCCTCCACATCATCAACGCTAACTTCCAACGGCCCGACTGACCCCCTCTTTGCATCCAGAGCCTCCGCTGCCAGCTGCAACCGGGCTTCAGCCATGGAGAGCGCCATGGTAGCCTTCCGGACAGCATCCTTGGCATTGTCCTCCTTGCTGATGATCTCCTGGACAGTCGCCACAGCGGAAGAGACTTCCCTCTGGGCACCGTCAGCGCGGTCCTTGAGGGCGATTGCTGACTCCGATATCCGCTGTGCCTTCCCCTCAAACATTGTGCTGTTCAGCCTAGCCACCTCCAGCTCCTTCCTCGCCCTCTGAAGCACCTCCCTGAGATCGTCCACATCGACGCGGCTCTTCTCCTCATCAGACCCCGAGCTGCCTACCTCGTCGACACTCTCGCTCGAGCCCTTGGAACCTTCCAACGGCCCATCCACGTAGGCCAGTGAGTCGTTGCCCTGGCACCGCAGCGCGTTCCTTCTGACGCGGAGGGCGAGAGAGCTCCTGTGCTCTGGAGGCATGTAGAGGAGGCCACTGGAACCACAGCCGCGGAGGGCGGAAGCCACCATGAGGTTCCCTCCTCCACCGCAGCGATGCCGGGCTCGCCGCAGCGAGCACGTCCCGAAGGAGCCATTCCCGGCGGCGCCAATCTGTAAGGCCGGCCGTGGAGCCGTGCGGCTAGGCCCGACGCCGGAAGCAAACCTAGACAAATCCATCCCCTCCTATTGGAGCACAGAAGCAACAGAAAACAAACACAAATCAGAACCCCCAAATTAGCTGCCTGCATCCTCGATGCAGAGGCGGGGAGAAATTATCAACAAATTTGGAATAAAAAAAAAGGGCCAGAAATGGCATGGTCAAATCGGATGGATGCATAAAACTCATGCAGACTCTTAAGAAAAATCCGAAAAAATGGCGGACCTGAAATCAAATAGAGGTCCGGCGAGTAAAACAATCACACCCAAATCGAGGAGAGCGGCGCACTAACCGATCGAACAAGGGGAACGCCCAGGCCTGGGAGTTGGGAGACGGCGGGCGGGTGGGCGACGGAAAAACCAAGGGAGGGAGGTGTCACGAGGGAGGCGAGGAGGAGGACATTTCCGCTTCACAGTCCTCTTCCTACTCTGGAGTTGTGTTGTGGTAGGCTCTTGGGAGCTGGGGATGTCCGGCTTTTGTTTCGAGCGGAGGAGACGAGGCGAGGCGACCTGCACTGCAGATTAGCCTGCGTGCGACCCGTACTGAAGAAAATTGAAGATGGTGCGTGGCCCGGTGGGGGTGTCATGGACAAAATGCTCCTACGCGATAACGGGGATATCCTCACAAGCAAGCGGCGGAATGGGCCTCGCTACCCTGGCCTGGTCTGGCCTTCACAGTAAAACCCACGACACAACACAAACACGCCCCTAGACCGAGAACAGGCAACAAACCGGCCTTTACTGCTCCTCTATTACTCCAGATAGGAGCAAGAAGAATATTCTGACGTGAATATTGCAATTACAAATGAACCATGCAATAAGGACATCGACCAGGTAAGGAGATGCATCTCAGTTCTCTATTTACTTCACCAAAGCTAAAGATGAGTAGTGTACTTACAAAAAGATTCTGGATGCATGAACTGATGCTACAATTACAAATTTACAATAGGTTACTTGCTTACTAATCTATAAAGATTTCATTCAAGGTTCAGTCGTTCCAGATCCACCAGACTACAGGTCAAGGTTCAGAACTACCAAGAACTACTTACTGCCGCCATTAGCTCATGGTGGTCAAAATGATCAGCATATCATCCTAGCAGAGCTGAGTAGCAGTCCAAAAACGCAACAACAAAATGTATCTCGGCGATCTGGATCCTCCGCAGACTGCAGCTACGCCCCCACCTGCATGTTCAGAAAATTTAGCTCCAGCGAAACATTCTGTATGACTTACATGTATATGAAATGGTGTGTAGATCTGACAGATTAGAGAATCAGTACAACACAAATACATGTGTACAACACTGAACAATGAGCTACCAGGACTGAAAAAATATTGATGAATGACACAAACTAAAATGCTGCTGAGGGGCTTTATCGAAAATCAGCTAGATGTAATAGAAATGAACACAATGGGACAGTGCCAATACCTGATAATTCCCCTTCAAAATTAAGGTAGCAATAACTGTCGAATGAGCCATTGCTTCATATGAGAAGAATGCTAGCCTTTTATTGCCTTCAATGCAATCTCCTTCGCCTTCTTTAAACAACAAAGCATATTTGTTGTGTCGTTACAGCTTGAGCAGATGTCATGTTACATAGTATCCTGCGACATGCTTCTGCCAACCCTTGGTAAGGCTGTACACAAAGCAAACCGACTCTCGGAGAGCTTCCCCATGGTCCATCCTCGGCTGGCTCATCCATTAGCCTCACTAGCTTATTTTCCCCCCCGCGTAATCAACTCTTCTTGCAGTTTGGCTGCCATGACTGAAGCCCGCTTAATACATCTTGATGGAGCTGCAAGCAGGATCACACCTCAGCAAACCAAGAGATTACGTGAGGAACCATGAGTAGTGTTTCACTTTAATATGTTTAAGTACACACTGTTCGGGACAGTAAACTCGACTTGAAGAAGAAAAAGGGAAAGGACATATTTTAAATATTAACCAGCACACAGATTGCCATTGCAGAAATTAGGAAGCTTATCCCATATACTAATATAATGAAACCACGACTGGCATGTGAACCTATTCATTATAATTATACACACATAGATCACTCAAATGAGACAGTAACATGTAAACTGGAGCATATATATGGCTTTCCTACAAGGGATCAAGAATATTGGGGTGACTGGAGGTCGGCACTTGCAATATCATGAGCATTAAACACATGTATGAAAACTAACCAAAGAGAACAACACAAAGTATTAGCATGCTGTGATTGGGTACTACTGCAGAGATTGTAGGGATGATGAACAGGGACATGAGCGTCTCCTGCGTGTAGATACTGTGGTCAGCGATCAGAGGGGGTTAGTGGGGATAGAAAGAGAACTAGATGTGTACGGATTTGCAATTGGAAGATAGGAGATTTATTTATTGCTTCCCTAAAACTAACTATAAAGGATGAATTGCCTCCTAACGTATGAACTCTGTCCCAAACTCATCTCCAAGTCACTAATTTTGTCTCTAACTCACCAACTCTCTATATTTACTACTTGTGTACTCATTGACAACTCGACTCAACTTTCCTATTACTCTTCCTGACCGAAACCATCTCGGACTCTTGACACAAGTTACTGATTTCCTGCCGCAGGCTGCTGTCCCATCCTGAGCACACCAACTTCGATTTTGCCTTCCCCAATACGAGTCCATAAAAAATGGTTTAGAAAACCAAGGAAAGCGACTCAGTTGGGCACCAAAAGAACACCAGTACCATGACGATAGAAGCTTGGGCCAAAAGTCGAAAAGGAACAAAAGGACATGAAAACTTGCATGTGACTAACCTGTGCGAGCAGCGCAACATTAAGACCGAAGCTTCTGTCTGAAGCTCCAGCAACAAGTTTATACAAGAAAGTAATTTCTCCAAGATCCTCTGTTTCCGTGACAATGTCCATCTGTTCATCTGTGACCTCCAACAATTTCCTTGTTGCTAGATATGAAACATGGTATGCCCCAACAGAACCTTCAAATTCTCTCTGAATATCAAGAATCTTTGGATAGTGAGTAACAAAAATGACGATACATTTCTTCTCTTTGAGCAGATAGTGTAATGTAGCATAAGCTATAGCAAACACCATCATGTGTGCTTGTTCCACGACCAAGCTCATCAATGATAACTAGGGATCGAGATGAGCAATTATGCAATATGTTGGAAGCTTCATTCAACTCTTCATAGAAGGTACTTGTTCCTTGTTGAATACTGTCAGACGCACCCATTCGAGTATAAATTCCATCAACAACATGCAACCTTGCTGATGAAGCTGGTACGAAAGAAACCAAACCTAATGAAACCAGAGAGAGTTTTAGAAATCACCTCAGAATAAAATTTCAATGAAAGTAACCTGTGAAAACCATCAACATTTAGCTGCTTGTAAAAGAAAAGGAACTCTTCACTTCAGCAATGTATTTGTCAACCGCAGTGCAACGACTAGGTAAAAGTTGTACTAGTTATATTATGCATCCACGATATGTTTCCATCTGTAGACTAACAGTATCGGATAAAAACATATACCTGGCCATAATGGTAATTAGTGCAACTGGCGAATATAGCAACTTTTCCCTCCCATGTTTGGTCCTGTAACAATCTGGCAGTGCTCACCATCTGCATGAAGCTCTGTATCATTGGAACGAAATTGTCTCCAAGTAGGGACTCCAAAACCTATAATCCAACAGCATACACCATCATCATCGTCAATATAGCTAAAACATGTGAACCTGCGGAACTGAAGAGGAACTATAATGTGATCAAACTCCGAAGACTTGATCCTGCAATTTGGCAATAGAATGGAAAGTGATCTAAAACTAACCGGATGGCGCCCATCTTTGATGTGAATTTGACTTGCTTCATTCTCATTAACAAAATTAGGTCGTACATAATTCTGCCAGATGGGAAAACAGATGGTGATCAATGTCATGTAGGAAAAGAGTGGATGTAAATAAGTGAGCATAGGTTAAGGATAGTCTATTACCTTTTGTTTTGCAAGAGTGGCAAGAGAGTATAAGCAGTCCAGAGCTGCAAGAGATTCAACAGTTGCTTGAAACTGTGCGTAGTATTTGCCGAAGTCCGTAAGGAATTTATGCCATGTCGCCCTGCAGATAACTGCTAGTTCTTCCTTAGCCAGTACTAAATTATCCAAGTTTTCAAGATTTCAGGAGTGTGGTATCTGATAGCTTTTTTGGTGCTATTTACTTTCATCCAATTTGAAGGCACCCTTCGATCTACTGGTAGCTGCAGTACATGATAGGCAATATTAATAATCAAACAAGACTAAGAAATCTTCTTACTGCTTGAAAGTAAGAATATATGAAGGTAAATGGGTTCAACTAAGCGATTTAACTTCAATCAAATAAGTTGTTCCAGCTACGGTCTTGAACTCCAAGTTGCGCATACCAAGCTGCTTCCGATACTCAATAATTAATAAATCCAGTTTCTGTTTGGCCATTTCAACAGTCGCATGGCCCTCCGCGACCTATGGAAGATATACAAGTACTATGCATCAGAAAAAAGTGAGGAACAAAATTGAATTCCTTAAAAGGGAAGGGTTTACCTCAGGAAACTGATCAACAGATGCAATGAATAGGTTTAGCATATCTCCTTGATTAGCAGCATCTTTGTTAAGACAAGACAGAAGTTTCACAGCATTAGCAAGTACAGTGGATGATGAAGCTGTACTTATTAGCCTTCTCAGCAAAGACGAGTAGACAGTTTTATGCTGAGAAGACACATTGTCTGTATCCTCAATAACAAGCTTCTGCAGTTGCTTCCAGCTGTCAGGATAGCCTGGATGACTCCAACAAACTGCAACGCAAAACTATTGGCAATTAAGAATCAACAATAACAAAATACACCAGCCAATTCTTGGTATAAATACCAAGCAATCCGCAATGGAAACTTTTAATTTACATGTATTCATCATTGTATGTAATCTGATCCTGTGAACATTGTATTAACTTGACAGGAATACTGGAGGATAATGGTCAAAAAATAGTATAAACCTGGATGCTGAAAAGAAGCTGATAAAGGGGGTGGTCTCAGCAGCTTATGATTTATGCCACAGGACACAAACACAGCGCAAGTCAAAAGCTCTTGTAAGTGAAGCATGTATTGTATGGTGCACAACATTACATAGACAGAGAGCACAGACAGATTCTCCAATTAAAACTTTATATATATTAAACACTACTGACTCCACAGACTGCTCTATTACATAGCGCCACAGAAGTAACACATGTTTCAACAGATATATATAGAGAAAAACTGTAAAAATAAAACTACTAGCAGGTGTGCAACTTTTGAAATAAACCATCAACGGATTCAGTGTTAAATCAACTAGAACCCAAAAAAAAGAATAAATACTTGACCTCTTTAGCTGTGGCTTTGCAGTGAAAAATTCTTGTTATTCCTCTTGAGAATCAAGTGATCTTCCCAGCATTGTTAAAACAGATGAAAGAATGGTGCTCAGATCACTTCGCACAGAAACTGTGCAGCACTCATCCTCTTCATCCTGTAGAATGCTAACTGAATCTTGCCGTGATCCCATCGATTCAGAAATCTCAGAGACCGCATCATGACGGGCACATATTAGATTTCTATCACATAAGGGGTGAGTCAACTGCAAGAACACCACATGATCAAAGACCTTTAAGAAACAGTTGACATAATGAGAATAGCTGTTGGGTTTGTCACTTTTCATAGTTGTAATATTCTGCAATTTCTTCTGCTTAAGTGAAATGATATACAGCATCTTACCCAGTGTCTAACAGTCTAGATCCAAAAGCAGTACATGTGCTGTTCATAGTTTGGAACAAAGACCCTTCTATTGACCATCTGAGTTGTTCTTCAATACCTGAAAGCACTCCAAGTGTTACCTCATAAAGGAATGGAAGAGAATCTGAAGGATTTGATGTGGCCACAAAAACATAAAGTGGATGCCCTTCATGTGTTTTGACTTTTGAAGCAATAGTTCAGGAAAAATCAACTATAGGTCTCATCTGACTATATGCGATGTAAGAAGTGTGTCCAAGTAACAAGATATATTCATACAGCAAGAGGGCAAATGCAGAGTTTAGAAACAAAAGGTCATCAATATCCTAACAGAAAAAAGAAGCACCTGCATGGTGTTAAGAATATACCTCAAGTTGTTGAAGAGCATTTGCTGATAGACACATTTCAGTATTAGCGGTAAATGGCCGGAAAGAAGAACCAAAGCAGATTAACCTTTCCATACCAAAAGCCTTGAGATAGCGAACACTCAACGCCATTGCTGGACAACTAGCTCTGGCATAGCCATGACACCCTACGCGAACAAAGGGAACTTATTAAACTACATGATGGAGACCAGGGTACAAGATAGGACGACAATTAGTTAACTAAACTCCATTTAGAACAGTTACACAGGCTAACAGTACCTTGATCCCAGAAAGATTGTTGTCCTCTTCACTAATTTCCATCGTCCGTCTGTCATTTTCAATGGTCGGAGCAACGTCCTCAGACTTCTCAAACAAAGAGGCCAGTTCTGCTAAAGCGCCAGCCTCGCTAAAACAAACACGCGAGGTGCACTCAACCCGGACATTAGAAGCAGGTCCAGCATATGCTCTCATCAGCTAGACAACAAGTAGAGGAACACATCAACCAGAGGATCTATAAAACTGGAATGGGCAATGCTTACTCAATTGCAAGAACTTTAAAACAACGTAGCAAAAGAAAAGCAAATAAAATTCACCATAGGAATAATTTGCTTGAGCTTAAGTTGGCATGAATAACAAGCTCTCATACTTTATGGTGGAAACTGATAAATGCATAACTATACTGCTGAGCTATGGTAACGCTGATGATTGATTGTGGCCTTATAATCTACTAGTTAAATTTCAGTACATCAGTGAAATTCCAGCTATTGTGTGAAACACAAAATACAGAATCCTACAGATTTGCACATCACAAACAACGATTCGGCCAGACAGATGCTTACAGTTAAAAACACTAACCAGACACCACTTACCTTTTCCGTAGCGAACGAGAGTGGAGTGCCGAGGATGACTTCGACGGGCGCCAAGCCAAGCAGCACGGCCTCAAGCCCGCTCCTCGAGGCGCCATCCATGAACTCACCGTGCACGACCTCACCGGTCGACACCTCGATGGCCACCACCCCGACCTTCACCTCGAACCCCTCCTCCCACGGCCTCCACCTCCTTGTCCACCACGCACACGAGGTACCTGCTCCCCTCGTCGGGCGCGCCGCCGCCTCCCTCCATCTCCCCGGCCGCGGCCTCGATGGTGGCGCGCGTGTACACCGCCGAGAGCCCGCGCGCGAACGGCGAGCCGGCCGCGCCCCCGCCGTGCGCCGCCTTGATCGCAGCGGTCTCGGTCTGGCGGACGACGCCGACTTTGTGTCCCGCGGCGACGAGGCGGCGGACGTGGAATCCCAGGCGGAAGGTGGGGACGCTGGCGGTGAGGAAGCTGCGATCGGGGTGCGCGACGATGCCGAGGACGGAGGCGGCGATGGCGGCATCCTCCCCGAAGAAGCGGAAGCGGTAGCCGACCTCAACCATGAGGAGGACGTCTGGGTGGCGGGCCTTGAGGTCCACGACCTGCTGCTCCAGCGGGGTGTAGCCTTTGCAGTTGCCGCTAGGGTTTGAACCTTCCGGCACGGCCGGGCGGGGCGGCTCGAGAAGCCTGTGGCGGAAGGCGTCGCGGGGGGTGACGGGGGAGGGTTTGGGCTTTTTGGCGGGGGTTTTGGGGGAGCGTGAGAGGGCGCGCGCGCGCTTGGTGGGGGAGAAGGAGACGACGGTGGAGGCGGGCGGTTTGGCGGCGGAGGGTTTAGGTCGAGGTGGTGGCTCGGTGGCGGGGGGCTTGGGGGAGAAGAAGCGGGAGAGCACTTGCTGCTTGGGTTGCTTGCCCATGATGGTGATGGTGATGGTGATGGTGGTGGTGGCGGCGGTGGGCGCGGGAAATGGGAGTAAGGGCGGCAGCGAGGAGGAGGGGGTTTTCAGAGGTTCTGCTCTGCTGGGTTTGTGCCCGACGCCGGGAGCCGGAAGTACCATTCGGTGGTCGCCTGTCGGTCGGTCTGACTTGCGGGCCGGGATGAACCAACCAACCATCCTCGTGTGAATTTTTCTGCGTTTTTTGGATCCTCTGTTTTTCAAGTGGATTTTCTTCACATTCCTATGCTTATTTTCATACTTTAATCCATGCATTCTAAACGGGACCTTACAGGCCCAAAGAGCGGGGTTGTTCGTTCACATATATTTAAACTTGTTACGGTCAATATAGTATACGTTAATTTACTAGAGTATTTGATAAGTATGCAGTATGTTTTTATCTAGAAAGAAATATACAGTATCTGTGAGTTATATATCAGCATTTAGCACACGAGAAGATATGACCCATCCAAAAGCCTACTAAACCCGTTAAGAAAAGACACTTAGCTAACATTTTATAGTTTCAAAGTTGATCGGTGGACGTCAAATGAATGTTTGGCATCGGTATCACTAGGGGGCGGTTCTATCCCGAGGAAGAAGGAGAGCCCTCTTTCTTCCTCTGCTCGATCATTCTTCTCCCATGGAACCAACGTTTTCCTTCTCCTCCTCGCCTAGCACGGCTAAGCGGATCATTTCATGTAACATGCCACTGTCTCGGGACGTCGGGAGCCTGACAAGAGCCCAATCCAAACCCTACTTTTGAAGAAAAAAGTTCAAAGTTGGCAACTTCAAATTTATGACTTTTCAAATTTTCCGGTTTGGAAAGATCAAAATTCTTGTTGGATCTTGCAGAAATACGAATTGTCAAGTTTGTAGCGGGAACTTCGGGAAGAGAAATGGGGGTGATGACACGACGCAAAGGGGAGGTGCGCTTCCATACTGGAGTCTGGAGTACCATAGTGATCCTCAAGACCAAATTACACACACTCTTGATATTTTGGAGAACATGCACTTGCGGTGCAGCTTTGTCAGTGAGTCAATGGCTTTGAGTAGTGGCCGAGATTAATTTCAACTTGTAATCTCAAACCATACCATACACGCAACAAGAAACGTCCGTACGCGCGAGATGAATCATCTAAACTCATTCTTGGTTGGCATTCAGTGCAAAAAACTGTTGCACGTTAAACTTTTATGTGAAGGCACTCAACTGTGTCGTGGCAGGCAGAGATACATATAGAGCCGCATATGACTAGCCACTCAAAGGAGCTTAATACTGTGTGTATGCTCTCGAAAATCAAAAACTTGTTTTAAAATTCGAATGGATAGCTCCTTGCAAAATCACTCCAGATTCTTCGGCAGAAAAAGTAGGACCCTACAGAGTTACAACAACATACCATCCGAAGAATACAAACATAGACTGATACATACACGAACAATTAGCGTTGCAGAGCAATAAACGATTATCTAGAAAATACATCATGCACCAGCTTGTGCTATAATAACAGAATCACCAAACAAATAGTCGAATGCATATCTAGATTATAGTCTAATGATGCATATTCATGAAAATTTGGTATGATAAAACAAATGAGTCATGCTAGTCGATCAGCTAGTTCAACACGCCGAAGATCCATCTGACTATGTGTTGACGAAAGAGGCCTAAGGCATGCTTATCTTCATATCTCATCACCCTTACGAGCTCACCATGTTGAACTGGAACCTAGACAGCTGCTGGGGGATTGTGGAAATGACAGGTCCGTACCGCTGCATCCACATAGAAAACAAGTTTCAGGCTTTCATAATAACATTTAAGACTACTACATAAAAGCACGGTGTAATAACAAAATTAAAACTGCAGAAGGAAATAAGCCCTTGCAAAAATAAGCAAACTTTGTACGGATGTGATAATAGAGCATGCTTTACTTGAAAGGGCTTTGTACGGATGTGATAATAGAGCATGCTTTACTTGAAAGGGCTTGGTCTGAATTTACTAAAAACTGCAGGTTTCAATTATCCTATTCCTATCGCCTGGTTAAAAATCTAAACGGTTATGTAACAACTAAGCCACTATCAATGGCACCAAAGAGCAATCTAGACTGGAGAGGTTTTGTAAGAAGAGACAGATCCTTTCTTTTAGAAATCAACTCAATGCTATGATTATTCTTTTATGTGTATATAAGATAGAAAAAAGATAAAGATAAATGATAAATGAAGCAAAACATATTAGTTATATGGTGGGGATACCTCCTTGTGAAAGAAGTTTAAAAAACAAGAAGAAAAACAACTATCACTGGGCTTGTTTTCAGGCATATACCTCAATATACTAGAGGGTTGAGTTAAATATTTCCAGACATCATGAAATCTAACTTTGACCATGGGAGGAGTGCAACTTACCTGAACATTGTCATAGAGCTCAAACAGTGGAACAGCAAGTAGCTTCAAGTTCCTTGGAACAGCGAAATATTCCCTTTCAGTTAGGTGAACAATGAAAAGCTTCTTGCACTCCTGTTCATCACAATGGTCATTTCCATTATCTAATCTAAATAATAGAAGGTACAAAAAAAATCCTTAAAGCAAGAATGCACCTTGGGCTTGGTTATATGCGGAGGGCAGTACGGATACATCACCGTCTCAAAGTTTGGCCTCCACCACACAGCAACACACTCTCCAACCTGGAAGTGACAACCATATTATACCTTTATCTGAATGGATACAGCTTACACTACAGAAGATCTATCACTAAATACATCTCATAATAACAAAATCAACATGATCGTATGCAAAACCTGAACTCAAGATTACTGTAAGCAGAAACTAGACAAGCAAGGTCACGTTGATTCCACACATTTCACATTTTAGTAAGTGAAACACTACATCTCCAGGGCAATGTGGCAGGTCTACCTACAGACATCCACTTTGAATATTGCTGTATAAACATGTAGACTTGAATATTGTTGTATAGACATTTAGATGCAGAAAATTATATTGGCACACTAGTATGAGGGTAGGCAGTTCATGTGTTAAATCTTGGGAGCTTGTTGATCATGATTTTGTGCAGTTAATCACCTATGTCATTGTTCCAATTTAGGTACACCCGCCATATAGCACATATGGAGCTATATAATGTTCTTATTACATGCCTTAAATAGGAAATGACTATTACAAGCATGGTAAGTAGATGGGTTAAGGAAAGCTGAAACAGCAGTTAAGTTTTTCATTTCTAGATTAATACCAAGGCACCCTAGACAAATCATAAATAGCTGGATGCAAATGGCCAAGAGCACTGAAAGTTAGCCATGCAGATAACCTTCAGTCCTACTAGATTAACATTCAGCAAGGTATGACCAGATACAACTCGAATTCCGACAAAGTTGGAAGTAATATGATATGATCACTAACAAGAAAAACTAATAACTTCCCTCGAACTCATTACCTGCCAGTTAGGTGGAAAGGAAGGTGAGTTCACTGCAAGTTTGCTGCACAACTTTCTTTTCAGGCCCTCAATTTCTGCAGAATTCCAGTCACGCGAGCAAACAGCCAAAGATATAAGATGGTATCATTTATGAAGGATATGGCAGAAAAGTTGAGAAACAAATAACTCACCATTTTCTCCAGGCTTCAACCGTCCACCAGGAAGTTTGCAAAATGTATTCCCAATTTGCAACAGCAGTATGTGGGGGTGGTTGTGCTCTTGCACCTATATAGTATAATGCAGTGTGAATATTTCAGTCAGTTTGTCAAATCACTATGTCCATAGATCAATTGTAACGACTATAAGAAGTTTTCCAACTATTGGATGTTTCACGCACAAATTGTATATGACAATAATTATGAGATGGAAGAAAGAAACACACCAACAAGATTGCTTCAACACTTGTCCGCATTCCTTCTTTCATGTAGCTGCCATTCGCCGAAGTATTAGTAAGTTAGCTTATGATCAATTGGATTTAACAAAGTTAAAAACCACACTTAGCAAAGGATCCTAACTATTCACAGGATACTTAAAAAACAAAACAACAACAACAAAGCCTTTTGTCCCAAGCAAGTTGGGGGTAGGCTACTTAGGCCATGTACAATGCAGGGTGCTTATAGACCGGTGCTTAAAGAGAGAGAGTAGCGTTACGTCTCAAAAAAATATGTGACTTGCAATGCAGAGTGCTTCATATGGGTGCTTAAGTTGCTTTAATATTCGTGTAACACCTACTCTGTCACCTGTGTCACCCTAAGCACCAACCTAGCACCGGAAGCTAAACTTTGCTTCCATCGCCCTTCCTAAGCACCTGTGCAAACCGATCTCACAAAAAAAAACCGGGTTTTTTGCTTGAGGCACCTGTCTAAGCACCTGCGTTGTACAGGGCCTTAAGAAACAAAACAAAATAAAATGTAGATAATTAATCTATGTTTTTTAATCAATTGAAGAAACAGCAAAACTTCTATATGGATTTCCTTTATGATGATTTTTTTACTTGACATCCCAAACCACTCTTCCTACAACTATGATTTATCATGTAAAACAATCTGTAACATAGTGCTCCACGATTGCAAGTTACTTCCTGCCAATAAAATGGATCTGCCACACACCAGGCTCAAAAGCTATAGATATCAGTAAGTTTTAGCAATATTTGTTTTTGGAGCTCCCCTGCTACGTACTAGCATCTATTGAAGTAACTACACAAAGCAAGACAACCCTAAAGCAAAAGGGCAGGCTCAACCTGATAAACTAGACACTCGGCCTTTCTGCCGTTATCAGAGGGAATGTTTGACCTCATCCCTGTAAACGAGAGCACTCAGTATTTCTGCTGCTATTTCAAGCCAACACCCAGCAAACCAATGGCGGATCTACCTAGAGACCATACTGGGTCAAGCAAAGTTTTAGATGGGAATAATTAGTAAGCCATCTCTTATACTATATACTAAGCTTAAAATCCACTAATTTGACCCTCTCTAAACCATCAAATTACTTGTTAAAACTAGGCTCCTGAGCGTTGGTGATTCATTCTTATAACTGTTGGTGAATCATTCTTATAACTGGCCCCCTCTTGATTTTCTGTCTAGCTCCGCCACCGCAGCAAACCACCCTCAGTATAAAGCCATCGACTAAAACAATTTCCTATATTAACATACAGATTAAAGTAAGTGTCAAAAATTACAAGCTGGACACTAGGTTTTCATGAACAGTCATACCGCAACTTCGGCAGTACCCAAATCGCAGCTAAAATAACACGTCTTAGCGAAGTGGTTTTCAAATTTGACTAAAATGCGCAACTATTTGCCTTTACTCCTAGCAATGTTCCGTAGTACTCCCTGATACAAGCAACTCCACATGCCTGAACTCGAAACTAACGACGGAGATCTTAAAACGCAGAAATGATCTGAGCTCTAGGGTTTAGGGTTCCGGCGGGAACAAGACATCTAGGGTTCGAATCAGAGAGGCAGGGACGGGGACTGGGACGATGACGCCCGGAGGCACTTACTTGACCTTCATGCGGGCGAGGCGGTCGGCGACGGAGGTGTCTTTCTCCATCTTGGGCTCCTTGGTGCCGAACGTGTAGTTCGCGAGCGGGTACACGTTCACCACCGACGACGACGAAGCGCTCACCATCTCCTCCTTCTCCTCCTCCTCGGCTTCAGCGAGCTCGGATCCTGTTCTTCCTTCTCAGGCTCCGGCTGTCGCCGGAGGAGGCAGGGCGGCGGCGGAGAGGAGGGTGGTGGGCTCTTGGGTCGGGCCGGTTTAGAGGAGGGGTGTTGAGAAGGGTCTCGATCGCGACTTGGACAAAGTGGACTTTGGGCTCGGTCGGTTCCTCATATATAGGGTTGGTGTGCGCTGCGCGAGCCGCTATTTCTAGCCGTCCGATCCATCTCGAAGGTGTTACGACGTTCGGTTGCGATAAAACCCGGTTTGTTTATCAAGCGTAATAAAAGCGGAAAAATAGCATTTTAACACGTGCTTTACCACTGAACACGCAAGCTAGGTAAAATTTAGTGTTTAGTCTGAAATATGAAATGAGACTAGCAGAGTGCCCGTGTGTTGTAACGGATAAAAATTTTTAGAAAGAAGTATAATATCATAAAATGATGGTCATTTTGTCTCTAGTTATGTGGTAGTATATTTTGTTCAAAATTAGTGGAATACAATTTTTTTCTTTTAAAATTCATATCCATTGCAACGTACGGATAATCTGCTAGTAATAGTAGAGATAAGCTTTCACGGGACCACAATTATTGAAACAAGTATTTCATAGATTGATAGATAGTTGACACAGAAGAGCAGTAGAGTATTAAAAGAATCATACGTCTGAATCTCAAGAGAAGATAGTGTTCGCACGAATTTGAATCCGTGAAACACCTAGGTAAAATGGAGTCGCCAACCGCACTTACGTGTGCGATACACAGTTGTTTTTCAGGCAAAACAACAAAGGATAACTATCGTACTTACGCGTACGACGAGCGATTGCTTTCCGAGCAAAGCAACAAAGATCCTCTGGCTTACGTGCAGAAGAACCGATCGTTTTTCAGCGCAAAACGATAAAGATCTAAACTAGAACAGAAAAGTAAAGGTAAAAGGTAATAGATTGATTTGTGTCGATTGTTGGATGTATCTCATCGGTCATCACCCCTCATATTTATAGGGCGGCTGGTCTTCCCGTAGGAGATCAAAACTCCTAATCCTAATTGATTACAGATATACACTCTTTCCTTATTTGAAGGATCCTGATCTATTTTACATATGACTTTCCATCGCTCGGGACTCCTTTCTCGGATATGAGATTTCTTTCCATACGAACCAAGAGTCCTTCCGAATCCACAGTTAATTCCTTCCTCCCTAAGACTCTTTCCCTAAGTCTCCGTGCCGGATAAGTCTTGGTGATAGAAGACTCGTCGTATCGACTTACCCACGAACCAACCTGATTGCATCGTGACTCGATTCTGCTGTGATCCAGCTCTGTCCGACTTATGCCTTCTCAGGGACTTGAGCACTCGGGAACATCAGTACTCGGGAACGCCAGTGCTCGGGGACACGGGCCCGGGTGCTCGGTACTCGGACGTGCTGGCACTCGGAATTGCCAGTGCTCGGGTCCTCTAGTACTCGGGAACGTCAACATCCTCGGACGCGAGTACGAGTATTCGGGCCTTGGGCACCTTATTGCTCGGGGTCGATGATGCTCGGGGTCGCGAGTGTTCGGGGTCGATGGTGCTCGGGGTCGCGACGCTCGGGGTCGCGAGTGTTCGGGGTCGATGGTGCTCGGGGTCGCGAGCGCTCGGGGTCGCCGCTGTTGAATGCCCGGAGGTACTGCTCGTGACTTGATGACGTAGCACTCGGGACATTAGCGCTCGGGAACACCTCCGGCTGCTCGGGTCTTCGGGAACTTCTGCGAGCACCCTCGTACTTGTGACGAGTACTCGGGAAAGCTGCGGACTGCTCGGGATGCGAGTACCCGGACCTGCACTTCAAGAGTTAATGCTAAATTCATAGTGAGTAAATCCGTTATTCTAATTTGGCTAGTTGAATAAATCTTAAAGCCAAATTACACTGCGAGCAAAACCTAATACTTAATTTGGCCAACCAAATAAATCCTTGAGCCAAATTATGCTGTAAACAGATAGAAGAAGCAATTGATTTCATCCCTACCCAATCCACAAGTAAACTGAGACTCATATAAGCTTGACGCGATTCACCCCCCAAACAAATCTAAAATTGGCTAAATCCTCTCGTTGTTACTCCATAATTACCCAAAAATCACTCCAAATTTAATCCGTTAAACTCCGTGTAGAATCGAGCACAACAAATAATCTCCATAAACGTAGGCAACAACTAACAAAAAGAAAATTAAATCTCTCCGATATGGAGAGCAGCTTTCAAAACTGCGTGGTGACCTCCAGCTCCATGCATTGTCTTGATGGCCTCCCTGAAGCATATATTGTCTAACCACACCATATTTAGCACACATGAAAACAATAACAACCATAGGTATATGAAGAATTAAACGAACTCCATTTACATATACAAAGAGACCGTACGTACATTTGGCTTGCTAAATGATTGGAAGCAACCATCTCTATTCTCCTTCCACCAACTGAGCTCCTCTTCCTCCCCTTGACCAGTGGCTAGAGCAGCTCAACTAGGAGGAGAGGTGGCGCAGGATGAAGGGGAGCGGCGTGGATCAGACAATGATGGAGCGCGCGGTGTGGAGGTAGCGACCTCAGGCTCAAACGAGAGGAATCTTTATTACATCTAAGGTAGTTAGTTTGTTGGTTTTTGTTAGAGAATTTTTAGTATTTATTATATCTAGGATAGTTAGTTTGTTGATTTTTATTAGAGATTTCTTAAGAATGCGGTTAATGAAGGGAAGGGTTAAAATGGAAAGAGGATGTTGATGAATCAACCACCACCAACGTAAATATATATAATAGTAAAGATGTAACGCAACAATTACGAATTATGAAATCGAACCGCATATGTTGGTCTTAATCGGCGGACGATGGTTGGGATAGCGAAATGGGATCGGATGGATATAAGTGATGTTAAATTTACCGAATTAAGCTAGATAAATTTAAATAGTTAATTATATCATAATTTAGTTTTGAATCATCAGTTAATTAAGATGTATGGCACTAACTTGCTTAATAACATCTAGGATTGCCCAGTCGATTAAAAATTTATTATTTTTAAATTGATTTAATTAGGTAGTTATATGTTTTAAAATTTGTATATAATTTTAATTTAGAGATATATAATTTAGCAGTTACACATTCTAAACTAAAAGACTCAATGATATGCTGAAATAATAATTTTTTAAGCAACCGAGGAATAGTAAATCCGATAACATTCACTCGTGCACTAAATATCACTCGCTAACACTGACGACAGATAATCATCACTTATCTACGCTAACCTAACACTTTAAAAATCACCGATAACACTATGGCATGGTACTATTGCTAATCACTGTTTTGCTTAACTGGTCTCGACCGAGTGAAATGAAACCATTCAATCTCATTGGGGCTTGTTCCACTGACCAAACACAAGGAGAGCCCAGATTCCGGGCCTGTCATCGGCAACATCAGCAGGTTAACGGATGATCAAGAGTTCATCAAATCATCAGCACTGCCTTATGCACTCGTGTACAGTTGTTGGCTTATTTGTTTTTGTTTGCTCCATTGATCTCGCAAGCCACGATACCAGATCACATAGTTTATATCATCCGGTGACTCGATGAAAATGTGACAGTTAGCGATCAAAAGCTAGAGGAAGAAGATCAATCGCAAAATAATCATCTTACTCCCCATTCCACAATAAATTTCAACACAATCGCTCACAGTAGTCGTTGTCTTCAGGAGTTCGATTCAACGCCAAACACATCATCGTCAGTTCATCACCCTCTATCAGAATTACACCCATCGTCGCCTCCTCGGCCGAACCGAGGCCAGCCTGAATCCTGCACCCGCCAAGCAGTGCCCTCCATATTTCGGAGTCAGGCTGGCAACGCATCCCCTGCACCACGCTCACCGCTTTGTCGACATGGCCGCGGCGGCAGAGCAGATCGACCAAGCAGCCATAGGGCGTGATTGGTTTGATGCCAAATTTTGGTATTGCCAATATTTGGCAAGCCAACATTTGGCAAAATCAAAAGTTGCCAAAAATTGACAACTTTTTTAGAGGTTGGTGAGAACTAATTGGTATCCAACCAATTGCTAACCAATTTTTTAGACTTGCCAACAATTGGTATTGGCAAAAATTGGTAGCAAACCAATCACGCCCGTAGTGCTCCAACGAGGGCCGAATGCCATGGTCGTTCTCCTTCTACACCACGTCGAGTACTCTGAGCCCTTCCTCGATGAGAGTGCCGTAGCTGCATGCCAGCAGGATGCCCATGAAGGTGAAATGGTTGGGCCGGAAAACCCGGAAAACCTGCTTCTTCATGAGATCAAACAGCCTGAAGGCGTCATCCACTCGTCGGTGCACGGCCAGGGCTCTGATCATCACGTTCCAGGAGAAGACGTCCATGCTGCCCATCTTGACGAAGATGACGAGCACACGTATTATGTCGCCCCACGTGGCGTACATCTCGACTAGTGCTGTCCCAACCTCGGCATAGACCTGGAGTGCCGGCGTCACCAGGTTGGCATGGACCCATCTACCCATCCCCAGCTTCCTGAGGTGCTCGCCTGCTGAAAGAACTGAGACAACCGTGAAGCTGTCGGGGATGTGGCCTTCAAGCAGCATCTGCGGAAAGAGACGAAGGGCCTGCTATAATCTCCCGTGCCTGGTGTAGCTTGAGAGGATGCAGTTCCAGGACACCGAGTTCTTTTCGGGCGTCCGGTCGGACAGACGCTTCATGCCGATGAAATCCCCTGTGATGACACAACGTTCTTCACCGGCATTGCTGCAAACAGGTCCTTCGCGGCCACGATGTCTGCCGACTTGACATACGCGGCAGTTCTTGAGGAGGCTCATAGCCCGGGCCGGCCAGGCTGCCGCGTCGTCCTTGCGGCGAAGCAAAGCCGGACTCTGGGTGAGATCGCCGGTTTCGGTGATGGAAGTGTCAGCTTCTGTTTTCTAACTTTTTCAGAGCGATCGATCCTACACTGAACGAGTTTCTGAACGGATGTTACTTACAGAACTGGTCGCTTGATCTTTTGTTAAATTTGTATTTGAAATTTTGAATGAAATTTTGATGAGTTAAAAGCTACCTCGTAATATATATTTTTTGGAAAAATTCATGTTGATTTGGTGCTTAAGCCGATAATATTTTCAAATTTTCACCAAATGGACATTTTCAGTTGCCGTCTGCACAACGACGAACTTGATAAAATTTGAATGCCCAAAAAGTGAGCCAAAACCTCCAACCTAGCGTCAAAAACTGACTTATCATTATACCTCATGCATAAAAAAAGAAATGAATTGCACATATAGTGATACGTGTTCTAGAGATGCAAGTTTCACCTATAGACGTAGCAAGTCATTGTCTAAAAAAACCTAGATGTAACAAGTGATATCATTCTCCCATTGCACTTACAGGTTATCCCATCATTCTTGTACACAAGCATCATGCACGCTGCACGTATTCGGGTAGAAATTCCCAAATTAATTAGTTCGACCTTGATACAGTTTTCTTAACCACATGCAAATTCATTCAGTTTTACGCCGGGGTGGTGCCGTTGTCATCGCATCCGGCCGGCGCGTGGCCGCCGGCATCGGCGTCGGCGTCGGCGTTGACGACGTCGACGAGGAAGTCGAAGAGGTCGGTGTTCCGCACGGCGGCGGCAACGTCCTCCCCGTGCACCGTCCGGCGCTTGCCCTCCAGCGTGGCGGCCCACGCGGTGCGCGTCAGCTCGGCGACGAACAGCTCGCACGCCCTGGAGAACACCACGGGCGCCTCCCCCGAGATCATCCTCGCCCCGGCACCGTCGCCGCCGCTGCCGTCCCCCGCCGACCGCTTCATGATCTTCTTGATCCGCGCCAGCGGGAGCGCGTGCGGCCCCGTCCGCGCCGTCGACCCGTCGCGGAAGATCCCCGAGTACGGCCTCGCCAGCCTCATCGTCGTCGATCTCTCGTTCGTCTTTCTAACGGTACAATGCAATTAATCACAGCTCGTCGAGAACACCGCCATGGATGTGGATCTTTTATATGCATGGATGCCATTTGACTCCGCGCGCGAGGAGGGTGGTGGAGAGGAGCGCGTCGTGGCTGCTGCCCATGGCCGGCAATGGAGGTGGCCGTGGCCGGCTGTTTTGACAAGGATCGGTAGGTACATACAGAGATTCATTATACAAATCAACCAAGAACGTACGAGATGGTGGTTGAGATCGATCGGTGGTGTACGAAGGCGAGTAGATAATTGGAGGGGCAGCTTTCATTGGACGTTGTTGCTTGCATCGTTGCGCTTGCGTGAGTGCACTTGTCACTCGGACACTGGGAGTTTCCGTATCTAGGGAGCTAGGCGGAGACCTCATCGAGGGGCGTCCTTATTCGGAAAGCGTCATTATCATACTACGTAAACGCGGTTGTAAAGCGTTGTGACGCATATTCGTTCTGTAATACTCGACGAGGCGTATGCTCAAAGGATGTACAACCGTGCATCCGCTTTTGGTGCGTCATTTGCCTTCTTTGAGAGAGTGGAATTCGTTCTCCCTCACCCCAACAATGACCCCGTGTATGAACATCTAGTGAACGAACAGATCATTGATTAAAGTGATCTTCATGCGTTTAGAAGTGTCTAGTTTTCGTGTATTTTTCTATGTCAAGTTGTATTTTTCTTGATTAAGGGTCTTATGATATTTAGGTTGACGTATAAGAGTCTTTATTTATAGTTTAAAATATAATTTATTATTGTTTTTGGATGTGACGTGCGTGAGTGAATGTCACTTAGTACCATGTTGTGTAGTTTCCTTGATTTTGTAACCCGTGGAAAAATGATGGATTTCATAGATTCCTGTTATACATACTATATGTCTCTAATGGGTAGACGAGGAGCACACCAAACTGCACGGACGGATCGCTCGCAGAATAAAAAAGAGCTTCTTAGCTATTGCTCTTTCATAGCAATGCATGAGCATTCCACTAGTATACATAGAAAGGTGCCAAAGGCGACTAACATGGAATATCGTCAGAAATGGAGGGCTACTGGGTGCTGGAGATATGATTTTTCTTGTGAGTCTAACTCTAGTAAACTATTCATCTTCTTTGAGGTCCGGTAAACGTTAGAAAACCTATAAGGATTGTAAGGGGATTGCAACAAAAAGAGCTAGCGCATACAATACAACGGCCAAATATGCCACCGTCAACGACACAAAAATAGGAATATACCACGGTGACACGGTCCTCAACACAAAAGTAGGAAACTGTATTTGAAGCCAGCGCAATCGTCTTCATAAAACGTAACTAGCAAATTACCGTCTTCTACTTTCTAATACGCCATCCCTCTCGTTCACTATCTATTGCACTCTATACGCTGCAACCTGCCTGAGTCCTCGTCCCGCCGCGATGCACCGCCCCTCCTCGCCGCCGCCGCCGGATGGCGCCATGTGGGCCGAGGCCACCTCCTCGGCCGCCCTCCGCCACTACTCCTCCCTCCCCAAGAAGGGCAAGCCGCAGGGGCGCGAGTCCACGGTCCTCGCCGCCTTCCTGCTCTCCTCCCCGCAGGACCCACTCAACCCCACCGTCCTCTCCCTGGCCACTGGCACCAAGTGCCTCGGCGCCGCACGCCTCGGCCCCCGCGGCGACCTCGTCCACGACGCCCACGCCGAGGCCGTCGCCCGACGCGCGCTCCTCCGCCTCATCTACGCCGAGATCGGCACGAACAGCCCGTCGAGTTGGCTGGTTACCTCCGGCGCTGATGGGCGTTGGAAGCTGAGGGACGGGCATCAGCTGCATCTCTACATCACCCAGCTCCCGTGTATGTACATGCCTTAATTTGCGTTGTTCCGACTGAAAATTTTGTTCTTTCAAGCTGAATTAATTATCATTCTGTTTTCCTGTTAATGCATCTTATCATATGTTCATAGCTAATGTATCATTTTATCTGGACTGGTGTATCGATGTCTTGAAATAAGTTTGTCACTGGGCATAGTAGGAGCGGCAAAGGGCAACGTTTTTAGCGGTGTGGACTTTTGAGTTGATTTAGATCCTTGGTTTGGTGAATTGGTGCAGGTGGGGTCAAGCCGGTGCCGTCATCACCCTCAGAGTTGCTAAGGGAACAGCTGGATAATGTGGTGAATGGATGCAGTGGTACGCTTCTTTCTTAGTCTTGGTTCAGCAGAGTAGTAATTCCACTTTTGGAGCTGCTAATGTTTATGTACTATAACTGTAAATTTGGCGAAGTGTCTGAACTGTTCCATGGCCTGGTGCAAATGTTATGTTTGTCAAGACAGCATTTAGTTTCAAGATGAATTTGGTTTATTAATAAATTATGATGGTTTCATCAAGTTTCTTGTTGGGGAAACAAAATGATGCCATGGAAGTGTGGTACACGTGGCTAGTTGACAACTTGACATTATTGACCACTGACCAATGTGGTAATGTGCAAGAGTTTTGCTAAACTTGGAATTGAACGGCTTAGATTGTTTATTAAATGCTTAACTGAGGGATCACACCTTAGATTCTGTAGGTGTATGATATGGGTTTGAAAGATTGATAAATCTTTCATCTTTGTTTGGGCTGGTTTCACAGGATACGTATATATTTTGGCTCCCTACTGAAGTTTATTTCATTTTATGGTCTTAATGTAACAATTGTTTCCTCATTATTAATATGTTACATGTCTTCTAATTGATGTACTGCTTTGCACATCAGATGTTGGGTTTGTTCAAAGGAAGCCCGGGCGTGGTGATACAACATTGTCCATGAGCTGTTTTGACAAAATCACTCGCTGGAGTGTCGTTGGAATTCAAGGTTTCTTGTCCACAATCATTTACAAATCGATGCTCTGACTATCTATAAGATAAAATTATTTCAACATTTTGATGCTATTCATCGTGTGATGTGCATGGCACTATATGGTGCAGGCCTGCTAAAGTAATATAGAAAATGAACATGCTATTTTCTCTTCACTATCATTATTGCTTTAATTTTCATCCATTTCTTGTTATTTCAGTTACTTCTTTGCCCCTTTTCTGGTCACAAAGTTTTTCATTCTCTCACTGGATGAACTGTGATGACCTCTTGCATCTGTGTTCTTTTACAGGTGCATTGCTGTCACACATTCTGGAACCCTTGTATTTGTCCACCATTACCATTGGACAATCACCTGATGGTGCACCTGAAGGGTCTTCTATTGAAAATAATGTCGAGAAAGTTCTTGATGCTCGCTTGTCCTCTCTATCCAGAACATTCCCTGCCCCTTTTAAACCGAAAAAGGTTGGTCTTATTGCTTCTAGTTCTGCAGTACGCCAGTAACTTCTTCATGACAATAGACCTTCTCTATATCTTCAGCCACTGTTTTTTGAGGCACCTATTCCCCTTAAAGAGTTACAGCAGACTTATGGAGATATACCCCCTTTGACATGCGGGTAGTTATATGGTTTGTTGCCTTTGTGAACTTGTTTTCTTTTTCTTTTTGTTATATGCATTATTTTTAGTTAAACTTTTAGTAAAAACCTAGCTTTGCGATCTATCTTCTATTAGGTACTCAATATGCTGGAATAAATCTGGTTTGCATGAAGTTGTTTTAGGAACAACTGGGAGAAAACAAGGTACATCTTTAAAGGCAGCATGCTTACCCTCCACTGAGTCATTGCTCTGCAAGTAAGAGAGAGCTTCCTTTCCTGTCCCAAGCACCCTGATGTAAACCTGTCATGACTATCTGTGTTTTGACGGCAGGATAAGATTGGCAGAAGCCTTTATATCACTTGAACATCCATTGGTCATAAAGGTCCAGCGTGAGGAACTGTCCTATCGTGCAATGAAGGTATTTCATCGACCTAATTGCTCAATAGCACATAATGAAGTTTTCTCGAAAAAAATAATGCATAATGAAACCCCATACAGCTAAATTTTGTTAAAGGTTTCCCAATTCTGTGATGAATACAATAAATCAAGAATTGATTACTGAAAGGCATCCGATCTCTGTTGTAGGATATGGCTCATGAG
The DNA here is from genome assembly GCA_019208055.1 of Stipa capillata. Lineage (NCBI taxonomy): Eukaryota > Viridiplantae > Streptophyta > Magnoliopsida > Poales > Poaceae > Stipa > Stipa capillata. Next base: position 388,107 of record JAGXJF010001886.1, read on the forward strand.
TACCAGCAATGCTTGAGCTCCTTAGAAGGGCCCCATTTTTCGGCCGCTGGAGTGCTAAGCCAGCATCCCTCGATTTGTTTACAGTTTCACGGTGATAATTGTCCCAGTTTGATGCTACATGCCAGAGGTTGGTTATTGCAGTTCCCTGAAGTTTTATCTGTTAGGTGTAAGGCTGTAGCCTGTAGCAACCTACAAAGTCCTGTGATGTGCCAAGATTTTTGTAGTGTTATTCACTCTGTATCTGATATTAGAATTCTTTTATTTGTCACTGATGGAAAAAGGTTGAAGAAATATCCAAAAACCATCATTTCGGCCAACTATAGAAAAGGTGTCATTTGGGCCGAGACCCGTTACATGTAAGCTGGAGCCTCTCTGACCTGAGTAAGCTCTGCTTTTCTGTCTCAAAATCCCAAAAAAGAGTATTCGGAACGGGAAGAGTTCTTGGCTCTGCTGGAAACAAAATAAGGGTTGGCAGAGTTGGTGTTGGAGGGATCAGACTGCACGGACTAATTGACAAGAAAGAACTGGGATATTAGCATCAGCGCGGTGCTTGCGTAGTACCGGTTAACTGCTCTAAACAATTGGACCATCCAAGTACTTGCTAACAAGCAAAACCTCTTTTTGATAAAGGCGACGGCTAACCAGAACGGCGCCCCATTATTCACAATCCTTCCACGACTGAGAAAAAAGAAAACGCGTTATTGCTACGACTTTGGGGGAGAGAGAGACAGGAGAATTAATAATGGAGCAAAAAAAGCATAGGGGCTAGATCTGCAACTGCAAGTATGCAACTGTTGGTTGGCAAAAATAGAAAATTAAAAAAAATGCAGAATTGCCTATGCAGTGATGAACTGAAGAACAGAATACTGAATGGAAATTTTGCAGATGTAAAAACAGATGTGAGTTTTTGCGTGGAAATTAGCAATCTAAATGTCCAAACCATAATATACTATTCAAACATCTTTTTCCTTCACCTTTTGACTCGTGCAGTTTCTATTGGTTTCATCTCTAGACTTTATTGTTGTTGTTGTAGAAATAAATATGGCTTGGGCACTTTACATCCATCCATGAGTATGATCTAAGTACATTCATTAGCTGATGGCCCTCGTAACATAACATACCCAACTCTCCACTCTTTTCATCACTTCAGTCCTCAATAAGCAACTAACAACACAACAGGCCAAAAAGTGTCTAGTACAGTACAGCAACAAGGTCTCTGACCAACTCCATTGTTCATCTAGACTTTTCATTCTACGAGCTGGGGTCCACAGCACCTCTCTGTTTGCAGGGAGGAGAACTTGTAAAAGATCTTGAGATTGTTTGTTTGTTTGTTTGAGAGGCTTCACTTGTAAGTGAAGGGAATCATTGCCAATTGGCAGTTTCCATTGTGGGATTTGTGGTATGATGCAGTGTGTAGAGGAGTTTGGTGTTGCTTAGGATTTCCTCGAAGAAAGTTGTACTTGCTTAAGCTTCACACCAGCGTTCTACACTGCTTCACATGCATACTGAACAGAAGATATAAAGTATCAAAATGTGCCTCTCTTTTTTTTTGTTCTGTTGAGGCATTAGAGAAGTGTGGCCTTTCAGTTTAATTTGTTACTCTCAGTCTGATTTCCCTTTAGTGCATTACACTGAGAATTTCTTTAATCATGTAGAAGGTGTTTCTTCAAATTGGCTGTAAACCAGACAAAATAAGCTTGTTTTTGTTAAAGATTATAAGCTTGATTTCAGAAGACAGTTTAATAATTCAATTTCACAGAATCTATGCATGATTGTCTGTTATGCTTGGAACCTGGAGCTGTGTCAGAACAGATGGTTGCAAATTATCCAATACAACGACGAAGCATCAAAAAGCTTCTTCTTTTCTTTGTTTTATTATCTTACTCTTCCTTTCCCATTAACAACCAGCTACTTTACAAAAAGCATCGCGTCAAAGCCCACCATGCCACGAGCATCTGTTTCTTGGATCATTGCTAAGTACCACACTTGTTCTTTAAAATATTATGCTAGTGCAATCTAATCATACTCACAAGACCAACAGGTGTTGCAATTATAGTCTATGAAGACTGCATCTCAGCCTCTGAATTATTTCATTTCATGAGAAGGAAGAAGAGAGGTTGGCTATGGTTGTTGGCATGGACCATTTGCTGCGTGCAGATGCTGAAATAAAGGATGCAACATCAGTCGGAAAGATAAGAGGCAGGAGAGAGACCAAACAGACCTGTCCCCAAGCGAGCACATGCATGCCTTGAATAGTCGAAGACATGTTGGCATATGATATGAGTGCTCTCTTAGTAGGAAAAACATAATTGTGTCCCTCGTTAACAAAAAGAAAAAAAGACGAGAGCTGAACTCGCAGGTTTTGAAGCAATATTTTGTTGGAGTAAATTGCAATTTTCACCACCTAATACTACCCTGTTTGCGCAAAACCGGGGAAAAATTAGGTGGTGGAAAGTGCCGATTTACTCCTCTTGTTCTTTCGGAAATTAGATTCCACCTAATGATAGTTCTATTTCGTGAGGAAATGGACGGAGTTTTCACGTGTGAAAGATCTTAATTTTTGATTTATGGGGCTTTTCATTGTGAAAGATAATCAGATAAAAGAGGTGTGTAGTCGTGTGCCCAAGGGCTGGCTTACACTGTGCCTTGCGCCAGCATAAGAGGCGGAGAGACAACCATTGAGATCTTTAGTTGTTGTGCCATCAATACTCTAGAGATAAGGACCCTCTCCCAGATTTTGCAGATTTTACAGCTGAAAAGGCCAAAATTTGAACCTCCCCGTCATAGTTAACTCCAGCTTTTGCCAAAAGGGTATTTTTTTTGCTTGCTTGGATTATGGATTCAACAAGCTGGTAGGCAGATGAAGAACACTTGGTGCTCACTGCAATGATAATGTTAAGCTGCCTACATTTTTACATATGACCAATGCCCACCATCTGAAGGAAATTTTGTTAGTCTTAAACTAAGCAAGCACATTAACAAAGGTTAGTGCCCCCACAAGGCCACAACACAAGCACTATTCTAGTGTCAGAAAGGAGCAACCATCTAGGAGTTCGTTTTGCTTCTAGATCACTCAAAGCCACTCTGCATTTTCACACATGTTACTGGTTAGTGTGATCTGGGGTCCGCAATGAATGCATGTACCTTAGCTTCTACCAAAAATTCAGACGAACATGTCCAATTATACCATGCCAAATGCAGACAAGCAATGACTGACTCTGAAGTGGAATTGACCAGAGATGATATTATCCAGGTGAAAGGTAGACAGTGCAGTGCAGTTCTAGCAAGAATTACTAGTGAGTAGTTTCTTCTCCTAATGGGCAATTAATGGTGCAACGCTTTAAATGCAGGAAAGCAATAACTGTTGCAATATTGCATGGATGGAGCATAGTGGATGGATGACCTTGAATGCTTTGTTTCTTTTTCACTTGTTGCTTTGTCTTTCGGTAGGCGATCGAGTCCGGTTGGTACGATAGCACAGGAGAGGCAGGGCCGGTCCATGAAAATCAGTGGGCCCAGAGCAAGTTAAAAACATCAGTTCTCGCTCACTTATACTAAAAGAATTTACTTTTGTATTCAACGTAAATTTTTAACTGTTATAGTTTTTTTATTACGAGCTAAATAACCGTGCATTGTTATGTATTAAAAAAAATCATATCAATGGTCAAGCCCGCCACAATCCCCAGCCAAACTCCACATCTCAAACTACACCCTTCGGCACCGTGCTTAGCCATAACCCACATTATGCCATTGCTTTGCCACCATGCCCAGCCAAGATTCAGAGTGGCTTACGTCACATGTATGTTCCCATACTCAGTCTACATCGCACCATCGTCTTCGCCGGACTGTGCCATATCTGGATAACCTGTCGTGGGGAATTTCGTGTCCCGCTAGAACAGACAATGGGTGCAGAGCAAGCAAAGAGAGATTGAAGTCATTATTGTGCCTTGTTTTCCCTTGAAGGAATAGCTCATGGCACACAAAAATAAAAGGACGGGGTTATGAGCTTACAAGTTCGCATAAGGCAATATGAGAATAGCAACACGCTCACAACCTCCCTAAAAAAACACAGTCACGACCTTATAGGCACCCAAAAGAAGTAACACCTTGGAACTAGCACTAAAGCAAGAGAGATAAAAGAAATCATCATTCTTTCTTCAACTTCCTAATTTGCATCTTGGACTTATTGGCCACGGCCTCCACTTAAACTCTGTCATGTTCCCTTCGAAGGAAGCACCATTGTTGTAGAAGAATAGCATGTTTTATATTTGCATAAATTGGACGCTTCAGCAACTTATGTTCGAAAATGATTCTATTGTGGATCAACAACAAAGGATCAGGAGGAATTTCATTTTGTAACTATGCATTGCAAAGAGCACATAAGTTCCTCTATCCTATAAGCCTAACAGGAATGGAAGGGAGCTTCAGCATTACTACTTGATTAGATCAAGTACTGCAACATAAGCAAATACAAAGTAATTTGAGCAGCTAGCAAAGCAACATAACATATAAAGATAGATACCATAAACATATAAGGAACCTGAACCAACGGAGAATCAATCTCCCTTAGCCTTGCACCCTTACTATCAACATAATACAAGCTAGAACTCTAGTGAGCAATCATTACAAAGAGCTAAATACAACTTAATGCATCTAATCGAAGTCAACCAAACATCTTCATCCCATGCAGCGACCATTGTACAAATTGATAGTCACATACTCCCATTCTCAGTCTCTTTTCTATAGGTATGGTAAGAAAAACAAGAAGGGAAACATATTTAGTCATGAAACCACAATAAGTAGGTCACAGAAGCAACTTCATCCTTTTGATAACTTTTAATCATGATCAACAATCAGTTCTATATACATACACCTTTCGGATATGATCTTTTGAGTAAAACAACTCGTCCCTCTCTATCCATTATGGAAAGATGATGTCTTAATTTGTTGAACTCTACTGCTGAGATGATATCAGCTGCAAAGAACAAGAGAAATAATAATAATGCTAAGTTAGTACGCAGCCATAATATATGACGTCAGTTTGTAATTTGAACCTACATAGTACGCAGCCATAATGTCTGATGTTAGTTTGTCATTTGAACCTACATGAAGCAATGGGGGAGAAACATGTATTGTAGCAGGAAATCATTCATGATTTTGCTAACAAGCACGTATACAAGGCTAAGAGGTTTAGACATAATTTACTTTTACAGGAACCAATAGGGGAGAGCCCTAATGAGCATATATTTAAAATAAATCAAATACGAAAATAGAGGGGTCAATAAGACATAACTGAAGGAAAATGTACCAAAAATAGCATAGTTTTCATCAAAAAGTGTGAGCCTTCGATTTTGAAATGGTAGATTGGTTAATGACAAGTTTAACTCAGCGGAGCAAACTTGTGCTGACATTCCGCATTCCATATCACTTAATAGTATGTCAATCGATTTCCACTATCGATTCCCACCCAGTGCAACTAACGACACATCAAAATTTTCCATTACCAAGGAGAATGTAGAATTCACCTCATTTGCTTCTCCAATTCCTTCGTGGTCGGGCTCCCATACATCCCATACTCAAGTCTAGCATGCCTTCCTCCTAACAAAAACTTTGACATTTTCACAATGGACTTATCAAATCTGACAATTGGAGACTGAATCGTAGGGCTTCAAACCTCAAAGTGGATGAGCTCCTGCGAGCTATCAAAGTAGCACAAGCGTCAAAAATAAAAGGATAGTTGTGTGAAATACATCTAGATCTGACGGGGAAGAGGCGAGGGAGTAGGTTACTCGTGTGGACTGTGAGGCTGGCATTGGAGCCGAGCATGGAACACTTGAATACGGCGGCGGATGGCTATGCGAGATTGGTGTTCGGGATGTCGCCAACCTTTACCGTGGACGCATTTGGTGTGGGCAGAGCTGGTGGGCTGGTCGGACCATGCGGTGGTGATGACCCGCGCAATGCCAATGTTGCTGTAATTGCGATGGGCCTTGTTGTTGAGCTGGCAGGTTAAGTTGGTGGCGACCAGAGGATGCTTGCAGAGGCAAGAGCATCGCTGGAGTCATCATCGAAGGATGCCGGGGAGGAGGGAGACTGTGGCCATGAGGAGCTAGGGTTTGGGTGGCGGCGCGCGGCGCTCGGTCTATCACGACGGCTGCAAGGGGTCGTTTTCGAAATTGGTAGCATCGTCCTCGACGGCAGAGCAGAGGTCCAAGGACTTGGTGCTCATGTCGCCGCCTCTAGGAGCGCAAGGAGGTGAGTCAGTAGGAGAGGATACGAAATGACAGCGGGGAGGAGGCATTCTGATTTTTATACAGTGGCATAAGTGGGTAAATATTTGCAACTTTCAGTGGTAATGTCATATCTTCATCCCGTCCTCATCCCAGCCGTTGTTCTAGATCCGATGGCTCTGCTGACCTGAATCTTCTCTGAGCCAAATCTGACGGCTCCTGTGCCTGAAGGTGAAAGGACAATCATCACCAACTGCAATGTTTACATAGGAGTAAAGATACTTGGCAAATTAACCATATGATGGTGTTTTTCTTTGTTACAGTTCTAACATCTATCATTGTAAATACAAAAGCATATTTCCAGCATAAGTTATATTAGTTATTTCTTAAATTTTAATTTGAGACATTGCCATTTAAGAAAATCTTTCGTCCAATTGAATCTCCCTTAGATCTAAGAAAAATAATAAAGAGAAAATCACATTTCTTAGTGGGTTAAATTGGCCGGTGGATGTATTATAGTGTATTTATACCTGTTCATGTCAATCTTAGTATGTTTAAATATCATGGTAGAGAGTTCTAGAATGTTCGAGTGTCACAAATATCTTGATAGAGATTTCTAGAATGTGTAATTGTCTTGTCTATCTTAGGTGTAAATAAATAGAAATTATAGTGTATGAGATTTTTACAAGTGGTTTGTCCTCAGATTGTTGGCATTGCTTACTTTGTGGTCCTTTATGGTTAAATATGTTCTTCCTGTTTCTGGGGTTTAAGAGTTGATTGGCAATACATGTCTGCTTCATAGTTAGTGCATGAACAGTGTGAGATACCGGAACTAGCAAGGGGGAAAAATGTGAGGTATCGGAACCGGCACAGGGGTTGCCTCTTGGTACGCTGTCTAAGCTAGTATTTAATCCACGACGTTTAGTTCCTCTTTACGTTTCATGATGGGTCCCACCTTAAAGTAAATTGATTGTAAAACCCAATTGCCTCTCCTCCCGTCATATTTCCCTATCCCCTCCTCTTCCCTAGATTCAAAAAATCAAACCAAATCCCGTGCCCTTGGGCTAGTGCCTCTCTTTGATGGGTGCGGGACTCTGGTCATCATCGTCAGCGCCTAGCGTGACTATTGCTGCTCATTTTCTCCTCCTAGATCGAGGTCCCCCTGTTCCCCGGCACGAAGACAACGCCCATGGAGCGCCAGTGCACATCACGAAGGAGCGCAAAAGGGACGCGACGTAGGTCAAGAAGCTCCATGGACGCATACCTGTTCAAGAATGGTGGATTCCATTGGAGATTACCGAGCTCGCGACGTCTTCGTGTGATTTCTTCTGTGGGGAATCTGAGTGATTTCTTCGGTTTACCATTGATTTGGTTTGATCATTTTTCATGTGATTCATTGCGCCATTTATGTCATTTTGACCCCTTCCTTTTTTTTATCTCCCTCGATTCCACCCTGTTTTGTGCATTTGGTCGCCGGGGCCCAGGGGTGGCATGGCAACGCAGTGTTGTTGGAGGCTGAAGATGACGGGCTCGATCGACGCTCGGTCCCTGGCCTGGTGCGAGACAAGGAGATTGGTGGGCGTTCTCGCTTTTCCCCCTTGTCCCCGATACCACACATGGTTCTGTCTATAGGCTTTAGTCTCAGTTCTACATTTGCGTTAATTGGTACCAGGACCAAGGTCCTTTCTCTTCTCTTGGTCACAGTGAAAAACCAACATTGCTTGTGCTCTTAGTATCGAAATGGAATCCGTCGACGATCGGTAAATCATCGATCTTACTTAACACGTGGAGAAAAGAGAGTAGGGGTAGGGATACCGAGTGCCAATACGAATCCGTCCGTTGACAAGAGATTTATACAAGTTTGGGCCTCCCGGAGGATAACAACCCTACGTCCTGTGAGCTTATATTGATCTCGATACAAGGTACAATGGGGTATGGCTAGCCTAGATGGGATCAGATTGGGCTTGTAGATCTATCAAAGCCTCAATGTAATGTGTCAAGGCTCCTTCTCTGAGGTCAATGTCTTCAGAGAGATCTGTCTCCTCCGCAGGGTCTCGGGGTCTTTTTATAGAGGATATACTGTATCGTAGTGGATACAGACTTGTCTCTGAGTAGATTTCATCATCCTTAAACGTCAGGATTGACTTCCTTGTTTAAGGAGTCTCGGATACCTACGGGTGGTTTCCTTATCGACCTAGAGTCCCTCTCTAAGATACACACCATCCCGGGTATTTAGGGTACCCCCTAAGTCTGTGTATTTGTATACGGATACTATTATCGTATACTTTAGAGTTGTACTACTCATCGTCAGAATTATTGGTAACAAACACAAGAGAATTTAGAACATGATGAGTTATATTACCGTGTGTCCATTTTTTTTTGTTTGACCTATAGTTTGCATAAACTTTGTAGCCTAACCTATAAATGACATCCATTTGCCCCCTCCCCCTCAAACCTGCGCAAAACTAAAGGTGGAAATGGATCAAATACAAATTGAATAGTGCCATTCCCACTTTCTTTGATGTTGTCGGACACAAATATAGATTGGATCTTACTCGAATACGGATCAAATGTGTATTCAATTCAATCGGATATGAATATCCTACATCTTTCTTAAAAAATATGCCAAACTGAGCTTCGTCAAATAAAAAAAAATTAAAGGTCACCTTGATGTCCGTCTCATCGAGGTAATCATAGTGGATATCTAGTTTGCCTAAATCGGAGATCAAATGGCAAAATTACAGGTTCCAAAAGAATTTCACTCTGAATCTGGATGTTATCTGTATCCGTAACCGACTCAATATGCAGTACCATATTCGTATTCCTATCCACAAAAATAATTCAGATACTATTGGTATTTGTTTTTGATTCGAATGCTGATTTTACTTGCCATATCCGTGTTTTTCCGGATACGGATACCAGATAATACAGATCGTCTACTACCATTTTTCACCCTTACCGAAACCGACCCAACTCGTCAAAATTTATGCATTCACGGGTTGGTTTTAAAATCATTTATCCCGTTAGAGACATGGATATACAACCCTACTATATTAGTTGGATCATATTGCTACAAAGTCGAATATCTATAGGTTGAGCCCCTATAGATGAAGGGCCCTAGGTGGGCTCCTTGCTTGCCTTGGCCTAGGGCCGGCCCTAAGGAGAAGAGAGGAGAGGTGCGATTGCAGAGGGTGCCAACTGTTCAATATTCTACCTCCTTTTCCTAGTGTCATGCACAAAGACAAAGAAAAAAGAGATTAACGTACCTACTTCTTATTGTTTTTCTAAGGAAAAGATTTTATTTATTAGAAGCAGAGCATAGAGAGGAGCGTGATAGCGTTCAAACAGGGGTTTTAACGTACAACATACTATGTAGCGCCCATTTGTGGACAGGTATTCCCTGGATGTATATATCATGCATGTTCTCATGTGTGGTGTCTGTACAAGCTATTCTTGCACTGCTAAGTCAAGTCTATATCTCCTTTCTCCAGTATCGAATAATGCCTGTTCGATCCGGGCAAGTCCTAGCTAGTTCGTGATCTTGAGATAATTAATCACTGCCGCCATGAACACATACATACTTGCAAGACGGAAAAATAATAATAATGCGAGGTTAGACGACCGTGCTGGGGTAGCAGAAGAAAGTATGGCAAACAGCGGGAACCTGAATGCTAATGTTCTCTTCCCTTTGTCTGACGTAAGAGCAACTCCAGCCCACTGCCCAAATCTCACTGCCCAAATCCCCCATTTGGGAAGTCATCCCAAAAGATTGCCTCCCTAAATTTCTTCCTCCTCCAACCCACCTCCCTAATCTCACTCCTCATATTCCACTCTCCCATATTTAATCAATATCCTATAACTACCATATTCCCCAGCTTGTTTCAGCTTGTTTCAGAGTTCATAAAATAACCTCCGAACAAGCTAGATGATAGTTCATTAGATCATTACTCATAGTTCTCATATAATTGAAATGAAGCCTTGGTGCAAAACTTAAAGCACTAAAGACTATTTCATTTCAAAACTTAAAGCACATGAGCTCGTAGTCCACCCCCAGCGCCACTTCGGCCGCCGATCTGCGGGGCTCGGGGACGGCAAGCTCCGATGAGCCCCAGTCGGGCCCGGATCCGGACCCGAACCCTCTGCCGCCTCCGGTCCCGCCATGGTCGGGGCCGTCCCCATCGTCGCCGGAGAAGGAGTCGCCCGCGTTGGATGTGGGCTTGGAGCGGCGGGTGCGGGGGCGGGTGCGCACGCGGCGGCGGACGGTGGCGGAGGCCGAAGGGGAGGGGCGGCGGTGGATGGTCGTGGTGGTGGACGAGGTGGTGGGGGTGGACAGGGCGAGGGGGCGGAGGAGGAGCGGCTTGGAGGAGCCGGTGGTGGCCGTGGCGGCGGAGATCTCCATGGGTTGTTGGCCTGGCCTCTGGATCCGGTGGCCGTCGCCGCTTCTGCTCGGGGTGGCGGAGTTGCTCGAGGTGGAACCGAGGAGGAGAAGACGCCGCCCGAGCCGAACGGAGATGGATTCGCTGGGCAGGGAGCTCTCCGAGCGCCGGCGCGAACGGGGGAGGAGGCGCGCGAGGTCGGCAGTTGGGATTTGGGCAGTGGGAGCTCGGTCCCCATCGATGGGGAGTCCGGAGGGAAGGAAGGGAAGTGCGACAGTGATGCGGAGTGGGAAGGGAGGTGGGTTGGAGACGCGTTTTAGAGGAGACAACCCAAATTTAGGGATGGGGAGTGAAAAGGGCAGTGGGTTGGAGATGCTCTAAAGTCTCTTTTCCACGCACCCCGAATTTGAATTTGAATTCGAATGATGAGAGGAAACATAAATTACTGTAGAACGTATTGAGAGAGATGGATAAGTCCCGGTGCAAAATGACAAGAGCCTGGACAGACTAATTACTAAAACTGCCGTGCTGTCTTCACAGCCTTCCTGCTACTGCCATCTCATGATCTCTCTCTCTCCCTCTGTAATTTTATCTCATGATCTCATCCTTATCTTACCTAAATTACATGATCTCATCCTTATCTTACCTCTGTACACGAGTGATCCTGCGTGTTCACAACAGATCGATCGACACACGCCGCACAACTAAAAATTGTACCAGATGACATCAGTACAGTAAAACCATCTAAAAAATGTTCTAGTTAAAACTCTTTTTTAATTACTACAGAAAGTCTCTCGAAACACACACATGTATGATGTAGGATCAATCTTGCATATTTTTTTTATAGGAAAAATCTTTCATAGTTTGATGCTCAAAAGATGTCATCCTGTATAATTTGGTCAAATTTTTTTTTACTAATTCAATAAGATAACTCATTTAAAAGATTAATTCGTCTTTTGATTCTCAATGTCAGGTTAGACCCGATAACACTGAGGTCAGATATGTCATCGCCAACAGGCCTGGCGCTAAGGTAGTCACTATCGATGTTTTTTTTTGAAAATGAGTCACTATCGATGTTAAAATCTCATTCTTACATCGTCTCGGAAAGAGGGGTTATAACGCCGACTCTGTGTACCTTGAACGACGTTGTGTTTGACGTCAAGTGTGAATTAGGCATCTCTCAATGCACAGGTGCTTAGATGAGGTGCTAAGTGCATGAAAGAGCTTAGCAACTAAACTCCCCAATACATATGTGCTTAGCTTTTTGTAGTTAAGCTTCCTTCATTTAATTGTTTAGCAATTAAACTCCCCAATGCATAGATGCTATATAGACATTTTACATAGGTCCGCGCACTTAGCATCGTTTCTTCCTGGAGTCACCAAAGTGCTCTCTCTCCTCCTTAATTGCTTTGCCACGTCAGTTTTTCGTCTATGTGGCATTCTTAGCACCTGTACACCGTGGAGCACTGAGAAGGGTCTTATAAGGTTAATTAAATCCTTAAAAAGACGGTTTGTCGAGTTAGTCAAGAAAAAGTAATTTTGGTCAAATTTTACGTTATCCCTATCCCCTAGTTTTGATTCACCTCACATGTAAATGCACTGAGCACAGCCAAAAATGCAGAGATCGGAGGACCACATGAACCAAAACGAACGGTTAAAACCACACACTTCTGAAGAATCTGAGATAAAAGATAGAAAAATCTACTAGTACCAACACAAGCAAACAGACAGGAGTCTCCAGTCAGAATGGCCCTGCAAACACTAAGCAAGCAAAAGAAGTCTTAAGATATTAAGATACTCACTAATTCCTCTAATAAAATTCAATTCAATTTAGTTTAGTTAACAGCAGGGTTAGTGGGCGTAATAACTAATCCGCCACCTTCCCCTCCTCCTTCCCTGCACAGCCATTTAATTCCTCCTCCTCCTCTTCCTAGATCACCACAACATTCTCTCTCTCTCTCTCTCCTCACCCGCTCCACGTCCCAACCAACCCAACTCCACCGCTTTCCATCCCCACGCGGATGCGGCGGTGAGGCGGAAGCAGCAGCTAGCAGCACCGGAGCATGGGGCCGTGAATTCTTTGCCATTCTCGCTGGTGCTGCTTGTGTGCGCGCGCTTGCGGCGGCGCTCGAGTGAGTAGTGGTTTGTGAGCAGGCACCGCTCTGGACATGAGGCACTGCGCCGGGGCGGTTCCCCGCGTCGTCCTCGCGGTCCTCCTCGCCCTGCACTGCGGGGTGGTGTTCCTGCGGTGCTCGGCGTCTCCCGTCGTCGTCGGCGGCGGCGGCGGCGGCGACGGTGAGTGCCGTTGCTTGCGCCGTGTTTTTTCTCTTCCTCTTGTTTTCGTTCTTGATTTTTCTTGCGGAATTTTCGGCCTTGCTTTGGATTGTTTGTTTTTGGTCCAAATTTGCGCTAATTGGGCTGCCCGTGACTTCCATTTCTGGGATCATGCTTCGTTTTCTTTCCTTTTTTCCCTTCCCTATTTGAAATGGCTGTCCGGATTTTGGTTCTGATCTGTTCTCTTCTGAACTTCTACTTGCTGCGTAGTAAACGGGATGATAAATTCATGGGTTTTCCGCGAAATCAGTGTTCAGAAGTCCAATTTTTCCTTCCCTTCATGCGCACATTTCCTGATCTACGAACTACCGAATTCGTGCTATCCTCAGTGCTTATCAGCGAATCACAATGCTACTGTAGTTGTGTTCTTGTGCTGTATGCAAATGTGCCATTTTTTCCCTGACATGCGTTTCGCTCGATTTGGTACCAGTCTCGGCGCTCATCGCCTTCAAGCGCGCAGTCGTCGAGGACCCTCACTCGGCGCTCGCGGACTGGACCGACGCCGACGGGAACGCCTGCGACTGGCATGGCGTGATCTGCTCCTCGCCGCAGGGCTCCGTGATCTCCCTGTAAGAAACGGCTCACTCACCTAGATCTCACTCATGCTTTGCTTACTACTACTCTACTTACTAGCCACTAATATAACAGCCTGCACCTAAGTTGGGGGAAAAGGGGTTGTAGGGATTAGCACTTGGTACTTAGCCACTGCCACAAGCTGGTCTTTTTCAGCTGTGGTGTAGATGCTTTGATGTGTGATGTGCAAACAGCTGGTAAGAATGGAGTCTGATGTGCCAGTTAAATTAGTACTCAGTAGGTTTGTTCTACAACGAAAGGCCAACTAAAATTTTGTACTTACCGAATTGGTCAAAATCGTGCTGAGATTGGCACGGAACTGCTGCCTACGGTTCGATGATTTTACCTCGCGTCTTGCAGGAAGCTGTCGAATTCATCGCTCAAGGGATTCATCGCCCCAGAACTCGGACAACTGAGTTTCTTGCAAGAGCTGTATGTTCTCTCTCATTGTGCTTTCAACTGTTTTTCGAGGACTTAGCCACGCGGTTTCTCTGAAGGTCTCCTTTTTTTGGCAGGTATTTGGATCACAACCTGCTTTTTGACACAATCCCAAAACAGCTAGGCTCATTGAGGAACCTTAGGGTCTTGGATTTGGGTGTTAATCGGCTTGCTGGCCCCATACCTCCTGAGCTGAGTGGATTGAGCAGCGTAAGCGTAATGTAAGATGCTATTGTTTTGTTTGTATTTTGGAATTTTCCTGCTTAACTGCTCCTTTGCTATACGAACTAAAGCCTGCTTCATTCACCTCTTTCAGAAATTTCCGTTCGAATGGGCTAACCGGGAATATACCACCAGAGCTGGGCAAGCTAGAGAATCTTGTTGAGCTGAGGTTGGACAGGAACAGACTGAAAGGATCAATTCCAGCTAGCAATGGTACTGGTTTTTCTCCTACGGCAGATACTGGGTTGGTGACTTGTCCAAACTCCCTTTTTCTGTATGGTGTTTGATATGGTAGATATGTTTAACATATTAAATCAAATTATATATTGATCTGAAATTGGATACCATGTAAGGATCATATCAAAATTATAATATGCAGCATCAAAAGATTCATCGTTCGTGCAAAAGTAGAACAGGTTGAACTGAACTTCAGAGCAAGGATTAGCTAGGATAGTAGATGCATGCCAATTGTATTCATATGGACTTCTCAAGTTCAAAACTTTATATTATTTTCTAGTTTGGGCAGTAACTTTAAGAAATGGTCAAAAAGACAAGTATCAATGGTACTACTTACTAAATCTGTCAATGCAGCTTCTGTTACTGTTTTCTTTTGATAGCATTTTTAGTAAGAACACTGCAAAAACCCACATGTGACCATGTTTCAGTATTTTATTTCTGTATCTGAATTTCTCTCTTTGTACTCCATCAGATCCACAGCTCACAACGGACTATGCCCTTCTCCTCGATTAAATGTTGGAGATTTCTCTTACAACTTTCTTGTTGGAAAAATCCCACCTTGTTTGAAGTATCTTCCAAGGTACTATTACATAAAGTACTTCATACTGTTAATATCTGTTGGAAATCCATCCATTTACATGGCTTGTTTGCAGGTCAAGTTTCCAAGGGAACTGCTTCCAGGATGAGTACTCTACCCGACAACGAGCCTTTCAAATTTGTACAAGTATGTGACTTAACTTCTAGGATTTAACACTGCAGTATTCCATTGATATGTTTCTCTTGTTATTGCATGGTGTACTTTGAAGTGGAATCATTTAAACACTAAACATCATGCATTATGACTATATTCATGTTGCACTTCTAAAATTTATCTGCAGAGTTTACCGTCACTATGTTCATGATAGACATCATCTTTTCCTTTGTTATAGATACAAACATAATAGTCCTTTAAATTGCACTGCTTATGCAACATGGCATATCCATTTACCTGGGGATGTGCTTCAGTACTCCACCTTAAGAAAAATATTGCAAAGCTGTCAACACTTTAGATACAGCTTATTCATGAGAAACCGCGTAGCTAAGCCCTTGAAACACAGCTTAAGATAATGAGGGAGAGATTAAATCAAGTGCCATAATCCAAATGGGAGCTAGGCACGGCCAATATTTTCTTCTTTAGATACAGCTTATTCATGAGAAATGGCAGGGGTCGAACCAGTTCACGGTTTTCTCTTGTCATCTTGCCGCAGTCGCCATCTCTGTTCACTGAGCATTTGGAGCCCTGCAGAGCCCCTCCAATATGCTGTGGGATGGATAGGGTAGAAGTGAGATCCTAAAGAGGCTGTTTATCGCAAATATATAGGCGTTGGATCAGTGGGATTTGGGTTTGGGAAGAGTTTGGGCCTATTGGCTGGCAGATTGCCCAAGATTACAGGACTTATTAGGGCTTACCATATTGACCATGTTACCTGTATGAGCTACACAGGGTAGTTGTGATAACCACCCTCAATTTATATTGAAATTAGCTATTCCTAAGACAGAGTACTTAAGTAAAACCCTGTATTGAAATTCTTGCACCACCAATATGGATTGCCGTTGTTTACTACACAAGTAGCATTTTGTAGTTGCCTAAGATTATCTTCTACTTCCATTGACTGAAATCCACTCATCTGTCTTAGGTGGTTCTACAGCTGGTCATATAAAAGGATTCAAGCGTCCCACTTCACAGCATAAGCATGATAGAGTGCAGCAACCAACTTGGCTTATTGTTTTGGAAATCGCAACCGGTGTTCTTCTGCTTGTTTTTGTGATCACTGGTGCACTTACTGCTTCCAGAAGCTGCAAGCTAAAACCTTCTATAAGAATATCCTCTTGGAATAGATCAAAAAGTTGGAGCGATGAGATAACCGTATTGATTGGTTAGTATTAAGTCTATCAAATAAATAGAATATTCGATAACTTGATTAGTTTGCTTTCTGTATACTTTGGTTAATATTCATGCATTCTTCAGACTCCGATATGCTGAAATGTTTGCCAAAGTTAAGTCGCCAGGAGCTTGAAGTAGCTTGTGAGGATTTTAGCAACATTATTGGCTCAACTCCTGAGACTGTAGTCTACAAAGGAACCATGAAGGATGGACCTGAGGTTTCCGTTATATCATTGTGCGCCTTTGAAGGTCATTGGACTAGCCAGCATGAGCTCTTTTACCAAAACAAGGTAGTTGTCTAAAATTACAGTGCAAAAACTCTATTTTGATCTCAAGAGAATTAAATAGGGTGAATCTTCTAGGTTATTGATCTGGCAAGGTTGAATCATGAGAACATAGCAAAGTTTCTGGGCTATTGCAGAGAAAGTGATCCGTTCTCCAGGATGCTAGTCTTTGAATACGCGTCAAATGGGACCTTATACGAGCACCTACACTGTAAGCCACTTAAAAAAAATTATGATTATGTGCAGCCTATTTATTGCATTTTGCATGTGTCATAGATTTGATCTAAAATTTTCCCATAGATGGGGAAGGAGCCCAATTATCTTGGCTCAGGCGAATGAAAATAGCCATTGGTATCGCCCAAGGTTTAAGGTATTTGCACACTGAGTTGCAGCCTCCATTTGCTATATCTGAGCTGAATTCCAATTCTGTTTACGTTACGGAAGATTTTACTCCAAAGGTATGGCTTGCACACGTGCTAGTACCTGCATATTACTAATCATTCTTTCTAGCTTATCTTTCGAGTGCATATACTCTAACATGGTGAAACAACCATTTTTATTTTCTATGGTTGTTTGCAGCTGGTTGATTTTGAATGCTGGAAAATGATGTTCTCGAAACATGAGAAGGCTCTTGGCCACTTCAATAACAGATCCTCTTTCCATGGTCGCACGGACTCTTCAGAGGATAAACATGCTGACGTCCAAGGCAATACATTTGCTTTTGGAGTGATTTTACTGGAGATCATTAGTGGACGGCTTCCTTATTGCAAGGACAAAGGATATTTGGTTGACTGGGTGAGCTAATCTATTTCTCAATCTCATTCTAAGAGGACATGCTATTGGATATAGACTGGAGTATATAGGCACAATGAACTTAAGTACATATAGTACATTGCTGTTTGGAAAATTACAGGGCGGTCAGATGCAATTTACTCAAAATTCACGTTATTTTTTTGCTCTCTAACCAAAATTGAATGTAGAGGCCATCTATTATTTCACCAACTGAAGAGGCCATTTGCAACGGACACTTGCAGTACTCATTCTGAACCTTTACATTTTCCAGGCTATCAAGTATCTCCAGCAGCCCGAGGAGATCGGGAAGCTAGTTGACCCTGAGCTGACCAACGTCAGGACAGAGGACCTCGCGGTCATCTGCAGCGTGGTGAGCCGCTGCATCGACCCTGACCCTTCCAAGCGACCGTCGATGCAGATCATCACAGGGGCGCTGGAGAACGGGATCGACCTGTCCACAGCCGCCATCCTGAAGGAGTCATCCCTGGCATGGGCGGAGCTCGCCCTGTCCTTGTAGCATATCTCTCTAGTCTCGTCCCGCTGTAAAAATCCGTTGTCACAATCACACGCTAATACTGATCACAGTCGTTGCCGCTTGACATATAGAAGACTAAGGCGCACGAACAGGCAGGCGTCAGCTCGGCTTCTTCGCGCGTAATACTGGCTGATTTACAGTTTGAGTTGGGTGTTGATTGCAAGTGTGAAGTGTCGACTCTGCTATGCTTCTTCACCAGTCTGATGAACCTTTTTGCCTTTGATGGCGTATGTGTTGATTAATCTGTATATTGTTGGATGGATGGAACCCGTGTTGCACAGTCTGAGGGAAGAGAACCCTCGTGAACGGCAGCGCGTGTTTCTGCTTTATCTGAACTCTGAAACTCTTAGCTGCTCAAGGTTTACTTGTATTTTAGTAGTAGCAAGTTTTTATGGTGCCGAGAGAGCCAGAGAGAACATTTTGTGAGTTGTGACAACCGTGAGCTACCGCTACTTTCTTAGACGAAAGAGGCACTAATCAATGAACTAGTAGAACCGATGCCACTGCCCGCTTGTGTATATGGAAGAGCACGGGAAGCCACACCATTTCTTAATCCGGAAACCAGGACCCGGCGCACCATTGATTATAGTCTAATGAAATGTCGCCGTCGCCATTGAGAATTTGAGATTGAGAGAGACCGCCGCAAGGCGGCGAGGGATGCTGGATGACACGACATCTGAAAATGTAATCTGTCGCTTACACTGTCTCATCTCAACGATGATTGATCTCGTCCTCCTAACTACCAAAAGCTCTTCTTCCACGCAAGCTACGTTCCAGAATACTATGCCACATGATGGCACGAGCAATCAAAATGTACTCCTGCTACTGCTACTGGTCAGTGCGCGAGCGTTCACGGGTTCCTTTTCCCTTCTGTTCGTAGTAGAAAAGAAAGAAACAAAGGGAAGAAACCAAGCAACGCACATGCACCGCGGCAAAGAGAAGAATCACACTTGGGTTTTATTCGTCGGTATGCACTACTCGACGAGAAAAAAGTACGGGCATTTTGCACTCGATTTCTAGGCCTTGGCCGGCGGCACGAAGAAGTGCTGCGCGACGATGCGGCGCTGGATCTTTCCCGTGGCCGTCTTGGGCAGGTCGTCGGCGACGTACACCTTCTTGGGCACCTTGAACGCCGCCACGTTCTTCCGGCAGAAGGCCACCACCTCCTCCTCCCCCAGCTCCACCCCCTCCCGCGGGATGACCGCGCAGTTTATCTCCTCACCGTACTTGTCGTCGGAAACGCCGAACGCGACGGCCTGCGCGATGGACGGGTGGCCGAGCAGCACCGAGTCCACCTCGTTCGGGGAGATCTTCTCGCCGCCGCGGTTGATGAGCTCCTTGATCCGTCCCACCAGGTGCAGATACCCATCGCGGTCCACCACGCCGATGTCCCCCGTGTGGAACCACCCGTACAGGAACGCTGCCTCGTTCGCCTCCGGGTTGCCCTTGTACCCCGCCGTCACATTCGCGCCCTTCACGCACACCTCCCCGCGCTCCCCGGCGGCCACCTGCTTCCCCTCCTCGTCCAGGACCGCCATCTCCAGCTGCCCCGCCGGCCGCCCCACCGACCCGGGCCTCCGCTCCCCGTCCTCCGGCAGCGGGTTCGACGTCATCAGGTGGGACGCCTCCGTCATCGCGTACGCCTCCAGCACCGGCGCGCCGAACGCCGCCTCCAGCCTCGCCAGGATGGACGGCGCCAGGGACGCGCTGCAGCTGCGGACGAAGCGGAGCGGCGGGTACCGCTGCTCCGGGCGGGACGCGTGACGGTCGAGGATGATCTGGTGGATGGTGGGCACGGCGGTGTACCACGTGGCCCCCGCCGCGCGCATGTCGGCCCAGAAGGTGGACGCCGAGAACCGCCCGCCGGCAGGGAGCGCCACGGAGGCGCCGGAGCCCAGGGAGCCCAGGAGGCCGCAGAGGATGCCGTGCACGTGGAACAGCGGGAGCACCACCACCGTCGCGTCCGTCTCGGCGAAGCGGTACGCGGCGCGGATGTTCTGGACGGATGTCGCCAGGTTGCGCTGCGTCAGGGACACCCCCTTGGGGCGGCTCGTCCTGCCGGAGGTGTGCAGGAACAGCGCCACGTCCGACGGTTCTCAGATTTTCAGATAGACAGAATTCGTGGTACACGCTTAGCCATCTCGACTATGGTCTGGTTTTTTTCTTTCAGCGACACCATTCTGTTGAGCACTGCATGATTCTGTCAACTGTCTTTGGACCGGTATGAACGCTCCAAATGGTCCGTTCGAAAGAAGGTCCAGATCTTCTCTAGATGTCCCTTACCCTCCGACCGGACCGTCCAAATGGATCGGCCCGAACGCTCCAAACGGTCCGTCTGGAAGGAGGTCCGGATCTCCTCTAGAAGTCCCGAACCCTCCGACCGGACCATTCAAACGGACTGGCCCGAACGCTCCAAACGGTCCGTCCGGAAGAAGTTCCGGATCTCCTCTAGAAGTCTCGAACCCTCCAACTGGACCGTCCAAACGGACCGGCCCGAACGCTCCAAACGATCCGTCCGGAGAAACCGCTGTGAACGATCTTCTTTGACGGAGTCTGGGTTGGTGTCCGGGAGCCCGGTAAGGTGCACCAGGCCGGCGGCGTCATTGAGGGTCGTGGCGGCATGGATGAGCCCAAGCTTGGCGACGGCCGCCTACGCAGCGGCGTTGCCCTCGGCGTCGGTGATGAGGAGGCGCGCCTCAGAATCGGAGAG
The DNA here is from genome assembly GCA_019208055.1 of Stipa capillata. Taxonomy (NCBI): domain Eukaryota; kingdom Viridiplantae; phylum Streptophyta; class Magnoliopsida; order Poales; family Poaceae; genus Stipa; species Stipa capillata. The sequence continues at coordinate 408,762 of JAGXJF010001886.1, forward strand.
GTAGAACTCGAACTCCTCCTGCGTGTAGGCCGGGTTTAGCGGCGCCACCGCCGCGCGCGCACGAATGACCGCTAGGAACATGATCACCAGCTGCGCCGCGACCACGCCGGTGAGATACAGTCAAGAAAGGGTCCATCTTTAGGGCGACCGACCGATGGATCAGTTGATGCTCAATTACCTCGACGGTGTTGGGAAAGCAGAGCGCGACAACGTACCCCAGGCGGACCCTAGCATCTGCGGCGAGGCGTATGGCCGCGGCATCGACGAGAGCGTCGAGCGCGGCGTGCGAGAGGTCGAGCTTGCCCGAGATGGTGACGGCGCGACGCGACGGGAAGGCGGCGGCTGCCTCCTTGAGCAGGGCGGTCAACGTGAGGGGCCTCCATTTAGGTTGCGCCAATGGGAGCTTGGATGTCGTGCCGTGCGTAGCGTGGGTTCGAGTTGGCGTGTGGACTGTGTATGTCAGCGTGCATTTATATTGGCAGGAATGGAACGGAGAGGGAGATAGGGGTTTGCGCTTCGTCACCACCAGCTGACGGGGATTTTGCTTTCGAGAAACTCGGAGCTCAGGCTCAGGGGGTCCAAGTCCAAACAAAGACGCGGCACGTGGTGCGACATGCGGGCGGCAGGCCAAGTGCCGACTACCTTGCTCCATCAATCCATCGCGCAGTCGCGTCCGTGTCCCGGCCATTTCGCCGAGTCTCAAGTGGCGGCCGTCTTCCACCAGATGCATCCTGCACGTACGTACGGCTCCGCCTGTTAATGGGCTGACCAATCTAAATCCAATCCAACCCAACTCAAACCAACCCACCAAACAATTTGTCTAACCCAATCTCCACTAAACTACAGGCTTCTAAAGACCATACCACACCAAATCATTTGTGGATTCAGACAATTCCTCGTCGCAGGTTCAATCAATTCCAGCGAATGGTTTTCTTGTACTGTATGTCAGCATCTAACAGTTTAATAATAAAACAGCTACTACTTACAGTCAATAATGACGATAATATTAATAATAAATTCTGAATAATAATAATTAGATTAAAACAACATTTAAGTAACTATGAATAATACATAAATAAATCCACAAAAAAATAAAATAAAATCACAAAATGTAGTAAAACCTGATAAAAGATCACAAATATGGATGATTCAATGATAACTTGCCATTCATTGATCTGAACATGATTATAAACTCATTACCTTCACCTTTCTTTCAATTAGCCATGATCCATTTCGTTAGATAGCCAGACTTTGACCTGCACATGAAATTCAAGTTAATCAATACAAATTGATATGTCTATCTAAAAATAATAATTATACCTTCACTATTTGGAACTTTGGACAGCCAATCTTTTGCACAAATGAGGACTTTAAGCATTTCTGGTTAGACGAGTTATGTATGTCCCGAAGAATCCTATCGCCACAACTGACTGCTAATTCTGAAGAGATAGTGCTGAGTGTATAGCAAGAAAATCTCAGGCCATAGCTAAACATACAAGATATTTCTCAGCATCTCTCTTCCACCATAACGAAATATCAAAGCTCTCGTTGCTGATCAGAACAAGAGAAGAAAATACACTTGACCTCAATAGATCAGAGCACGTCTAAAAGACTTGCAGGCAACTATTAATTGATTTTGTGCCAACAATCAATTCAGTTTCCATTCCTAATATGAAATATCAAACATGTAAACCAATGCTACAACCAATTAGCCAATCCAAAACACGAGATAGCAATTTTCAGCACTCAAAAATGAAACATTACAAACACTTATAAATATTTACAATATTGCCTTAATATATTTAACTGGGGTAGTTCGAAGATTACAATTCAATAGTTAAAAAATAAATATTATTAAAAAAATGAATATGTTGTTTTCGGTTTCACGTATTTAGGGATGCTAATTATAACATTTATCACAAGACATGAATCCTTAAAATGGACCACCCCATGACAGATACCAAACCGACACAAGTCATTCGAGTAACAGGTGCAAGTGCAATGAAATTCAAAACTCCTTTTTACATATCAAATTTCATGAAAAAACAACATGCCCAAAATAGAGCTTATACACTTGTATAACAGTGAGCAAGAACTTTGCAATAGGTGTGTTAGAGCGGATGGCAGTTCTCAAGCCAACACAGCATCTGCACTACATCCAACTTACCAATTGGGAAGTTGAGAACTTGTGGAGGAGGAGGATGCTGGGGCGAATGACGCCGGCAACGGAGGAAGAGCTGGAGGATGCCGACAGGAGAATGGGAGGATGTCGGTGATGGGGAGATCCATCGATGACAGCGCCAGCAGAGAGAGTCTACCCAGTCGAGGACAATGCTAGCTGGCAGGACTTGAAGCGCCAGAGGGCGGCGGCACAACCCTAGCATAGAGCTACAAAGTTCGAGCAGGTGCTGGCGGAGAGAGCCGAGCAGGATGGTGACCCAGCCGAGGACAACACTAGCCGCCAGCGGTAGACAGTGAAGCGCCGAAGGACGGTGGCGGTGGCACAAGTGTGCAACCTTGGCACAGAGCCATTGCCAACACCGGGTCAGGGCTTCGGATCGGCCTTCGCAACTTCGAATGGGCAAAACCATGGACTCAATTTGTTTTCATTTGCTACGGTTTCAACCCAAACCAACCTGTATCGCTGCTAAACCTGAACCAATCCAACCCATTTCATTTTTGCACCTGTTTCAACCCAATCCAAATGGAACCACATTGTTATCCAAACTGAAAAGCCTGATTGAAACCGCACTATTCCCAGGCTGATGTATGGCCGATCTCAGCTCTCATCTTTCACAACCGAAACTACGTTGCGTTCGTACGTGCGTGCTCAAGTCGTGACGCTATGAGACGTGTTGCTCTTCAGACTATTTGTCCTTTGGGGATTGAGAAGCCAAAATCAACCACATATCTTATGACCACACAAGACATTATAATAGTTAGAAACTGTATAAAGAAACTTCGAAAATCTTGTAAGGACATCTACAAAGGTATAGTTAAACATTGATTCGCCCACCTCTCCATGTCATCTAGACTCGACTATCGAATAACTTATATAACGGTGTTCTCTTTTACATTGAATCTATACGAAGAGTCAATATTAAATGCATGCAGTAATGTATAAATGTAACGTGGTTGACTTTAGAAGCTCGATTATGTGTTAGAGTCTGTCCCTTTATGAAAAGTTAGTTTTATTCTCTCTTCTCGTCTTCTCTTATCGACATCCTCAATTGTTCTATGTGACATGATGAAGAGTCAATTAATGTCACACGTTTACAGATGTCTTGAATCCTAATGATTGAGGGGCATCTGATCAGTAAGCCTTTTTTTTAGAGGAACACTCTCGCATTCCATTAAACTGATATGCTGGACAACTCGCCAGCATATGTCTGATACAAACTGAGGTAAATGTCCAACCCAAACATCACGCTGGCCATTTCCTAGCAAAGTGCCATACGCAGCGAGTTCATGAGCTACAGAATTACATGTTCTTAGACATACAAAAAAATTTACATTGTTATAAGCAACACATAACAAGGCTTTTATTTCTCTAAAGAGCACACCCAGTGGTGAGAGATCATAATCATCCGAAGTGATGGCTTTCTTCAGGTTTGTTGCGTCTGTTTCCAGCAGCACCCGACTGCATCCCATTGCCGAAGTGCTACGTACAGCTTGGAGCAAGGCTAGCATTTCAGCGTGCACGGCATTGCTGACCTCCTGAAGATGACCTTGTCCCGCCGCAACAGTTTCGCCGCGATCATTTCTTACAACGAATCCCCAGCCTTCGGACATAGAGGATTCTCTGAACGCGCCAACCGTGTTAATCTTCAAGTAATTATGCGATGGTGCTACCCAGCGAGCAACAACTTTAGTCTTCGGGACTTTATTTCTTCCATTCAGCGACATATACTCCATGACATACACAGTTATGGATGAAACCACCTCATCTGCGGTTCTTGTTTTGTCACCAGTATTTGCCTTGTTGCGCTCAGCCCACCATATCCATAGTAAGCAACACACAATAAGCTTTTTCTTTTCCTCCAGATTGAAAATTACCTCGAGAAAGGAAGTAGCACTTGGCGTTCTGAGAGTGATTCTCTTGCCTCTTCCAGTTGTAGCTTCCTCCATATGGGCTTGATCATCTTGCATTTACAGATCACATGGCCTCCATCTTCATTAAACCTGAAACATAGAGGACATCTGGTATCCACGTCTAAACCCCTTCGTTTCAGTTTCATGCGCATAGGGACACTATTTGTGGCCACCCTCCACAAGAAATGAAGAATTTTGTTTGGCAATGAGAGTGACCACAAATTTTTCCAATCAAAACCATTTACAATATCATCTGAATTAGTAGAGCTCGCTGAAAGGCCTCTTATTGATTCATGAGCTTCACTGTCTCTTGCCACCTTGTAAGCAGATTTGACCGAAAAGAGGCTTTTTTTTGGGTCAAAATGCCATGCAGGGAAGTCGTCAAATTGATCATGAATTGGTATTTTGAGGATGGCTTGTACATCTTCTTGCTCCAGCCATTGGTTCAGAAGCCCTTCATCCCAAGAATTAGATACTGGATCCATGAGGTCTTCCATCCTGGCAATTACATTATTCCTTTTCCCTGAAATGACACATCTTGAAATGCCTCGTGGGATCCAAGGATCATTCCAGATTTTTATGCTTCTTCCATTCCCCACTCTCCATATTATTCCTCTGTTTAGCAGGTTGACCCCCTTTAGTATATTTCTCCAAGCATAAGACATGCTCCTTACGGGTTTTGCATTCAGAATATGCCCATCTGGATAGTATTTTGCCGATAATACCCGAGCGCAGAGTGCTTGTGGATTCTGGAGTAGTCTCCAAGCTTGCCTTGCTAGCATTGCAATATTGAAGGAGTGGAGATTTCGAAACCCCAAACCTCCATCTTTTTTTGGCAGTATCATCTTCTTCCAATTAACCCAATGTAAGTCAGCATTAGTAGACGTGAGTCCATCAACATAGTTTAGAGCCCCCAGCGAAGAAACTGGGGGTTTGGTACGTGTAGCATGACTCGAAAGCAAAATCACCTTTTTTTTTGAGGAAGAGACTAGATTCATTTAGATAAGGAAAACAGTACAATCAGGACAACTGTCCCAACACTTTTGCAGAAAGACCCCTGGAATAAAGAAAAATACAACTCGGATTATGGGGGATATTTCCGCCGTCCCACTGCACGGCCGTGCCGACTCGCCGGAGAAGAGGAGGATGGATCGCCGGTCGTCGCTCGCGAACCTGCAAAAAAGATCAGAGGACAAGGACGAAGCCTTGGACGCCTCGGTCGATAGCCGCGAAGAGCGTCCGCCGCGAGAGGCGGAGCGAGAATCCGTTGAAGGCACCGGCGGCTGGGGCAGAGCCCCAAACATCAGCAGGAAAACGAGCTCCTCCCGACCATCAGCCACGCTTCGCCAGAAGGATCCGCAGCGGCAGCCCGGTGGGAGCAAAAGGGGGGCAGCTGGCCTGAAGACGCACCTCCCTGGGAACCTCACGGACCGACGAACGATGGAGGAGGAGGCCATCGCCGTAACGGCGGCAAATCCGGAGGACAAAAGCAGAAGGGAAGAGTCGCCGCCGCCGCACAAGCAACTCGACCCCGGCACACCACAACCTTCAGCTCCTCGACGCCATTCCGAAGAGCGCCGTCGATCTGGGGGGGAGCCGAAAGGCACATAAAAGCTCTGCCGCCGGATCCCCAGACCTACCGACGACAAACGCGACCCTACCCCTACTATATACACGCCGAGCGCATAGATCCGGGGTTCTCCCACCCTCCCGCCGCCTGAGCGGCCGGCGGAGGGAGAGGGAACCCGCGGCAGCGCCGGCGGAATACGAGGACTCCCCTGTCGCCTCCCTTTCGCCTTTACTGAAGAGAGGGGAAAGAAAGAAAAAAAAAGCAAAATCACCTTTTCCGAACGCAAGTCAGCTACCCGTTGGTCAAATCGGGTAGACGCGATCACGCTGCCTATTTGAATTTTAAGCGAGGATACGGAGAGCCAAAAAAAAGCAAGTGTAATTGCTGCGGAAACGAGGAAGAGACAAGCGACACTGAAATAGAAGGAAGGCACGTCTCGTCTCCTCTACGCATTGCTCTCTCCTCTTTCCCCACCCCAAAACCCAAATCCAAGCATCATCTTCTTCCGCCCCCTCACCCCTCCCCATCCCCCCAACCTAGCTCTGCCCTTCCATCCATTCCCCCCACCCCACTTCAGCGACGAGCGCCATGCGGGCCAACTGAAGGAGCGAGCGAGCGTGCGTGCGGCTCGCTTTCGCGGTTCCCTCGGTGGACCTCGGATTCTCACGGCATTGGGCCGGATCTGGCTGGATCTGGGCGTCACCAACTCCGGTGGTGAGCTTCGTTTCCTTCTCTCTTTCTTTTCCAATGTCGGTTCGATTCGGCGTCTTGCCGTGCCGCCGGTTTGGAATTTCTGGGGTTTCTGAGGGGTTTTTGTTCTGCGTTTCCGTTTGGTCGCGAGGTCTGATTTTTTTGTGGTGGCAAAAGGCGTTCGCATATTCTTTTGAATCGCTCTGAGTCTCCGGTTCAATAAACTAGCGTACTGTTGGGCTTTATGTGAAAAAGTTTGATGTGCTTGTGATTCACTGATTCTGATATACGTCCAGGAAAAGATAATACTAATCTACGTGTTCGATCTGCATGTGTCGCCTTCAGCTGTGATCTCTAAAGCATCGCAGTCAGTGAACTTGCTGTATGATTAGTTTGTGGATGTCTCCATTTGATAGCGACTGTTTCAATATTTCGAAGCAATAGAAATAAGGGATGCGCCCCTTTGAGAAATGAAATATATACTTCTGCTATAAATTAGACCTCGATGTGGGTTCACATCTGTAATTTCATAATTTGCACATATTATTAAAAGTTGCCCTTTATTTGTTATGGCTAAAATGTTATGTGGCTGTAGCAGCCAGTGTGTAGAATCCTGTTTGTAGGCAACGGTGCTAACGGTGCTTTTCTTCTGTGCAGTACGCTGTAGTAGATCACAACATCTCCAGACGCAATGGCCACATATAAGTTGGGCGTGGAGGTCGCAAGTGCTCATGACCTGATGCCCAAGGATGGGCAAGGTTCTGCAAGTGCCTGCGTCGAGCTTAACTTTGATGGCCAGCGGTTCCGCACGGCTATCAAGGAGAGGGATCTGAACCCAGTGTGGAACGAGCGTTTCTACTTCAACGTGTCAGATCCATCTAATCTTCCTGAGCTTGCTCTTGAAGCATATGTCTACAACGTCAACAAATCCGTCGAAGGTTCCAGGTCCTTCCTTGGCAAGGTCAGAATTGCTGGGACCTCATTTGTGCCCTTCCCTGATGCCGTTGTCATGCATTATCCACTGGAGAAGCGCGGGATGTTCTCGCGTGTGAAGGGAGAATTAGGTCTGAAAGTATACATCACCAATGATCCCACCATCAGAGCTTCAAACCCTCTTCCAGCAATGGATCCTGTTTCGAATAATACTCCTCCAACTCCAGCTGAGCAGATAGCAGCTGATATAACTGGTACTAATCTGAACACTTCTCAGGAGAACAGGCAGGAAGTGAGAACCTTGCATACCATAGCTAAGGATGTGCATCATCATCACCATGGCCATCCTCCATCTTCTTTTGCCGAGCAACCTTCCAAGTATGGTGTCGAGCAAATGAAACCCGAACCTCAGCCACCCAAGATGGTCAGAATGTATTCGGCAGCCTCCCAGCAGCCCATGGACTATGCACTTAAAGAAAACTAGTCCTTTTCTTGGCGGTGGACAGATTGTTGGTGGTCGGGTTATACGTGGTGAGAAGCATGCTAGTACTTATGATCTAGTGGAGAGAATGCAGTATCTGTTTGTACGAGTGGTCAAGGCACGAGAGTTGCCTGACATGGACATCACTGGAAGCCTAGATCCTTTTGTTGAAGTGAGAGTTGGTAACTACAGGGGCATAACTAAGCACTTTGAGAAGGAGAGGAACCCTGAGTGGAATGCGGTCTTTGCTTTTTCTAGAGAACGTATGCAGGCATCTGTCCTTGAAGTGTTGGTCAAAGACAAAGATCTTCTTAAGGATGATTTTGTTGGCATGGTGCGATTCGATTTGAATGATGTACCGATACGTGTGCCCCCTGACAGTCCACTGGCTCCAGAATGGTACCGGCTTGTTCATAAGAGTGGGGATAAGTCAAGGGGTGAATTGATGCTTGCAGTTTGGATTGGCACCCAGGCTGATGAGGCATTTCCTGATGCATGGCATTCAGATGCTGCAACACTTGATGATGCATCTGCTGTAACACACATGAAGTCAAAAGTTTATCATGCTCCCAGATTATGGTATCTGCGAGTTAATATAATTGAGGCCCAAGATATTGTCATACATGATAAGACCCGCTATCCAGATGTTTTTGTAAGAGCACAGGTGGGCCATCAGCATGGGAGGACAAAACCAGTTCAAGCTAGAAATTTCAACCCATTTTGGAATGAAGACCTTATGTTTGTGGCTGCTGAACCTTTTGAGGATCACCTTATTCTCTCGCTCGAAGATCGTGTAGCTCCTAATAAAGATGAGATGCTTGGCCGCATAATTATCCCATTGACAATGATTGATAGAAGGGCTGATGACCGTATTGTCCATGGGAAGTGGTTTAATCTTGAGAAGCCTGTACTTGTTGATGTGGACCAACTGAAGAAGGAGAAGTTCTCTAGTCGGCTTCATCTTCGTGTCTGCCTTGATGGAGGGTACCATGTTCTGGACGAGTCTACAAATTACAGCAGTGACCTCAGACCAACAGCCAAGCAACTCTGGAAGCCATCCATTGGTTTGCTCGAGCTTGGAATCCTCGGTGCTCAAGGGATTGTTCCCATGAAAACACGAGATGGAAAAGGTTCAGCAGACACCTATTGTGTTGCGAAGTATGGATCAAAGTGGGTGCGGACACGTACTATCATGAACAATCCAAACCCCAAATTCAATGAACAGTACACTTGGGAAGTTTATGATCCGGCAACTGTCCTGACTATTGGTGCTTTGACAATGGCCAGCTTGGAGAGAAGAGTGGGGAGAAGACATCTGGTGGTAAAGATGCAAAAATTGGCAAGGTTCGGATTCGCCTTTCCACACTTGAAACTGGCCGTGTCTACACCCACTCGTATCCGCTCTTGGTTCTACACCCATCAGGGGTAAAAAAGATGGGTGAACTGCACCTTGCCATACGATTTTCCTCAACGTCATTGGTAAACATGCTGTACCTGTACTCTCGACCTTTGCTGCCGAAGATGCACTATGCACGCCCAATACCAGTGCTTCAGGTTGACATGCTGCGCCATCAAGCTGTCCAGATTGTGGCTGCCCGACTTAGCCGAATGGAGCCACCTCTGAGAAAGGAAGTTGTTGAGTACATGTCAGATTTTGATTCTCACTTGTGGAGCATGAGGCGAAGCAAAGCAAACTTCTTCAGACTTATGTCAGTCTTCTCAGGCTTGTTTGCAGTTAGCAAGTGGTTTACTGGTGTATGTGCATGGAAGAACCCCATTACCACTGTGCTAGTCCACATCCTTTTTATAATGCTGGTGTGCTTTCCCGAGCTGATACTTCCAACAGTGTTCTTGTACATGTTTCTGATAGGGATTTGGAACTATCGTTATCGACCTCGTTATCCTCCACACATGAACACCAAGATCTCACATGCAGAGGCTGTTCACCCAGATGAACTTGACGAAGAGTTTGATACCTTCCCGACAAGCCGGAGTCCTGAGGTTGTAAGGATGAGGTATGATAGGCTGAGGAGTGTTGCTGGAAGGATACAGACTGTTGTTGGTGATATAGCAACTCAAGGAGAGAGAATTCAAGCACTGCTTAGTTGGAGGGATCCTCGGGCCACAGCAATATTTGTCCTATTTTGTTTCATAGCAGCAATAGTCCTGTATGTTACACCGCTCCAAGTTCTTGCAGCATTAGGAGGGTTCTATGTCATGAGGCACCCAAGGTTCAGACACAGGTTGCCTTCAACACCAATAAACTTCTTCAGACGAATGCCAGCGAGGACCGACAGCATGCTATAAAGAAGCTGGCATTTGGTGGCCCAAGGACCCCAACAATATGCTATAAAGAAGTTGCCATTTGGTGGCCTTATCATTGTAATCCCTAGAAATACTCCATGTCTATCGCTGTAGTCCACTTCACTTTGTTGTTATTTATAACTGTTTGTTGTTCAGGACAAGAGCCTGTAAATCGTATTAGCTGCTGAATCCAGGGAATAATGTGCTGACAGCTTATTATGACTCAGCAGGTTTTGGAATTATGCTGATAATTTCTGAAACATCTAGTTGTTTGATGTTTAGTATCTTGCTTGATTGGTTTCTGTGTTCTGTTTGTATATCTACCTTTCGAACCACTTTAGTAATAATCATTTTACAAGCCTTTTCCTGTGCCTAATTTCTGCTTCTCGAGTATCCTTGGTATTTTGTGCATGTGAGTTTGAGTGTTTGACATGTTATTCTGCTGCATGCCTTGATTGAGAGATGCTTTTTTTTGTAACTATTGTTGTACGGCTCAACATTCGACATAGTCGATAGCTTAACACTGCATATGCTTCCTTTACCTTTCATTTGCATTTTGATTTCAGGTGCTGTCCATTAAAGGGATGCCCAAAAATGATTGATAGTAGTAGCTGGTGTATTGTTGGCCCAAAATATTTTGTCTGCTTCTCATAGTAGCATTCTCTGCCATTGAAATATTTGTGATTTAGAAATAGCCCATTCAAATATAATGTTTTGCACTTTCTGTGGTTGCCATTAGCATCTGTGGAAACATTTGGACTGCAAAAAAGGAAGAATTCGAAAACTTCCCGAGATGCAGAAAGAAATTCCAGGACAGGTGCTTCCCAGCTGTCACAATTTTTATTTTTCCTTCTTCAGAGTATTGTCGCTTAAATTTTCTTCTCCAGTCCTTTCTCCAGTGGAAACATTTTAGTATTGCTCGAAGCAAAGATGGGAGCAGCAGAGTCATCTGCCAAGCTTGTTGGTTCCGTCCATGACTTCGTCGTTAAGGTTCAATGCCCAATCCTCCCTCCATTTCTCTCTGGTATTCATCTTTGTTTATCAAGCATGTCGAGGATTTGCATGTGAAACTTTGAATAAAGCATGTTAAAATGTTTGTAAATCGGTGGAAGGGGATTATTTTAAGGCAAAGAAAAAAAATAGGAACTTTTCAGTACATTGGTTTCATTTTATGGTTATCCAGTTTGGTTTCATTGTTCTAAAAGAACAATCTGTGGAGTACCTTCTCAGGATGCAAGAGGAAGTGATGTGGAGCTCAGCAGATACAAGGGGAAAGTTCTGCTCATTGTGAATGTCGCATCTCGATGGTAGTGCGTTTTACAATTTTAATTCCAAATTCTCTTATGAGGATCTGTGTTTTACCACCTAAGTTGATGTCCCTGCAGTGGTCTGACAAATTCCAACTACACCGAACTTGGTCAGCTCTACGAGAAATACAGGGCCCAAGGTACTTATTTTCCTATAGCTTAGTACATTTGTCCTTCCACTGTAACAATAGCTCTTAAGCTCTATATTCACCCTTCCTTCTTTTGTAGTTTGAGCAAATTCTGATTTGTTATTTTTGGATGGTTACTAACCAATGTTTGCTGATTAAGCATCTATTAGTTGTGCTAAAACTGAACACCATGTATGTAATGCTGTTTATTTAACATGATCTGGTTATCTTTCTCATTGTGGGGAGTGCTTAACAAGATAAATGCGTCATAACACCTGTCTGATCATGCATATTGGTATACATCAAGCAGCACGAGCGGGAGTAGCAGTGTCAGTTGACAATCACAGTGTAGGAAAGCTAGCGTGAATCTAGTTGGATTGTATTTGTAGTCAAGAAATATTTTATTTTTTGAACAAACGAGGCAGGTATTCTGCCAACCACATTAAGTAGAAGCAAGAGCAAAATTTTCATATGTATGAAAGCCAAGCCCAAATGCTAAGAAGAAACAAAGCAAAACACCTTAGCCACAACGGTATAGAACAACCGAAAGGCCTAAATCCAAGCTCTATTTCTATTACTTCTGAATGAGGTGCAGCACCCGACGGCAAGATTTATAATCTGCGTTCAAGACCTACCGCCTATTATGCACTCTCCATGCTTTCCAGCATGTTTAGATGAAATCTTTGTCAAAGTCTCTCTTCTCTTTTCCAGCCCTGTTTGATCTTGCCGAAGCCCACCAATCTTACACGTCCCTATAGACATCTGCTGCCGGCAATTGTTGCCAAGACAGCCAACTCGCCACCTTGCTCCCAACTTTGTTTTGCGAAAACGCAGTCCCTGAAAAGGTGATTGGTTTGTTTCTTCATGAGAACCACACAAGGGACATACTGTACAATTCGGCCATCCCTTGGCCTGTTACCTGTCGGCAGTTTGCACTCTTCCATGAAGCATGGAAGGAAATATTTTCATATAGATAAAACTCAAAGCTGTGTCCGGAGGGAAAGGTGCGAAGTATTGGTCAACTGTGACCTTTGTATTACCAAGCTCACTTTTTTTTCTTTTCATTTTGATTTAGTTAGAACATCGATTATAGTATTACACATATAAAGAAATGAACTGACTTTGTAGATTACATAAACAAACTCAATTTAGTCAGTACAGTGCTAAGTAGCCTGGAATCATATGGCATTCAAACTGTCTCTGGGTACGTTCGTATACAAAATACACTTCACCTGCTTACTAAACTAGCCGTGGAACTGCACGGGTAGCTTACCTAGCTGTTCAAGAGAACGACTTCTCAATTATAGCCTTAGCTGAATGACCGTACATTACTACGAAAGTAAATAAATCTAATCACGTGGCACATTGGTCTTCGTACAAATCCATGGCCATAAAATTTAACTTTGAGTTTTTTTTTAAAGGTGAAGAGATGACCTCACCAGTTAGAAAGTTATCCTTGATAGAGGGGAGGTGGGGTGACAGACAGATCATCACCGCCAACTTAAATATTTATAGGAGTAAAGATACTACGAGTGTGTATGTTCTGAATTGTTGTGCTTGTACTAGACTAGACTATAACAGGTATGTAAAAGCCCTAGAAGATGAACCCAGGTCAACAGTTTGCTTCCTTCGTTCCACATCAAACAAATATGACAGAAGCTATGCTGTGTGAGTCCAACTATTCAAGTCGAATTAGTTTTCAAGTTGGAGATTAGAATCAATATTAGGAGGGGCAGGAGACGACCACAGTTGACATGGGAGGAGGCAGTAAAAAGAGACTTAAAAGATTGGAATGTATCTAAGGATTTGTCTCTAAATAGGACCGCGTGAAAATTAGCGATCCACGTGCCCGAACCATAATTTTCTTTCTAAGTCTTTTCTTTTATCTTTTGGCTTATGAATTTTTTATTGGGTTTCATCTCTAGCCTACCCCAACTTGCTTGGGACAAAATACTTAGTTGTTGTTATTGTTGTTGTTTGAAGATTAGAATCAACATTGGGCTAAGTAGTAGATATCAAGCATCAGATGTTTCTCTGTTGATGGGGGCTACAGCTACACCAAATAGCTCAAGCTTTGCTTTGTCTCCAAGCTTCATTTAAAGCTTCATTTCTCTTTGCCTGTTTTCTGCTGCAATTAGGATTGGAGATATTGGCGTTCCCATGCAACCAATTTGCCGGACAGGAACCAGGTAGCAATGAGCAGATTGTGGAGTTTGCTTGCACCCGCTTTAAAGCAGAGTATCCTATTTTCGGCAAGGTGTACCCAATGATAAACGTTTCTTAATTTGTGTGTGTTAGCTTCCAAACATAAATTCATGTTTTTCTAAACATGCCTGAGTTGTCAACAGGTTGATGTGAATGGCAGCAATGCTGCCCCATTGTACAAGTTTTAATAGTCAGAGAGAGGCGGTCTATTCGGAGAACGCATCAAATGGAACTTCACCAAATTCTTAGTTGACGAAGAGGGTCATGTTGTGAATCGATATTCACCAACCAGCTCCCCATTCAGCATTGAGGTGATGCTGCAACTGAAACATAGTCTGTTTTACATATCCCTTATCTCCACCAACATGGTGATTCACCTGGTGAATGTTGTTTCCGCAGAATGACATCAAGAAGCTATTAGGGGTTTTAACGTTTAAGCGCTCTTCGTGAAAGATCATACATCGGCTTGTCGTGTGTATCTTGTTATCTGTTCTTTTCGCTACTGTATGTATTGTACACTTACTCTACTAAGAGTAACTCTACTGTATTTTATGTTAAGGTATGTTCTACATTGCGGGAGGAAAAATAACATTTCAATAAAATAGAAACAAGATTATCTGACTGGAATTACACAGCCTAGTGAATGATCTGTTAAGAATAATCTCAAAAGCTTGATAAGCTCTTTCAAAGTATAGTTTTGGTATTCTTCTGGAAACAGAAAATTTATGGAGCGCGGAAGTATCGACAAATGAGCTATCCTCTAGATGAGTTGATATCAATGTTGGAACTTCTCGTGTCAAATATCCCGGAGCTAGGCCACCCTCCTGTTGTCACGGAGGATGGCGTTAGATTTTGGTTATGCCCAGAGCTGGGCGACGCGTCTTGCGCACCGGTGAGCGAGTCGGAACTGAAGGTCGGCTGTTTCGCAGCTTTCTTGGATTTTGATCTGGACCCTCCATGGACAAAACTCCCTAGTACCACCTGCACATGCGAACCAGAGTTAGAAACACTGGAGATGGAGTGAAACTACAAGCTGATCTTAGCCTCCTAGGAACTTCAATGTGCAATGACTTGAGGATTGCTTATTTATGTTGTAGGATATCTTTCTAGGAACAAAGTAAATGCTGGAGCTGAATTTTGTATGTGAGGTCCCGTTTGGAATGCTGAATTTTTTCTGGATTCCCACGGAAAGTGAATTGTTTGATGCGAAAATCTGACTTGTCGAAACAGGCCCTGAATATTTCATATCTGATCAAATTAAGTGGAATACATTTTGGTAAATCACTAGTCTATGCCACAAAAAAGGAGTTTGATACATTCTAGGTCCTCAAACTATTTAAGGGGTGTCACGTAGGTCCTCGAACTCTGAAAATCGTCACCTAGGTCCGTGAAGTTCAATAAGTGTGCCATCCAGGTCCAAAACGTGTCCGACCCCGTTTGACCGGCCACCTGGCGCCGTTTTCCGTTGCCACGTCGGACAGGGGTAACGGCCGTTGATGGAAAGGGGAGGGACGGCGAGCTTCGGCTCGTCGGGAAGCTCCCGGTGGCGGAGGCGGAGCGGGGCAAGGCGGCGACCGAGAGGAGGAGCTCCGGCTGACAGGGGAGCTCGGCAAGGCGGCGGGGTGGAGAGATGAGCAAGCGGCGGCGGGAAGAGCTCGGCAAGGGGAAGAGCGGCTCTCACGGCGGCGGATGCGGCGGAGCAAGGGGAGGGACGGCGAGCTTCGGCTCGTCGGGAAGCTCCCGGTGGCGGAGGCGGAGCGGGGCAAGGCGGCGACCGAGAGGAGGAGCTCCGGCTGACAGGGGAGCTCGGCAAGGCGGCGGGGTGGAGAGATGAGCAAGCGGCGGCGGGAAGAGCTCGGCAAGGGGAAGAGCGGGCGGGGCTTGGGACTTCGGGCGGAGGAGCTCGGAGGCAGGGCGGCTGGTGGCGAGCGAAGGCGAGCTCCGGCGGGAGGCGGGGAAGCGAGCAAGCGGCGGCGGCGACCAAAGGGAGTAAGGGAGCGGCGCTAGGGGCGGTGATGCTTGGGTGGCTCGGCGAGCAGCCGAGCGGCGGAGGTAACCGGGGCAAGCGGTGGAGGATTAGAGCGGGGAGGGAGTAGCGCGGGAGCGGCGATGAGCTCGGGGAGGAGGTGAGGCCGAGGTGAGGCGGGAAGGAGCTGGAGGCCGGCCGGTTGAGAGAAGAGGATAAGGAAGAGACGGCCGGGGGAGGGGATACCGAAGCATGAGGTGGCCGGGCAGATGGCGGCGGCGAGATAGCCACGGGGGCGGCCGGGGCAGGGGGAACGGAGGCCGGAGCGAGGGCGGCGGGCTCGGCCGGGTAGATCTGGTTTGGCCTCCCGCCGAGGTGGCCCTCGAAGACCTCCCGTATCGCCGGGAGAAGCTCGTGTTACCGTCCGTTACTCCCTGTCCGACGTGGCAACGGAAAACGGCGCCAGGTGGCCGGTCATACAGGGTCAGGCCCGTTTTGGACCTAGATGGAACAGTTACTAAACTTCACGGACCTAGATGACGATTTTCAGAGTTCGAGGACCTACGTGACACCCCTTAAATAGTTTGAGGACCTAGAATGTATCAAACTCCACAAAAAAGAAATACGCAAGATTATGAGGTGATCTGGTAGTGTACTACCTGCACAGTACTGGCAGCTACTAATGCTCCGCCTAGAACCCCTCCTATGACATGCCTTTCAGGGCTGCAGAGCGTGACGCTGAGCCCGTCCCCTTGGTTCTGTGAGCCCTCGTTCAGATTGTAAGAGCCAGATAAACTCAGGATTTCGTACAACCCCTACAAGCATGCACAGCATCAGCATGGTGGTGAAAAAAGGAAGTTCAGGTGCATTTCCTGATCATGTCGCCTACCTCGTAAATGGCAGGATTCTTGTAAGGAGCAGAGGCGTGAGCCCTGGAGACGGAGGAGGCATGATCTGCCGGATGGCGGAGGACGACCCTGGAGACGGAGCCCATCGCCGAGAGGACGCACACCGCCTTAGGCGACTGGTACGCGAATGCCGATATCTTCCCTGCAACATCCTGAGAAGGCGATATGATTGTCCGTTAGTTCAGTGAGCCTACCATAAACAGAAACTGCATTTTTTTTTCCAATGCAACATCAGGTGCAACAATATAGAAGAGGAACGGAATTCAGTTCAAAGTTCTAAATCCTTTTTGCCTAGTTTCTGCCACTGAGGGATGACAGGTGAGATCGTTTCAGTTTGCAATGTTGACATACCTCTGAAGGAGATGCTGTGATGATGTGAGGAGTGAAGCTCGTTCCAGCTGAACCAGAGAACGCATTGTCTAGAAAAATTAATACAGTGATAGATGGATCAGTCCAGGGACGAAAATGAAGAAAACTATCATGCATTCATTTTCTTCAATGGGTTTCTGAACAGACTGCAGATCAGAGTACGTCTATGGTGCTCATTTTGTTCAACGAGGTTTTTAACAAACTGCAGATTAGAGCAGGAGCATGCTGTGACAGGTTAAGGGTTCTTCCTAATCCTATGTCTCCAACCTCGGATTGCAGAGAGGCAGAGAAACTCGAATAGAAAAGGTAGGAGGAAAAAACTATTAATTCCAAGAACGTGACAATTGGTAAACAAAGTGAGATAATACTTTATTCTATAACCACAAAAACTAATTATTTTTTCCTAAGCTGCTACATACGACGCATGATTTTCTTTTCCCTACTGAAGCTACACGCAGTAGATTTGAATTGACAAAAATCTACCAGTAAAGAAAGCGCAGAAAAAGAATCACTTTGAGACTAACCGGAGAGCTTACCAACCGAAGACGAGAGCTTCTTCCCCGTCCCCGGTGGCCGCCCGCGCCGTTTCTTCTGCGCGGAGTCCTCCATCCCCGAGCTGCCTACCATGTCGTGTCCGGGCATAGACCCCATCCTTATAGGCGCGCTCATCATCTGCTGTTGTTGTGCCGCCGCCGACACCTTCATGGCCCCGTCCGGCCCGTACTTGCGCGGCCTGCCCCTCTTCCTCTTCACCGGCTCCGGCGGGCTCGCGGCCGGCATCACGCCAGAACCGGAGCCAGAGATGGACCCCATGCTGTTGTGCAGCAATGAGGGCGACGGCGGCGCGGAGTCCATCTGGAACTGCATGCCGGCGAGCGAGCCCCCGCCGATGGACTGGAGGATCGCGGTGGGGCTCATGCTCATGTTGGGCATGGGTCGGATGACGGAGTGCATCCCAGAGAGCGGTGAGGGGCTATGCGGCCCTCCGCCGGCGCCGCCGAGCATCCTGTGCTGCTGCTGCTGCCCGTAGAATGACGGCAGGTCGGACGGTGAGATGAGTTCTTTGCCATCCATGCATGGATTACTGCTGCTAGCTCAGCTACTCCGTAAGCCGTATAGCGGCTGCGAGGTTCGTCAGCTCCGGCCTCCCTTGTTCAGTGTTCACGGTCGATCAGCTCCGAAACGGGACGAACAAGGGCATGCATGAACAGGCAGCAGCAGGAAGCTCTTGCGTCGCGGCAGGAAAAGAATGGAGGGGAGGAGAAGATGAGAGATAGCAGGAGATCAGCTGAAATGATGGGAGATAAGATGACGCGGTTGGCCTAGATGCACAAGTAGAAGGAGGGAAGTGTGTTAATTTTCAGGATGGGCACGGGTCGATGGATGGAACGGCGGCCACACCCCACAGAGACGCATCCATGCGCGGCGCCGATAAGATTTGGTGCGGTTGCGTTCCTTTCGCCCAGCGCAAAAAGGGTTTCTGCCAACGGGTTGATTTCCCTTCCCGGCGTCTTCCCAGCGAGGGCGGGGGCGGTGGCATGTCGCTACCGCGCCTTTTCTGCCCCCACGCTACAGGGCTACTGCATCGCAAGGCTCGTGGTGGCCCCACCTGTCAACGGGTGAACGGTCCCTCTGATCGATATGTGACGCTCTGTTTTACTGTGCAGCTGCCTTTATTTTCCTGACATATTTTGGTGTCAATTTTGTCCATGCATGGAAGCTGTTCGTTGTTTGTGTAACAAGCCACCGGGAGTCGCCAAGAGCATAATTTGTGACAATTAAGTGGATTTTGTTTGGAGCACATGGGTTTATAGCATTTTCACAGGAATTTGTACGTGTTGATCAATATATGTAACTCTCTCAGGGTGCTCGAATCGATCAGCATGCATATATATGGGGCCGGTCTGTTGTGACGGACCCTCGATCGAATAGTCCCTATCGCAACTGTACCGATTGGATGTGATTGCATACACAGTGTGGAGTATATGCATCGATCATCAGTTATGGTGCGTGCGTGGGTCGACCTCAAGCATTGATCAATCCTTCCTTCTTTCAAAATCCATCCATATATCAGCTAGGCCGGCCAAGATATATGAGAAGTGAGATCGACGAGTATGATAACATAACTCGATCTCTGCGATTCCTTTTTCGCCATCACGAATTGAACGTACGTGCATGCCAGGCAAGAACGTGTGACCCGCTGGAGCGATGGGTGCATGGCGGCGTCTTCGAACGAATGAACGAACGTTCTAGGTCCATCAAGCCAGCACGATCTAGCTAGCAATCCAGAAGGTGAAGGCCAGGTTATCAGCATCCAATCAGCCGGGCGGCCCACTGGATGAACGTGACATCTGTGCCAGCGACCGATGGATCGGAGCCACAAAGAAAATATCCAAGATCCATCGAGGAGCATGTGCGATCCAATCATATATCGATCGAGATGAGTACGTATGTACGTAGCTCAGTCATAGACAAGCTAGTGTACGTTGTTGGTGGCTCGGTGAGTAGAAACTTTGCTGCATGCCTCGATCGATCGCAAGACTTTAAATTATCCCAATTGAGTGACGTCTCTTTCTACTTTGGCACTGCTGCAGTGCCAAACGCCAAGGCTAGCTAGATATTGTGCACCGGCCGGTTGTGGATGGCATGCCGGCCGGCGCCACTTGCCAATCATGTCGACGCCGCGAGCGCCGACGACTGGGTTTATCGACAGCACGACACGTACCAATTGGCCGTCTTTCTTCCATGCTGCACGCGTGCTCGTCAGTGGCTGCATGCTCGTCGGGCGAGTTAAGGGTCTCAGGCGCCACCTACGACGCCCGCCTGCATGCATGCCTTTGATCGATTAATCTAAATTGAGTCAATTAGGTACGTGAAAAAAAAATCCAAACCTCTCAGGTAACTTGTAACATTTCTATGCATGAAAATGTATATATCCCTCCCCTTCTCTCTAAATCCCTCTTCCAACCTCTCATGTACCTTGTTATCTATTATCTTACTGTTATCTAAACTTAATTCAAACAAAATAGGTAGAGATTTCCCCCCTCCCGTTCCTCTCAAAAAAAAATTCAAAGGAAGCAGCAGCATGAGCTCGTGTGGCAGGTTTTGTGTTTTTTTTTATTTGATTCTGCGTCGAGATGATGTAAACATAAAATTATCTTTCAGTCTCTACATCAACCACTACCTCAGGATATACAACCACTGACGGGCGCAAAAACGATATCGCTGACGGGTTTAGGGCCTGTCAGTAACCTCCTGTCAGTGGAAGTTCAACTTCCACTGACGGGCGCGTGGTCGTCAGTAGAAGTTGAACATCACTGACGGGCAAGATTTTTCTGCCCGTCAGTGATTCTTTTTTGGGGATTAAAAAAAATTAAACCACGTATCAATTATAGCCCACGATGCATTACAGCATATCCCATGTTAATCAAATATATGTATGAGCGCTACAATGTTATTCTAGCAGTAAAGGCCAATGCATAATTTATCACATGTAAAGCCCCTTCAGAACACCTTCCATCTTCTTGAACATGACCTTCTCCTTTGCGTTCTTGAAGTCAGCGTGCGTCACCTAGGGGCTGTCCTTGCCGACTCTGCGCTCCCTGAAAGGAAAGCATATTTAACATCTTTAGGACTTCAATCGGAAATTATGGAAACACGGAGCTGTTAATGGATCATAGGGACAACAATTATCATGAAAACAAGACTATAGGTTATAAATAATTGCTAATAAAGATAGGACTAAAAGCAGTATCTTTAGCAAAGAATGCGATATATGAACAGCTCATAAGCTAGCTGGAAGCCTATAACTCAAAACTCAAAACTGAAGGACAATTTGATGATTTGCCTACTAAATGTTGTGCTCAGTTTCCTACTAGACAAACAAACACCAGGTTAATCAAAATAGGAGCGAGTAGTTCCTCTTAGGATGAGACATACCTTTTATGAACATCAACATACTTGTCAATCTCATCCACTATCCACTAAATGGTAGAAATTTTATGATCTGATTTCTTGTGCGGATAAGGTCCTTCGCCATAACTTTTATAGCTCCCTGTGAACAATGTTGAGAACATCAAAAATATTTCTTCTATTAACATGCAAAGCTATTGCTTGAAACATGAGTAATTACACAAACAAACTTGCAAGAAACAGACAGATTGCTAAATTGATATTCACAGATACGGATTGCTAAATTGACATTCAGAACATTATGAAGTTTGAATCTATTTGAACAAGAGCTGGACTTATCTCAATCTCCCTGATGGACTTATCAAGCATCCGCTTGTTCTCCCGCAGGAGCTCTATCATCAGCCAAACAAAGAAAAATAATGAAAACCCTCTCTGCCGTAAATCAAATTGAAAAGGGGATTTCAGCCTCCTCCTGCACCGGAGCCACCGACTGCGGCGTCCACATCGGGGCCTCCGGCACCTCCGCTGCGTGCACCACGCCTGGGAGCAGCTCGGAGTAGTACGCAAGCAGCGACTCCCGCTCCGCCAGCTCGGACTCCTCCGCCGCGAGCCGCCACACGTCCTCCCTCCGCGCCTCGGCGCGTCGCCAGCTCCGCCATTGCCCGCTCACTCCCTCTCCTCGACTCAGTCCACTCCCCTCCTTCCTCCTCCTCCTCCCCGACGCATAGATCTCGCACCCTCCCGCAACAACCGTCGGATCCGAGCTCGCAGGACCAAATCTGCGGGGAATTTTAGGGCGTGGGGATTTCCAATTTATGTTCCTCCTTTTCCTCTGGCTCGGGTTTCTGTTTGGTCTTTGGAAGTGACGGAGAGACGCAGCAAGGAAGGAAGGGAAAGGAAGGAAGGCTTGGGGAGGGAGGGCGTCTGGCTGCAAGGAGGAGGAGAAGGAGAGGGGGGGGGGCACGGAGAAGGAGAGGGGGCGCCGTTTCGGGAGAAAGGAGGGAGGCCGGTTCGGGAGTGCGGCTGGTTAGGGTTAATGTAATACACTCTACTGACGGGCAATAATAACACGCCCCTCAGTGATACTACCCATCAGTAGAAATACACAACTACTGGCGGACCATGTTTTTGACCCGTCAGTAATTATTTTTTCTTCTGTGTTTGGACCGTGTACTGGAATAATCACTGACGGGTACATGTTCGCCCGTCAGTGGTGTACGGTACCACTGACGGGGATTTTATGCCCGTCAGTGAAAACTGTGCAAGAGAGATATTTTCTGAGGTAGTGAACGATGTATACAACTATAGATTCATTACAACACAAAACAATCGAGTTGTGTTGGTGCATGGCATATTGGCATTCGATCATAGTAGAAACTAGCATTGAAGAGCGAGGTAGATCGAAAATGAGATGTAGTCCGTGCAGGTCTGGACGAGGATGGATTTGCAAACATGGATGGAGCGGTTTGTGTGGATGGATCGGCGGGTAACAGGATAAGGCCTGGCGGGCGGAAGATACCAACAGGCAACAGTGACATCGAACGGCGACCACACCCTCACATGCAACTTGGACGGCAACGAAAGCGACGGCCTTGATTTGCCGAATCCAAGAAAATCGCGTTCCAGGGCCACCGGGTCGTCCAGAGTGGCCCATGGGCTCGTACGAACAAACAACTACGGCCCGCGAGGCCCAACTCTTCTGCAAATTCACACGGGCCGCGTGCTAGATGTCTTCCTGCAAAACTTGTCCTCCTCTTTTCCCTAAAAATAAATAAATAAAAGAGATTCCGCCTCTTCTATTTGGAGCTTGTGTGTGTACGCAGCTTGCTTGCTTGCTCGAATGCTACCAATAATTGTACATATTATTTCGTTCAAAACTTTCAAGGGCTAATTAAAATCTTTAGATTTTGGAATGCATTCATTTTTCTTTCCAAAAAACCACCTTGAAACATGCTATGCATTTACAAAGGAACACACTGCGTACTTACATAGCAAATCCAGTACATGTATGTAGCTAGCTGACCGGTGTTGCTTGCTTGATCCATAAGCCCAACATGTGGCCATCCATCTCTGTAGTCAGGATCATTTCTTCTTATATTGCTTTATCAATTCACATTAGCTACAGCTTACATGTCTTGGATTCAACCTTGCATACATGAAATCACCAATCGTGCTCCGTCAGTTACCACAACGAGCTGAGTAAGTTATTCTACACTTAGCATTTGGACAAGAGATAGAGGACACGGAGAAGGGATCCAAAAGCACGCACAGTTCGGCCCTGCGCACGAACAGCAGGCATATATCTATATCAAATTCAATACTCTCATAAATGGAACCTGTCTGGGCTTAATTTACGCGCTTTACGTACCCTGACTGCCGAAAAAGAGGTTCTGCCAAAACAGCCAAATTTGAACTTTAAGCAGAGAACAGCTTGATCATGCATGCATGCACGCACTACGGCACGAACGTACACACATCTTGAATTAATTGTTCAGAATGCACCTTATTGCAACTTGCCACTTGGAATTTCTGAAAACTCTGCGCAATGATTAAGATGGACTGTTGTATATATGTAGATCATCTTCCTGCCATTTGCTTTCTTTTGTTTGTATTTTTCGCCTCTCCATCCTTGAGTTGTTGTGTGTTTTGTTGCGTCGAGAGAAAGATCGATGGCTGTCAGTTTCTAGGTTCCGAAAAAGATGAGGAATATGCAGGCACATATGCTATCAGTTGCAAGATGCTTACTTTTCTTTCGGTTCACAGGGAGACGTACTCAAGATGCATGCGTACTAACTACTAACAAGTGGCCGGCTCGGCACAAAAGGAAGGGAAGAGAATAAGATAACGATGTATATTGCCAACATGCTTACAGATCTTTTATGTAAAGTTTATGCAAAACCGATGCTCGATCCATTATACTTTTGTTACCATTTATGTATTGCCATTATTGTTGTGGATCCCCTACAAATTTAGCTACTCCCCTAATTACACCAGCAGCTCAAAATTATAACCCATCTTTCTCCTGACTAGAGTAAAAATCGCATCCCTCCCAAGGGCTAAAGGCCTAGTTAATTCTGATCCATCCACGAATTAAGAAAAGGGGATCTGTTAAGCTGTTACCTCCTGGTCCATGGCAGCTCAGCTGGTAGCCGCAGAAGACAAGGCAAACACGACGACGGCGAGGTAGGCGACGATCGAGACCGAGGTGAAGGCGGAGGCAAGCGGAAAATTCCAAAGGGATTGCACTGATCTTGCATATATATCACACGAGCGCATGCATCTGCTATTCTGCATCGATCCGTTCATGCATGCATGCATGCGGCGGCAGGCAGCAGCTGATCGATCGATGAGATCAATGCGATCCCTTTGGAGTCCTCCACCAGCTTCCTGAAGCAAGCTTTTTGCTAAGCTAGCTAATCACTGACAAAGGTATTGCATGGCGACTATCTGAGCTAGCTATAGCTGAGATAGAGAAGCGCATGTGGTAGTTAGTAGTAGCTAGTAGCTAGAAGAGGCGACGGGGAGAGGAGTTTATAAAACCATGGCAATAGAGGCATGGACGCACAGAAATGGAGAGAAGAGTTAAAGAGTGAAGCTACAGGGCAGGAGTTTGCTTTGCTTTGCTAGCTAGCTAGCTTCGTACCCCGGGCTATAATTAGCTAGGCAGCTTCTCGCTCTGGCGATGCAATGCAAGCTCACACTTTGTACGTGAAAAGAGAGAGAGGGGACACCATGGGCCCACCACGGAGATGCTAGTATGCTAGTGTCGCGCTGGGCCCAGCCGCGAAATTACGCCTTCCTCCTCCGCTAACAAAACAAAAACGGTGTTGTTTGATGGTGCCGAACTGAAATTTGGCCGTAATTTTCTTATATAATATTATGTTTCCTGTAACAAAATTACGTACGGTCACATACATAGCCAAATCTGAAAGACTAGTGCTCCATTTCTACGTACTGCACGCACAGAGTATATATACAGATCCTTTTCTTGCTTGGACTCTTCCTTGCTTCTTACCATTGCGTGTAAAACTGTAAATCAAAATGAGAAAAAAAGGGACGAGTGCTTGCCATGCATCTAGTCTCCGTCCATGGTGAAATGGATGTTGCGAGCTTGATTCTGCGATCGACACATCGAGTACTATACGTGCATGTGCATGTGCTCTCTTAACGACCAGCTAGCTGTACGTAGTGCATGCGCGCTATTGTGCTTCCAGCAGTGAAATGGATTGGCCGGCGAACGATCGATCTCCTAGCTAGGTAGCTAGGGTTCTAATTAATTCGGTCCACATTTATAGCTCATGGAATTTGTTACAGTTTCTACCCTGGCATTCTGCCGTTCCATCGTTCATTCTTGTTTGGATATAGATATCCACATATGGGCTGATTCACGATAATCCGTATGACACTTATGTGACAATAAAGTCGAACCAACAAGATAACAAGTCAAGTTCAAGAAAATCGAAAAGAGTAAAAGGTGTTTGATAGGGTTTGATCCACCACAGGTTATGCATCCTCCTATTTTCCTAATCTACCATAGACAAGCTTTACTATTTTACTTTTCTCTCATTCATCCCTTAAGGGTATTCATAGCCTTTTGTCATGGGCCTTTTGCCTATACAAATCCTCATAAATCTATTTTATAAATGAGAAATTTGAGAAGGAGAGCTAGACTCTAAGTGCGACCTTAGAAAGTCTACACAATAGCCAAGTCATTAGTCAAATCCTATACGAAACTCCTCTCCCAACATAGTATTTAAAAAAATCAAAGTGTCTTATTTTGTCAAATGTCCGACGACTTTTCCATAAAGCCGTCGTACACGTTCAATGCTATTGTGATGTAGCCATCTTTTTTAGTATTGTTTGGACAACAACAGCAATTCTACTGTTACGAACACTCCGTTTGCAATAAAAATATTTGAAGCCCAGTTAAACGAGCACAAACGATTGATGGAGACTGGATTAAATTTGATTAAATAGGCTGTCTGTCATGATTACTGGGTCCTTGGACATGGATACAGCTTACCTAGCTAGCAGAGTGTACAATGCAAAAGAAAATAAAAATGGATGGATGGATGGATGGCTAGGTAGCTGCACTGCAACTGCATGCACGCTCGGTTGTCGCACGCATGCATGCGGTAGGCTAGCTACAATAGTCAGGCCCATAATTTCTGGATCTGATTTTCCCCAAACCTAGCTGACACCTGAAGATGCACGCATGCATGCGACCCACACGGAAACGAATTAAGTCGTCCATACACCATGCATGCACGGCCACGTGCAACTGCAGGACCATGCATACATACTCGCCCAGGCCAGGCCGGGCAGTCGCGCAACCGCCGTCCGCTCGCACGCTCGCCTGCACCCTCCAACAGAAGAAACGAGATAAGCCAAGAAACCAAAAATCTAGTACTAAGCTATGCGATTAGTTAAGCACCAACTGGGGACAGAAAAAATGAACCCCCACAACTAATCATCATGGGATAATCCAAATCAGTCGGTAAGATAGGTCGTTGCTTGATCCAGATATATCTGCACTGGCAATCGGTCAAGTAATTAAGAGCATTGTTTGGTTGACTGTGGTTCTCAAAAAAAAAGTGTGGAGTACTGAACTGTTGACTTGGGTAAATGTTTGGGCAAATGTTATGCCAATGACAAATGGGGCATAGG
This sequence comes from Stipa capillata, assembly GCA_019208055.1. Lineage (NCBI taxonomy): Eukaryota > Viridiplantae > Streptophyta > Magnoliopsida > Poales > Poaceae > Stipa > Stipa capillata. The sequence goes on from JAGXJF010001886.1 coordinate 435,294, forward strand.
GATAAGAAAGTGCGGCACACCACAAACCCGTCGAAAAACCAAACACCGGACTGACTCAATTGTCGCATTTGTTGCAGCAAACCAAAAATGCTCTAAGAACATAGTAGATGCAATCTCTCTATTATAATTACTAAAGGGTTTGGATGCATGACGGGGGCATTTGGGTCATTTCAGTGGTGGGTGCTCAGCAGCAACTGCCACGCCTAAGGTTGTCCAGAGGAAAGGAGGGAGCATGCTGTGAGTGAGGGTCGTCATCCTTGTCTCGCCAATCGGATCCCCTACCGGCCGTGCAACCGGAGAAGACACCTCTGCCTAGCCACAGATAACAACCTATGCTCAACCGTTTTGTTCACTACTACAACTCCAGAAGATACACAAAAACAAATATCTGCACTCTGTGAACACCAAAAATGAGACCCAACAACATCCACGATAGCGACCACGAGAAGTTACATATATGGTTAATTATTATTATTATCACGTTCTTCAATTCTGAGTTTTTTTAGTCCCTTATGTTTGTATGTCAAACGCTGTACATTGGACGGACAAAGACACCAGCTGAGAATTAAAGAATATTGGAATTGTTCTGGCAAAGTTGCTTCATGCGTGATATCCATTTTATGCTAGTTATCGGAGCAACTACCCGTTCTTGTCTTTCAGTTAACACCAGAATCCTCCTGATAATCATATACCACGTTTTCCACATTAAATCTGAGAATAAAGTAAAAAAGGTCTACACCACCATATTTCAATGGCGATTATAGGGGTACAAATTAATAATCAGATCCTACATTGAACTATTATAGTTGTAAGCACTACAATTGTATTACTTGTACATATAAAAAAAGAAGAGTGCTGTTTGCCAATTGTGAAGCCTTTTAGAACTAGTAACAACTCCTGAAGAAAGAAAAGTTTAACCTTTCAAAAAGGTGCTAGTACAAAATAATCGAAGGTCGAACAGAGCATCAATTCATTTCTTCCTTGGAGTAAACCAACCAGTACACCATATAATAAAAACCTAATCATGCTGTTTCAACTTTTAACGAGAGAAAATGAAATGATGCCATGCACTACTGAAACCGATGGGATGTACAGTGCGCGGTGTACGTGCGTATTCGTTACCCGTATGTATCCACGTACGAGTGGGGGCCCACGTGGCATCCCCGAAACCCACGAGACAAGTGTCATGTGAGCGGTGGGCCCCACAAGGGAAAAAAGGGCCTAGCGTGGCCCACGGCGACGGAAATCGGGCCCACGCGCTGCGGGCTTACGTCCTCCTGCCCCCTTTCACGCGGGCCTACCCTCTGGGCCCATTTGCTCTTTCAAGTCCTTCCCCTCCATTATGCTGTTTCTTGTACTACTCTACCCTCTTCTTCCCTCTCTTTTACCTTTGCTCTTGCTCCCCAAATGCATGAGTAGTATAATTTTTTACTAATATTTATCTCACATAGGTAAAATAAAACCTGGAACTAAACTAACAATTTTAATGGGTTCTTTCGAATTTACCCAGAAGGTCGATGTGCTTCCACAAGAAGGAATTGTTCAGCTTAGTGATTCTTATTTTGCAGCATGATGATTTTTCTTTTGAACGTAAGTGATGATGATGACGAAATTTAGGTTTTCCTTTTCCTTTCTGTCTTTTGGTCTCTCTCTTTTTATCCAAAAACGACTCGGATAACTAAGGTTTAGGGCTAAGGTGTGTGATAAGAAACACTTCATGTTATTTAATTCACTTGAGAGCCCACAACGAGTGCGAAGAAACCTCCACAATTTGCAAAGGGATAAAATCATGTGCATATTCCAGATATTTTAGATATATTCTGGGTATACTAATCTAGATATGCTTTAGCTTTTCTAAAAGAACAGACCCATCTCTGCATAGTTGTAAACGTGACTTGGAAAATCCTTGCTGGTTTGAACGTGAAGCAACAGAATGTAGACAACTCATGTGATTTGGACAGGCCACTTACCTTTAAGAAAGACAGGATGGAGTCGAGTCCAACATTTCCAGAACCCGATTTGAGAAAATTTCTTCTTGACCTTTCCTTTTGCCAACTCTCGAACCAAGACGGTATCTCCTCCGAATCCCCGTGTTGCTAGCAAAAGATGAGGCAAGCTTTTAGATATCTTTCCTTTTCCAATGTTCTGAACCGAAAAGAAGAAACAAGCTTACGGTGCGAGGAAGTTGTCATTGCATAGGACAGCAAAATAGTGACATGATTCCAATTTCTGAAATGACTTGTTCACTGAATGAAGTGCGCCACATCTTGGCCAATTACGTACATCACCGTGTGTGGCCGGGGGAAATGCAAAGTTCTCGTAAGTCACTACCACTTTGTGCAGCCACTTTGAGCGCACTTGTTGTGAAACAGATCTCCATGAGGTGCGCAGAAACAGCAGTTAGTCAAGGTAGGTAGTTTTTGCTGCATGTCCTGTGAAAAGCCACTTTCAACAGTTCCTCCAAAGCGATGGCAAAGGTGAAAAGTTGATGGAAGAGCAGAGCCATAGAGGGCCTAAGATAAGATATTTATTTGCAGCTCACTAAAAAGTTTGTAATATATATGGTGAATTCAACCGGGCAAACAGATATTTATTTGCAGTCCAAGTAAAATGTTTGACTATGTTTCAGAATAAATATGAGATAAATGCTTGATTATTATTGTTCGCACACAAACACGTCACCGTGTACCCCCGAGGCCGAGCGCGATGCGCGGGACACGGAATCGGGGGAGACCCGCCGGGAGCGCGGTACGCAAGACACGCCGGCGGGTGCTTTTGAGAACCCGAAACCCCACACCCCCGGGAGGGACCCCCGTCAGGAGGTGCGGCGGCTATGGGCTGCCCTAGGTCGACCTGATCGCCCCTAGGGCCTCGAGTTTCGTTGCCGTGTAGCACGAAGAACAACGAAGAACGAGAAGCATAAAACAAAGGGAGAGAAAATAGTAGATGAAAAGATAATAGATTGATTGCTTCGATTGGGAGAGTTCCACCTCAATCGGCCATATACCCTTCATATTTATAGGGTATGTCCGGTCTTTGAGCTACAATAGGACTCTATCTCGTACAAAGATATATTTCCATACAATCTTGAGATAACTTCCTAATCTGATCGAATTAACCGCCGTGATCTGGACTCCGCCTCGTATACGGGATGCCTTTCCATATGATCTGGGAATCCTTCTAAATCTCGGACTTTCCTTTAAACGCCATGATCAACTACTGTTCCTTGTGCCCCAAGTAAAAGCTTCAAGCGCAGAAAGGCTTCATCTTAAAATCCGACGCCTTGGCCCACCTGTAAGACAATACGGAAACACCGCAACTCGGTCGCCGACTTGGCACTGCTCGGGCGCACCCTTCGGAACCTGACTTAGACCCGCTCGGGGCCGCGAGTACCCGGGAAACGAGTGCTCAAGGACACGAGCACTCGGGGACACGGAGAGCTCGGGACTCGGCACCCGGACTTTGTCAAAACTTGGTACTCGGGAGCGCTGCTCGGGATCTTCTGCTCGGGGACACGAGCGCTCGCGGATACGAGTACTTAGGAACGTGAGTACTCGGGGACACGAGTGCTCGGGGACGCGAGTACTCGGAGGCACGAGTGCTCGGGGACGCGAGTACTCGGGGGCACGAGTGCTCGGGGACGCGAATACTCGGGGATATGAGATTTCGGGAGCACGAGTGCTCGGGGACGCGAGTACTCGGGGATATGAGATTTCGGGAGCACGAGTGCTCGGGGGCGCCAGTACTCGGGACCACGGGTACTCGGGACTCGGAGACGCCGCACCACTCGGCATGGGCCACAATTCGGTAACATTGTAAACCTTGCCCGACACACTCGGTCCATTTGGGGTACTGCTAAATTTGGTCGTCAACACATGCCCCCCTGTTTTCGGTATAAAGATGTATTTTACCGAAAACAATAAGTCCTGTCCTTAGGGCGATGCGAATCGTCTCATCGGCCATTTCTTTTCTTAGGGCGATATGATATATCGGTCACAGCACTTGTTTATGCTTCTTGCCACACGCTCGGGTGGAACTTCTTCAGGTACTTGCCATTGAGAGCTCGCGGCAGCAAAGTGCCCTGCACGGATTCCACTAAGTATGAGTTCCCAGGAACCACTCTTGCAATTCTGAAAGGACCTTCCCAACTCGGCGACCATTTCCCAAACTTGTTATCCTTCGAGCCGATTGGCAGGATTACCTTCCATACTAAATCGCCGACTTGAAAGCTCTTCGACTAGACCTTTTTGTTGTATGCTCTGGCTACTCTTAACTTGTCCCTTTCTATGGCCTTTAAAGCAACCAAACGCTTATCGGCGACTTCATCAAGACCATCCATCATCAAATTATAAAAGTGGACCGCCGATAAGTTATTCTGTTTGGCTAATCTCAAAGCACCCAGATTCACCTCTACGGGTAAAACGGCCTCTTGTCCATACACGAGTTCATAGGGAGTCACCTTGGTAGCACTATGTCTCGAAATTCTATGCGCCCATAATGCTTCTGACAACACTTCATGCCATCTCCTTGGATTATCTTCGATCTTCTTCTTGATAAGCTTGATTAGCACTTTATTGCTGGACTCGGCTTGTCCATTGGCTTGTGCATAATATGGAGAAGAATTGAGCAATTTTATTTTATAAGACTCGGCAAACTCTTTTACTTGTCCCGCCATAAATGAGGTACCTTGATCCGTCGTCAGAGTTTGAGAGATGCCAAATCTATGTATAATGTGCTCGGTTATAAATTGAATCACCTCCACATGTGTCATGTTCTTGAGAGGTACTGCTTCAGACCACTTGGTGAAATAATCAGTTGCTACCAATACGAACCGATGCCCCTTTGAGGAAGAAGGATAGATCTGCCCAATGAAGTCTAGTCCCCAACCTCTGAATGGCCACGGCTTGATAATAGGATGTAACATGGCAGCAGGAGCGAGTTGAATATCACCAAACTTCTGGCAGGCTTCACACCCCTTGTAATATCTGAAGCAATCATTGATCATAGTTGGCTAATAGAACCCGGCACGCCGTAATAACCACTTCATCTTGTGAGCCGACTGATGGGTGCCACAAATGCCTTCGTGCACCTCTCCCATTGCAACTCTTGCTTGATCCTCATCCAAGCATTTCAAAAGAACCCCGTCGACCGTTCGGCGATAAAGATCATCGTCGATCAAAATGTATTTGAAAGCCATCCGCCGAACAACTCGGTCCACCCTCTTACTCGGATCTTGTAAGTAATCAATGATCGACTTCCTCCAGTCTTCCTTGTTGTTCATGTCTGGTTTTCCACTGGCGACCGAGTCGGTGAGTTCTGACTCGGCCTTTCCTCCCGAGTTGGGCCCAAGCATCGGCTCTTGAGAAATATGAAGGACCCCACGACTAACATGGTAGCCGGATGCTTGTTGCGCCAACTTGTTTGCAACCCAATTTTCCTGTCTGGGTATATGAGTGATGCTAAAATAATCCAAGGCAGAGATTATATCTAAACACTTATCAAGGTAAAAATTGAGTGATTCATCAAGACATTGATAACGAATCACCGAAGGCCTCAATATGTGTAGCACCTATGGCAATTAAAAGCTCTAAGCCGAACAGCAGTGCTTCGTACTCGGCTTGATTATTTGTGCAGAAATACTCTAAGCGGCATGAGGCTTCGTGAGTAACACCATATGGAGATATGTAAACAACACCGACACCTTGGACATTGCTACAGACTGACCCATCGAAGTATAATCTCCATGGCACTAGCGAGACAAGATCGACGTCAATGCTATGCTTGTCAACCCGATGCCCAACAATAAAATCAGCAACGATTTGGCCCTTCATAGATTTCAAGGGTTCATAAGCCAAATTGTACTCGGTCAGCGCGTAAGCCCACTTGCCGACTCGGCCACTAAGAATTGGCCGATGCAACATATACTTGATGACATCGGTTTGACAGGCTACAGTGCAAGTACTAGATAGCAAATAGTGTCTCGACTTCGTGCAAGCGTAATATAGGCATAAGCATAATTTCTCAACGAAAGAGTACCTTGTCTCGGCGTCGAGTAGCCGCCGACTCAAATAGGTGATAGCATATTCCTTTCCTTCGGCTTCTTGGGTTAACACAGCTCCGATGACGCCCTCCTCTGCTGCGATGTAAAGTCGGAAGGGTTCCCCATGTCTAGGCGCCTTCAATACCGGAGGGGTAGACAAATAGCCTTTGATCAACTCGAACGCCTCTTGCTGCTTTGCCCCCCAAGTGAAATCGTCGTCATTCTTCAACCGAAGGATAGGAGTGAATGCGCTGACCTTTCCCGACAAGTTGGCTATGAATCTCCTCAGATAAATGATTTTGCCGAGGAGTCGTTGCACGTCCCTTTTGCATGTCGGAGCTTGCAACTTCTGAATCGCTTCTATCTTTTTGGGGTCAATTTCTATGCCATGCTAATGTATGATAAAGCCTAAGAACTTCCCAGCCGATACGCCAAAAGCGCATTTCAACGGATTCATCTTCAGGCTATACTTCTTCATCCTCTCGAAAGCTAGGCGCAAGTCGGCCAGATGAGATTCAAAGGCGTCCGACTTGACAACAATGTCATCAATATAGACTTCTAGTATGACGCCGAGTAGATCATGGAAGATTAGATTCATAGCTCTTTGATACGTGGCCCCGGCGTTCTTCAACCCGAAGGTCATCACTGTCCACTCGAACAAGCCAAGGAACCCGAGGCAGCGGAACGTCTTCTTCGGCCATGAAGATTTGATTGTACCCCGCGTTACCGTCTAGGAAGCTGATGACCTCATGTCCAGAGGCATTGTCGATAAGCATATCGGCTATAGGCATAGGGTACTCGTCTTTGGGTGAGGCTCTGTTCAAGTCTCTGAAGTCGATGCACACCCTCAACTTGCCGGACCCTTTCTTTTCTACGGGCACAATGTTAGAGATCCAGTCGGCATACCTGCAAGGTCTAATAAAGTTAGCTTTGAGCAGCCGACAGATCTCTTCCTTGATCCGGTCATACATCTCGGGATTGAATCTCCTGGCCGGTTGCTTCAAAGGTCTGAAACCGGCCTTGATAGGCAACCGATGCTCTACTAGCTCTCGGCTTAAACCGGGCATCTCGTGGTATTCCCATGCAAAGCAGCAAACATATTCTTTTAGCAAGCCGACTAACTTAAACTTGCAGTCGGCTTTCAAATTCTTGTTTACAAATGTCGGCCTAGGACTCGAACCATCCCCTATGTCTACTTCTTCTAATGGATCGGCCGACGTGAAACCTTGCCCTAACTTATCCATATTATCTAACTCTTCTATAGACTCGTGCATATCATTCTTATTAGACCGATATTCTGCGAGTCGCTTTTGTAACCACTCCGAGTTAGGATCCATTTGATTATTTCTTATCTTGGAGCCGATTGCCATCAACCGGCTTTGAAGGTGCGGATACTCGGCTATCTTCTTTAGTACTAGGGAAGTCGGCCGCCGAAGAGTTGGCGGGTTGTTGCCGACTCGCTAGCACATCGACCGAGGCAATTAAAACCGAGTTGGCCTGAAGTCGGTCGGCGCCGACTGGCTTTAAAGATATGGGTACGAACCCATTCTTTGTGGCACTAAGGAAGTCGAACCCGGAAAGGTCTCGCCCTGTCAGGCATGTTGCGTTGGGATGCTGCCAATCCACCAAAGCATCGGCTAAGGCGACACAAGCCGAGTTATCTGCGTGGATAACTTCGACTTCTTCATCAACCCACTGTATCAAGCATTGGTGCATTATGGACGGCACGCATTGGTTGGCGTGAACCCAATCGCGGCCCAGTATGACGTTGTAATTTCCTTGCACCTCAGCAACGAAGAAGGCAGTGGCCAAAGTCTTGCTCCCGATGGTGAGCTCCACGTACATCACGCCTTTGGCCTCTGTGCTCTCTTTGCCTTCAAATCCGTTGAGCACCATATTGGTCTTCATCAATTCATCATCCTGCAAACCCAACTTCTTGAAGACCGAGTATGGCATAAGATTGACTACGGCACCGCCGTCCACGAGCATCCTTGCCACCGGTGATCCATTAATATGGCCCTTGACGTATAACGGCTTCAAGTGTTTCACCGGTTCTGTCGGCTTCTCGAAGATGGCATTCTTGGGACCGAAGTCGAACTGGGCTATCTCCCTGTCTTCATCTACAGCACGGAACTCGGCAGGTAAATAATAGACCATGTTTATGTCCATACCTCCACGAATCGGCGTAGGCTCGTAATCCACCATTTCTTCTTCGCCATCTTCCGTGGTAGCTACCGACTTCGGCGATTTGCCCAGTAAAGGAGATGTGTCTTCGGAAGTTGTTGCGTCCTCCACCCGCTTAGGTTTCCATACCTGCTTCGTGGGTACTATGGGCCGAATCTCATTGAAAGATTCGTCCCTCAGCTTCTCGGCTTCTCGCTCAGCCTTCTCCTGATTTCTCATGCGCTGCAGCCTCCTTTTCTTGGTTTTAGTCAACCCGGGAGGACACCATGTAGGCTGAGTGTACTTGGGATCTCTGGGTCTGCTTTTGCTCGTACCAACTTCATGGTCATTCGCCATGAACCCCTGCTGAACAGTGATCATATTGTCATTAGAATTGACCAGATTGCCAATAGTAATCGGTCCTTTGCCGAGTTCTTTGATCTCCAATCTTTGCCCGATGCCTTTTGGGGCGATGGTACTCGGCGATTTAGCACGCCACACCTTTCCGGCTGCCTGGCCCGGAGAAGTCGGTGATGACCGGCTAGTATCGCCACCTAGCCGGTCCCGAGTAGGACGGTTGAACTTTTGTGCCGGCCGACTGATATCACCACCTAGTCGGCCCCGGGTAGGATGAGTGAGCCTCTCTTGGATGGGTCTTCTTAATGCCGACCATCCTGGATGGAAAGCGTAAGGAACCATTGGGTGCTGCCCCCATCTTCCGTTGAAGTTGTCCGTGTACGGCGTGTACGGAGGTGGCACCATCCATGGAGTCGGCATCCATGGCTCCTGCGGTCTGGCCTGATGCTGAAACCCTGGCCTTGGAGGTGATCTTGGGCATTTTAAGCGTGATGGCCGGTTAGGGATGACACCGGCCGCTTGGCTGGTGTATTTGGCAAGCAACATATCGAAAGTCGGCTTCACTCTTTTATGCTGAGCTCTGGCTTCATTGGTCTTCCACTTGCCGACTTCCGGACTCTTGGGTTTGATGAACTTGGCCCGGGTACTTTCTGGCGTCGGTGGTTGCCCCCCGAGTGCACTGGTGCGGTCTTCTTGTACTCGGGATTGCCCCCCGAGGGCGTGATTCCTGATAGTGATCTTCAATGTTTCTTTGCCATCGGGTTGTTTCTCGAGTAAGATTGTTCTCCCCAGGACCTTGTCGACTTCTTTCTTCCGGGGTTCACGAAGGACCACATTGTCTTTATTAGCTGATTCGGCTATGTCTGGCCGAATTAACACCTTTTTCCCTTCCAAACCCATGACGTTCATTGGGAAGGGCTGTTTATCAACTTGCATCTCGGCAAAATTCAATCGTCCGTCATTGATGGCCGATTGTATCTGTCGCCGAAAAACATTACAATCATTAGTCGCGTGAGAGAAAGAGTTGTGATATTTGCAATAGGCTCGCCGTTTTAACTCTTCAAACGGCGGTAAAGAATGAGATATTCTAATAACCTTATCCTGCAGCAACGAATCAAATATTTTATCACACTTAGCTACATCAAAGGTGAATTTCATCTCTTCTTCACGATTCTTGCGGGTCGGCTTGAGAGCGTCACAAGTATATGGTCTGGTCTTGGAGGACCAAACGAACTCGGCAGTATACACGTTACCCTCATCGCCCGAGCTGTCGTACTCGACCATGTGCATCCTAGGTCGATCGGGTTTAGACCTGTGGATTTCTTTGACTTCCATGCTTCGGCTTTCTTGAGCCAAAGCTTTTTGCAAGACTTGATTTACACTTAAGAGCTCATAATTTTCTATCCGTTCCCTAATATGGGTTTTCAACCCGGCCAGTACCAAGTCGGCCAAGTCTCTTTCGGTTATTACCAAGCTATAGCATCGGTTTTTTACTTCCCTAAACCTTTTGACGTAGTCGGTGACCGACTCGTCATGCTTCTGTCTGACCGATGTAAGATGTGACAATTTGAGCTCATTGTCGCCGCTATAAAAATGATCATAGAATTTCTGCTCTAATTGTGACCATAAGAGTATAGTGCCAGGCGGCAAAGCAGAGAACCATGAAAAAGCGGTGCCAGTCAGAGACAAAGGAAATAAGCGTACCTTCAACTCGTTTATAGAGTTCGCTTCACCTAATTGTGCTAGGTACTAACTGACATGCTCCCATGTAGTCTTCGTTCCTTCACCGCTAAATTTAGCGAAGTCGGGAACTTTATAACCCGGAGGGTATAGGATAGCATCATAGTAGTCGGGATATGGTTTCTGGTACATCCGACTTCTAAACTTCGGCTCGAGTCCTTCGGACTCGGTAAACATCTTTTTCATGTCTTCCTTGAGCTTAGCTAAGATTTCGTCCGGAGCGGACGAAGTCGCCATGGGATGACTGGCCATGGGTGCGACTTGTGGCCCATACGCCGAGCCGTGACTCGGCATTGGCCTAACCATGCTTGCGCTTATGGAAGGTGTAATCAGGCCCTGGTTCGGCGCTACCGCCGAACCGGGTATACTCATGATCGGACAAGGGCTGGTGGGTACGGCTACGAGTTGGTTGGTTTGGCTAGGGCGTAAATTCAATGGCACGGGAAGCGTCAATGGATCTACTACCGAGGTCGGATCAGTGTTTACCCCACCTACAGCTGTACCGGTGTTACCACTAGATGTTGGACACGCGCTCCCCTTAGCACTTGTGTTTTCCATGAACGAGTTGTAAACAAGAGTATTGCCTTCCGAAATATAACTATGTATTTCGGCTATCTGCTCTGGGGAAAACGTGCTACTTACCGGGGTCTGAGCCGTCTTGCCGCGTAGAGGAGGGAGTTTGATTTCTCCAACCGGAGTAATGTTCCCCTGACGATCCTTCTTGAAGTTTGCGAGGAACGTCTGTAGATCCTCCTCCTCCCGCTTCTTCTTGTACGCTTCGAAAGCTTGGCGATGTTCCTCCGATAACTCATCATAGTCTGGCTTGATGATGTTATCGGTGCTGATCTCGCTGAGTTGTGGAGTCTGATGGTTGGACAGGATGATTTCTTCCCCAGCGGAGTCGCCAAAAAGTGTGTTCGCACACGAACACGTCACCGTGTACCCCCGAGGCCGAGCGCGATGCGCGGGACACGGAATCGGGGGAGACCCGCCGGGAGCGCGATACGCAAGACACGCCGGCGGGTGCTTTTGAGAACCCGAAACCCCACACCCCCGGGAGGGACCCCGTCAGGAGGTGCGGCGGCTATGGGCTGCCCTAGGTCGACCTGATCGCCCCTAGGGCCTCGAGTTTCGTTGCCGTGTAGCACGAAGAACAACGAAGAACGAGAAGCATAAAACAAAGGGAGAGAAAATAGTAGATGAAAAGATAATAGATTGATTGCTTCGATTGGGAGAGTTCCACCTCAATCGGCCATATACCCTTCATATTTATAGGGTATGCCCGGTCTTTGAGCTACAATAGGACTCTATCTCGTACAAAGATATATTTCCATACAATCTTGAGATAACTTCCTAATCTGATCGAATTAACCGCCGTGATCTGGACTCCGCCTCGTATACGGGATGCCTTTCCATATGATCTGGGAATCTTTCTAAATCTCGGACTTTCCTTTAAACGCCATGATCAACTACTGTTCCTTGTGCCCCAAGTAAAAGCTTCAAGCGCAGAAAGGCTTCATCTTAAAATCCGACGCCTTGGCCCACCTGTAAGACAATACGGAAACACCGCAACTCGGCCGCCGACTTGGCACTGCTCGGGCGCACCCTTCGGAACCTGACTTAGACCCGCTCGGGGCCGCGAGTACCCGGGAAACGAGTGCTCAAGGACACGAGCACTCGGGGACACGGAGAGCTCGGGACTCGGCACCCGGACTTTGTCAAAACTTGGTACTCGGGAGCGCTGCTCGGGATCTTCTGCTTGGGGACACGAGCGCTCGCGGATACGAGTACTTAGGAACGTGAGTACTCGGGGGACACGAGTGCTCGGGGACGCAAGTACTCGGGGGCACGAGTGCTCGGGGACGCGAGTACTCGGGGGCATGAGATTTCGGGAGCACGAGTGCTCGGGGACGCGAGTACTCGGGGATATGAGAGTTCGGGAGCACGAGTGCTCGGGGGCGCCAGTACTCGGGACCACGGGTACTCGGGACTCGGAGACGCCGCACCACTCGGCATGGGCCACAATTCGGTAACATTGTAAACCTTGCCCGACGCACTCGGTCCATTTGGGGTACTGCTAAATTTGGTCGTCAACAATTATTATTATTATTATTTTGACGAAAAGACAACTACCTGATTTTTTTATCTGGACAAAACTACTTGATTTTTGTCTTATTGAATTTCCTTCAGATGTTGTAGAGTTCAGTGTGTAATGTGATTTCCTTTAGATTTCTATTCATCTCTCTTGAGCAGGGCATATACTCCTTTCTTCTTAACTGAAAATATGAGAACTGTTTGATTGAGCAACAAGGACAGACACCAACCCACGAACAGTAAATTGTGAGAACAGCATTTCTTCTTTTGAGAGAACAACATTTCGCTGTGGGGAAAAGTGGACTGGCTATTTGCACCCTACAATTAAACAAAACCAGTACAGGCCAAATGTTTGGAGGGTGGCCTGTAAGAACTTTGGTGATGCAAAGTTGCTGTTCAACGGCGTCACATTGGTTTCCCAGCTTCCAGAACTACGAAAACACGGAGACAGCCATGTGTGGTGGGATTTGGACATGAAAAAGGACGTGAGGAGGATTGAATTGTCGGGCATTCGATGAAGGGAAACAGATAAGACCAGGAACATTTTCCTGCATTTTCATGTGTTTTAGTTATGGACCCAGCAGTGTGTTCCTCTAGGATGGAAACTGTGAACAGCAGGTGCCAAACTAACTACAGAGCTAGCTGGTAGCTTTAGGCATCCAAGAAAGCACTTGGATTATGAAACTATTGTAAGTGACTTTATGAGCACAAAAGGAAAAAAAGATGCAGGAAAGCTGACCTCCACATGGTTTAGTGGTATAGATCAGCAGTGGTCAGCATTCTGTTATGTGCACTGAATACAGGGTAAGCATACAGCAGGCCATCAGTGCATCCAATCTGGAGCATTCAGGGGTCAGGCTGGCCGCAAGACATAAGAATCCTACAGAACTAGTAATGGTTCAATAAAGCGTTACCTCACTTAAGAAGCCTTGCCCCGGCCGCAACACCACCAAAGCAAAGGCTCATAACTGAGTGTACGGAATCCTAGTGCCAAAGAACATGAGAAAAAGGCGATTCCAGTCCAGATCATACGGCTCCCTGGATGCTGGCCAATTTATACTCTGGAAAAGGATGCTGCTTGCCACTCGAAAGGCAGCCGACTAGATTTCGAATGTTCAAGAAGCACCAGTGACCAGTGTGGAACTCGGACGATGATCACCGGCTGATGCCCACAACACAGTGCCCGCGTAGTGGAAGGCATGAAATCCGGCACACCGAAAAGAAAAGAGAGAGCCGTATCAGACAACAAGAAGAAATTAATTGGTCAATCCAAATCACCAGCCACCGCAGGAGCACAGCTACATCGACGGTGGCGACGCAATTATGGAACGGAGTTTTACCGCAGCGACAAGCAGGCTGACAGGATGCATAGTGCGACCGAAGACAGGCTAGCTGATTGGCATTATCGCTGGCCGGCATTTCGTCGAACAAGTGGCGTGCATGCGCACGGTGCGCTGTAGCAGGCCGGACGACGGCGCGGTCGAGGGCATCAACGGTGTACGTAACCTCGTAATCAGGCTTGTTTACCACACCAAATCGCTGCAAAATCCCATGGACAATCACGCAAGCTAGCATGTGGACGTTCGCGGTGGTGGAAACCCAAAGCACTGCGCAAGAGATGAGATGCATTGCACGGCGCTAAGTTCGCTCGAGTCTGCACTCCGCAACCGCCACACGCCGGGAGGAGAAAGGAGGAAACGAAGTGGGCTTTGCGTTTGCGGATTTCGGGGCTATTTGGGCTTTCGTATCACAGGCTTAATACGAGTGGGCTTCTAAGGCGCGGTGTGCCCTGGGATTTACACCTAGCTCGTGGGCTTACTCCTCGGTTAATCAGATCGTGGGCTCACTTTAAAGATGGGCTTTTTCCATTAACAGGAGAGTTTAGCAGCTTTTGTTTTCAGACAACCAGTACAACTCCCACGCACACAGGATTCACACGCACGTACGCGCTTACACCAATGTAAGAGCATATCTAATCGAACCCCCATCTAACCCCGTATAGCTCCCATCCGTCTCACCATCTGCTTCTCCTTACTCACAATTTGTGGCGAGCCTCTCTCCCCTCTCCATCGCCCAAAGACTCCCGAGCAGAGCCTTCCCTCCCGCCCCATGGTCGATGACCGTGGCACAAGCTTTGTCATCTCTGACCCTGGTGGCGCAGTTCCACCTCGTGTTTGTCTCCTCCAAACTTGGTCGCCGCTAGATTCATAGGTTCGTCCCCTCCGATCCCCTCGCTGCCGCTCCGCCATAGGCGTCTCACTCCCACGTCGTCGAGGAACAAGTAGAGGTAGGTGATCATGGCCACCAGGCGGTTGGGCGCTCCCCACCACATCATTGTTGTTGTTCTTGGAAGCCCACTGCAGGGCAAGGAGCCAGAGGGGGTGCGGGCTTGCGATCATGATGGTGGGGCAAAGGAGATAGAGGCAGAGGGGGCAGAGGAGGCGAGGGGGCATGGGCGTGTACATACAAAATGGCTGTGGGGCGATGAGGTGGTGGCAGAGAGGGTATCGCGGGTGCGGTGAGGCCATCGGGCAGTGGCGCCTTTGTGGGGATGGGCAGAGGAGGCGTGGTGTAGCATGGCACGTGTGCGGCTGCTGCCTCCAAAGGGTGGGAGCGTAGATTATTGCGGGTTAGATCACCGCCTTCAACTTGTGCCGCGCCACATTCGAGGATGGTAGGATATTTAGTTGTGGTGCTCGACTGGGAGCTCAAATGAGAATCATGGAATGGGTGATTTAGGGCTCGATTATTATTGGATTCAGAGTTTATTTTGCAATCAGCAACAAATTATTTATTAGATCATTGTTACGGAATAGAGCCGCAGCTCGATTCTTAGTATCCAACTCATATAGTCGTTGCTCTCCTAGCACATTCTGAAGTTTTTTTTTGTTTGCATATTATCATGTGTAAATTCTGCTCTAGCTAATCACAAGGTATATATTAGATCGAGCTAGTCCCCGTGGATGGCATTTATATTATTTTGTTGAATGCAGGGAACAATGGTGCATCTTGGGGGGGGGGACAAATCAACATTGTAGGCCAGTTAACAATCACCAATTGAACAAGCTACTCCCTCCATGAGACCAAACAACAAGGGATCAAAAAAATTCCAACGAGCCGGAATGATATCGGCATGGTTAAATATAAGCATTGATGCAGCATAAGGGAACAAACAATCCAGTTTTACTTATTGGAAGAGAATTCATTGTTACTTCCACAAGAACAAGAACTTCGAGTCAGATCATAATTCAAACTCTCCCATGCATCGTTAGTCTGCTGTTCAAGAACACGTTAACAAGTTATTGATGTCATGACTGGATTGAGCGTAGAAGGCAAAGCGGGATGACAAAGAAATATAAGGTTAGTTCATATCTTCTTAATTTTTTGTAACTTCATATGTTGCATGCAAGTTTAGTGAGACATTTTCACTTACACAGATTCTTCAGGCATGTGCTGTGTACAAGGGACAAGAGGGCAAAACATTTCAATATTTGCATTGCTAAAATATATTACAACACCATCCAAAGTGAACTGATAGGTTATCTTAGAAAAAAAAGACAACCTCCAGTTCAAGTTCGGATTCGTTTACTCCTGTTAGTACCAACTCAAATCGGTATGTGATGCAGCGGAGGCTCCTACTCCAGAAAACGAGCCCTTGAGAAGACAAGTTGGTAGGAAGTCGGAGAAAGAACAAATTATTTTATTTTATAAACTATTATGTTGTATGAATTATTGAGTTGTGTAAACTATGGAAACAAGAGTTATATTATTGTATGAACTATGAAAACAATATGAACTATTTTGTTTTATATGGATATACTATGAAATAATTACATACATTATTATTTTCATAAAAAATTGCATACATTATTAAAACAATACTGAACTACACTCATCCATGACGTTGTCATAAGTACTCGATTAGATCATCTTAAAGCTGAGAGTAAGCCTACATGTTTCTAATAGAACGATGACTTTGAATAAATTCAAAAAGTTCCAGTATGCTCATGCAAAAATGCCATATTTTCTTCCTTTTCATCTTCAATTGTCGTATTATGCATGATGATACAAGCTATCATGATTTGTGCGAGTGTATCTTTATCGCAAAATAGGGCCGTTCCACAAACAATGGCAAAACAAGATTGTAGAACTCCAAAGCTCGTTCGACATCCTTCCTAACTGTGTTTTGAGCTTAGGCGAAATGTTTTTTCTTATTCTCTTGTGGAGATGATATTGTCTTCACAAATATCGCTCATGCAGGATATATGTCATTTGAAAGGTAATATTCTATTATATAATTGTGACCACTAATGGTATAATTCACTTTTGGAGTTTGCCCTTTGGCTAGCTTTGCAAAGGAAAGAGAACGATGAAGAACATTAATATCATTATGAGATCCTAGTAAACCAAAAGACGCATGCCAAAATCCAAACATCTTGTGAAGCAACAGCTTCTAGAATGATTGTGGGCTCATGCACATGACCAGTATACATGCCTTGCCATGTTGCAGGACAATTTTTCCACGTTGAATACATGCAATATATGTTCCCTAGCATTCCAAGAATCCAATTACAAGTAATCTAGTGGTATTTTTTTCATTTAGAGATCTCAAATACTCATCTCCGAAGACTTCAATAATAGCTTTCACAAACCTTTTAAGACTCTCTATAGTAGTACTTTCTCCAGTTCGAACATAATCATCCGTAGCATCCGCTAGTGCTTCATAAGTTAACATCCGAAATGCTACGTTAATCTTCTGCAAAGAAGACAAGACAAGATGTCTAGCTCTATCTCTTTTCTGTATAAAATAGTCATCATGGCCTTCTATAGCATGCACTATGTGAAAAAATAGAAAATGACCAATTCTAAACTTGCGTGAAAAGAAAAATGAACCATAGACAAGAGGATCAACAAAAAAGGCAAACAAAAACATTTGGACCGAGTGCAAACATACGTCGAAAGATAGTTGGGGTGTAGGTATAGTCTTAAATGTCTGACTTCTCTATTACGATGAATTACCTGACGTCGAGGCATAGAACCGTCATGACATGGAGCATTCAAAAATTGATATTGATTGCGTATGTTGTAGTAAGAACAAGTTTGCCGTTATCATCCGATGGCAATGAATCCAAGAGACATTGCAAGAGTAAGTTGCAACAACTTACTGTGATGTGGCAGAGGACGAACAACTAGAAAGAGTAAATAACTTTGCATATATGGACTGAAAAAATATAGCCTTGAAATTATAACGGTTCCAAGTATAGCAGTTAAAAATATATTTGTATTTTTTGGCATATCAATGAAGTATAGGGTGATAGATAGAGAGAGAAAAATAATCTGAA
The DNA here is from genome assembly GCA_019208055.1 of Stipa capillata. NCBI lineage: Eukaryota > Viridiplantae > Streptophyta > Magnoliopsida > Poales > Poaceae > Stipa > Stipa capillata. The sequence continues at coordinate 453,030 of JAGXJF010001886.1, forward strand.
AAAGTGTGAAGAAATAAAAATAAACTCTAAATATTTATCTTTATATAAAGATATAGAAAACTAGATAGTAAATTGGATTACATATGCTCAAACATGACAAATCTATGGGAAAAAAGGTACACAAACCAGGGAGAAACGTTTGGCGTCGAGGGACCGGAGGTGCGTTTAGCTGGTCGACCGGTACTGGCAAAGTCCAGGAACACGCGTCATGTCAGTGCTGGAAGCTGGTCAACTAATTGTCGGAGATAATCTCAGGAGAGCCCCACGTAATGGAGAAGATTACGCAGCTAGCATCATTTACTAATTAATTAATTCAGGTGTCGGCCGAGATGATAGGTCCCACGACTTTCCCTCTCCCAAGCGAGAATTTGTTAGTTCTTGATTTGACAGGGGATTTATTATAGCAAATCCATCCAGCTAAGTATAGCCCATCAATCATTAATTCCAGCTGAACTAATCTCCTCAGTTTTTCTCTTGTGATATTCAGCAGAACTTTATACATAAGTATATTATATCACAATGGTTAATTTCATCGGGGGAAACACGAATTTTGATGCAAGCATTTTGGAGAAAATGTAGCTATTAAAAAATATAGCCTTTCCTAATGTATTGTAAGTTATAGGATATTAATAAAATATAAAAATAAAATATAGAAAGTAAAAAATGAAGGATCGGTTGGAGCATCCAGAAATACGAGAAGGCACTTTTTAGAAAGGCTTTTTATAGGGAGATACGAAAAATGAGATTTAAAAGTTAGATTAGAGATATTCTAACATACACATGGCAAAATAATAATAATAATAACAACAACAGGACGAGTTTCTTTGGTATGCACGTTTTTTCTATTAACTTGAGATTTTTGGATTACTATTTTGCATTAACTCAATATTCACTTCCACACTCTTGGATGTCGGGTGTGGAGAAAATCCCGTATGAAAATCATATTTGACAGATAGGAGGAGTCTTAGGGCGCGCAAAATACTGGTGCCTAGCATAGCAAAATAAATTAATTTTTCTTATGATATAGAATACCATGAGTGCTCATTTTATATCATGGGTATGTGAATAGGCATTAATGCTTAAGAGGTGCTTATACTACTAATTTAGTATACAATAAGTTCTTTAAACACCTATAAATAGGAGTTTATATTGGAGTGTATTCATTTTAATTACATAAATATTTGCTGAATAGCTATATTCTCTCTTTTTGAACATTTATGTAAGCGCTCTGCAAAGTATAAGCTCATGATTATAGTCGTAGAACAGTTGCGCGAATGAGGTGGTAGACATGATTAAAGCAACATACCTTTTCCATTATCTAGCAAGGCACTCGTGCAACCACAGTGGAAACATACAGAAAAGAATGAATATGCTCTTCCTGGCTTTGCGTTGCATGCCGTGAGATCAAACTGTACAGTATTAGGCCCTTCCTAGTGCTCCACGGTGTACATGTGCTAAGAATGCCACATAGGTGAAAAATGACGTGGCAAAGCAATTAAAGAGGAGAGAGAGCACTTTGATGACTCCAGGAAGGACCTATGCAAAACGCCTATGTGGCATCCATGCATTGGGAAGTTTAGTTGCTAAACAATTAAATAAAGGAGACTTAGCTACAAAAAGCTAAGCACCTATGTATTGGAGAGTTTAGTTGCTAAGTCCTTTCATATACTTAGCACTTTATCTAAGCATTAGGAGATATTATAATCTAATTGCAGGAGATGTAAGCACTCATTGAGCTATGAGACGTAACTCTGCTAATTAAGCAATCAAGCGGCAGCTCAGAACACGTAGGTTACAGATAAACATACACACCTGTCAGTCTCACTCCTTCCTTCTCTGGGAGGTGGGGCCCACCCAACGGCCACTTGGCACGGGCGCCAGCTGAGCGCTCGTTGTTCCAGGAGCATCAGAGATATGATTAATTAGACCACGAACCAATCAGATGTTCGTTTCCGTATCATCTGCCCTGCTGTATCGTGGAAGCAGGCCTCTGTCTGCATTACGTAGCAGCTGCATGCACTGCTAGGTTAATCATGCGTGCGTGTGAATTTTTTCCAGCGATCTCGTACCTTTTGTTCGTCTGATATCAGAGTGTTAGGCAGGGCAGGACAGGTCAGGTCAGGGTACTGTGTTTAACTTTGCAGGTGTGAATCTGAAGATGGTTTGCGGCGACGAGGAAAGAGGAGTGATCCGTCAGGGAGTTGATCCAGCGATCTCTTGTTTCTCTCCTCTGACGTCGTGGGTTGATCTGCCTTCCGACGGATGTCAATCTCTCAACATTCGTTTTCTCCTCCTTCCGTCAGATACATGCATATATATATACTAGCTAGCACCATGGTTCAGAGTCTAAATGCTACAACCATTTGACCTTGCATGCGCGCACAAGTCAGAATGCCATAATCTTGCGCATCATCAGAGTAAAAATGGTCAACACATGAGCAGGCAGCATTGCAGCAACTAGGCAGTTCATCACAGGACGTACTCATGTTCTCCATTCCACGAAGAAATTTTCTTACCTCAAAACATCTGGCCGCCGCATCTCTCTCATCATAGTAAAACCAAACTGGCATAGAACTCGAAGGGAAACGCACTCGACGCAGTTGCGCTTCCCGAGTCGAGACGCACCGCCGTGCCGTTTTAGGCGGTTTTAACGATCGCATTTATTTACTACTCGCACTCGTCGTCCTCGCTTCTTCGACTTTCTCCATCTTTTTTATTTATTTATAATTTATATTTATTTTGTTACTAGTAGTAGTGGAGTAGTATAATTACCGCTCGCCCCAAACCCAGCAGCAGAGCACAGGCATGTCGGTATAAAACAAAAAATAATATTAAAATAAATAGCGGTATTAGCAAATAATACTACCACCACCTCCAACTCCACCCAGCACACCAGGTGGTGAGACCCGAGCGAGCAGCGAGCAGCCAGCAAGCGAGGGAGGGAGAGAGAGAGAGAGACAGAGAGAGATCCAATCCAATCCGGTCCAGTCCCCTCCTCTTCTCCTCCTCCGCCGCTTCGATTCGCTCCGGCGTGCTCGCTCGCTCGCTTGCTCAGGCGTGTGTTCTGGTTTGGTTCGATTCGCTTTGGTTTCGTTCGATTCGGCGCTCAGATCCGACGTGGTTTGAATTCCGCTTTGAATCCTCAGTTCTCACGGTGCTCCTCTGCTTGCTTCGTTCGTGCGTGCAGGTTTGGTGGTTGCGATTTTTGTCTAATCTCTCTCGAGGGGGATTGATCGAAATGGGCGCGCGAGTGTCCAAGGTGACGTCCTGGTGCTGCTACCGCGGGCAGCTCCACGTGAGCACGCGCCTCGAGAACACTGATACTGGTGTGTAGTAATGCTTGGCTTGGCTTGGTTGGTTCTGCTTGCCGGCTACTAGCTCTCATCTCATGTTTCGGTATTTTTCTCCTGCTATTTTTGGTGGTTGGTTTTCCCTTTCCCAGAAATTGTTGGCGTCTGCGATTTTTTCCTTTTTGAAAAGTTTTTCTCGAGATTGTCGGTAGGGGTAGGATTTGGGGTGGTTTTTCGATTGCATATGGCTACCGCCTCCGCATTTGGCAGCTTGTTAAATTGAGTCCAAGGGCTATTAATGCAGATTGCCAGATTACATTTTTTAGGGTGGAATTTGGAGTAATTTGAGTGGAGCACCTTTTCCCGTGTAGTGGTGGAGGAGCAGGGGGATGCGTACGAGCTGCCGGCGTTCCAGGAGTTCTCCTTCGAGCAGCTGCGGCTGGCGACATCGGGCTTTGCGGTGGAGAACATCGTGTCCGAGCATGGCGAGAAGGCGCCCAACGTGGTGTACAAGGGGAAGCTCGATGCGCAGCGGCGCATTGCCGTCAAGCGCTTCAACCGTTCCGCCTGGCCCGACCCGAGGCAGTTCTTGGTATACCCGTCCTCTTCACTATAACGCTTTCTAACAATGTGCATTTGGTGGGTTTTATTAATTACCCGGTTAGTTATTGTGGTGTGGGATTCTTTGCAATTTCGTGTTGATAAATTGATTTATCAAGCCTTGATGATGACTCTTATATTGGAGATTATTGATTTGTACCTGTTCCTGTGATGACATGTATGCTTGTTAATTTAGTTATTTTGCTTTTGGATGGATTATTGTGGCTTGCAGATGAAATGGTGGCCTCTACCAACTGTTTGCTCAACAAATCTTTTTTTGTATGATTATTAGATTCGAATGCTAAACTAGTGTGAGACAGCAATCATACCAGCCGCTACTGGTCCCATCATTTAGTGGATTATCATATTTGATTGCGAAATCACTCTATTAACGCTATTAGAGCCTTGCAAAAAAACGCTATTAGAAAATCAATAATTCTATAATGCTGAATAAACAGGCCTCACATTGTAGTTATTCAGCATGTTTACTATCTCTGTTGTGTTGCTTTGATAATTAGCATCACCTGTTAATCTATTTATCAACATTGTGTATCTTTTACTGTATTAGGTCTACTCCTTCTTGCTCCAGTGCTTTATATGCCTTCTTATTTTGTCATTTGTCATCTCACCAATTACTATGTCAATTGCTCTTCTGTTCTAAATATTTTTGTTTACATGCCAAGTAATATGTAGAGGATTTTACTCAGCCTGTAGCAGGTATGAATGCCATTTTCTTGTGTCAAAACAACTTCCTGCTTGGTGGTACAAATTTTTGTGTGCTCTACCCATAATATGCTTCTGGTAATTTTCTAAGATTTGCCTGTATCTTTTGGGGAAATAATTATGCTTCAGGAAGAAGCTAAATCAGTTGGTCAGCTACGGAGCAAAAGGTTAGCGAATCTACTTGGCTGTTGCTGCGAAGGTGACGAGAGATTGCTTGTTGCAGAGTACATGCCTAATGACACACTAGCAAAGCATCTTTTCCACTGTGAGTTGCCCTGCATTTCCCTTCGTAATTATGTTTATGTCAGTTTGTTTTGTCATTTGTTCTCGTACTTTACCACAGCCTAAGGTTGATGGCACCACAGCTACAAATGATTGGTTTCTGTTCATGTCTAAATTTTATGCATCATATATGAATGATTTTTGAGAGATCTGTGGAAGCAAAATGAGAAGAAATTGTGCAGGCTGCTCTATTGTTTCTTTTCAAAACATTGTTTGCATGACTGCTGGTACTTGGTACATAATGTGTAAGACTATCTGTTGTAGCTACATTAGTTCACACAACTCAAATATTTTTGGAAAGATTCGCGCGCTTGTATTATTTTAAGTCTCTTTCAACCTCTGAGTAGTCCGAGACACCTTGAGAGCTCCCCATGCTTTCTTTCCCTACAGTTGACATTGCATCACACACCATACATCTTTTTAGTCCCTTACAAGATTAATGATGTAATATTTCCCCATTACTGTATGCATTTCACAGGGGAGTCGCAAGCAATGAAATGGCCCATGAGACTAAGGGTTGTTCTCTATCTTGCTGAGGCCTTAGAATATTGCACCAGTAAGGGGCGTGCTCTCTACCATGATCTTAATGCCTACAGAATTCTGTTTGATGATGTGAGTATCATACAAACTGTTTTTTGTAATGTGGTCAATTTTGGTTATGTGTGTGTTTTCTTTAACATTTTTACATTGTTTACACACCACAGGATTGTAACCCTAGACTTTCATGTTTTGGCCTCATGAAGAACAGTCGGGATGGCAAAAGTTACAGTACCAATTTGGCATTTACTCCTCCTGAGTACATGAGGACTGGTAGGTCCCTTTTTATGTTGCTAACACGCTAAAAGCTGCTTTTATGTAGCACTCCCTTGATGATCTAGGTAGATTCTTTCTTGTCAGACCACGTTCTGTTGAGATTTCTTGGAAAGCTGCTTTGTTCAAACTTCAAAGCATGTTATCGTATAGTGTGAGATTATAGCTTGAGTTTGTTTTTGCGGGTATAACATCCTTAACCTTTGTAAAGTGGGGAGGCTTGAGCTTAATATCATGTCATGTCATAATTTAGCACCGTTTCACAATATCCTACATTGAGTTCCCAGAAAAATATTATTGCATCCTAACGATTTGATCTTTGAAGTAAAATATGCCCAATAGTATATAAATTCATGATATCGACAGTTTGTCCTTTTTAAAGACCTTAGGATTAATGCCAGCTTGAGAAATATGCATGTAGCTTGAGCTTATTGAAAAATATTGCTTTATTTTATGTTCCTTGTAGTAGGTGATAAACTCATCTTTGGTTAACTATGTATAACACTTCACTGCTGCCATAGATGGAAGCAATGTAACCATTTACACCGCAGTTTGCCTCTAAGATCACAATCTTACTCTTGCATTTACTTTTTGGTTTGACCTGCAGGGCGTATCACACCTGAAAGTGTCATATACAGCTTCGGCACCTTGCTGTTGGATGTTCTTAGTGGGAAGCATATCCCTCCTAGTCATGTAACAATTTTGAGCTTTAATTCTTCCACACCATTTTCAATCTTACTATGCTCGCTATTTAGGCATTGTTTTACACTTACTGCTGTAGCAGCATGTAATAAATGATTTATGTGGACATAACTTCCCCATAGATACGCTGATTTCTGAACAAATATAGTTGTCTCCAGGGAGTGAATTTGTATCCTAGTTTTTCTTCACACTGCTTTCTTCTAAAGGTCTTCATGTTTGTGGAGCAACGTGAAATCTTTCTGTATGTAGATAGTGGTCTTCACTCTTCAACTCCATTGAGCAATGTGAAGTATGTGGATATAGGTCCACATGGCCATCAACTTGCATGCCAAAAATAGAATGGATGTATTGTGTTATCAATCATTTTTCCTACTTTAGACCATGAGGAAGGGTTATCTCATGAAATAACTATTTGCAATCTTCAAACCAAGTATGTAGGAAGCAACAGTTTAATAATGGGACAAAAAGAATAATTTGATAGATCAATAACTAACACTTTATTTCACCAGTATAATTCTTTAGTATCTGCATCTTTTCCAGACTAACTGATATTAGTACAAATATGTGCAGGCTCTTGACCTGATTCGAGATAGGAACTTTAACATGCTTACAGACTCCTGTTTAGAGGGTCAATTTTCAAATGAAGAAGGAACAGAACTGGTGCGATTAGCTTCAAGGTGCCTGCACTATGAACCCCGTGAACGGCCTAATGTGAGATCTATGGTGCAAGCATTGGCTCCTCTTCAGAAGGATGTTGAGGTAAATACCTTTCCTTCCTCTGTCTAGAACAACTGAATTCAAGTTTCCTTTCTCTAAAATTTTGTTGAGAAAATTGCACCAGGGGTTTTGGTATGTGCCATTTCAGTCCTTGTCTTCAAATAAATCATTTCAATATCCCAACTTTATGTGTCTCACTTTAGTCCCTCCTAACATTTTTCTTAGCCTGACAGTGTAATTGGATATGTCAATGTCATATAAGCTTGGAGCACATTTTAATTTTTCAGTGTGAAATGTCGATCTGAAGTGATTAGCTGTTTGGCTTCGAGATCAACATTGTTCCTGATTTATTAGTTAGTCATAATCGTGGTGGTGTGGAAATGTTTTGCAGACTCCATCTTATGAACTGATGGATATGCCCCAAGGTGGTGCGTCTGTCCAATCATTGCCTCTTTCTCCTCTTGCTGAAGCTTGTTCCAGAAAGGATCTGACAGCCATTCATGAAATTCTAGAAAAGACAGGATACAAGGATGACGAGGGAACGGCAAATGAGGTTAGTTTTGTTTCTCGTTTATTTTCTTTGGAGGTTTAACAACACTGCCATTTGATTCATGCAGACATTTGTGATGTGGAACTTTGTTTGTATGTGTCATACCTTGGTATAACATTGTCAGAAACTTGCAAGCAAGCAAAACATATCTGCTATGTTAAACAACTAAGAAAATCATCAGTACTGTTAGTCATTGTAATGCACTTTATGTTACCATCCCTTTGATCCTAGAGCAACTCAAGTTAATATTAATTTGATGTTGATTTGCCTCCCAGCTCCTTTACTGCAGCAAGTCAAGGCCAATCGTGTTCTATTAAATAATTAGGCAATTAAAATTTTGTTCTAAGAAAATGTTTTCACAGTCCTGTTCTGTTTCTTAATGTGCCATTGATGTTGTTGCAGCATGTGAAAGCCAGACAGATACTAATAGTTGATTACACAACTGAAATTATGTCCTGCAAAATGATTTTGCAATCATCTTTGGATTTGTAGTGCCACATTTGGTGCACCATTTGTTTCACTGAAACTGTTCAAATTGTTTTGCTGTTGCATAATTCTTTTCTCTCTTTGCTGCAGCTCTCCTTTCAGATGTGGACCAATCAAATGCAAGATACATTAACTTCTAAGAAGAAGGGTGACAATGCTTTTCGACAGAAGGATTTTACTACTGCTATCAATTGTTATTCCCAGGTTGCTTTTGCTTCTCAATTTATTGTGTTGTTTTACACGAGTTTGTGACAGATGTTACATGAGTCACTAGTACCATGCCTAGTATGGAGTGTGAGGGATTCTCGTTTGATCTCGTATATTATAAACACTATTAGTAGCATCGACTTCTGGACTATGAAACTATGTAAAATTATTTCCAATCCATTGATTTTCTAACAAGTGCGCTAGAATAGCAATGCTCTTAGAAGGCTAATGACTTTCAGACCAAGCTTTTGTTGACTTACTGCTTTCTGTTGATTTGTTATGTGCAGTTCATTGAAGTTGGTACGATGGTTTCCCCGACCATTTATGCTCGACGTTGCCTGTCATATCTGATGAGTGACATGGCAGAGCAAGCTCTCAGTGATGCAATGCAGGCCCTAGTAATATCTCCGACATGGCCGACTGCATTTTACCTTCAGGCTGCAGCACTGCTTTCTTTAGGCATGGAGAATGAAGCTCAAGAAGCGCTCAAGGATGGTTCTGCCCAAGAGACAAGTAGCAGCAGTGGACGCTGAATGTGAACTGATTTATATTCCAGAAAATGCACATAATTTCAGGTATTGCTTCTACAAATCCTGATAATTGTAGATTTGTAGTAGCTCCATTAATCAGCAGAACTTTTGTGTGGGTTGGCCCGGTGTTGTCAACGAGTTACTACAAAGGGCCATGACTAATATGTGAGTTTTGCTAGGCTGGGTTATCCCAAGGATTTCTGAACATGTTTGTGCAATATGCATTTTGTATTGATACGTTGTGGATCATGCAAGTCAAATACAAAACACAACTGAAACTTGTACACTATTTTGTTTTGACTAGAAATGGCATTAGCTGGTGAAGTGAATAAATTCCACCAGTGTTGTCACTCGGAAAATATATATGCAACCAGAAATACTGTTGTCTGAACTTGTTTACAGTAGGCTCAAGATATTTTATGAACAATGGGTGTTCTGAAGAAAGAAAGTAATATGACTGGAAAAATTAGCAACTCTATCTTCCATCACCTCATTATTCTGCTCTTGGCTCAGGTGCTCCCTTGAACAAAATCATTGGAAATGGAAGCAGCTGTTGGTCATCTGTCAACTTGGCTAAGGGTTCTTTAACCTTGTTCTGATTTGCGCGTGCGAAACGTCGTCCCTCATCCGTATGTTCATGTTTGATGTATATATGGAAGAAAGCGACAGCAGAGGCCACGAAAGAGATGGGAAATACATTGAAGGATGAATAAGTCCAGCAGACAGGAAATTTTTTGGGGGAAGGGAAAACTCCGTCTCGGATCCTCCTACCAAAAAAACGCAAAAGAAAAAAAAAGTATTGATGTCGAAAGGAATTGTTGATGTACATCTTGCTGGTAGGTGTGTAAGCTTGTACAGCAAACGTTGTTTTTCCCCGGTTTCTGTTCTTTGTTTCATGTTAGCCCCCATTGGTATATTCCACAGAAAATCGTGGAATTCTTTAGAGGCGAAAAATGTCACTGTCCAAGGGCTTGCTTCATATCTAAATCTCCTTGTGGAAATACATTCTCCTTGGCGCCCAGGGCAGCGACGTGTTTTGCCGAAATGGTTGGCCTAATATTTTTGCCCGCACCTCGGGTAATGTGTTGAAGCGAGTTGTGTCGTTTGCTCCCTTGACAAATTGCAAATCCGGGACAAATCTTATGCAAGAGAATAGTCCATGCTATGATGAACGACCAGGTAGCGGATGTGTACGTTGACTGCCAGGTGCCGGGCGCAACTAATTTGCGGTGAACCGTCCGCACGATCACTTTTTGACAGACATGGTCAGACACGGTCGATCACTTTCTGATAGACATGGTCGGAAGATGCACGTGCTCTTTCAACTTAACGTGCTCTCCACCCCCTTTGCTAGTTTGCTGTAAGAATGTCCTCCTATCACTTCGTTCTTCGGTGATGGCTCGATTGTCATCACCGGCGAGCGGTGGCACCACCGTTTGAGCTGAGGAAGACCGTAGAAGTAAAAATATAGCAACTTACAACTTTTTTGGATGAGCTATCAAAAATTGACATATGAGCTTCCAACAAATCTGATGATATATAGCTTTTGAAGATACCAAAAAGAACCGCTTCAACACCAAAAAGGTTAAACAATTTTTAACTAAATTTAAACAACTTTCAACTAAATTTATACAATTTCAACCGCTTTCAACCAAAAAAATTCAGCATCTTTCAATCACTTTAAACCAAAATGTACGCAACTTTCAAATAAAAAGGGCACAACTTTCAACAAAAGAATTCGTCGACTTTCAACTAAATCTGTACAACTCTCTACTGGCTTCTACATAGATTTCTAACAAAAAAACACCTAGATCTAGCCACTTCTACCTCAGACGGCAGCTCTGGCAGGGTATGGTGGCATCGGCAGGACGGGAGGAAGTGGTTCTAGGCTACGAAGAAAGAAGAGGAGGTGACAAAGCTTGCCACTCTACCTCCCTCGTCTCAGCGACGAGGAATGGCGGCCGCGATGACATCTACTGGTTTGATGGACGACAAAGAAAGGGAAGGGGGAGAGAGTCTCGATGATGGCGGCAGTCACGTAGAGAGAGGCTGGAGGTATTGCGGAGGCTCTTTGGTGGTGCATGATGGCTCCCTAGTGGCAAATGATGTTGGTAAGGGAGAGAAAGTGGAGAATCGTTGAACTACCTCACTGGTACGCCTTGTGGGAGGATAAGGCATGAGAGGATAAGAAGCTTGAGGTGTAGGTGTAGAGGTGGACCATACAAAAAAGTGAAAATAATTCATTGACTTAGTCAACCGCGCTGCATGGTCAATCATAGAGGAGTAATTTTGGGATTCTTTGGTGTGATCAGACGAGGAAAAATCGGGCAATGCGACGTTTATTGGATCCATAATTGCCCCATCATCATAATGCAGATGCATGATCCGAAATCCACTATGATCGCCAGCGGCTCGTCCTTGCGACCATAACCTCTTCGCCACCATCTTCTACCTTGGCTCCACCACCGTTACAGCTCTTGTGTCACTGGCGGCTCCGCCTTGTCGCTAGGACACTCCGATGACAACTCCGGCGGCTAGGACACGTCAACTACACTTTACAAAAATTTCAAACGACCACACTCTAGCAAATCCATTGTCGACGGCTTGGGAACAACGGGGCATTTGCAGCGCACATACGGCCTGCCTCCTCTTTTCGTATGCCCGGCAAAAAGAAGTTCGTTAAGTCTATCGCTTCGTAGCATTAACTTAAGCTTGCGAGAGCTGGCCAGTGCTGTGCAGCAGTGCCAAACCACTGCATCTGCATGCTTAGCTTGCATTGCACAGCAGTTGGCAACCACTCCAACTCGATCTGTCACTCCCATGATACCCAAACCCAGACCACAATGCGCGCGCCACCAGCACCACCACATCCTCGCAACCTCTGCACAAACTTTTCCGACTCCATGATAGCGTCTCACTCTCACCATACACACAACACATCCCAGCAACAGCATGTCATCTCTGCGGACCTCTATAAATCCGTCTCTACCCATGCAAACACAACCAAATCAAACCAATCCAAAGCACCTCTCATCTCACAAACCCCACTAAAAACCCCCGCGCCTCCTCCTCTTATACTTCACACGCAGCACACCAAACATGACGAGCACCAGCGAGGCCGGGGCGGCGACCGTCATCCCCATTTACGACGTCGCCCCCGGCCACGGCGCACCCGACAGGCAGGCACCGCCGGCGCCGTCCACGCCTCCTGCCCCAGCCGCACCCGCAGCCGCACCCGCCGCGACGACGGCGGCGCCGCGCAAGCTCGCCGTCCCGTTCTTCCGGCGGAGCGACCGCGGCAGCCGGTGCCTGGCGTTCCTCGACTTCCTGCTGCGGATCGCGGCGTTCGGGTCCGCACTCGCGGCGGCCATCGCCACGGGCACCTCCGACGAGACGCTCTCCGTCTTCACCCAGTTCTTCCAGTTTCGCGCCAGATTCGACGACTTCCCGGCGTTCCTGTCAGTACCATGCATGGATCGTTCGCCACGCTGCTTTTAAACTACTGTCGAAGCTTCAAAGCTAATTAATGGCGAATGCTTGCATTGCGCGCGCGCAGGTTCTTCATGGTGGCCAACGCGATCGCCGCCGGGTACCTGATGCTGTCCCTCCCATTCTCCGCCATCGTCGTGCTGCGGCCTCAGGCCACCGGCCTCAGGCTTCTCCTACTCGTCTGCGACACGGTACGTGACGCTTTCTCTTTCACAACTCACACCGGCGCGCACACGGCGCCATGTAACATTCACACGCATGGCGGCATGCACGCAGGTAAGTGACGGACGGTTAATTGAACGTTTGCGTGCATGCAGGTCATGATCGGGCTGCTGACCGCCGCGGCGGCGGCGGCGGCGGCCATCGTGTACCTGGCGCACAACGGGAACCAGCGCGCCAACTGGGTGGCCATCTGCATGCAGTTCCACGGCTTCTGCCAGCGCACCAGCGGCGCCGTCGTCGCCTCCTTCCTCGCCGTCCTCGTCTTCGTGCTCCTTGTCGTCCTCGCCGCCTTCGCCATCAGGAAACGCTGAGATCGATCGAGCTCGCTTTAGCCGCGCCTGCACCGTGCTTGTTTAATTATCGCGCCTATATTTTTTCTTTTCATGTACGCTTTGCAAGCATTTTCAGTTTTCCTTCTGATGTACTACTCCATTTTGTGTAATTGTACGTGAGCATTGCTGCATTGCCGAGTAAGTGGCACTGCACTGTGTTGATCTGTGTATCATCGGTACCTCTACTTGATTGAAAATACCATGTCGATCAACATGTTATGGATCTGTATTGAACGGCCTTACAATCTCTTTGGCTCGATCGAACCAGTTAACATCTTGGTGAGAACATTCTCTTCTCTTTCCGAATTTTGCATACATCGATTACATTTTTCGACAAAGTTAGGCCCGTCGCCAATTTCTACGGACATTAATGCCTCATTTGGAAAACAATCCCCCCTACACACACACCCCTGTTTGTAAGAAAAATGAACCGATTTCTACAAAACTCATGTTTTATTTTTCTTTTTTTATCCGTTTGCTAATTTCAGTTGCCTTAAATCTTTGTAAATCCAGTCACCTAAAATTCCACACTATTAAGTGTGCAATTTCAGTAAAATCTTGCTGCAATTTTTAGTCTGTAGGTTATATATAGAGGGAGACGAGAATGAAAATGGTTAAATGTTAATCTAAAGGCTTAGAAATGTGACTGAGCTTTAAGTTATTTTTAGGAAACTGAGAAATAGACAACAGTTGTTTGAAATTTTCTTAACTCTCAGTAATTTTAAGCTTGTAGATCAACATTTAAACTGAAATACAACAAATTTTCAATAAAATTACGCGCTTTCAGGGTTGTGATTTTATGCAACTGAAATTTACAAAAAAATTAGGCAACTTAGAATTAGCAAAAGCGTTTTTGAAACATGCAAAATTTATGTGTCCCACTAAACTGTTTATGTCCGAAATTACAGACGGGTCCTTAATTAATTAATGGGCCAGAGTGGGTAAGGTGAGGTGGGCCGAATCTGAAACCGGCCGAGTCCTGCTTTGGAAGGACTGGTACAACATAAGACGGCCGTGGAAGGACCAAATTGCAAGAAAAGCGAAAAGGCCCCGCCTTATCCTCCATCCATCGCATCGTCTTCTTCTTCCCGGGCCATTCGAACTCCACACGAGCACGGTGATGCAGTTCCTCTCGCTCCCCACCGCCTCCTCCCCCACCCACCTCCTCCCTCCCAAACCCTTCTTCAAACCCCTCGCCTCCTCCTCCGCCTCCTTCCGCCGCCCCTCCCAGCCCCCGCCTCCGCCCCCCAAACCCTCCCCTCCCCCACCACCATCGCCTCCTCCTCCCTCGAACCCCCTTGCCTCCAAACTATGGCTATCTAGCAGGCTCTCCCCTCCTCCACCCCCGCCGCCGCCGCCGCCGCCTCCCGAAACGCTACATCAGCCTCCTCCGCCTCCGCCGCCGGAGCCGGAGCCAGAGGCGCCGCCTCGGGAGGAGGAGGATTTCCGGCAGAAGGGGAAGGTCTTCGTCGGGAACCTCCCGCTGCGGGCCAGGAAGGCGGAGGTCGCCGACTTCTTCCGCCAGTTCGGCGCCCTCGACAAGGTCGAGCTCGTGCGCGGCCACGACGACCCCGAGCGCAACGTCGGATTCTGCTTCCTCCACTACGCGGGCGAGGACGCCGAGGCCGAGGCCGCGGCCGAGCGCGCGGCTGAGGTGGATGGGGTGGACTTCCGGGGGAGGTCGCTCACGGTGAGGCTCGACGACGGGAGGAAGGGGAAGGCCAGGGCGGAGGAGCGGGCGCGCTGGGTGGACCACGGCGAGCGGAGGCGGGAGGCGCGGTCGCCGTGGCACCAGGGCAGGGAAGAGGCGTGCCGGGAGTTCCGGAGGGTGGTGGAGTCGCGGCCCGAGGACTGGCAAGCCGTCGTCTCCGCGTTCGAGAGGATCCCCAAGGTGGCTTCTCGTAACACCTCACCTTTAGTACCTGCCAATTCCAGTGCTTAGTAGCGATTCATTTAGGTATCGTCCATTTTTAAGTTGACGGACAAATAGTTATCTCTAAGTCGACGATCTTAAATATTGATTCTTCATCTAGTGGTTAATTGACTAGTTACATATTTTAAAAATTGTGTGTAACTTTAAGTTTTGGAATATGCAACTAGACAATTGCACTTTTTAGACTAAAGTTGGACAAGCTTTTTTGTACAACCATAGTCTTGATAATGTACAACTTGATTGATTGAGAAATAAATAACAATTTCTACTTAGAAATAGCAAATCCAATTAATTTAGAATGTCATATGCACAAATATAATGTGTGATGATCTGTAACTGCGACCATTGTATTCCTTTTAGCCTCGCCCAGTTGCTGCACAGCTTTACATCAACTTAGTCCAAGATGCCATTAAATAGCCCCGTGATGGTTATATAGTAAGTTTGAACTTATATGGTATCAAACCCATCATGAAGAGTGTCTGATTGATGTGGTCTTCAACTACTAGAGTAGTTGACCGCTGCAACTAACGGCTTATTTTCAGAAGGGCGGGGGGGTGCAACTGGAAATAATCCTCCATCTATGACTGACTAATGTAGTTGGTGAATGTATTCCTTTTCCCCATCAAAATTTAAGTTGTGAAATCTCTGCCTGCCTGTTGGAAAATTAGCTGCTTCACAAGGTATTCTTCATTTACATGAACAACTGATGTTACATCTCTCCATATTATAGTGGATACAGATTCTTGTAGTCAACATATTTTACATTTTCTGCATATATTGTAAGATGTAACCTTGTATGGCAATAGCAATTATATGACTTACTCATGATTTAGAGTTAACTAGCCTGTAATTTCTTATTCCAACAACTATGTTTCAACTCAAAGTATTAACCCTTCTATGCTACAAAATCTGCATAATGATAGTCTATGCATTCGTAGCATTTACAATCCCCTAGGAAAGCTGCACAGCCACTTTACTTGCAAAGCAGGGCTCAAAAAGGAAAAAGTATGTTCATTGAATTGATGTGTGCTGATTCTTTTTTCTTTTCCATAGAAGATAGAATAGTCTGATTGTCTCATTGTGCTATGATTTCTCTTTTGGTCCCATTCACTTATAATCTTTATTTTGATCTTGATGTTTCAGCCTTCAAGGAGAGAATTTGGTTTGATGGTTGTGTATTATGCCAAGCGGGGTGATAAGCATCATGCTCGTGCAACGTTTGAGAACATGAGAGCAAGAGGAATAGAACCCAATGCATTTGTCTTTACAAGGTAGGTGCATTTAAGCTGTTACTTTGCATAAATGGAAGCCAGAGGACTTATGCAAACAACTGTCTGAAATAGACAAACTGCAAAATTTTATTACATAGTGATTGCTCATGAAAAATGTTTCTGCATGATTACCAGCATGAAAGGTGCCTGTAAGAAAGATTAGTAATGAACCTACACATAAACATAATAGATTGTCACTTGAATGACGGTTCCAACTTGAAATAAGCAAGTTCGCCGATAATGACGGTTCTCATTGTCAAATCTTAAAAAGAAGTCTTGCACATATAATGTGTTCATGTTCCATTTAAAATTGTTTTACTATCTTTATTATCCAATATGATGGACCTATATGGTGAAAGCCTTTGTGTTCCAGTCTCATTTCTAGGATAATTGTACAGTATACAATATCATAACTCATAAGCATATATGCATGTGAATGGCTGGTAAATTAGCTCTAGTAAAGTCTTCATGATTGCTTCAGATTGCTGGCTTGTCCCCTGCATTAAATTTAATTCATTTCATGCAGCCTTGTTCACGCTTATGCAGTTGCTAGAGATATGCGTGGGGCGCTATCATGCGTTGAGGAAATGAAAGCCGAGGGCCTTAAACTGACAATTGTTACTTACAGTATCCTTATTGCAGGATTTGCAAAAATTAATGATGCTCAGTGAGTACTTTTTTCGACATCAACTGATCCATGCTTTATGTGCTACCCTTGCGTGCTTTATTCAGAGTTTCTGATATAGCTGCAACAGCCCTTTTGAATTTGACGTAGATATTTGCTTTGTGCACTAGGTCACTTGACCTTTCCATGTCTAGTTTTTCTCAGCATAGGATCCTTGGCTTCATGCTAATATAATATCTTGTTTTGGAAGATCTGCAGACAACTTGTTCAAAGAGGCTAAGTCCAAGCTTGGCAATCTCAACGGAATCATATATGGCAACATTATTCATGCTCACTGGTTAGTATTTGCCAGATAATAACCCCCTTTAAACTGAGAAAAGTAACACTGTCATGTGGGAAATGATTTCGCTGTTACCTATTTGGCAATATAATCATGCAGCTGTTTGCTTACATGAGGTCGATCTACTTTCTGCAGCCAGTCTGGCAATATGGATCGAGCTGAAGAGCTGGTCCGTGAAATGGAAGAGGATGGAATAGATGCTCCTATAGATGCATATCATAGTATGATGCATGGATATACTATCATTCAGGATGAAAAGAAATGTCTAATTGTGTTCGAAAGGCTGAAGGTATAGTGGGAAATAGTGTCTCATGGCTAATTGAGCTAGCATTTTACATTTATTGTTTTCACCTTCCTGAACCTATAATACATTTGGGAGATTTTGGTTTGGGGGTGGATGGCGTAGTGGGATACTGTGTCGCATTTGCCTTTTTGATCAAATTTTTTCTTCTTCTGATTTTGCAGGAATGTTGCTTTACACCATCAATAATTTCTTATGGGTGCCTTATTAATTTGTATGTCAAGGTATAATCCTGCCGCTTGCATGCTGCGGAAGTTAATCTGCTATATTTCTAATTTTGTTCTTTTCTGTATGGATTGCTGCCTGACTGCCTTACTGAATAGCCTATTTTTCCCTTTCTTTTTGGGTCAAAGGCTTAAAATTAGCTGAGTTAGGGTTTCGT
Source organism: Stipa capillata (assembly GCA_019208055.1). Lineage (NCBI taxonomy): Eukaryota > Viridiplantae > Streptophyta > Magnoliopsida > Poales > Poaceae > Stipa > Stipa capillata. Next base: position 470,822 of record JAGXJF010001886.1, read on the forward strand.
ATTTTGCTTTGCTGATCCTCTTTGTTCTTTATACTAGTGTCTGGCAACTTTAACAGAAGGAAGATTAATGATATAAGACACTTGAAGTGCAATTGTGGTTTAGATAATGTGGAAAAGGCATGGCCCGACAAACTGTTTCGACTTCGAGTAGTACAGTTGATGAAGCTATTATCTGCTTCATATTTTTTAGATGAATTTATCTGCTTCACAATGTATCTCCTACATCTAGTACTTCTTAGTATGCCCCACAAATCATAGTTGCAAGGAGGAAAAAGGAAGAAAAACGGAAAACTGGGTAAAAGGAAAACAAATATTTAGTCCTACACTGTAAAATTTCTTGAAAGCCATCATGTGTATTTAAGCATCCCCCCCCCCTCCCTGCATTATTGATTTCCTATACTTTTATCTGTGTTGCTGCCTGAATGAACGGTAATCGCTGATGCTGCTTTGTTGTGTTGCTTCTTTTACAGATTGGTAAGGTTGCTAAAGCCTTAGCCATCAGCAAAGAAATGGAGTCATATGGCATCATGCATAATAACAAAACTTACTCTATGCTGATCAGTGGATTTATCCATTTACATGACTTTGCAAATGCTTTCAGCATATTTGAGGAAATGCTAAAATCAGGTCTTCAGCCTGATCGTGCCATATACAATTTGCTGATAGAAGCATTTTGTAAGATGGGAAATATGGATCGAGCTATTCGAATTTTGGAAAAGATGCAGAAGGAACGAATGCAGCCATCAAATAGAGCGTTTAGGCCTATCATAGAGGGGTTTGCAGTTGCCGGAGATATGAAAAGGGCTCTTGATATTCTTGATCTGATGCGACGAAGTGGCTGCGCTCCCACCGTAATGACTTACAATGCTCTTATTCATGGGCTAATTAGAAAGAACCAGGTATTTTTGAAATAAATGTTACTTTCTTCAAATTTGAATCATGTACCGTTGTCATTTACTTTATTTGTGTCTATGTAGGTTGAAAGGGCCATTTCTGTGCTTGACAAAATGTCCATTGCTGGCATTACGCCAAATGAGCATACGTACACAATTGTTATGAGAGGTTATGCTGCTATTGGAGATATTGGAAAGGCCTTTGAATATTTCACGAAAATCAAAGAGAGTGGTCTAAAGCTGGATGTGTACATTTACGAAACGTTGCTCAGGGCCTGTTGCAAATCAGGGAGGATGCAGAGTGCTTTAGCAGTCACACGCGAGATGAGCTCTCAAAAGATAACAAGGAATACATTTGTGTATAATATTTTGATTGATGGGTAAGTACTCTAGATGAGCTCTTTAGCCAATGTAGGTTAACCTTATTCTTCTGCAGTCCTGCCAGGTCAGCTGGCTGAGACCCTTCATTCATTTCATGATTAGTGGAGTGGATGGAACTACTTGACCAACTGCTAACTTAGAGAGATCAAGAAACTATCACGATACTTCTTTATTGAATTAGTTCTACAATATTTTCGACAGTACATGCTGCATACTGATTTTATGGTTTATTTCAAAAAGCTTTTGGAGTTTTCCTTTTGCTTGTCTAATCACTAATCTTTTGTGTAGGTGGGCCCGGAGGGGAGATGTTTGGGAGGCAGCGGACTTGATGAAGCAGATGAAAGAAGATGGAGTCCTTCCTAACATCCACACATATACCTCCTACATAAATGCATGCTGCAGAGCAGGAGACATGCAGGTACGAGAATTTTGCATTGAAATATTTAATTTCTACCTTAATGTGACCACATGGTGGAGATAGGCTGACAGGGATAGTACAATTGAATGTGATAAGCATGAGTTCACATTTTTCAGCACAATGAACTTATCCTACATGGCTTCATCTTATTATAATTTGAAAATTGTGAATGGAGAAGTATTTCTCTTGGGCCTTTCTTTGCGCACTATCCATTGATTTATTTTATTACATAATTTATTTGTAGAGAGCAGAAAAGGTGATTGAAGAAATGGCAGATATTGGACTGAAACCTAATGTGAAGACATATACTACCTTGATTAAAGGTTGGGCAAGGGCGTCACTTCCAGACAGAGCATTGACATGTTTTGAAGAGATGAAACTGGCTGGGCTAAAGCCTGATGAGGCTGCTTATCATTGCTTGGTAACCTCACTTCTCTCAAGGGCAACTGTAATGGGGGGAAGCACCTATACAGGAATCTTGAGTGTTTGTAGAGAAATGTTTGAGAATGATTTGACTGTTGATATGCGCACTGCTGTTCACTGGTCAAGATGGCTCTACAAGATTGAGAGGACGGGAGGGGCACTAACAGAAGCACTTCAGAGAATATTTCCTCCTGATTGGAATTCATTAGAAGTTCTAGGAGAGGCTTCTGATTCTATAAGCACAGGGGATTCTGATTATTCCAGTGATTCTGATTTTAGCGATGATGACGAGAATCAAGATGTTGATGAGAAATGACAAAATCAAGAACGGATTTTTATCGTTATGCACTCCCTGGCTGTTTTTCCTTAAGCTGTGCCGGAGTTCACCGAACAAGGTATATTGTATGCTTGTGTTTAACGCTACTTGTTGACGATATTTTAAAAATATACACAGTATGTCTATCTTTCTATCATTAATCAATTGATCATAAGTTGCGTAACAATATCTTTAAAAGAAAAGTTTGCCAACAGTCTTTTGTCATCGCTACTTTGTGTATTTTCTGAAACAGTGTTCCAAACTCCAGAGTATTAAATAATACTCTTTCGTTTGAAATGACAGTGTTGTTGATCAAACCCTGTGTCCTCACATAACAGATCAGTAGTTTGCGGACTATCCAAGAGTAGGGTTTGAATCTTATAGTGCAGTAAGCGTGAGCGACAGGCCTCTGCTGCATTTCCTCAAGAGCTACAGACAGTCAGTAACAGTTCTACTGTGTCTGAAGGAACAGCCTGTCATTGCAACAGATGAAGCTTACCCAGTTATGTGTGTTGCTGTACAGATCATAACTGGAACAGGTAATATTCTTGAGCTATTCACAAGTTCATTTTTGTTATCCTCTATCCTTCGCTATAGTCCAACTTGTTATATACTCGTAATCAAATTCATATTCATGGTCATACATTTGGATAATTGCAGATCTTTTTTAGCACATTAGCCACCCGTCACTAATTTTTGGCTTGCTTTTTACTAGCCATGAATAAAGTCTGAGCGCTCATGTTGCAGCATCCAAATGTTACGAGTAGGACGTACAGGGTTTATAGGCCTATTGTTGAATACCACCGCTTAGATGGGCATTTAGTAAGGCATTTCATAGCACATGACTTCTAGCTGCTGTAGGGCAGCGCAGTATGTCTACAAGAGTTTTGTAACCTCAGCCCCTGACATGCCTTGGGCTGCTTAGCTGAATACTACACAAACCAACTGTGGTGAGGTAGTATACTGCTAAAAGGTGAGATCATTTGAACTTGTATGTAGTAGTAATGTGTCACAGAACGAACCTTCTTTGTTTTGATGATTTTAAACAAGGTAATAAGGTACATAAGAGCATAGATTGTTGCCTTGTTGGTGCCTTGTACATTATTGCAGTTTGAACCGATTCAATGGGGGAATTCCCTCTTGAAACTGAAGTACAAGTCCAATCAAGTGCTGGATGAAGACTGTTTTCTCATTTAAGGTTTGGCATCTTCCAGTACAGCAACTTCAATCAAATGAGCCTTAACTTAGCACAGCCCGATTCAATATTACTTGGAACGGCACGCCTCTGTCCAAGCTGAGAGCTTTTACTAGTCGGGATGAATGCCTGCACAAGACGGCATCAATGCAGTGCTTACGAGCGCATTTTCTTGAGACTGGTGTGTGTTTGAGCGTATGTGTGGTATGAGCTGCGAACTCTTAGCTGGCCGGTATCTTTCATTGAATCGAAAGTGGCCTCCCCCATTCAAGTCTTGCCCACAAGATAAAACAGTGCTTCATTTATGCCCGTTATTTAAGTTTGCTTAGCTGCATTGCCCTTCTCCATTCATACGCACCATAAATTCTTGCAAGGAAATCTTGATTGCAGTTGCAGTATTTTATTTTCAGTGTGCGACGTGATGTTCTTTTCATGCTAAGGATTTAACTATATATTTCTTCCTGCTCAAACATTTTTCTAAAGAATGTTTTCGCATTACAGCCTCTGCCTTGTGACAATCAAGGTGGAAAAGGCAGGTCTGAGTTTCATGAAGTTTTTAGATGTTGCATCCACCTGTAGCCTATGGGTGGAAGAGGGAAAGGAGAAAGAGACTGGAAATGGCTTTGTCCATACAGGAGTAACTGGAAACGACACCACAGGTGGGCAGCGATCCAAAACTTCTTTTTCCTTTTGGAACTCATTTATAGTGGGAGTGTAACTGCTCCAAAAGTTAGTAGTGGCAGCTATGTTGATACTATACTGATATTTTACAGCAGATGCGACATGTAAAAAAGTAATCCTGCCTGCTAAATTAAATAGATAAAGGATGTTATTATAGTATGTTTTGTTATCTACTTCCGTTTTCAAATACTTAAGCCATGTTTGATTTTGACCAGTTAAATCGGGAAAACTTTGACTAGTGATATTTTTCTAAATATTTGGTTCGATTGTATTTAAGCGGTATCATTGGATTTTTTCTAGTGAACATTTTTGTCGCCATGCACTTCCATAACATTTAATAAGTGCATTTACTGTAGAATGAATGGTCAAAGTTTAATTTTGAAGATCGTGCAAATTCAAACGGAGAAAATATATATAATCAGCAATTACTCCATTATATAAAATCATAATAACAAGTTGGTATTTTAAAATACAAATCTAATGACATAAATTTTGTGTCACATAAATTACATGTTAATAAAATATTGTTAATCAAAAAAATTTATCCTAACCAATTGAAATTCGTCTTTTGTACCTGAAAGTACCTCTGTTTTATGATATATGTTTTATTTTCTCGTGACGTGTCAGTGTTTATCCGCTGTAGGTGTTGCAATATTTTAATTCGCCACCCATATTTGCTGTGGAAGTAGTTTAGTTGACGTATATGTCACTTAACAGTAGTATTGTATTGTTAGGGCATGTTTAGTTTAAAGTATTTTCACAGGAAAAACACGTAAGATTTTGCAAATTTTCTGGGATGGGCAGTGTACTAGTGTTCGTTAGTTTGGTTCACAATTCCTGCGAAAGAATTCTATAGGAACATTGTTCATAACTTCAGTTTCAATGGTTTTCTCAGCATAATTAACATTTACTCAAACTGTTTCCAACCTTTGCGTAGGATCGAGTCAATAACCTCATCCAAACAGCTACTTAGGAAAATTTTCTTGTATTTTCTAATATTGTGTTTTACACATGCATTCCCTTTTTTATCCATGTGTTCTTCATCCTTGCGTCATACGGGCCCTTAGCAGGTAAAACAGGAAGGAAAAGTAAATCAAGTTCAGGGAGAGAGCAGAGGAAGCTAAAACTGAAGTCCTTAATTAGCTGTTGCTGCATTCAAGTAATCGCCATGCCGTCCCTTCTCCCTCCCCAGGGCACAGCACTATATATAGGAGGTTGCACCATTCTCCCGCAAGACAGACATTGCCTCCTCTCCTCCTGTGCGCGCTCGACGCTAAACAGTACACCCCCCACCCCAACATAGGTCCAGTGCAACACGAGCTAGCAGTACATACGTGTCGCAGTAGCTATATATCTAGCTAGGAACAACAGGCACGTAGGTAGCTGGGGCGGTAGCTGATCCATGGCAAGCACGGTGGAGTCGCCGGCGAGCTCGTGCGTGTCGTCGGACGCGGAGGAGGAGGCGGCGGCGCCGAAGCCGATGGTGGTGGTGGGGTGCCCGCGGTGCCTCATGTACGTCATGCTCTCGGAGGAACAGCAGCAGCAGCCCAGGTGCCCGCGGTGCAAGAGCCCCGTGCTGCTGCACTTCCTTCACGGCGTGCCGGACGCCGACATTGACGCCAACGGCAACAAGCAGGGCAGCAAGAGCTAGCTAGCCTGCTCGGGCTTGCTCCTCTCATCTCTTGTTATGTTTTAACGCATGTATTTTAATTGCAGCACCCTGTAGCCTTGACTTTGATTTGCAGGCAAGTAGTAGCTAGCTTTCAAAGTTAGGAATCAAGATTTGGCAACCAAAAACATAATTTAACACATGTATCGTTTGCCAAATCTTCTTCAATTCCTGCTGCAATTGGTTTAGTTAACCTATTGATCGATGTGCCGTACGTGCTTTAGTTCACATTTAGCGGCATGTATTTCTTTTCTGGAGCTTTTAGCTAAAATATGCACGTGTTCTTGAATCTTGAGGAAGATCTATACCTGTTTTCGCTTCTATTTTGAATTAGATCAGATTGCTAAGAAGGTCGTTTGCAATGTAGCGTGTGACTAAGAACTCTTCCCGTTCATCTCTTAACATATCATGTGGACGATTGGATTGCATGACTACTCCCTACTTTAATTTAATTTTGTTAAACATGGGCTCGTGACCAATCAACCACCAGCTAGCTATAGCTATTGACCGGACGGGGATGGGAAAGATCAAATTAAAGAGGAGAGACTTATTGCGAGAGATGGATGCATGGATCGACCGATCGCTCATGGAAAACCTGTGGCTGTTTTAATTAGGGATCATCAAGTAGAGTAGATGCATGGAACACCATAGTCGGAGCAGATGGAATAAATATGGGCAATAATTAGGGGCAGTTGAGGGGAGGAATCGGGCTTAGCACGCACGTCAGTTAGTCATCAAGCACACATTTATATCCACCGTCCTCCCTCCTTTCTTTTCTTTCGCGTGCTTCCTGCGTCTGTGTCTGTCCGTGCCACGGAAAGGGCCAGGGTATCACTGCGAGCCTGAACCTCGAGCAGCCGCTATCTTCAGGGTATCAAGTGGAAATGGTATGGGACAGTCCTAGTACCCTGAAATGGGACGGGATTAAACCTGATCAAATGACGGCCCCGCCCGTGCTTTGGGCCGGGCCTGAAAAAGCCCGGACATTTTAGCCAGCCCTGAGCCCGGCCCAAATCCCAAAAAAGCCCGTATTTTCTCTATTCCTGAATAAAATACTATTTATTAAAATATTTCCTGAATGACATTAATTCATTTTTAGAATTAAAAACTAGTAGTTTATGTATTGTTATTTGTTCCGAGGTTTTGGACCGACTGAGTTGGACTCGGTCCAAGCCACCCATGATCAGGTTGAGACGGGATACTATGGTTCCCGCTAAGTGTTTCTTCGAAGGAATGGAATGATACCACATTCTTTGGCATGTTTCAACTGAGTGTCAGCCTACGGAAGGACATGTTTAGTTCATGTCTAACTCTGCCACAATAAAGTTTAGATAAAGTGTGGCTTATCATAAAATTGTGACTAACAATCTATGCTAGTAATGTGGCAAAACTTGACACAAAATTGAATCGATGACATGTGGATTTTATGAATAATAAAATATGGTGAGCTATTGTTATGACGCAAATTAAATATATACCTAAAGAACCGTGGCTTGTCTAGACGAGTTAAACTGTGTTTGGAACACACATGAGTGTTACCTTATGCCCTTTGTGTGTCTGTAGGAGTAGCCAGAGCTAGAGGGGCCTGGCGCAGGCATCTAGGGCAAGGCCATGATGACGAGACAAGCCTAGCTCGAGGTTGAGAGGACCCTAGGAGTGACGTTAGACCACTCGGGAGCCATACGATTAGGCGGCGACGATGAATCTAGATCCTAGACGGCTAAGGATTAGGCGTGATGATGCCATGGAACGCTAGAGCCGAATCCAGGCCTGGAGGAGCTACATACCATTCCAAGGCGCAACAATGTAGGCAGAGAAGATTAACACGAGAGAGCTAAATATTATATGGCACCAGCTCCACATAAGTTATACGGTACTATGGTTAGAACTTGTGTTGCACATTTTAAAAAATTCAAAAAAAATTTAGACATACACTGTAGAATGAGTATGAACCCACATCATATGTAACTCTCGGTGTGTACAATTTTTATTCTTTATAGAACATGTAAATGGCCATGTTTTTCGCTGAAAATTTGCAGGTTTATATTGGATCACAGAATATGCATCCATGAATCTTTATTTTTTTGAATGTGCAACATAAAATTGTAAAAAATCCACAGACTTGGTGGCATCGGTGCCATAGAATTTTTGAGTGAAAGGGGAAGAGAATAAGGAAGGAGATGCTAACAGGTTGTGTGGCCCACATGTAAGTATGACTATTAGGTATGTCCCACCTATCATATCCTATTGGATGCAACAACGATGAGGGAAGTGGGTTTCTTGAGCCTTTCTTCTTTAAAATGGGCTGGGAGGTAGGGGCTCTGATCAAGGGGAATGACCAATTGATATGGCCCGGAATCTCAGGGTTGCTTACCTCCCCTCCTCCCCGCCGCCTTGCAACATCTAGGAGCTCCTCGTCGACAACAATCGCTTCGCCGGCACCCACGTCGAGTGCTCCAGCAGCAGCCCATTGCCTTATCATTTGGAAGGATTGGACTTTCCATCGAATTATACGGGAGCTAACTGCGGGCCCAGGAGAAACGAACATGTTTAAGTTTTCGAGTTGTATATTTACGGGGAAAAGACCTGAACTAAACACGTACCTTGAGAGCATTTTTTTCATGACATCCAAGCTGGTATTAAAATTTCTTCAAAATTCCTGTAGATTGAACCATTCTAAACAATTATATAAGACCCATGTAACCCCATTCTTTGTTTTTAAACTCTGTAACCTAGTTCCTCTGTTTCAAAAGGTTACATGATTTGCTTTTACTATTATAATAAAATCTCAATCCTTCGAAATTCGTAGAATCCAAACAGGGCCTTGGCTGGGACAAAAACTGTCTGGGCTGGTCTTTGGTAATATGGCCCGTCCGGCCCATAGTTTATCCATCCGTCGATCCATCCTCTATTAGAACAGAAGCAAATGGTCTTCTCAACTCAGAAAAAAAAAGGAGCAAAGGGTCTTCTAAAAAGGAGGGTGAGGCAAGACGGCTAGACCTAGATCCCACGTCGACCCAAAGGAGAGCTGAGTCGAAGGTACTCTTCTTCTTCTTCTCTCTCTCTCTCTCTCTCTCTCTCTCTCTCTCTCTTTCGTTCTTTCTTTTCTTCTTTCCTTCTTTCCCGTACGTGTTCAACATTTGTAGAGGTGATGTTAGTTTTTGTGGAAGAGAGCATCACCGCAATCATGGATGGAGAGCATGTCGCGGATGCCTGCGCCGAAGCTCAGATCGAACCATCCAGCTCGGAAGACAAGAGGCTCGAGCGCGTACTTATGCCACGGCTGTTCATGCACGTGCGTCGATCACCACGTTGACTACGATCGATTGAGCCCCCCTTTTTTTTGAAGGGGATTTCTCTTTTTAGCATTCAGCTCCTGGTTTGACCTGTTGAAGTCAGTGTCAATGGAGATGGCGAGCTCCAAATTAATTAGGTACGCAATGATCCTTTAGGACTAGGACGACTCATAAGAGCCTTCCAATGATTCCGTCCATCCACAGTCCCTTGTCAGAGCTCAGCTGGTCGCTGGCCGGAGCCGCCATGCCATTCTCGAAACCAGATTGAGCTCTTGGTTTGGCTTTGTCGTGGTTTGGTCGCTATGTAGATATGTAACTTGCTACTGCTTCCTACCTTAATGCATTGACGTGCATGTTCCATGAACGGTCTCTAAAAGACCACATTCTCGCTCGTCTTCCTCGGGCCCTTCCGCTCCCCACACACCTCGTCCTCTGGCAGTGCCACCGCAAGGCCGCATGAGATGCCAATCATGCCATCATGCCACGCGGGGCAACCAGTACGTTGCACACCTGCAGGACCCCGCGTGGCCGTACTATTTACAAACGCGACCTGTGCTTCATCCTGGAGTACCAAAACTGCAAGAAGCTGCCGGAGCTAGCCTTGAGTGCCTGCAAATGGGGGTGGCGACCCGGCGGTATACACTAAACATGGTGACTCTCCTCTTGTCCGTCACGGTGGTCGCCGGGACTGTCTGCTTCCACATGTACGCCATGACCAAGTGCGAGCGCATCCTGCATGCTGCAGCTCCCATCGTCGTGTTCGGCTGCGCTACTGTGCATTCTGCCCCCATCGCCGGTCTCACAGGCGCCCGCTGCCGCAGCGCCTACCCTCCATTCCGAGATGGCCCACGTGGTCTCCATGTTCCTGCTCATCGGGTCACCAACCGGCCGGGGCTCTGGAACCCGGAAGCGGCGTGTAAGGTACAAGAAGTTCTGAGCCGCCTCCGTTCCCGGTAGGGACGCCCTGGATCGAGTACATGCCGCCGCCGTTTGAATACAGGAAGATAAGAGTCGGGAAGAGGGACAGCGTGTTTGGCAACTGGATGGATGAGGAATGGGAGTTTAGAGGTGGAAGTAGACGTAGGGATGAGGCAAGGGAAATGGCTATTTACTCCTAATCTCCTGTTTGGCGGTGAGTAGAGATTAATATCAATTACCTCTCCCTCCCATAAATTACTAGGTCCTAATCAGGAAAGAGATTGATGGGAATTTCATTCACCAATTCCCTTTCCCCTTCTCCTTTAAACTCCCATTCCCCCCAACCAAAAAGATGATGTTTAGTCCCAAGTCTCCTTAACTCCCATTCTCTAGCTTTAATTCCCTCCAACCAAACAAGCTGGGAGAGTAATTTGGGAGGGATGATGGATAAAGCATTACTCAACAGATCAAAGGGCCTGTTTGCATATTTAACGACTCACAAACACTTCGGCACGCAAGGTGGACCGGTCAACAACAAGCGCAATCCGCCCAGCTAGTGGCTTCCGAACCCGTAGGTAACCCACTGCGTTCAGGGAGGTAAATATAAGCTTTCGGAGTTTTGGGGACCTATCTGAGAACATGTGACTAGTTTAGGACTTCACGTACCAAGACTGCGGCCCCCCCTTCTAGATGGCTTCGGCTTGTGCATAAGTCGGCTTAAACTTAACTGTATGGGGAAATTCTGGTGTGGGAAAGTCCTGATAAACTCCCATCCCCTTCTAAACAGTTTCTCAAAAATTGAGCTTATAGCCTGAGGTGGATCGTAGAAAGTCTATAATACCCTTTGAGTGATTTATTTGTTGTTTAAACTATACAAATCCACATTTCTTGTACTGTTTGGATGATCCGCTAGAGTTCTTAAAGAATATGTTTTTGTTTATTGCCAAGGATTACAGCATGCACAAGTGCTCGCTAGTGCATACACGTTTAACATACATTTGTATTTTTATTTTTTGCATCAATGCATACTGCTAACACACACATCACTGATTCTCTTTTTTTTCGCATCAGTGCATAGTGCTAAGACATACAACAATAGCAGTTCAAAACAAGATTTCTTGATAAATCGGCCAGTTCCGATGCTAGATTGGACCATCTCCTGCTGTTAATTGGAGCTCAAGAACACGCATTCACAATTTTCTATTTCAAAGTTAGCATCAACAACAGCTAGTATCAATCATGAGCATCAACAACAAGACATCAAAGGGAATACTTCCTCAAGGTGATGACCATGACCATCACCGTGCTGGTGTCGCAGGTGCGCGGGATGCTGTCGAGCTTGACATGCCGATCACCGGCAGCAGCGACGCTGCGGACCAGTCCCCAACGCGTTGGAAGGGGCGGCGGGAGGGGGGCCGAGTGGAGGCGGTGGAGCTCGGCGAGGTCGCCGCTAGAGCTCCCCGCGCCGCGCCGCGTCGCCTCGGGTAGGAGTCAGCGGTTGGCCGCACCGCTCCGGTGGCCGCCGACGAAGGTGGGGGGGGAGGAGGAGGGTGCTCCAATGGCGGAGGAGGTGGATCCGGAGGCAGGAGGAGTCTGGCGGCGGCGAGCCGAATCTCGAGCGAGGGAGGCCTTCGGGGCGGCGAAAGTGGGGGAGGGCGCGACCTCGGGCCGGCAGGGAGAGGGGGCGTGGCCATGCTCTCGGGGTTGTGGGGGACGGCAGCGCTGGTCGGGGAGGCGCGGTGACGATGACATAGCACCCGAGTATCGTCAAGGAGGAGAAAGCCGGCCCTCTGGACATAGGGTGGGTCGGGCCGACTTCTCGGAGTCCGACTTCTACACGGGGGCGCATCATCAACTTGGAGTACAAGACATAAACATGTACCTACACGATATCTCGGGTTCTAGTTGTAACAGATTAGGAGATCTACTTGTAAATCGATCCGGGCTCATGTAACTCTGCCCCTGCCGCCTATATAAGGCAGGGCAGGGATCCCCCGATTGGTAGGCGGTACACGTACGCAAACACACGAGACATTACAGAGAGACTTAGATACACATACATAATCTAGCAACTTAGAGAGCTCCTCTCGAGGTCTTGCTGCATACGGTACACAAGCAATACAATCCACCAAACATAGGATGTAGCGTATTACCTCTTCCCGAGGGCCTGAACTTGTATAAACTCTGTGTCCCGTGTGCACCCATCTAGATCTGCTATGCGTACGCCGCCCCATGTTCATTATTGCCGGATCAAAACACTGAAAGTTGGCGCGCCAGGTAGGGGCAGTGCGCATAGATCTATCTGAACAGATCCAGATGGGTTTCTCAAATGACAACGGCGACTTCGCTCCGAGCCGAATCATGAGTCTTGGCCCCCTGGACTCTGTCGCTGACCCAGGACAGGTTTTTCGATTCGGAAAACTGGACTTCATTGCTGACAAGTTCGGTAAACTTCACCTCTGCGACTCGGCTTCCAGCCGGTCGGTGGAGGCTTCACCGCCTTCCCCACTGGGACTCTCCTCCGAGTCGATGACTTTGGCGGCCATCTTCGAGGATGAGGTTACACGAAAGTTGGATCTACTGCTTGAACACGGGTTTTCACCCGTCGAGCAGGGGTCCCGACTGGTTGGCACGATCGAGTCCCTCTTACCCATCCTCGACTACGACTCGGACGGCTTCGAGAGTTCGGGAAGCCACCATCCCCATCGTGGATCAGACCCCCGATCAGCTAGAAGCCACCTGGTTCTGTCTTATGCCAAGGAGGAGAGATTGACCGAGCAGCAGACCGTGCTCGCTCACCAGCACGAGGAACGACAGCGTAACAAGGATATGCGGGACCGAGGGCACCAGGTTAACAACGCACTCCGCATGCACGAGAGGGACGGCGTCCAGATATTTCCGCTTCCCAGTCACAACCTCGTCGCTGCCACGGTGGTGGTACGCACCAACAACATCCCCGAGGGCACCCCGGGTTACGACGATCTCCGACGGCTCCGAATCCTGATGGAAGAGGCAGCTCTCCAACAGGCCATGATCTCCAAGGTCCGCGCAGCTTCTCATGCGAGCACCAGGAGCCGGCGCTCTTCCCTGCTAGAGAAACCCACGCGCCACAGAAGGTCGCCGCACCAGCCTAGAGCTTCATCGCCCCGCTGGGGTCGGTTTGTAGTCGACTCGGACCAGACCACGATGTACGGGACACTCTTGAGGCAAGACACCACGCTCGTCGCGGCACGGGGAAAGACGATCGCCTCGCCGGGTCAGTACATAGTCGACTCGGACCAGACTGCGACGTGCGGAACACCCTCGAGGCAAGACACTACGCTCGTTGCGGCATGGGGAGAGACGACCATGACGGTCACCACGGCGACAGTGACGATTGCCGCGTTACTAGCTAGCACCGCTCTCCGACTCCTCCCGGCACGGCCTACGCAGGACCAAAGGCGTTCGGCCCTCGCATCCACAGCGTCGTCTTCTCGCCATGATTCCGAGTCACCGGCATGAACAAGTACACATGCGAGACTCGGCCAGACATCTGGTTAGCCGATTATCACACGGTGTGCAGGACCAATGGAGGCAACGATTATGTCGGGATCCACTACTTGCCCCTGTTCTTAGCCGACTCGGCCGAGCTTGGCTCACCAGTCTGCCTCAGGGCAGCATCCAGTCTTGGACCGACCTTGAGACCTCTTCGTGAACAATTTCCAGGGCACCTACAACAGACCTGGGAATACGTGGGATCTCCACAGTTGTACCTAGGAGGCGGGCGAGACCCTTAGAGAGTACATCCAACGCTTCTCCAAAAAGAAGAACTCTCTGGCAGAAGTCCGGGAGGGCGACGTCATCACCGCTTTCTCCAAAGGCGTTCGGAGCACGGACCTCATCCACAAGATCGCACGCAAGAATCCCCAGACTATGCGCGAGCTCTTCGATATCGCCAACAACTTTGCAACTGGCGAGGAGGCCATTCGTAGTACGACCAAGGACGACAAGGGGAAGGGCAAGGCCCTAGAGTCCCCCAAAACGAAGGATACTCGAGTCGTGCAAGAAGAAACACCGGAAGCGCAAAAGTGGAGACCTCGTTGCCGCTGTTGAGCGTGCTCCGCAGCGCCGTCCTCTGCGCGGTAATGCCACTTTCGAGGAGATGATGGGCCAGCCGTGTCACTTCCACGGGCCGAAGTCAAACCACCTCAAACTTGGGGCCGTCGAACCGGTACACCCCTGATGGTACGACTGGCCCCTTTCTTCTGCAATTCCTTGCTACCTACCGTATAGCGTAAATTGCACTCTGTGGACACATCATGCCCATGTCTGTCGGCGGAATGGGGCCCAGGGTCCCCCGAACTGCCGGCGGAGGCCAATCAGAGGCCGCAGGGCAAGACACGTGGCGTTCGGGTCGGTGTAGACCCCGCCCCGGCAGCCAAGTGGGTCCGGCGGTCAGGCCCAAGCGCTCGGGGGCTTACCCCGAGCGTCGCCCCCGCGCGCAAGAATATGAAGGGCCTTGGGCCCCCGAGAGCTCAAGGCTCAGTGCTCGAGGGGGGTGCTCGGGGTCTTTCCCCGAGCTCCCGCCGTTCCCGAGCGCTCGGCGCTCCCGGGCGCCCAACGTTTCCGGGTGCGTGGGCCCCAGGGGAGCGCTCGGGGCGTCCCCCCGAGCATTCCTCCTGGAGCCCCCACCCGCAAAGGGCCCCGAGCGACCCTCCAACGAGTGCTCCCCGAGCGCTCGAGGTCACTCGGGGGCAGCCTGGGACAGCTGGCGCCCCTCCGGGTCGAAGAAACCGCTCGGGTCTGAAGTGCTCGGGGGTCGTTGGCTCCCCCCGTGGGGCCCACCTCCGGGCACGTCACTAACGGTTAGCTTTTCCCGCAAGCCTCGGCCCCGGCAGAGGCATTTAATGCCGGTCATGTCGAAAAGGAACCCTAAGCCCCATGGGGGCATGATATCGGTCAGGCCGGGTCCCATCCGCGCAGGGCAAATCCCTTTTTGCCATAATCCCTGCCAAGGGATGGGTCCGTCTGACAGGGTTGTTGACCGACCGGGCGCGCCGCAACGCGCACGCCGCGTCGCTGTCACTCCTTTTTGCCCGCTTTGGGTCGAATCACCGAGCGTTCCGCGGCGCGGTGGGTCGCTGGCACCCAGGGCCCAGGAGCAGATATTTCACCCGCTTTGTCAGGAGGAGCCCGTAAGTCTCCACTTGCGGGACCCACCGGGCATAAAGATGTCAGAAAAGCCCTGTTCGTCTATAGTATCCTTCGGTGGCCGGTGCAGGTCGCCCATGCCTTCGCGGAAGCGGCGCGTCCGCTACATTAAATGCCCTGAGGCCACTGTGGTAAACCCCTGGGTATATAAGGGGAGTTCCGAGGCCATGCAAAAGGTTGGCGAATTGATCAGTAGACAACGCTCGGTTAGATTCTTTACACCCCCGGTTGCTCTCTTCTCCGGCTGGTTCCTTAGCAAGAACCAGAGGATCGGAGCTCCGGGTGAAGCTTTCTTTTTGTAAGGAAGAACACCTCTGTAACCCAATATAGACTAATACACACAAACAAGCAGGACGTAGGGTTTTACATCTCCGGGTGGCCTGAATCTGGATAAATCTTTGTGCCTTTCATCATCAAATCCATCCCCCTCTAAATCCGTCTCCGGCTCATAAGAAAAACTCTATTACGCCCCCGGCCGAATCCCAAAGGGGGTCCAACCGGACCACCGCTAGAGGCGTCTCTACGCCGACAATGTCCTTAGTCCCTTTCCCAGGTGTTTGCAAATAAAACTCAGTCTAACCAATGTGTGGCCTTGCCAGTTCATATCCATAACCGAGGACGCGGCTGTTCGAATAGTTTTTTAACACTCTGCAGAGGTTATACGGCTTTACTCACAAGATGTAAGTCCCCATTGTTGCCGAGCGCTACGAATACACTTCTCGAGGTGTATCGGCAGGGTTATTACAGCGAGGCCTTTCACCCATTTTTGTACCAGAGCTAGACCCGCTAGATAAGATCTACCCAGTCTTCGCTTGTGCTCGGTTAGGCCCGACTCCATAATCCGAAGTGGACTTATCTTTGTGTCGAACAACTCCCTACGTGAACACGCGGAGGTCCTCTAGGGATTCCAATCTACCTTGCACTCTCTGCCTACTGCCCACGGGTCCAAGCTCTAATACTTGACGGGATAATAAGCCAAGTCCTTCCCATAAAGGTCATGTGGACGTACGGTGTGGAACTGGTTTAGCGGCACTTAGGCTCGGTCCTTGGTTGATTCGGGCAAGACTCCATATTTGTCCTTGACAACCATGCTACCACCTGCTACTTTTACATCCCCCGAACTGCCCTTACAATTCTTACCCGAATCAAAATCATCCTCCGTTTTAGTTGGGATTTTGGCAACAACACACTTTCAAACAATCGCCTCGGAAAGCACTTACCATTCCGAGGGTTTTAATCCCATGTCCGAAGGAGTTTGTATAAAACGAACAAAATTAGGTTTTTCTCTATAGCAGATCTAAGCATGGCTATTGCTTATATTCCTAAATACATTGCTGGACGTACGATGTGCGGCAACTAGTACTAGGGTTACAAGGATTTATTTATCGAACCTGAGTCATATGCAACTACAGGGTTGTCACACCCTGATTTTTTTCCAAACTTGCATAACAGCATAGTACCACATGTAGTTAGCGCATTCCCAAAATGCATAAACTCAATACACCTAAATCAGCCACACACGGACTATATACATGCATAAACCCTAACGCAACATATACACCATATACGTCGATACACCCGCGGCACCCTTCAACCGAGTAGTCCCGAGCCAAGGCAGGAGAGTTCCTGAGAGTTACCATACCCTCACGTCACCTTGCCACACCCCGAAACCCTAGTTCCACGCTCCAATTCCCTTGTTCCCTATTTATTCCAATTTTAGCCAAAACCCTAATCGCGAAACCTAGCGACCTTCGGCCTTCCTAAAAATTCCGAGAAAATTTGTGAAACATCCCGATAATATCTTCAACTCAAATATAAAATAAAAAGGACATGTCTAGTTCAAAAATAACTGAATATGAGGACAGTAAACTTTAGAGTAAAAATAAGCGTTGAACTACAACCCCTACAAATAAACCTCAGAAAATTCCAATAAAATTCCACGATGGTCCCTACTTTCCCAAGAACATGAATACGCAAGAACATGAGCACCTTCTATTCAGAAATTCACATCTAACAGCATCAAACCTCCTCGTGTGAATTAACTCACCGCATGAAATCATGCGCGAATCCAGGGAATAAGTATCCAAACCAAAGCTAGGGGACCCTTCTCTGCGTCTTCAACATATCTAACATCATAAATACCTTAGGAAACGTCACATCCCATTCATTCCAGTTGACACCAAACCCTTGGCATGCAATGGCATTTAACGTATACCTAACTCGGCAATAGTTTTCGGTGCCAAACTCTCCTGGACCCTAGTACAGCTCACCCTAAAACCCTCTGACATGGTTTGGCAACCATTGCCACGCCAGGACATGCCATGGCCACCTCATGCCAACCGAGCTCGCGCCCAGACCGGCATTGGCATGCCACAGTGGCATCCAACAGCAACAAGCCACGCCGGCCGCTGTTTTCTCCCTGCCGCGCATCGTGAGCTCGCCGTGCATCTCATCGGAGCAGCTCCACAACATCTTTACTTCCCTTCTTCCCACCACAGTGTCCCCAGCTAGCCTGAGCTGTCCCATCCCGTGCCAAGCTTGCCGCGGTGTGCGTCCACAGCAATCGCCGCGCCACCCGTCGTCACAGCGCCGCCAAGCCAACCGTCAAGCGCCATGGCTGTCCTTCCACTCCTCTGTGGCCACAGCATCACCCCAATCCCCAGCCATGTCTCATCACCGGAGAAACAACAGCCAACGCCAGCACCGAGCCCATTGCCTGCCTATAAAAGGAGCTCGGGAGCTCCCTGGCATCACACCGCCCTCTCCAAGCCCCAGCACACCATCTTTCCTTTTCTCCATCAGCTGAAGTCGAGCTCAGGCCACCACCGAACTCCTCTTCTTCAACTTGAGCTTCCACTCCTCCCGGTTCTACACAAATCCGAGTCACCCAAGCCATTCCAAGCTTCCGGGACAAGTGAACCGAGCCCGGAGCCTCTCTCTTTCCATTTGAGCTCTCCGTTTCCCCTCTGATTTGCCGCTTCACCACTGGTAGCTCCTACTGCCGAAGCGCCACCCGCCAGCAACCTTCTCGGCGCTGTCCGGACAGCTGACGAAGCGGTCGGGATCCCACCTACCGGCCAAGGACAGAGCCCGGTAAGGAACGCCTCTGACACGTGGGCTACAGGTGAGTAAAGGCCCACGGTCGGGTAAGGAAGGCGCACCCCACCCCCTTCCATTTCCTCTACTAGAAGACGTAAACTCTAATATACAGGAAGCGTAAAACCCCCAGAAATCGGTCCAGAAGCTGGTTCCGTCTTGGTTCGACCGGTTCGGCTCAAACCAGACCGGTTCTGGACTTTAGTAAACCAGTTCTGGAGTTCTGAACTTAATTCCAAACTCTTGGTTTAAAAAGATTTCAAGTTTCAAATATATTTCGAACTTAAACAGAGAAGAATAGGTTTAGGGTTTATCTTATATTTTCCTTAAAACAACAAATACATCATATATATGCATTTCTTTTGGAAAGCCAAAGCAAACCTCCATCTATCCATTATATCCAACCTATCTATAGTGCTCAATAGCTTAGTAAGGCAAGAAATTCAGGAAGCGCAACCTTAACGACATGACTCTGCTATGATCAAAAGCACCGTCATTTTATGTGGCATATATGCATATACCCATCGTCTAGGGCATTCCTTGTGCTCGTAGACTTAAGCTCTAAAATCTCGGAACCTTACTGCTAAGTTAAGCCCTTATATACTCACCTTATCCTCTGTCAAAGTGTGCCCAGTCTTTTCGGAATCCTAAACCCTAACTCGACCAAAACCTATGTTACCCTACCTTGTTAACACTATCCCCTCTTTTGGACATGCATTAAGTCTGGATTTATTGGAGTTGTTTTGGATTGCTTCTTATTCGCTGATTTTCTGACGTGTAGTTGACGGAGTGAGGTATGTGCGCGAGGAGGACCCAGAGTCACCCCCACGACAGGAACAAGAGCAAGAACAGCCAGGCAAGCATTCCCACTTTGATCATGTTGAATCCCATATGTGAGAAATTAATTACTTTGTTTGCGAAACATGCATGCTATGTGGATATCAATGATATTTTATGTAGACCTAGTTATGCCCTATGGATGCATATGACTTAGATCTGAATATCCGATTCCTTGTAACCCTAGGTAAATTAGTCGGTTGTTCTGCGACCGACAAAAGTATTAAGACTATAGGCATTAGCCATGCTTAGACCTGCTGTAGTCTAAAACTAAATTTTTGTTCGAATTACATGAACCCCTTTGGGACATGGGAAATAAAACCCTCGGATAGCATGTGTTATCCGAGGTGGAAATTGAAGGAAATATTTGTCAAAACCTCAAATAAAACTGGAGATGATTTTGATTTGGGTGAGAATACTAAGGGTAGCTTGGGGGTGTAGAGTACCTGATGGTGGCATGGTCGTCGAGGGCGAAAAAGAAGTCTTGCTCGAATCAATTAAGGACCGAGCCTAAGTGCCGCTAAACCAGTTCCTCACCGTACGTCCACATCTCCTTTATGGGAAGGACTTGGCTTGGTACCCCCGGCAAGTACTAGGGTATGGACCCGTGGGAAGTAGGAAGCATGTGCTAGGTCGTTGGAAGTCCTAGAGATCCACCACCGCTGGGCGTTTGGGTGTTGATGCGACACAAAGGTGGGGAGTCCCATTTTTGGTCCGGGACGCAAAAGTTGGGCCTCGTTGTAACAGCCCTGTCGATACACCTCGAGAAGTGTATCCGTAAGCGCTCAGCAACAAGGGGGACTTACATCTTGTGGGTAAAGCCGTACAACCTCTGCAGAGTGTTAAAAACTATTCGAATAGCCGCGTCCTCGGTCATGGACATGAACTGGCAAGGCCACACACTGGTTAGACTAAGTTTTGTTTGTGAAAGCTTGGGAAAGGGATTAAGGACGTGGGCATGACGTGTCCACAGAGTGCAATTTACGCTACACGGCTGGTAGCAAGGAATTGCAGGAGAAGGAGGCTAGCTGTACTATCCGGGATTGTACGAGCTGAGCAATGAAATGAGAAGGCTAGTCATACTGCCCGGGGTAGTACGGATTGAGCTATCACGAGAAATAAAAAGGAGGTAGCCGGGTCTACCTCAAGAGAAGTTTTGTTACTTTGAATTACTCTGATTTACAAAACTGCTATTGAATCTACTATTCTCGTATTTAAATTGAAAACTTACATTTTCGCACAACAAGCAACTTAGGATAGAGTTGTTCTTTTGACACATACCCTGCATAATATATTGCCGTATATTTCTCCTATGGGAATAGCTTGCGAGTACATTCAATGTACTCACCTGACTTGTTGATATGGCCAGATGAAGAAGAGTTCACCTCCGACGATGATGACAGTGACTACGAGGGCTAGAGTGTTTCCCCCAGTCAGTTGCCTGTTGGGTAGGCATACTGATGGGCTATCTATCGCACTTTCTATTTTTCGCTGCTGTTTTAATTTGGCCAATAGGCCCGTTGTATGAATTAAGACCATAATGGCTATTCTGTAATAAAAGTACTCGGTAATGTATGACAATGTTATCAAGTTCTGTGTGTACTGGCTACTGATCATGGGACCAGTATAGGAAACACAGGGGAGTATCCGGCTTAAAAACCGGGTACGCCACAAGGGTGTAGCTAGGTCTAGCATAAAATACCGTTGATAGTCACATAGCATGTAGAGTTGCAAACAAAATAATTAAGTTTTCACACATATGGGATTCAACATGATCAAGGTGGGAATGCTTGCCTGGCAGTTCTTGTTCCTGTTCTTGACGTGGGGATGACTCTTGATTTTCCTAGCGCACGTACCTCACTCTGTCAACTACACGTCGGGAGAGAGTCGAATAAACAACCAAACCAGAGAAACCCAAATAAGATTTAAATGATATGACATGGTAAGAGAAGAGGATGCAGATACCATAAGGTATTAGGTGTTATGGAAAATATTGCATATACATATATACGCTAGCAAGATAAAGGTTTTGAAGCGCGTCATGATTTCTGTTAGCTTTACCTAGGGGAAGTGTCACTGAGCCTACATGCTAAATTCATCTATTTAGTTATTTTGAGGATTTTTAGGTAAAAGAATTTATTTGTTCGGGACTAATAAGATGTATCAACTTAGCATTCATATTCGAAGTATATTCAAAATTGAGATTCCAAATGTTTCAAAAATTATTAAAATTACTATAATGGATAGTTCTGAATTTTATGAGATCATCAGAGAAAGAGTTTATTCGATCGGAGTTACAACGGAGAGGACATAGACTTCTGAGGTTTCTGCCATGAGAGGAAACTGGGTGAGAGGAAAATGCAACTTGAGCAGGGGCGAGGGAGAGGATAAAGAACAGGAGAGAGCTCGTGGCAACTTGCTTCAACTTGGAGCTTGGGAGAAGAAAACAGGTAGAGTTCGGCCTTGGGAAAACCTATACTGAGGGGAGCTAAATTTTTTTGTGAGGGAGAAGGGAGGCTAGTATGTGAAGAACAGATGGAGGAAATGAGCTCAGGCTGGTTGGGAATTGGGAGGGAAAGGAAGTGCTTGGCTTAAATAGAGAAGAAAAGGCAGGGGAGTTAATTAGCTCACACGTGCTGTGAAGTAGCAGCAGGGCACCGTTCTGTAGTAGAGTTGGGCACCACTTACTGTTGAGAGTAGGTTGCAGTAGAGTTGGGCACCGCTTACTGTTGGAGGTAAAACTGCAACAAGGTTGGGCATTGTATATGGTACTGTAGATGGGGGGTACTGTTCGTGAGGGGTGCTGTTCACGGCACTGTTCACGGTACTGTTCACTGTTCACCACGGATTTATGGGATCAATGGCAAGCTATGCCGTGTCAGTAGTAGAATTAGACAGCGAATATTGTTGCAGGGGAGGAGGTGGCTTGTTATGGTAGAAGTGAGCATCGTAGGTAGCACGAGGAACATTAGAGACTCCCATTTGATTTTTGGAGCAAGATTTGCGGAAAGAAGATATAAGGCTTTTTATTACAGGAGTAGGTCAGATATGTGAGTGGTTGGTTGAGGAGTCTTACCAAGAATCTTCAGGAATTATTCGGGAATTTATGGTGGCAGAAATCCATACGTGATATGGATTTTGCATTTATTGGTGCAGCAAAACAGCTATCTAGCAGATAGTGGTTTCTAGGGTTTTGCTAATTTTTTCAAAAATAGTTCGAGATGGTCTTTGAATTATTTTAATAGTTTTGAATTGAAGGTCCTCATATTTTGCACATTTGGTCTAGTACAGTTACAATTAATCTTGGGGAAGTTTGTTGGGATTTTTACGAATATTATTCCATGTGGGGCGTCATGCATGATTTAGTTAGGTCAGCTTAATGCAATGCCATGCTTTGCAGGGTTTGAAAAACCGAAGTGTGACAAGAGTCCCAGTGGGGAAGGCGGTGAAGCCTCCGCCGACCGGCTGGAAGCCGAGTCGTAGAGGTGAAGTTTGTCGAGCTTGTCGGCGATGAAGTCTAGTTTTCCAAATCGGAAAACCTGTCCTGGGTCAGCGACAGAGTCTAGGGGGCCAAAACTCATGATTCGGCTCGGAGCGAAGTCGCCGTTGTCATTTGAGAAACCCATCTGGATCTGTTCAGATGGATCTATGCGCACTGCACCTACCGGGCGCGCCAACTGTCAGTGTTTTGATCCGACAATAATGAACATGGAGCGGCGTACGCGTAGTAGATCTAGATAGGTGCACACGGGACACAGAAATTTATACAGGTTTATGCCCTCGGGAAAAGGTAATACCCTACGTCCTGTGTTTGGTGGATTGTATTGCTTGTGTACCGTATGCAGCAAGACCTCGAGAGAAGCTCTCTAGGTTGCTAGGGTATGTATGTGTATCTAAGTCCCTCTGTAATGTCTCGCGTATTGTCTATGTGTAGCGCCTACCGATCGGGGGATCCCTGCCCTGCCTTATATAGGCGGCAGGGGCAGAGTTACATGAGCCCAGATCGGTTTACAAGTAGATCTCCTAATCTATTACAATTAGAACCCGAGATATCGGGTAGGTATATGTTTATGTCTTGTACTCCAAGTTGATGATGCACCCCCCGTGTAGAAGTCGGACTCCGAGAAGTCGGCCCGGCCCACCCTATGTCCAGAGGGCCGGCTTTGTCCTCCTTAACGATACCCGGGTGCTATGTCGTCGTCAACTGGAGTAAACGGATTTGGATCAAGGAATAGAAGTGGATACGTTCCCTGTAGGGAAACACGTACTTCGATGAAGAAATATGCTTCCTATAGCGGCAAGCGTAAGCAATACAAGGAACCGGGTGGAGTACATTTTCCAGATTCAAAAGCGTAAACTGTGATTTACGCTTTCAATATATATGACCGTGGGGTCTGGATAACAGTGGTTGTTGGTGGGCTGATTTTGGGCTGCAGATTTCTTCGTCCTAGGGTGAAGCAACAGGAGAGAAGAAGCAGCCTTCGGAACTTCATGAGTTCCTTAGCAGCGGTGGTCGACGCGGCCCCCAACGGTGGTGCAGTCGGGGACGGGACCAGTGGGGTTGGTGGCGACTAGCAGGGTGAGGGTGACGTCTGTCATTCGGTAGGGATGGTAGAGGTGAGCGGTGAGGAGTGGCCCTGGTGCTGCGCACCCACCGGTGTGGCGGCAAGATGCGGTAGATCCCGAAGGCGGCGGGGATGTAAGGAGGCGGGAGAGGAGTTGAGGATTGGCCGAACAGGGTGGTCTCGGGTACTGGTGGTGGTCGAGACGCGACTTCGGTGGTAGCCTACCGGCGGCGAGCGCTAGCGCCAGTGGTGGCGCTTGGAGTGCTCGGCTATTCCAGCGAGGTCGCGACATCGAGCTGAACGGCCCCAGAAGCTTATGGTGAAGGCGGTAGCGGTGCTCACGGCTAGCAGTGATGGGGGACGAGGCTCACGGCAGCCCACTATTGAGGAGAGCAGCGGGGACCTTGGGGCGACGACGAGCGAGACTCGCTGGTGGTGGCAGCGAGGACCTTGGGCTCGGGCATTGCAGAACGGAGGCGTGCTAGCTGCGGCTTGTCTGCAAGAGAGGGAGGAGAGGCACTCGGAAGAGAAAAAGGAGGATGGGGAGCAAATCGAATTGAGGATGTGCAATGAGGAGAATAGGAGTAGAGAAACTGAGGAGCTTGGGGAAGACCTTGGGCAGTTCGGTTGGGACGAACCGAGAGGAAAGGAAGAGCTCAAGGCAGGGAAGGAGGTTCGGAGCTCAGCTGTTTGGGGCGAAACTCCGGGGGGATGGTGCGCATAGCAGCGAGCTAAGGAGGAGCCTGGCTTGAGGGGTGAGTTAGAGCTTGGTAGCAGAGGAGATTGGGAAAGAGAAGAAGGAGCTGCTCAGCTTGGAGTGCTTAGAGGAGAAGGAGGATGGTGAAGAGTGAAAGAAGGGTTCAACACCGTTTTTCTAGAGGTGAGGAAGGAGGAGCAATGGAGGTGGGTGGAGGGCACTGTGGCTGCAGTAAGAGCTAGGCACCGAACATTGCTAGAGGAATGGCGTGGCAAGGTGTTGTAGTGAGAGGAAGTAAATAGATGGAAGAGGAGAGCTGGTTGGCTGCTGCGCTAGAGCTGTAGAGTACATCAGAAATTGGCATCGATTGCTGCGGTGGAGGGGAGATGTGGTACCGTGCACAGGAGGAGCAGTGCTCGGTGGCAGGGAAGAAAGAAAAGAGAATGGGGAAAAGGGGGAAGAGGATGGAGCTGAAGATGGAAGGGTGCTGCAGGTCAGGTCGGGGTCCACATGTAGTCGGGGGAATATGCATTCGGTTGGTATAAACAAAGGGAGTTTAGCAAGTGGAGAGGAAAAGATCAACCGAGGTTTCTTGCTCAAAACGTTCCCTGGACCTGATCAAATTTTGAGGGAAACAATGGCGTAAATGGTAGTACTATTCTATGTCAGATAGGGTCATATACAAATGGAAGGAGCTTCTCTGATTGAAAGAAAGGTTTGGAATAAATCAAACCATGGAAATTGAGTTAGGCTTTCCGTTAAATTTCAGAAAGTACTTACACTGAGATTTAATTCTCTTGAAAACTTTGAATTGGGGTCTTCAGGTTATTGTATATTTGCACGCATATATATGTAATTATTCTTGCCGAATAAGGAGGAAAGGTTTAGGCCACATAGCCGGGCTAGGGTTTGATCTATAGTTCGGGAAGAAGGGGTTAGGGTTTTACGTATATGCGTATATGTAGAGACAGTATATACGTTCGTACATGCAGCTAAATGATTAATTTTCATATATCTTACTTGCAATTCATTCTAACATTTCTTGTCACTTCCTAGGTCCATGGTGACTACAATGAACATGTTGGTGTGAAGTTGGAAAGGCCTGCTGAGATAGATGAGGCCATGGCAGGACAAGAGGTTACTGCTGTTGGAAGAGAGAGCAGCAGCAAAAAAATTGACGGTGTGGCTACATGGGGTGCTCCTCAGGATGTATCATAACTAGGTTGTGTGGTTGTAGCATAACAGGTTGGTATTTGCAGCAGCAAGAGGTGTGGCTGGTTGCAGCATTACAGCTGCAAGTTTGCAGCACTAGAATTAAAAAAAATTGCATGAGAATATTGTAGTGGCATGATTGCAGCATGAGAGTTACGTAGTGGCAACATGAAATATTTACGATTGCGACATGTGATATGTATGGTTGTAGCATTAGCTTTATGGTTGTAGCATATGGCTTGTGCTCATGCAATATAGGAGCATTATTCTTGCAACATGTGATTTCAAAGGTTGCAGGAGCATTCCAACTGCAAGTTTGCAGCACTAGAATTTAAAAAAAACGTATGATTGCGACATGAGAGATGTATGGTTGCAGCTTGCAGCGAGTATTCCAGCTGCAAGTTTGTAGCACTAGAATTTTAAAAAACTTGCGATTGCGACATGAGAGATGTATGATTGCAGCATTAGTCCTATGGTTGTACATATGGCTTGTACGCATGCAACATAGGAGCATTTGGCTTGCAACATGTGACTTCACTGGTTGCGGCGTATGGGTTACAAGGTTGTAACATATGTGATAAATGGTTGCAGCATGAGTGTTAGCTATGTAGCATAACACACGCCGTTTCACTTTCCAATTTTCCGCGCCGCCGCCACTGTCGCTGCCGCCCCGGGCCCCGTGCCGCCGCCCTAGGTGCCCCGCGGCCGGACCCCATCTCGCCGCCCCACCTCCTCCCCCCCGTAGCTCCACGGCCAGCTCCCGACGCTCCGCCGCTGCCCTTCGTCTTCGCGGCACCGAAGCCCTCACCACCCTTCGTCTTCGCGGCACCGAAGTCCCCTTGCCCTCGCCGCCGAAGCCCTCACCGCCCAAAGTCCCCTTGCCTTGGCGCAATAAGGCCATTCAGATCCACCCCTCATCTCTGCACCATTTTCATCCTATGCTGTTCAAGCTATTATCAGTGTTAATGATCTGTGTCAGACTTGACAAAGCCAGAAATTCTTGAAATTTAGAATTGTAGGAGTGATTATGTAATTTTGATTTTGAGCATCATGAATCTTGGTTGGTTCACGCTTGATTGGGTCAGACCATAAATGGTCAATGGATGTGAGTCAAAAATTGGAGGCAGCCATGACAAGTTCGAAATTCAAATTTACATTGTTGCTGAATTCTATGCTGCGGTAGATGTCCTGAATTGTTTCAATATCGCATACAATTTGTGGCATGAATCTTATGCTTTCATATGTATATATATGCTGCAATTGTTCATATGGTTTGCTACATGGCTGATAAGACATGGTGTTATTGAAAAGAGTTGTATGCAACCATGAGGAAGTTACAAATTCAAATTGTTAGTGTTCCTGATCTGTATGTTGTGGTTACTTAACTATTTTGTTTAAATTTGCATACAGTTTGTGCCATGGAATTCTTGGTTCCTTAGTTACCCATATGTGTTGCAATGGTTTATATATTTTGCTACCTGGGTATGAAGACATGCTGTTATAGTACAAATTTAAATTTATTTGTTCACCACTTTACAAGAATGCCTTGTTAACTTTTTTTTTAGTTCTCCTTCGTGCCAAAATGAAGGCGTCTGACTCCATTTGTGTGCTGTTAAGTCGATTCTCGGTAAAGCGTTTCCGTGATGTTGTTAAAAAACTCAAACCCGACCAGAGATCGATTGTTCAGGACAGAGGGTTTGGAAACCTTTTGGATGTGGGATCATTCTCTGTTTCCTGATAGCTTGCTCCTATGGATGATTGATAAAATTAACCCTGAGCTATGTGAATTCAGGAACAACCGCAATGGTACTAGTATAGTGTTCACGAAAGAAATGGTGGACAAAGTTATTGGTCTTTCTTCTGGTACTAGACCTGTGGTGCTAATGGGTAGACATCAAGAGTCAACCTACAGGGAGGATTACAAAATTGATTGCAAGAACGCAAGAAGGGCACCGATACAGAATGCAATTGATATGCTTGATAAAGACCTTGATAATGACACCGTTTTCAGGACCTTTTTCCTTGTAGCTTTGGCAACATATCTTTGTCCTAGAATTGCAAACATGTTGCCTTTAGAATATCTTGGGAGCTTACATGATGCTTCCAGGATTTGTGAATATGCTTGGGGTGATCATATTTTGAGAGATGTGATGAATGAGATTGCAAATTTCCAGAAGAAAAAGGCAGAGGGTAAAATGGAAGATCACGCTCTTACAAGAGAACTATCTTATTCACTGCAACTTTGATATAACTCTTTTAGTGGCTAACCTACCACTTCACCGAATGCCACTCACTAGGACTACATATGACTTATGGTGGCTTACTATTTCTTCCTTATACATGGGGAGGGAATGCACCCCTATTTATAGGATTACAATACCGTTTGATTGTTGCCATGTGGCACAATCCAAACCCTACAATACAACTTATCTTTACTTTAGAGTATTCCTTACAAATATCTTTATCTTTAGAACTCTCTAAAATTTGCCATGAAGCATGGTGAATAATCTAATCTAGAACCTTCATGACAAATATTTAGTCTCTAGATATCCTTACTTTACCATGAAGAATTTTATCTAGTTTCTTCTATGGAAAATATCTAGATATTCATGAGAACTCAACAACCTTCTAGTTTATAAAGGAACATAATTGTATCCTTATTATTAGCATGATTTATGGGCAAACATCACCACGTTCACTAAATAATTTTCTACAAAAAATATAATATGACAAAAAGTGCAGGTTTAGTTTAGCACATGTATATTTTCAATGATAAGCAGTCGAGTTGTATTAAAAGAGACAAACCTATCTTAATAATTTATTGTGTAATTGCTGGATAATTCTATAAATTATTATGTACAATATTTAGATCTGTGTCAATGGAAAAGAATATGCCAATTAGAATAAGTTCATACAAATATGAGTTTATCAGGCCACAATCATGTCGTCATATAGTGTGAGACTATCTTAAGTTTGTTTGTACACAAAACATCCTTAAATATCGCGCTATGTCATAATGTAGTACTGTTTTCCTAATATTTTGATATAAATGATCACCGAAGTGCATTAGTGTAATTGCTCTCAACTGAAGGGAGAATTAGATATATGCCACTGCAAATAGGTCGAAATAGAGAAGTACCATTACTATTTGAGGCCTCCTAGAAGTGCCATTAAAATTTGACAATACTTATATATATACCATTACGGGAGTTTTACGGCACTTTCAGTGAAATACAGGCCAGTATATCACAATTTGGACCAAAATGCCCTCTTCCTCCTCCTCTGAACACCCAATCCCTAACTCCTCCATTAAAACCACCTCCCGCCGATGCTCCTCCTCCTCCTGCCCTCCCTCCTCTCCCTCTTCTTTCTCCATTCGATTCCATTCCATTTCCCCAAAAATCCCCACCGATTCCCCTGCAAACTCTACTCGATTCAACCGCCTCCCCGTCTCCAACCAGATCCCCCCTCCCATGGCGTCCCCGTCCCTCTCCACCGCCGTAGTGGCCACCCCGCCTCCCTCCCGGCCACCGCCGCCACCGCCGCGCTGCGCAAGCGGCCCACGAATTTCTCTCTAAAAAGGTACTAATCACGCGCACACAGAAACAAGAAGATAGCAAGGGATGAGACGGGGAATGGCGGCGGGCAAGGGCAAGAAGAGGTCGCGAGATGGCCCGCCCACTGATGCGGCGGCGGCGGCAGCAAAGACGGACCTGGGGAAGCCGGCGGAGGGAGGTTCTTGTGCTGCTACCTGCTTCGGTCCCTCTGCCCGCGCCGCAAGGGCCACACCTACATCGGCGGCGGCGGATCCGACAGCACAACGGCGAGATCCGGTGCGGCGCGTGGTGGACCACCCCAGCCCCATCGCCTCCCTCCCGGCCACCGCCGCCACCGCCGCGCTGCGCAAGCGGCCCGTCCTCCTCCTCGACCAGCGCCCGCACCCCTCCACCCCGACGTCGCAGTACGCTGCAGCCGCCGCCGCCGCCGTGCCCCTGTCCCAGGCGCACCCGACCCCTCCAGCATCTTCCGGATGCTGCAGGTACAGCTCGAGGCCGTCGACCGCAAGATCGACGGCGAGGTCGAGGCCGCGCGGGGCGAGCTCGCGGCGCTGCTAGAGGAGAAGAGGCTGGCCATCGAGGGCCAGCTCAGTCGACTCGACCTAAGGACAAGATTGGGGGAAGAAAGAAGATTGGGGAAGAAAAAATATTTTCTGTTCATTACCTGTAATAATGGGGAAGAAAGAAGATTGGGGAAGAAAGAGATGACAGGTGGGGCCGGGGCCCATGTGGCAGAGTCACACAAGTCAGCAAGGGCATTTTGGACCAAAACGTAGATACGTGTGAGATACGGGGCTGTATTTCACTGAAAATATTTTAAAACGCTCGTAATGGCATATATATAAGTATTGTCAAATTTTAATGGCACTTCTAGGAGGCCTCAAATAGTAATGGTACTTCTCTATTTCGACCTATTTGCAGTGGCATATATCTAATTCTCCCTCAACTGAATGCACATAGAACCAAGTATAGAGAATGAGGTTTGGATGGATCATGTTCAGTATTTCAAGAAGAATGCAATCTTATATACTGTTAACAATGATCTTATCACCAATATGGGTGATAGAAGTCCTTACCAGGTGTGTGAAAAAGAAGAAAGGTTTGTCTGATCGCTGGCTAAACTGCTGTGGGACAATCACAACAACAAATTGCTCTTCTAGATGCCATATCTGAAGATAACATGGTCATTTTAAGGTCAACTGGCAAATTTTCTTTCAATAATATTACAAAGCACCGCTTGAAATTAAAAAGGGAGCGAGCAGATTATGCTGCAGAAAATATCACCCGGGTCTTTCTGAGGAAGGCTCATGAAGACCATGTAATGGACAAGTTATGTGCGATCTTTTGGACCTCCTCAATAAAATGAAGGTAGAAAAGCTTAATGTGAACTTGATCTTACACCATCCTGTGTTCTTCTATAGTCTTGCTACAGTCTGGTTTCGTATGATGACAGACTCATGTGTCCGCAAGGAATTCAATTGCAAGAAGAAATATAGTGAAAGGGACAAAATACAAGAAATCCTATGTGGCTTGCCTTATCTGGATGAAGAGGCAGGCGAATGCTATATTTCTATAGTAAAAAAGGATGCACTACTTGAGTCTTGGTATAACCACACTCATGTGATGTCCACCACGCTTATGAATGTGATGGGATGTGGGATCATGTGTTTAGCCCATGGCCAGCCTAGCTATAAATGAATATTACCAAGGACCAGCCCATCAGCTCTCGTGCTTCTTCTTCTTCTTCTTCTTATGTTTTGAGAAATTGTTTTTGCATGGAGTTTTTTTTTGACGGAAAGGAGCTTGCTATCGGTGGGCACTGCTCCTCCATCTCCGGCGAGCTGTACCTCAAATTCGAAACGACGGTGAACGTAAACATCGCGCGAGGTCGAAAAACATCCAAGTGATGATTTCGTAGTTATGGGTTGAACCTTGTTCTATTTAAGAATAGACAATGCATGCATACCTGATACACGTGTCATCCGTATCGGCTTATGTATTCCATACCCACATTGCCCCAATTAGTCCGTTTCAGATGATATACTCATCTACTTTATACTCCATACTCCCATCTCAAAACAGAGTATATATCCTTCATACTTCCAGTCTGTAAAAGTATACATACCCCCTACTCTCATTTTAAAAAATAGTATATATAATCCATTTATATACTAATACTCCAAAGGAAAGTATGGCCCCCTTCCAAACAGTTTTAACTTGTGCATAAGTTAGCTTAAATTGGATCACAAAAATCAATTTTACTATTGCACGGTGTTGTGGTTGGAATGCTAATGCACAGTATCGAGGGATCCACCGTCGGGCTCATGCTAGTAACTTGGACGAGGTGGGAGGTGGGAGGTGGGAGCTAGGGGACGTGGACGAGAGGTGGATCCGGTGGCCGGCGGTGCTCTCATGGAGCTCGGGTGGTTGTCCGCGTCAAGGCGGCGGCGACCTTGGGGCGGCAGGAAGTGGTCCTCGTCAGGGAAGCGTTAGGAGGAGGTGCGTCGGGGCAGAGGCGGCGACCTGGGGGAGGGAGGGAGCTGGCGACCATCAAATCTAGAGGTGGAGGAGGCGGATGCAGCGCTCAATCTCTACTCTGTCGAGAGCGAGGCACCCAGAGAGGAGGGAAATGAGAAGAACGGGAAAATTAGGCAGGTGATGGGCTTTTATATCAGTGGCAGAGTTGGGTAATTTCATTGAAGTTTGAAGATAAAGTTGGAGTCAGGGTGGTCATAAGTTCATGAAGCTTTAAAATCGGTGCTTCTAGCTGGTAACATGAATTAGGGCGAGCTTAAACTTCTAACTACCTATAAATTTTTCCTTCCAAACACCTTATAGTTTTCTGGGACTATCAAGTTATAAGCGGTTTGGAAGGATGTTATATGTATTCCGCACTACTCCAAAAGCAAAAGTATGTTTACTCTATGCCCTAGCATTTAACTCCTAACTAAGCTAGCATTGGCTGCAAACAAAAAACAAGCTGATGATGGATATAAAACGAATGAACAAATCAACTACTATTTGAGGATGTGCAGGTATACTCATACAAACTTTTTTTTGAGGATGTGCAGGTATACTCATACGTACTTTTTTTAGTCGTAGCACACGTGCTCGCCTATTTTGGGATCTCTTTCAATTCACAGGATTCCTAAAACCTAGAGATAATAAATAAGAAACGTAGAATTGTGTTATCATGCCATCTTGAATCCCAAAAAATTATGAGAATATTTTATTGCTTGTAGAAATAACAAAGGGTTATTTTCAAGAGGTTCGAGTCAATAAAATTTTTCCTATGTAATCTAAGGAAAAAATCTCAATCCTACAAATCAATCAACCAACATAGAAAAAATCCTAAATATTACAATCCTTTAAATGTCCTTTGAAATTCTTTTGAATCAAAGAGGTATTTGGTGGGCAGATTTCTACATTCAGAATTCTGCACGCACGAGATGAAAGCAGCATGCGGCTATGAAATTAGTAACTGGCCTGCCGGGAGCTGGCAAGATTGTCCGGCGAAAAAAAGGGTCAAAATTTCGGATGAATGATGCGATTATCTTTTTCGTGTGGATACATACTCAAATATTTTTCTGATAACTATAGGATAACAGCATCTTTTGTGTGGAGAGGGTGGTAGTTTGTTAGATGCCACCCGGGATGCAAAACTGTTGTATGCTTTTTTTTGTTTTTTGGGTTCTGGATATAGCTACTTGTATGGTTTCCTTAATGAAATCGGAAAGAAATCCCCTTTATAAAAAAAAATAAGAAACATACTTAAATATCTAGTGGAGTGCGTAGGTATGACTAATGAGTTATAAAGTCGCGATGAGGCCACCAACCGTGCAGGAGTGTGCGAGGAGTAGAACAGATTGGAGAGGAGACTCGCCAAACGCAGACGCAGCTGAGCGTCCATCCGTGCGTGTGTGAGTGAATGACATTAACATACTACATGTAAGTTTACCAC
This sequence comes from Stipa capillata, assembly GCA_019208055.1. Classification (NCBI taxonomy): domain Eukaryota; kingdom Viridiplantae; phylum Streptophyta; class Magnoliopsida; order Poales; family Poaceae; genus Stipa; species Stipa capillata. The sequence goes on from JAGXJF010001886.1 coordinate 504,127, forward strand.
GCGGTCCAAGTGACGTCGGACTCGTTCGGCTGATGCTGACACACCGTACGTCGTGAAGTTGCCGTGTTCCAGTTTTCCGGGCGCGACCTGCCTGGCCGACGCGGATGGTGACATACGGGATCGAAGCAATAATGGGATGGAGGCGACCGCGTTGTGGCTGAATAAGCGCCCTGGTCGTACTTTTCAGCATTTTTTACTAAAACACTATAATTTAACTAAGCGATCATTTCGATCTTTCTAAAGAACAGAAATCTCCTATAGAGATACCAAATGATTATTCATTAAGCGGAGGAAATGATAAAATAAAGAACTTTTTTTTTGGACGAAATGATAAAAGAGAAACCAAAGACACATGTATAAAAATCTCCTATAGAGATACCAAATAATTATCCATTAAGCGGACAAAATAGTAATAAAAATAGTTTTTATCAATAGTATTTATAGATTTTATAGTATAAATTTAGTTATTTTAAAAAGTTATCTTTCTCTAACTTTTTACAATGTGTTAAAACTTCAGTACTTAATTCTCAAAATGTGATAGATGATTTAGATCAATTTAAACTTATATGTTTATTTTTTCAACAACTGCAATATCTTTTTTAAACAACTAACCAATATTAAATTTATCAACAATCATCGTCTAACTGAACAGGCCTAAGAGTCATCGGTCGTGCTCGTGCTCGTACTCGTACTCGCGCGGTGGCTTCGGTCTTGGGGTCGTCAAGGGCACGCAGTCAGAGAAGGCACCGGCAGTGACCAGTGTGCTGCTGATCACGAGAATCGCTACGCCACGCGGTCCACCGAGAGTGGCACGCGAAATGCGTGTGAAAGTTGTAGCTTTTCTTCGGAGATGGATTAATCAAGTCTCGGGTCGGATCCTTTTCAGCTGTCAGCACGTAACGTAGCCGGGGTTAGGAATAGGTGCGCTCGCTCGTTCGCAACTGGGGTATGAACATGGCTCGCGTCCACATTCGGTGCACTATGAACTGCCACTCGACTTGACTCTTGCAGTATCTCTCTGTGTTGGGCTGTTGTTTGCCTGGCCTGGGGTGCGTTGCACACGGAATTATCGCCTTTCGTAAAGGGTAACTGAAAGGATATAGGGGCTGTTTGATGTTGTGGTTTTCTCTGTATATTATTTTTGTTATCACCAGGAATAAGTTTCGCTCGGTACTTCAGGTAGGCAAGTACAGAGTCTTTTTTTGAAATATTATTTTTTATCTAGAAATTTCAAAAATATTACAACATTTAAATTTTTTAAAAAAATAGCCTCAATCGTCACGACAGACAGCGATAGGGCCCTAATCACCACAGCCCATGGCCATTTCCAGCTATCGCTAGCCAATCCAACGAGTCAAGTCGTAATAGCCACGACCCGTGGCGATTTCTCCTAATCGCCACGACCAGTGACGATTTACCCCTTCGTACCCCTTTACTCACGTGTTTAAATAGCAAAAGGGGGTGCAAAGGGGGAAATCGCCATGGGTCGTGATGATTACGACCAATCGCCACCAGTCATGGCGATTACTGTCAAATCGCCATGGCACCTACCGATTCCATAGTGAATCGTCAGATAGGTTGGCGATAGCTCGAAATCGCCAATCGCCATGGCGATTAGGGCCATACCGACATCTGTCGTGGCGATTGAGACTATTTTTGTAAAAAATTTAAATGTTATAATATTTTTAAAATTTTTGAATAAAAAATAATATTAAAAAAAAGCTCGGCAAGTACATGCATCCCGTCGAGTAGGTCAACAGTAGCGACAAAAATAGAGTAAGCGCAGGCGTTATACACAAACGATCTTTATTCCGGAGACACGCATCAAGTCCACCTCCCTTCCTTCTGGTCTGGTCAGTCTTGACAACAACCAATCATTGGCGGGCAAAATCCCGCACGCCATAAACGCGCTCTCACCTCACACGTCCGCCGTCCACACCTCCCTTTCGCACCAATCTCAAAGCGCCCCCGCCGCCTTCGTCCCCACTTTCCTTCCCCGTACCCTCCCGGAATCCCCCCCCCCTTTTTCCAGTTCCAGTCCTATAAAACCCTCTCTCTCCTCGCGACAAACCAATATCTCCAAATCATCCTCTCAAAAAAAAATCTCCAAATCATTCCCAAAAAAATATATCTCCAAATCGAACAGAATTTCAGACTCCAAATTGAATTCTCCGAGCGCTCTATCCAACTCGTGATCCAATCTCTAAGCTCAGCGCAGCACAAGACACGGAGGATTAAGCCGCGAAGATGCCCACCGCCGACTTCACCCCGGCGAAGAGGAAGCTGGAGATCCGGCAGGTGTGGGCGCACAACGTGGAGGTGGAGTTCGCGCTGATCCGCGCCGCGGCGGAGCAGTTCCCGTACGTGGCCATGGACACGGAGTTCCCGGGCGTCATCCACCGCCCCACCAAGCACCCGGCCTCTCTCACCGCCGCCGAGCGCTACGCCCTCCTCAAGGCCAACGTCGACGCGCTCCACCTCATCCAGGTCGGCCTCACCCTCGCCGCCTCCCCCGACTCGCCCCCCGCCCTCGCCTTCGAGATCAACCTCCGCGAGTTCGACCCGCGCGTCCACCGCCACGCGCCCGACTCGGTCCGCCTCCTCGCCTCCCAGGGCCTCGACCTCGCCGCCCACCGCGCACACGGCGTCGACGCGCGCGTCTTCGCCGCGCTGCTCATGTCCTCGGGCCTCGTCTGCTCGGGCGCCGTCACCTGGGTCACCTTCCACTCCGCCTACGACTTCGGGTACCTGGTCAAGGCGCTCGTCGGGCGCAAGCTGCCCAGGTCCATGGCAGAGTTCCTGGCCCTGGTGCGCGTCTTCTTCGGGGACGACGTGTACGACGTCAAGCACATGATGACCCACTGCGGTGACCTCTACGGCGGGCTGGAGCGCGTCGCGGCCACGCTCAAGGTGGAGCGCGCGGTGGGGCGGTGCCACCAGGCCGGCTCCGACAGCGTCCTCACCTGGGACGCGTTCCGGCGGATCAGGGAGCTCTACTTCGCCAAGGAGGGCGTCGACGCCTTCGCCGGGGTGCTCTACGGCCTCGAGCTCGACCTCGACGAGCAGATGGTGGCGCACAAGAAGAGCAGCAGCAACAAGCTCGCCATGGCCGCGGCGCTTATGACATGAACCGAGTGTTAAGCTTGCTTTGCTCATCCTGTGTACAGCGTTCCTTGATTCGTGTTTCGAGATAATAACATGGAGTAAAAAATCAGTTCTTTGGTTGGTTAATTCCTGTGCTTTTGCTTCCTCATGGTGGTGGTGGTTTCTTCGTAAAATTTGGGTTTGGGGAACAGAAACGATCGTCTGCTTCCTCCTCCATCGCAGAGGAGAGAGCGTTTGTCCTCTGTTTCTGTTGTGATGAACAGGCAGGAGTTCAAATTTGTGTTGCAGTCGCTGCTACGACGACGCGATAATAAATGAGCCGGGCGAACGTATGAATGCCGCTGCATCGTTGCCGTCCAGTTTGAAATGGACGCGATCGGGGTCCTGCCGTTTGACCGCCCAGTGGGTTTGAACGCGTCGCGGAAAGGACAAAAGAAAAGGAATCCGCTTTCATCCAGGTACGGAAAACGTATTTTGACATTTTAATTTTAAATCTAAACTTTAATCGTATATTTTTATATAATATTTTATTAATAATTATATATCAATATTATAAGAAAATACTTTTGAATATGAATATAATGGTATTAATTTTATATCACATAAGTTACAAATTATTAAGTTAGTTATTAGGCTTTAAAATAAAACAATATAAGGCCCCCTTCTAGACGGCTTCTCCAGTGGCTTCTCCCAGAAGCTGCCCCTTCCCGGCTTCTCTCAGAAGCCGTCCCCTCAAATTTGTCGGGCTTCTAAATTCCCTAGGATCTGACTAGTTTAGAAGCCCCGACGAATTTGAGGGGTCGGGGCTTCTAAATTCCCTAGGATCTGACTAGTTTAGAAGCCCCGACGAATTTGAGGGGGCGGTTTCTAGGAGAAGCCGTCTAGAAGGGGGCCTAAATGTCTTATATATCTAGACGAGGTGTGTACAACATAAGAGCAGCAGCCAAAAAAAAATTGGTACTGCTTCAGGTTGGAGGTCATGGTGGTAAGTGCCAGTGCACCAGGCGACTCAACAAAGCTGCCAAAAATATTTTTGCTCTGGTCAACACCGGATTGCAAAATTGATTCCAGTTTCGAACTCATGCGTTTGGCGACGAGGCACCTTTTCTGGTATATTGATACCATCGGTCATTGCTCATATGACTCGGACAGCGCTAATCAACGAACGGAGACTGAAAAAACAAATTTCTAATTCAGCTGAACAGGAGTAGTATTGGGCAACCAACAGGCCACTTCTACAAGCAATGCCCCCAATAGTGGAGTACTAATTTAGTAGTAGTACACACAATTATCGAATCACAGGTACTGCTGGTTGAGAAAAGCTGAAACAACTAGCGAATCACAGGGTTTGATGGCACACTTTTCTTAATATTTTCACATGATATCTGCAATCGTTTATGCTGTTCGGGGGACACGTATCCGAGACATCAAACATGACATTTCATTTTTCTGAGAGGATTCCGAAACATGATTGAACTCAAGTCAATATGGACGCCAAGCCAAACCATACAGGAAACAAGATGCACTCTGATTGAACCGACTCAGCCAAATTAATACCACTGTGTCGAAGTTGTGTGCACGTCACAGAATGCCATCAAATCAGTGGGCACTCTTACTTGTTCTCTCTATTGTTTTTCCATGAAATTTACGGGCATGTCATGTAACATCCATCAGGCTATCTCGGTAAAGCTGAGAAAAGTTGAAAACCAAACCATTTTCCTTTTTCGAGTTCTCCTCCGCTGATGACAATTTTCTGGCTTTGTTGAGCAGCACAGTTGAAAGTTACCACTACTACGGAACATAGCAATTGAGTTGCATTTGCTAAAAGTGGACACATGAGTGCAGACGATGCCGACGTTTTACAGTTTTATTTGAAGGGATTCAGCCTAATGTTGGTTAATCTGCTATGAAAACTACTTTAGGTACTTGAAGAGAGAATTCTTGAAAACTACTTTAGGTGCTTGCTAGGTTCTTGACAAGGATAGCTGCTAGCATAGCACAACATCTCAATTCTCACCAAGGTTTTATGCTGAACCTACGTGCCAAATGATGGTGTCTCAATTGTCAAACAGGCAAAGGCTAATGTGTATGTGGGTCGATTACACTACAAGGAAGGCACAGATTATTAGATGCCAAACTCCATAGGCGTAAGTTAGGTCGTGATTCGCTCTGCCTTCTGCGTCAGGCTGCCTCTTTTGGTGATTAGTTAATTAATTGCACCGGAGATTGGCCGGGGCAGCATTGGCCATCACGCGCACGGAAATCATAAGAAAAACATTGCTTTGTTGCGCGCTGTCTCCCAACGTATGGATGGCCGCACGGAGCATTGGTTTGTTCTTCTTGTTCCCTTTTCCTTCGAAATTTCTCGCCGACTTCCTGCTCAGCCCATTGTTTCAACAGAAAACATAACGGTAGGAGCTCTACCAATCTGTGTTGTCCCGACACATGATATAGGCAAAACGTTAAGACAATTTACGAAAACAATGATACGACGAGTATACATGTATTTAGAAAGAGAAGGAGGAGGCGGCGACATCTTGAGGAGAGGCGATTGGGAGCGAGGGAGAAGGAGGTGGCGCTGTTCGGAGAATTGAGATGTGTTCTACGGTTCAGTGGAACATGGATATGGATTGGGCATTTATCGGGTTTCAGATTTAGTTGCTTTGAGCTGAAAAGTGTCCAAAAGTATCGACGGAGTATATAAAATATTTTTTATTTATTATGAAAAATCAAAGTCCCCCGACCTAGCTGCCAATCAATATAAGCAAGAAGCAGTAGGAGATACAAGCATCACCGGAGAAATGGTACAACAACGGCGATCCACCGCGCAATGTCGCATCCAAACCAGCTTGTCCGCCACATTCATGCTCCTCTGCTTCTCGCATCCTCTCTTGATACCCCTATGTGAGTCTATGACAATGAAATCGTTCTGGAATCCTGGCGCAGCCTTTTGAATTTGATGTCCAGTCCGCTTTGGGTTAGCCCAGCAAGTGAACAAGCCCAGATGCATTCTATGGCTATAGAACAAATACATAGCGGTCAGCAGCAGCAGTAGCATGCCTATTTGAGATTCAGAGGTAAGATTTGATGGCCCTATTTCTTTTCTCCATTTGAGATTCAGAAGCAAGTTGATGCCCTATTTCTCCCTCCATTTTTTCTCTGGCTATCATTGTTGCTGTAGCTGTCTTGGCAGTGGACAGCAGACAACGAATAGTATATACTGTGGAGGAGGGACATGCTTTGCATTATTGTATCTCATCATCTGGCTTGCCTTGCCCCCCTTGAAAAGTTTTAATTTCTTTTGTTAAAAAACAGAAAGTCTTCATCATTTGATCCAACACAGTACTTACTGGACCAGTGATTACAGTGTGTAGGCCTATTGCCACTGATGAAAAACAATAGACTGCGTTTCTGCATGTTCCAACAGTGGATTAGTTAGCAAAGAGGCCCATCTATGGCCCTTGCAAATGTCAATTTTCTTTTTCTGCGTTGCCTCCAAATTTTACTGCATGCAAACCTGTCTGGCAGATTTTTAAGTTTGAACTGCATTTGTACCCTTCCTTGTTTTCAATCAAGTAAAACCTGAATTGTATTCTCAAAAGGAGGACCGAAAAGTAGATTATTATTCTTCGTGATCCTGCAAATTAGTTACACTCATCGATTAGTTAACCTGAAAGTTTCATGCAGGTAGTGGCGCGCAAACTTACTCAAACTTCAACAGACAAACACGCTAATTTCTGCAAGTGCAAAAGTTAATACGTGAGAACGTGAAACAAGTATGAGGTGCAAACAAGATGGACGGTGTCCCATAGCATCTGAGATATGTTTTTGCAAGCTAAATGCCAGTAATACTATTGTAAACAGTGGATATAGGATCTCAGCCACAGGCATCTTCTCCGCAGCAGCCTACAGTGTCCAAGTAGGCAATGGTGATACATGAGCCAGTACGGCCACACGCAACACTCAGCAAGAACTACTGCAAATTAATTTTTACTGCAAGAGCAAGCCAGTAATTGTGACTGAATCACATAAGTCTGATAGCTAGATTAGTACTCCGTTGCATTCAGGACAACGCTTTTGTCGATAAATTCATGGTTTACAACGCAAATTCCATGCACGCATCAATTATTGCAGATCTTGTTTTGTAAGATTTTGTTGCTTGTCTACGGCATGAAGCAACAGCTTTCAGTCTCTCTTCACTGTCTCTACGAATGAATGGCGTGTGTTGTGCCTGACTGATATGCAGAACATGAACCCATGTTGCACTGGATACAGAATTTTTTGAAATGTTTCATGGCCAACGTGATCCTTCCAGATCTAATTTCTTCCGGACTACTTCATCCCAGCCACCTGCCCACTTAGCAGATGCTACTAGAGAGAGAGCCATTAATGTGTCACAAGTTTCTTGGTTCAGAGTTCAGATGGAGTGAACCTTGCTTGCTTGCCATATCTGATATGGAGACATGGATGATCAATGAGATAACATTAGAGGTGGGCACTATAAATTCAGTCTCATGGTTAGCCAAACTCGCATAAATGCTCTGAAATCATGTGGCCAGTTCATTGTTCTGTTAAAAAAATGCAGAGGAGAAATGGCAAGTTGGCAACACAAAAGGAATTTGAGGTCGCCAGCATAGCTACAAAAGCAGAGCCGAAAAATCGAGAGCACATTTATTTCTGATCTCCATGTCTTTGCCTTTAGGTCTTGCCATTTCTGCTACTTGAACCTCAGAGGAAGTAATACTTGGGAGTGATACTTCCCCAGCTAGCTCAGCTCAGCTGTCACTTTCAGATAAATCCATGTAGCTGTCATTACCTCTGAAGAGCAATGCAGGCCCTAGTAAGTGAAGATAATTATTGGACCTTGGTTAATCCTGCTTATATCATTTGAGTTGATTTATTGGTCAGTCTGAGAGTGTCTCTGAGACATTTTTGCCCAGGGAGAAGAAAGCATCTTGGGACAGTGAAACCTGCAGCTAGCTAGCTAGCTAGCTTATCTTGAGACATGACAGATGGGCTAGGATCTTGGCTAAGGTCAGGTCACGCTCACATCGTCTCTGCAAGTTCGCCATATATATAATTTCTCAAGCAACAAGTACACAAGAAAAGCAAAAGGAAAATAAAACATGCCATGTCCCACACCTCCTGCATCAACCTTGACAGCCGAAACCACCCTGCGATACAAGCACAATCATGGAGCTGCAATCGGCTACCGTGTGAACTCCGAATATCTGATAACGCAGAAGGGGAATTTTCAAATGTAGAGAGACGCAGTGTGATCCTCGCAAGCGTGTTGTGCAGGATCGGAAGTGCTATGCGGAAACGACGCTGCTGTTTCTTCGTCTATTGTTGGTAGCTAGACAGCAATGGACTAATTAAAGGAGCAGGGAGTTGCTAATGATGCATCAAGTACTATTTGGTCTGCCGTGGACCAGTTGATTAGTGTGGAAATGAATGAATGACCCGTGTGATTATAGTATTTTAGTGTTATCGCGTGGTGTTGTACATGGTGGTATGCGCGTGTGTGCTTCCTTTTTATAATTGTAAAGAAAAAATTATAGTGTTGTCAAATTTCTATCATGCTAATTCGACGGATGTGCTCATTCCCATGTTAGTTGATCCCACGGCTACGGTATCAAATTCACGTTATCACATCGAACCCCTATTTAGAACTTAGAAATTTCGTGTGAAACAGTTCAATTCCCCCAGGAGCTGTACTAGTTGAAACATCGCACGTACGTGATACATACCTTAAAACATATACATTTAAGTAATCATGTTATTCTTCCATTATCTAAAAATAATGTAATTCCATAACTAGAGATTTCGGCCAACCGATGTGCATGCGACAAGAGTAGACTCCCAACTCACACAACAACGACACACATCTTCCCTTGCCCACGCACGCACCCTTCTGCTCTCTTTAAAACCAAGCAACTCCCAGAAGAGCCGTCAACTCGATCACGCCCTCGCCATTCACCTCTGCATATCCTCGCATGTACGTATACCCAAGCCTCGATCGATAGAAGCTCTCTCTCTCTCTCGATCACAAGCTGCAGCCATGGTCAAGAAGCTTGCCCTCACCTCCCTCTTCTTCAGCGGCAGCGACGTCAAAGCTAGCCTGTCGTCTCCTTGCTCTCCTCCTTCCATGTCTGCCGCCTCCTGGAGCACATCGACGTCGACATGGCAATGGCCTTCTTGCACGCAGGCGAGGACCATGTCGTTCAGCAGGGACGTTGTCGACGACGGCCGCGGCGCGGAGGTGTCATCATCGAGCTCGCGCCAGGACTACAGGACCAACGTGATGAACCCGGCCTACTGCTTCCTCGACTACGCCGAGCACTCCTGCCTCTCCACAAACTCCTCTGCGGCTTCCGGCACCGGGAGCATGTCGACGGCGGCTCCGGCGGCGGCGACGGCCGAGGTCGACGAGGTGATCCGCGGGCTCCGGTCGTCGACGAGCCGCCTCTTCTTCGAGCCCGAGGCGACGAGCTCCATCGTGAAGCCGCCGAGCGCCGCGGGGGCTGCGTTCGGCGGGGCCACGGCGATGGCCATCGACTCGGCCGACCCGTACGGCGACTTCCGGAGGTCGATGGAGGAGATGGTGATGAGCCGCGGCGGCGCGAGCGACGACTGGGGATGGCTGGAGGAGATGCTGGGGTGGTACCTCAGGGCCAACGGCAAGAAGACCCATGGCCTCATCGTCGGTGCCTTCGTCGACCTGCTCGTCGCGCTCACCTCTTCCTCCTCCTCTACCTTCACCAAGCAAAGCGATGAGTGCTACGATCGATGATGAGATCAACCATGCATGCATGCATCCGTGCAATTTCTTACAAAAATTAATTTGTGTCATGTCATGGCAGCATGCATCAAGATTGATTGACTGATCAAGAAGGCGGCGTGTTACGTTGAGACTTGAGATCAGCGTGCATGTTTGTAGTACAGTTGATGATGACTGTTGAATTAATCATTGTGCATTGCTAGCGAGTGGCTACCTCGAGCTTTCGTCCTCCTTGCCAGCATGTCCTGTACTGATCTGGCCAATCGTTAGACATCGTTTTCTCACTAGTGCGATGCCAATGCATGATCCTAATTTCTGTATGCATGTTCTCATGCTGATTACATTGCAATACATTATGAATCTGATCAGTGAGATGGCAAAGCTTCTTTTTTCCTTGAAGCGTGCAGGAAATTGCACTTCTGAATATGCGACTTAAAAGTCACTTACTATTATAAGTTACCAACTGACCCAGAGTCATTTCCTGACAGTGTGAAGCTGTTGTGAACATGGAAATCACCTGAACGTGCAGGTTTCAAGTCCTTTTGGAGGTGGTCGGTGCGTTAATAATCTCAGCCACTGTCAGGTTTCAAGACAGGAGCACCGGAAAAAGCCTGAACAAGCACTAACCTCTTCCATTTCTTCAAAGTAAATTAATGTCACAATATGGTATTTTTAGATAATGGAAGAGTAAACACTCCCGGCCTCTGCATCATGCAATGCATACGGCTAACAATTTATTACAAAGTCCTTACATAAGAAGAGACCGAAGAACAAAACAAGACCACATGTAGAATTAAATCAAGTACTACATAGCCTATTATGCGCACGCCACCCAAACCGGGACATAAAGTCCCTGGTAAGCAACTCCAGTCGGTTGGCACCCTCCATCAAAGGCTCCTTGTGGTGTTCCCGCTGCAACGTAGACCAAGATCGCAAAAAGTTGGTACACGAGTATATAATCTGCATAGGATTAGATAACTTTTTGTTGTCAAAAATTACATCATTACAACACAACCAAATAAACTAACATAAACCAGCAGCGCCAACTAAAATGAGTGGTTTGATACGTCTATCCACGTCCTGAAGCCAGGTTTGAAAAATATGAGAGATACTCCATGGAGGTGGAATGGAGAAAGCAAAGTAAATCGTGTGCCAAACAAATCTAGCAATCGAACAATAAAAAAAAAGGGTGTTGGATAGTCTCCTCCTGAGAACAAAAGCAACCTCGAGTATCCCCATGCCAATTCCGTTTTGTCAGATTATCTTTTGTAGCAATATGATATTACTGTAATGTTTCATTAATTTCACGTGCGGATAATGCTCTGAAACACTCTGCTCTCGTGAAACGTGCTATAAGATGCCGTGCACTGTGAGTTAGTACTTAGTACTGCTAACGAGTCATGCACTCTCACTCTCTCGTGGTCAGAGCTCTGAAGTCTGAGGCAGCCAAAGATAAATTTGAAAAGCTGTAGCCGCAGGCAGCAAAGTACTTCATGCTGCATGCAAACTTCCAAACCTGCACCACAATCCGCGGGAAGTAAGCATGCAGTACAACATTTCAAAAATCCCCAAGTTAAAGACTCCATAATTAAACTTGTGCCCATATGTCTCTACTGCATGCCAATAATATCATGTCCAAACAAAGGGTTTCTTTGGTTCTTTCCGGACCGAAAGGGTTTGCTTGGTTGGTGTCCAACGAAATGGCACGGCGATCTCTCCGTGTTTCCTACACTAACTTAACACGCATTGCATGGAGGTAGTGCACATCTAAAACGTACATGTTGGTAGAAACGAGCCAGGAGCGGACACCGGTTCAACACCAACCAAACCCATCCGAAATCACCAGTAGAGTGGCACATTTCTACCAGATCTCTCCATTACATGGCTGAAATTAATATGTGACCCATCACCCATAATTTGTTGATCGAGTATACAAAAGATATAGTAGCCTCGATCTGCATGCATGGCGATACGCCAAAGCACGTAGGCACAGATCGATTTGGACAGCACAGAAAAATTTGGGCACGACAAGTTTGTTTGCATGTGGGCGCAGCTCAGATGCAGCAATCGAGTCCACTGTTCGGTGGCCTCAATCCACAGCCTAGCCATGCAAACAGTGCTTCAGCCAGCACCCCATCAGAATTCAGAAGCAATGGCCCTTATCCTCACATCTCTCCTAGATACTCCAAACAGGCGATCCCCATAACAGTGGCATGAAGATCGATTACAAGCTGGATCGAGTGAGACCTTTCACTTCGCCGGCATAAGTGAGGGTGTGCTTCCTAGAGCGGCAATGCCGATAATGCCGCTGCTGCTGCAGGCCAAGCAAGATCATTTCACTACAACATGCTTTTATTGTTAAGAGAAAAAGATATAGTGCCTGCCTAAATATTCTGCCCAAGGTTGCAATTGGACAAGGTGACTGGGAGAATACTGTACTCCTATCTTGGTAATATTGTAGGAGGAAATCACGGGGGTTCTTGCGACAAATTACGTTCGCAAACAACAAAAACTAAACATGAATGATACCAAAGAACGCTACAACTAAGACAAGGTAATGCTGCCTAAGGGGAGACAGACACAGTGAACTAAATCAAATGTTGTTTGAGAAAATAGTCGTAAGGGTGCTAGAGGTAACCTGGGCTGCAGGCTACTATTTGGGCCTGACGGCAGGACAAACGCGTAAGGCATTAATCCATTTGCCTGCTTCGACCGCGGAAGGGGCGCACGCGGGCCTTCCCATTAGCGTCTCGACCCAACTATGATTTTCTGCGTCTGATTTTTCCGCCGCGTATACTCCGTTTTTCCAACTCGTGTTTTGTTGACGCCCTGCGTTTCAAACCGGTTTAAATCTAACCTCGTACTGAGTTAGATACACGTGTGTAATAATCCGTTTATATTTTAAATCTGTTAATTAGAAGTTATTACTATTGAAACTTTTTACCTTATATATTGGCGTTTTTAACTTGCAAATGAGACTAAACTTCCAACTTCCTGCATACACACAGGTCATTATGGGCCTATTTAAAATAGACTAGGATATTACATACATCTATTTTCAACGGACCCAACATTCTTGTTGATCCAACACAGATATATTCACACCTAGATAACTAAACAGTATCTTCCCTTTAACCTCGTATTAGGCTGGACACACATGCGCAGCAACCTATTTGCACTTTTATTCTCGCTTCGTGCAAAATGGTTAACCGAATATTTCTATCATTAGAACATTGATCTTATATGTTGGTATTTTTCATTTTTTAACTATCTTTAACTTCTTGCACGTATATATGGGCTATTGTGAGCCCATTTTCAAATAAGTTGGGATATCACGCTAAACCATTTAAATGAACGTACATATTGTACGCTAAGCGGTATGGCACTAATTTCCCTCCATGTACGACGCTGTAACCTTGGCTACTGCACCTTCCGTTCAGTACGTTGTCGCGTGGTGTTGAACAATAATGGAAGTTCATTTCTATTGGACGATCGTACGCAGCCAGGAAGCAGCACAGGTATGGTAGTGTTTGTATTTATATTTAATTAAAATAATATTTATTAGTTCTGTATAAGAGTACGCAATACTTTTTTTTTCAACTACAAGAAAAACACACACACATTACCATATACATATGCACCTACTTGAGCGTGTACCCGACCACACATTAGAATTGACGGAGCCCAGAAAAAATTAGTGAACCGCACTAAATTTTTACTGAATGTATCCTCTCGTGTGTAAACGTGAACATCATGATTAGAACCCTAGTGGATAAAGATGTGGTTCTCAAGTAAAATATCTCTACAGCTCACACAAATTTGTATCACATGAACAAAGAAAACTTAAAAACATAAACATATTTTGTTTAGCATAGAGAACAAATAGTTTGCGAAATGATTGTGAAAACAAAATACTGCTGATCACGGAACATTTTCATTGTACTCTAAAAGTATGAAACAAAAAAATTAGTCAGCCAGAAACAAATGCTCCAAAAGTCAAGAACAGAAAATAATGTGTCGATGAAACAAAATGTTGCTCACTACGGAACATTTTTCCAATGTACGTTGGAATGCAAAAAATTAGTCAGCTGGGAAACTGTGTTAAAGAAACAAAAATATTACGTCGATGAAGAAAATGTTGCGTTGCATGAACCTTTTTCTGTGTAAGGTGGAACGAAAAATTTGGTCAGTTCGAACAAAAAATTACTTAGTCTAAAAGGTGCGAATGTATGGTGAAATTAAAAAAAGTACGGTAGAACAAAAAATTCTCAAGTTCGGAACAGAAATTAACCGTAGCAAAACTAATCAAAACTACTGATGGAAGAATGCAAGGCCATCGTCGTAAGAAATCACGACTTCCAGTGAAAAAAAAATAGAAAGTGAAAGAAATAAGAGGAGAAAGAACAGACCAATTTGATGTCCACCACTTACATACGTAAGAATTTGGAAAAAGAAAGAAAGAAGGGAAATAGAAAGGTTGAGCCGCCGTAGTACTAAATGATGGTGGGGCTAATATCATATGAAATGAAAGTCTACTGGCTTTATCTTCATACTGCTGTAGTCGTTGTAACCGATATCCGGGAGCCAGTGGTGCTTTAGTCCCGCGGATAGACACTTCTCGATTTGATGGATTATCGTCGGACAATTTGGCTTTACTTGCCAGTAGTGGTGGCGGACGATGATGTCGAGTTTGTTATGTTAAGTGGTCCTTCCATTTCGTTCTTTTGTTCTCTTGGTTTTCTTCCCTAATGAACGGCGATAAAACAATGGTTCAGCATTCTGCTTTGCAAGGGGTAAGTCCTTGGCTACAATGTTTTCAACGGTATTAAGTTCCCAGCTATTGAGGTGGGCGGCTCATATGGCTCTTTAAAAATCTTTGAGGTTAGTCCAGTTTGTATAAGTTTGGTCTTTTACAGTTTTTTTATCGGAGATTTGGAGGAGCATCGGGATTTGAAGAGTAGAGCTAATGAGGACAATTTAGAGGACACTGATGTATCAGGAGTCTTTGTTGCTTGTGTCTTGTTCAGTTTATTCTATATTGTCTTTATCTTTACTTCGCTCAAAAAAATTTAAACTATTTTTATTTTTAGAAGGCGCATGTGTATTTTCTGCGACCGGTTTGCGACTTGGAATTACCGGTTTGTCTATTGTTTCCTTCATCTGTTCAAATCTGTTGTTCATTTTTCTTTTGGGAGATTGCAAGTCCATCGTTCGTGCGAATATGAGAATAGCACCAGGCGCCAAGCATGAAGCATGCATACACGAGACATGGTAGAGAGCTAGGATATGGAGCGAGCGAGAAGCTAACAAAAAATTGGTGCCATGCCTCGATGGTTCTCGCTTCCGTCATTGGGAATTCCTGAAGGTAGCTACAGTATGCCTGGATAGCACGATCTTGAGTCCCACCGTTGTTTGTACCACGTGTACATACAAGTTGATGGAGTCTAGCAATTAGATGTGTTGTAGCCTGGTTGGGCATGCTAGATAGAGTATCCAGTATCCACCGAACCGGGCCGGTCCTTCTCTGGCCGTCATGGTGCAGTGTGACCCAAGTCCAAACCCAAACCCAGACCCAAATCCATCCATCATTGCTAGCCCATTAAGCAAGCAACGCACATATATACCAAAAACAAGCAAACCACCGTGGTTTTAAACCCAGCCAAACCCCTCTCGTCAGCGGCAGCTTTGAGCCTCTGGCCTCACTGATCACCGCCATGCCTCCGCCACTACTCCCCTTCTTGCTCCTCTTCGTCCTCCCTCTCCTCTCCACCGCGGCGCCCACCAGCACCACCACCAAGCTCCCCCTCTACCGCCACCTCTCGCCACTCCCCACGGGCACGCACCACCACCACCCGCTCTCCCGCCTCGCCACCGCCTCCCTCGCCCGCGCCTCTCACCTCAAGGGCCACCACCACCACGCCCAACCCCACGGAGGAGCAGCCGCCGTCCGCGCCGCGCTCTACCCGCACTCCTACGGCGGCTACGCCTTCACCGTCTCACTCGGCACGCCGCCGCAGCCGCTCCCCGTCCTCCTCGACACCGGTAGCCACCTCACCTGGGTCCCCTGCACCTCCTCCTACCAGTGCCGCAACTGCTCCGCCGCCCCCGTCAGCGTCTTCCACCCCAAGAATTCCACCTCCTCCCGCCTCATCGCCTGCCGCAACCCCTCCTGCCTCTGGATCCACTCCAAAGACCGCCTCTCCAAGTGCGGCCGCGCCTCCGCCACCTGCAAAGGCGGCGCCGGCGCCAACTGCACCGCCAACGCCAAGAACGTCTGCCCGCCCTACCTCGTCGTGTACGGCTCGGGATCCACCGCCGGCCTCCTCATCTCCGACACTCTGCGCGCGCCGGGACGCGAGGTGAGGAACTTCGCCGTCGGATGCAGCCTCGCCTCCGTGCACCAGCCCCCCTCCGGCCTCGCTGGGTTCGGCCGCGGCGCGCCGTCTGTGCCCGCGCAGCTGGGGCTCAAGAAATTCTCCTACTGCCTCCTGTCACGCCGGTTCGACGACGACGCGGCGGTCAGCGGCGAGCTGGTTCTTGGCGATGGCGGTGCCAAAACTGACGGGATGCAGTACGTCCCGTTGGTTAGGAACACGGCTGCCAGACCGCCCTACTCCGTGTACTACTACCTGTCCTTGACCGGCGTCACGGTGGGCGGGAAGAGCGTGCGGCTGCCGCCGAGGGCGTTCGCCGCCGGCGCGGGCGGCGGCGGCGCCATCGTCGACTCCGGCACGACGTTCACGTACCTGGACCCGACGGTGTTCCAGCCAGTGGCCGCGGCGATGATCGCAGCGGTAGGGGGGAGGTACAACCGGTCCAAAGACGTGGAGGAGGCCCTCGGTCTTCGCCCCTGCTTCGCGCTGCCGCCAGGCTCCAAGTCCATGGAGCTCCCCGAGCTGTCACTCCACTTCAAGGGTGGCGCCGAGATGCGCCTCCCGGTGGAGAACTACTTCGTCGTCGCCGGACCAGCACCCAGCGACGCCGCTGGCCCAGCTACCGCCGAGGCCATCTGCCTCGCCGTGGTGTCCGACGTCCCAAGCGCCAGCGGAGGCGCCGGGGTCTCCGGGGGCGGCCCGGCCATCATCCTCGGGAGCTTCCAGCAGCAGAACTACCACGTCGAGTACGACCTGGAGAAGGAGCGGCTCGGGTTCCGGCGGCAGCCATGCGCGTCGTCGTCGTAAGCTCGCGATGGCGCGCGCGGGGGAGCTAGCTATCTCAGTACGTAGCTCCTGCTTAATCAGCTAGCTGCTGGCGATCGAATCTCCCTTGATTAATTACTCCACGTAGTAAAGTTAGTGACAAAGCTGTCTGGTCGTGCAGCTTTTTTTACCGCTTAGAGTTGAGGATTGTAACAATAAATTACTGTGTGCGTGTTGGCTTAATCACTCACTAGGATCTCGCGTTGCCGCTCGCCGATTGCTTTGCAAAAGAAAGAAAGACGAAGGATTGGAAAAGCTTAGACGGTGCTTTCTTTTCCTTTTGGGATTTGCTTTGAGGAAGAGGGAAAGCATGTCATGCCATGTGGAGGCTTTTGTGAACATGACTATGTACTGCTAACCCGGTGTGGTAATATATTGCTCGTTGATCTCGATAAAATGCTGCGCGTGCACGTGATCACGGCCGTTGGATTTTGTGGTGGGACCTAGAGTGGATGAACGGAATGTCTGTGGAACTTTGATTGCTGCTGACCGAGCAATTTAATACTCCTACCTAGATACAGTGTGGTGATGTAAATGAGCATGTGCCGAGCCCTTGCGGTGTCGGCAGTAACACTCCCTGGCGGTTGAAGCGATGATGGCTGACTGCTACCTGTTCAATGCGCGCAAGTTTTCCGTGGCATTTACAGCTCGTTCCGACTTCGCCAGCCGTCCATTGAAAGCAGTAGAATCTGCACGTCCTTGGAGACAAGCGACGGTAACATGCATGAAAATGATCATCATCATCAGATAACACATATCAAACTATGAATTTTCATATAAAAATTTTCTACGATTGTTGCAAGTTTCAGCTATCTTTAGCATTTTCCATTTTTTCTCCATTTTATTTCGAATTTACATAGAAATGAATTTTATAATGAGATGTACCTAGCGGGGTCGCACGTCCGCTTTGACTCGTCAAGAGCTGATTGGTCAAAGTTGCCCTTTGGTCCACTTGTCATACTTAGCAGGAATTAAATTTTATTTTCTTTATTCTGCTTTGCAGGTGGGGTCCATCAGTCAGATTTTAAAGTTTTATCATTTAACTTAATTGACCGTTAAGCAGTAGGTTCCAATTAACAGTGAAACAAATAATCATATCACTAACTTTATTACTTGGATTAGTGCTTAACTAAGAACCTAACATGTGGTGTCAAGCTGGCATTGGGTGATTCACAGCTTTTAGTTGGTGAACCCTACATGTCATACTAACATGACTTAACACAAGTGTTTAACTGACTTCCTAACCATTGGCCCTGCATTAATTAAGCTAGGCCAATAATGAGTGTCGCCAACACAGAGGAGTGTGTGTGTATGTTAGTTAAATGATCAACGCTAGAGTGGTGCCTTGCTTAGGAAACACAAACACACAAGTGTATGTATGACCCACACATAGCTAGCAGCAACCAAACACATGTTGTTGTGCTTGCAAAATGCATGCGCGCATGGCTACTCGGGCTAGCACTGGAGCTTGGATTCAGATGCTTAGACAAGGCGGACTGGGCGACGGTGGCACATGGACCAGACCAGCGTCCACGATGTCGCCCGGCGGTAACATGACCTGACTACGACGAAGATATTGCATGCATGTGCAGAACCAGAATGACTCCATGCACTCGGACCATCTCCTTACCAGAAGTGTGAAGGCAGGGTCGTGCGTGACGACGAAGGACAGACATGGCTTGGCCAACGGTGAGCGGCTGCGGTGGCGGAGCTCCAGGCGACGGGGATTCTCATTGCACATTGATAGAAGACAATGATCAGGACAGCGGAAAAATGTCTCGTGAAATTAAATAATGCAAATAATGGACATATAGCTCACTGGAGCTAACGAATCGGGCAGCGGAGTGGTCCCTGGACTCGAAGAAGATAAAACTTGATCTCCTTCCATACTGCACGGAAAGGTGATTGCTCACACAAATGAGATTACGGAGTGTAGGTGAGGAAGATGGACAAGGTTAGGGGTGATGGAATAGCCTATAGCGCCGACAACGGTGATGGAATGCGGCGGCGCTCCATGGCCGCAATCACCAGAACCTCGGTTGCCGCTCGGATGAAAGCGTCGGCTCTTGGCGAGCGGTTAGAAGTGAGGAAAGGGGAGGATGGTTATGTGGTTGATGGTCTCAGTGTGAGAGTATTTCGTGTCTTTCCCTGTCTCTTTCTTTCTCTCGGTCAAGGTGGAGTAGGACGATTCCATTGCCCTCAACTACTTCTGGGCGACGACGTCAACTGTTGGCAGAAGGCGAGGCGCGGGCTCAGGCAACGACGTGACGGAGGGTGATGGAGATGGATGGAGGTATTCATTGTCGGAAGGGAAAATGAGTCACATATGTAAATTCTCATATTCTTTTATTAAAATAATATTCACCAGATTAATATATTATAGTTCTGCCAATTTTTGGAACTTGAGCAAATAACACTTAATTTAAATACCAAATGTATTTCAAATGAAAATTATCATATTGGGTCCTTACAATCGGCTGGGGCGATCTGATTGCTTTAGCATTTTGATTGGTTTCTGTGATAGTATTTGCGCCGCTCCACTCTAGTTTAAGCGACGCTCGTTAGTTTGATACGAAAATGCCAAGATTTTTCCTTTCACGAACGGATTTTCACGATGCTCTCTACATCCATTCGGTGGGCCTCAACATTCAGCTCTGTATGTAGTATCGAAAGGAAGAACTGCCGCTGGGCTTTGATGGAAGTTTAAACTGGGCTTCCGTGGAATAACATCATCAGACCCAGTGGGCTCAATATTATTCTCAGTGTATATAAAGGAATTTAAGAAGGCAAAGAGATAAGTACAGACCCAAGCCCAAAAGGCTAAACGAACTAGGCCTCTTTACCCACAAAATCGCCGCGACAGACAAAGTGGAGTATTTCCATCTTCGCCTTCAAGCTTCAACTTTTGGACCGACCGCACTACCACGATTTTAACGTGTGATACTCCCTCCTTTGTATATATAAGATATATTTTGATTGTTTAAATTTAAATTTTAATCAAAAAAATTTTTTATAACATTTTATTGATAGTTATAAAATCATGATCATAAGAAAGTGCTTTTGAATACGAATCCATAGATACCAATGTTGTGTCACATAACCTATATCTTATTAGGTTAATTATTAATCAAAGTTTAAAATTAGATAACCTTAATACGACTTATATACAGGAAGTCCTAGACTTAAAAAGCAATTTCTTTCTTTTTCCTGCAAGGCTTCTCTCGCCCCAAGAGGCCAAGCTCAAACGTCCGTCACTGGTTTAGGGTCTGTTTGGTTGGGCTGTGGCTGTTGATAAAGCTGCTGTTGGCTGGCTGTCTGAAAAAGCTGCTGTGTCTGTGGGAAAATGAATATATGGCTTTTGGTTGATCCAAATCATCTACAGCATTTTAGAAAATGAGCACTGAAACTTCAGCACATTGCAAAAAGCTGGCAGAAGGCAGCTTTTCTAAATAGCTGAATTTACACTGCAAATCCCACAGCTACCATTAGTAAAAGCTGCTGAAAAGCTGGCCGTTTAGTTGGGCTGCAACTTTTTTCAGTGAAAAACTGTTGAAAAGCCCAACCAAACACCCCCTTAGTACGTAATCTCATCCCGGGGAAAAAGGTAGAGGTGCATTTCACTATCACTGGCATCCATGGTCCTTCCTATTGCCCCTTCCTTTTGATTGCACCCACTCCCTACCTGCATGTGGAACAGTTGGGTTTGTTCGCCTGCCACTGGGAGAGTAGAAGTCGCTCCCAAGATCGCTTTCAGGCCATCATCTGAATGTGCTAATGTTGGGGCACTATCCTTTCCCCTGTGTTAGTTGAGAGCTTATCCTTGAAGCATGTCAGATTCAGAACTTGGTGACCTGGTCGAACAATTATTTTTTGTCTGTATGTTTTCGACGACAGCGACGCAGACCGAAATAAAACCCAAAAGAAGCGCTGTCACCCGTACCTGCGAGAAAACCTCGTGAAGACTTTCGAGTAACTCAAAACTATTGCACTTGGCATCGCTGTTATATCCAGCCGGGGTGCTGAAAAGTTTCTTCTTTCAGAGTAATATAAAGTTCGCAAACTCTTCGTCCGAAATACTCTTTTTTTCTTTCTTTTGAGATTTCGTCCGTAATACTCTCACCTGACCTGTGAATTTCATCACGTCACGTTGCGCCCGTGCCAAGGTAAGGTTGGTGGAATAAAACTACTGCTGCTACATCTCGCTGAATCCAACTGGAGTATGTACGTGGGTGCGATTTTCACAGCATAACCGGTGCGAAATACGCATAATTGTCAGATAATTCAGACGGCATCATAGGTCACAGTAATCGATAAATCGAAATAAAAGCTGAATATATAATGGATAGTAGGATCTCCTCAATAACAGCTAGCTACTATGGTAAGAACCAAAAGAACAAGTATAATATGTGCATGCCGCTAGCTAGAATGCTACTAGTAGATAGCACCGAAATCTCTAATAAGATGTACAGCAACATCCACCAACAAATCCAAAGAAAGAATCCATAATCCCCAATCAATGCAGCAACCAATGAAATCAACGGAATCAGAACCGGACTTTGCAATCGGTGGGCTGGAACGCCGGTGCGGAAGAGTTGCCGGGCGCCGGGATGGAGAGCGGGCAGCTGATCTTGGCACGGGGCCCGGGGACCTTGAAGGCCCAGACCTTGATCCTGAGCTTGGCGTTGAGCTTGACCTCCACGCTGAACACGCCGTCGGACTGCTGCGACCTGAAGTTGGCGGCAGTGACGTCGCCCTCGATGGG
This sequence comes from Stipa capillata, assembly GCA_019208055.1. Lineage (NCBI taxonomy): Eukaryota > Viridiplantae > Streptophyta > Magnoliopsida > Poales > Poaceae > Stipa > Stipa capillata. The sequence continues at coordinate 525,974 of JAGXJF010001886.1, forward strand.
CTGCTGGCCGTGGAACCCGGGGGAGAGCTGGGTGGAGGCCTCGGTGCCCTGGAAGAAGGAGTCGAGCTGCGCGTAGCCGAAGCGCTGGTCCTCGAAGAACGCGAGGGACTCGACGTTGTCGTAGTAGAGGCCGACGCGCTTGTTGGGGTTGCGGACGGTCATTGCGACGGTGAGGTTGTACTGGAGGGCCTGGTTGGGGGCGGCGAGGGTGAACTGGGTGAGGGAGGCGGAGTCGGCGGTGGCGGCGATCATGCGGGGGCGGAAGAGGAGGTACAAGATGAGGACGAGGACGCCGGCGGTGACGGCGAGGGAGACGAGGATGCTGCAGAGGCAGCTGAAGAGGCCGCACGCCAGGCACTTGCACGGGCAGCACAGGCACGAGACGGCGCGGCTGCCGGAACCCATCTCTTGCTCCGCGGCGAGTGGGGGTGGAAGACGAGGAGGAGGAGGACGAAGGATAGGTGGATTGGGTTGGGGATTTGGGGATGGGTTTGTGGCGTGCGGGTGGGTTATAAGTAGGAGACGCGGCTGTGTAAGCGCGTTTTTGGAGGTTTTCTGATGGGGGATTTTTGGATGGAATTGTAGCCGTTGGTCTCAACGTGGTGGCCCGTATGTTACTGCTAATCTAATATTTGTGCCTGCAATTTTTTTTCTTGATTTTTAAACACGCCGTTGCTGGTCAAATTCGCCTGTGCAGCAACTACCACAAGGATATCTTAAAAATCTCGAGTATCCAGCGCAATCTTTCACACATGGCAGGTACTCACGGTTCCATTCAATCCGTGCAACTTTTCTACGAATTACTATCCTGCTCACCAATCACCATCACCAGAAGTTGGAAAAATGGAAATTAACAGGAAGCGGCGAAGACGAAGCAAACACACTTCACCACCGGCGCCTTGGCTCGGGATAGTTGAATCGTTCGCTTCTACAGCTGCCATAATATTTTTCAACTCACTCAAGGCCAGGTGGCTCACATGTCACTTTCGACGCCTTAGATGCTGCACGCGCTTTGTGTTTGCACGGGAAATTTCGTGTCAGCTGCGCCGGCTCAACAAGCAATCTTGCGTGAATTTGTCGCACAAACCCGCGTGACGACTAACGAGGTCCATCACTGACAATGGCTTGTGGGCTGGGCAATGAAGCTGCAGAGCCTACAAAGCAACTTTGCGCTGCAGCAAAGCCCAATAGTCCACTCAGCCGCCAATTTACAATATCTCTTCAATGAGGCCCAATAGGCTACTTAGGCGCCAGTAGTACTCATCGGCCGCAATGCCATTGCCAGCCAAGTCTCAAGATTCAGAGTGCAGCCGAAACCGGCCATTTCTTTCTTCGCTCAATAAAATTTTTCTTCCCATGATTGGGCATCATGCAACGGGACCGGAGTCTCAGGCTCACATGATTGATTCATTAGTTCCCCTCAAATTTAACGTATCTTCTAACTTGTCTCCACCTTTTCTGCTGTAGCGTTTAGCTAATTTGGATGGTATGCATATCACGATCATATAGCCGAATGGCCTGCTAGGTTATTCGCCGAATCATACCATGGAGTCTCATGTGTTGGGATCCACTAAACCGAATACTGAAATTATTACCTCGCCAACAAGTTAGGCCCTTCTCTTAGAATAGCAGCCAATCCCCTTTCTTTTTCCCTCTGTTTGCAGATACTGCAAGGAAGCTAAACTGCTAAAGTCAAACTTGAAACCACTTTTAGGGTACGTACAAATACATTGCAGTATACCTCACTACTCAACATCAACATCACGCTATCCTGTACCACTCTTATTTTTCACAATACATTTTTTATAGCTCGAATTTTGTCGTGATCCATAGCTAAGTATTGTTTCCCTATGCCAACGGGATGCAACATGTCCAGTCAAATTAATTAATGCTCGGTAATACATGATGCGATTATCCGAAGCAGACAGCAGAGCAGTCAGATCGATCAGTCCCAGTACCAGCCTAGCTAGCTTATGGGCACGATATCACCATGCATAATGTATGGATGGAGCCAACTAAAAGTAGTTCGAGTCCCAGTCAACGTCTCTATCTCGCATTATATCACAACTGCACACACATGACACGTAATTGAATACCCTAAGCCTAAAAGAAGGCACGTTGTATGTATATATGTAACTTGCAGTGATGCTAGCTAGCTGCAAGCTAGTGCAAGGTGAGCATGCAGTGATGCGAGACAGAAAAAAGGGACTCGCAACAGAAAGTTCTTATCTACTACTACTACTATCCATTTCGTTCTGTTCCATTCTACCCGTCTAGCTAGTTAGAAAGATATGTAGTCTATATACGTGTGAGCCACCGGCTACATGCATCTACTGTGTAAGCTATTGCCGAATCATGCATGTAGCATTTGGTGCCATCCACCAACCATGCGTATTAATCCTAGCACGCGCGATCACAAATTAAGCAGTGCTACTAGTAGTAGTACCATACATCATTATCTACTAGTACATGTTAGAAATGAAATATGGAGTCCGAAGTCTGAACAAACCTCGGAATTAAAGCTGAGTACTGAATGTTAAAGGTTCTGAATTAAGCCACCATTCCTGCATGTCCCTAATGCATTATTCATGTTTTAAGTTAGCCGTGACGTTCGACGACTTTGGCTTTCTACGTACATGGACATAATTACTAAAGAAACTTTAAGTCAATGGTAAGCTGCTATGTGTGTAGACAAGTCCTGGCAAGAGGGCGAATTGAAGAGATAATCGCGGCTGCGTCACGATCAACATGTGTAGCGGGTGACGTGCCCTGGTTTCCAGCCAAGCGCCCAAGCCAGCTACCTATTGGTCCACTGGATCGTAACCAATACAGCTCACTGAGAAGCAGGAGTATTAGATTTTTGTTATCAGTCTAGCTAGCCTCGATCGTTTTCAACTGAACACTTTGAGCTAAAAGCTGAGATCCAAGAGAAAAGTCATAATATCTCAAGCACAAGCAAAGACGCACATCTCTTTACGAAAAAGAAACGAAAAGGAGAGCTAGCTTGGAGTAATTAATTAAGATGAACCAAGGAAATTAAGAAGCACGATGAATTAACACACTTATGAACAAATAGCTAGGTTGTCAAATGGAGTAGTAACTAAGCCTTATGCATGAGCTTCTGCTAGCTACGTTGCATGATCCAACCCTTCACGTTTACTCCCTATGTATCTTTTCGTGATCTCCCTTCCACTCCAAGACTCCAACCAACCCAAATCTAAGGAACAGAACAGAAAAAGAATTGAAGCTCCAGTATTCCTTCATTCTTTAATCTCATTCTTCTCAAAAGAACAACAAGTCAAAAGGGAAAGGAAAAGAATTGGAGAATCAACTAAACGTCGACGGAGCATGCCGCCGCCTGCTGGAACCGGAAGTATCCGCTCCCGCCGCCGGTGTTGGAGCCGTAGCTCCCCTTGCCATCGTTGACGGTGAGCAGCGCCGGGCAGTTCACCTGGAGGTGGTAGGGTCCGGAGATCCAGGTGCCGACCTTCCACCGTATCCATCCGTCGACGCGGATGTCGACGAGGACGTACCCGGCCGTCTCGTCCTGCGCGAGCGCGACGGCGAGCGCGGAGGGTAGCACGACGTTGTCCATGGACCGGAGGTAAGGGGACCAGACGGACTGGTCACGGTGGCCCTGGTACTCGACGGGGAGCTGCGTGGGCACGGTGATGGCCACGTCCTTGTACTGAGCGTACATGTCCGTCTTGTCGTAGTAGACGCCGACGCGGTCGTTGTCGTTGCGGGCCGCGACAGTGGCCTGCATGGTGGTGAAGAGGTAGGTGGACGCCGGCGGGGTGACGTTGAGGCAGAGCACGGAGAGGTCCTGGAGGTAGAATTTGGGCTTGTGGGGGCGGAGCACGAGCCAGACGATGAGCACCACGAAGAGCGCGAGGAGGACGAACATGATGGCCGCGGCGCAGAACTTGCGGTAGAGCTTCTTACGGTGGCACTCGCACCCTCCCTTGTGCCCGCCGCAGTCCTTCACCGCCATGGATCTCGAGCCAAGGAATTGTGTGGTGGTTTTGATCTTGAGTTCGGTGGACGTCGCGGTTGTGAGGTTGTGAGTGTGAGAGGAGGGCGAGAAGGAAAGGGAGGAGCTCCGGGCAGTGGGCGCCGAGGTGGTGTATATATATGAATATCTGCGCAGCAACGGCAAGAGGAAATTGGTATGTATGAGGGAGGCTGGTCTGGTGATTGATTGGGGTTAGTTCTCAGGAGGAGGGGATCAGCATTGGTCAGTGTGAGGACTGACAGATTGAGTTGTTCCCTAGGAGCAGATCGAACAACTACTGGTACTGCTGCTACCTGTGGGCCTTACGCAGTTTAGACTGTCCCTTGTGCTAGCTAAATGGGAACTGATCTTTAATTTACGACATGGTGCGAAATGCAGAACGTGCCTTTGCTGGGTCTTGGTGGTGTTAGTTGATACTGCTACACACGCACACTGTCACTAACTAATAGTAATCAGGATTGTAAACCTGAGAAAAAGGGGTTGTTAATAAATAATGGTGATCGTGGAGCTGGTGGGGTGAGTACTACATTCCAAAAGCACTCAATGATTGTAGGGAAGGTTCAGACTGCAGATTAGGGAGAGGAAAAAGATCACCTTTAGGTTCTCCGATACAAAAGGTGGCAAAGGAAGGAGAAGATGGAAGGAAACGTTGCGCCTTCGCATCATCTGGACCGGTGTGGGAGCGTAGACGCCTTCATTCTTTTACTCATCCCATCTCAGGATAGCAGCAGCGTTCTCCTTAATCGTATTTCCTTTCCATAGGTTACTAGCGCATAGTTTGGTGATCAAACGGAAAAAAAGGTGCCGCGCGCGTCAAACTGAGACGGTGCAAAGTCCGCATCACATGACGTATGTACGTGCTGCGCATGTCAACACCAAGAAGCTGTGCGCGTAAGTCTTCTCGTTTCGTGCTATTCAATCGGTGTAACTAGAAAGTTGTACTCTCATCTTAGGCTTCTATAGTGATCACCAGCAGCAAGAAAGATGAAACGTGAATCATTTGGCAGTGATAACTAATTAGAGAGCTTCCAAGTGGGAAAAGTGGCGGACGGTTGGGCGACCACATCAGATCAAGCCAACCCAAAGGAAAGCTAAAGCCGAAGAAGAGGAAGAAGAAGAAGCATAAATGGTAAAAATGGGTCCCCATGCATCACCTCATTCCATGTGCAGGCGCCTAACTAGTGAGACCCATCCCCTTTCGTCACCAAGAAATCGCAAAATCGTGTAGACAACGGCCGGCCACGGTCACGTCTGGTATCTTCACAGCAGTGCACATACATAACTAGGACACGGTCGAGTAGTGAGTTACACTGGGATACCACCAACGTGAGTATCACGATCCATATCGCCGTATCTTACGGTTCTATAATTCTACCGTGCGTTGCAAGAGTGACAAAATTTTGAGCATATGAACACGAGGAATATTAGGTGAGAGAGAAACCAAAGCCATGTTTGCGATTCTACCATCCCATGTGCCAACAGGCCCAAAACAATCATACGATGATAGTAGACCGACCGAAATGAAGAGGACTAGACAGACACGGGATTGGAAGCTTCTCTTCCTCTGGCTGTCCAGTCCATCACGTGGAGGGCTGTGTTGTTAGAATTGTCACTTGTGCCAAAACAACTAATATTTTTTGTTTAATTGGGCAGTAGCAAGCGGCATGCATGGTTGTTGGCAGATCGAGTCCAAGTTAAGGACAACTCAGAGAGGGAAGCCATGTTAAGGGCGTCTCCTAACGCAATGGGCTCCATGGCCCGTAGGCTAGCTCCCATCTCACACGTAATTAAAAGCACACATGATGCTAATAGCGCAATTAGATGCAGTAGCAGCCACATAGCAGCATACCGAATTCACAGCTAGCAAGATGTTTTAGAAATACAAAATATATAGCTTGGGATCTATAATATAGAAAGCTGCTGGGGTTTTACGTAAAATAGCATGCGACATAATTTTTATATGTCTGATCTTTTGAAGTTAGGGCGCGTTTGGTTGCTGGCCACAAGTTGCCAAGCCAAATTTGTGGCATTTGCCACACTTATGGCTTGCCACATTTTTGGCAAAATGTTTGTTTGGTTGATCAGCGGCCAAACGCCACGGCCTCCGGCGTTAGCCCCCCGGACCGAACGCCACGGCCTTCGGCGTTAGCCCCCCGGATGTTGCTGGGACGCAAACGCCAGCTTGTCTGGCGTTCTGGCTGTCCAGAAAAACGCCAAGATCTGTGGCGTTTGTGGCGCGCCACAGCTGTGGCGGCGAAAATGCCTGCCACACTTTTGCAACAAAAAAACTGTGGCGCGCCAAAAACTGGCCATCAACCAAACGCCAGCCAAGTTTGCAATGGCGTGCCAAACTTTGGCTTGGCTGGTTGTGGCCAGCAACCAAACGCGCCCTTAGACCACAGGAACCGTCATATCATCCTTGAGAAAAATATCATCTTGACCCCTCCAGGATACGTTTCTTTTCATCCTCACTAAGATATATAACCGGAAGTAAACCAGTGATATAAAATTTCAAAACTAATATCATAATCTCTGTATATATGTACTAAATATAATATACAGGATGGGTTACAATGTGTTAGCGCGAATCTTCAGCTAGTTATTATTATTTCCAATTGGAGACTTGTGCTCAAATCCACGTGGGAAATGGAAAATATATACGTCTTGCGGTTTCCGTGCTCTTCAGCAATGGTGAACACTGAGAATGACTTGGAGCCTGGCTTAGACTTCAGGAGTCATGCCGCCCATGTCATACTATTAGGGAAACTCACTAAATATCGGTCGTTTAAAGAGTTAGTTAATGAAAAGAAATGGACAAATGCAGAACCTACTTTCGCAACCGAAGAGTGTGCTTTTTGAATGACAGGCCGGGTTGCAAAGGTTTCATGGACAGGCGAAAAGGTTTCGCAATCGAAAAGTATTCCCTCTCCTAAGTGGTATTCCTGCTTTTGAAAGGTATGGGCCATGATAGCCCTGTGACCGACTTCATTAGCTGTGAAATTGCCATGAAATGACTGACAAGAAATCACCCTTTTCTACCAATCTCTGTCTAATATCTACTTTTTGAGTAGAACAAAACATCATGCATCACAAGACCCACTATTAATAGATCTGCTGTCAATCTCTAGATGCAGAATTGAACAGGTGAACGCAAATATATGACTCTTCCTAGGTACTGGAGAATAGGAGGCCTTATCGAACACTGACCAAGGTTTGGTTGGCTCAGATGATAAGCCTATGACCTGACCAACTCAACATCGAAAATGAGCCCTTGTTCAACCTAAGCCGTCCAAGGCCTGATCAGACAACCATGAGAAGATATCCCTAGTTCCTATGGTGATGTGGTCCACAGAGTATGAAGCTTCCTCTTAACTTTTGCATAAAAGCTAGCGGAACAGCGGAAGCATGGAAAAATATGAAACTATGCGGCATGTGAAGAATAAATCAAGAAGCAGGAACAGAGCCCAAGGATAAAAAATAAAGCTGGTTTCCAGTGAATAGTAAAGATCATCTTTAGGTACAGTGAACTAGTGAAGCAGAAAAGTCCAACAAAGTTTAAATAAATTTTGCATCTACTTATGGATATCCAAGAAGAAAAGGAAGAACATCATAAAATACAGAAGCCACAAAGTTTGCACGACATCTTTTTCAGTCTACATATGGATTCTCAGAATGTCATCATAAAGGCAAGTAGGCAACAGAGTAGAATTTGTGATTAAGTTCGTGTACATTAGGTTCCAAGATCTTCACAAATAGTTAATGAAAAGGTGCAGAATCATTTATCCAGGACCAAAATAAAAAGTTATCACTTCATTAGTGGGGATCGTACATCTCAATGTATTGAGAGAACCAAACAGAATGATCCTACCAAAAAAAGGACCGGTATGAACGAAGAATAATGAAAGCAGGTAGGGTCCTGGTATCTACGTACTACAATAATGATGGAAAATTATGATCCCTCCACACCAGCACCAGGTGACCAAATTCAACAAGTTTGTGCTAAACAAAAGAACTATTTTACACTATATAATTTGACAAACATTTGATTCAAAGCAAAATGAAAGCACACGCACATGAAATTAGAAACAGATATGGAAGAAAAGTTCGGAAGCTGATGGTTCATCTTAGTGTTATAATCACCCCCTGGAACTACTTCCAATTCATGAGTCATCAACCTAAACACTCTCATATCCTCTTCCAGAATGAACTCACATCTGAGCTATGTAAAAAAGGAAAAAAGAAGGAAATATCCAGAAGCTCAGTTCATCCTGTCAACATACGTCTAACAATTGTTGCGTGGATCACTAGGGACAATTATACTCCTACTCATCCTATACTACATTATTAATAAAGAGGGATATGGTAACCGCGTACACCATAAATGGTCCATATCAATTGAAAATGAGCAGAGGATAATATAGAAAACCACATTTTCTGCTATACTTTGCCTGAATGAGTTGTAGTTGTAGCAAACTACGAGTACTTGTGAATCATTTGCAAATATGTGCTGTATTCTTCAGCCACAACCAATACTTATTTTGCTAGCTACCCATTAGGGTCATGTATGGACACTGTTTTGGCAATGCAGTCCATGTGCAAGAATTTCCTTGCATCCTTGGAACTGGAATTCTTACTATTCTTCTAGTTTCCTTTTGTTTTGATAGGAGTTAAATCAAAACCCTCAGAATCTTCTATTGCAGACTGGACTGCAGGCTAACACCTCATAACCATCTACCACTTCTTTGATGGGGTCAGGTCTGTTCTCTCACAACAAATCTAGGGTACATCACGTAGCCAACAGCATTATAATTTATTTACATTTTTCAAAACGAAAACCTGAAGACTTGGTTTGAACCACCAGGCTTGGAGAAGGATTTTATCACTCCAATGCTAACATGCAGTGAGTATAGACAGCAACCAGAAGCAAGGAGAATGTCAGATTTATTGAACTCGAAAGGTAAACTTGCTAAAAATGGATAACAGTTGGCTTAAAGTTTAGCCATTGTACAGAGCTTGTAGCGGAATGAAACAAACTTTCCGGTCAGAAGACTCATGACACTGGAAGCATCATCACTATTATAACCTAACTATATTACATATACAATTTACAGGAATAGCTTCTAACTTACAGTTAATTAGGATGCTTGGTGCAGTCAGTGTCCCTGTTCACTTAGTGACTTCTTCGCAAATAGATTACCAAGTGCTTGCTCAAGTGCATCTGGAGTGTACTTTATATATTTCGAAGCGTTGTGGCTGTTCTCAACAAGAGACCTAGATGATGAATAAAAGAGTAAATTGCACCGAGAACATGATTTGAATTTACAAGTTAGACAAACTTTGTATGCGCTTTGTGTTTTGCAATGCAACTGAGCAATATGTACTTTGTGCTTTGCAACGCAACTGAGCAATGTGTACAAGTAGTAACCAGACTTAGGAAGATATGAATAAGATGTATCTACATAATTCACATGATAATGCTGTTCAAAAAGTTCTGTAAACTAGATCCACAACAACAAAAGATTATGAACCACTCATACTGCTGAGCCTAGCATCATCCAAAGGCCCAGATAGCACACCAACTGGCATGGTGTTTGCTGTACAGAGAAAATAATGATGCCAGTAGTGTTGACTTGACCCACAACTTGATCATTCACCAGAACAGTAAGTCCAGAATGGTAACGCTATTACTTGGCATAAATTACAATCCATCAATAAAGACTGGCAGCTCTGCTAAATAATGGCTAAAGTACTTGCGTCATGTCCGCACTTGATACCAATGCACCTTTGCGTCATCTAACACTGGTTCAGTTACCTCTCAGAAAGGAAGGGGGAAAAAGAACACTGGCCAGTTGCTATTCAAAATTTTGCACCCAAAAATCTAATAACCTTATGATTAACAAGGAGAAATGTCCTCAGAAACTTGATAATGTAATACGTAAAACATTGTAGAAACAAAGCAGAAGATAATCGAGCAAGATGGGAAACATACCCGAAGTGCTTCAGGAAAGATCTATAAGCAGGTAACAGAATTTCGGCAACTGCAAGGATAAGGTTATCTTGTAACTCTCTATCAGGAATAGCCCAGTTTATCTGTGCCTGCCAAACCTCTTCAAATTGCATGTTGAAAGACCTGAATCTGATAATGTGGGGCAAGAAACACCATTACGAATAGCAAAAGAAAACACCATAAACAGAGTACACACAACATTGAAATATTCGGTATTTCAGTCTAACCTCGCCTTGATCACAGATCTGGAAGTTGTACCGCTGTAAGATCCGATATTTCCGATGCTTCCTCGAGTACCCTCTGTAGCAGAACCTACTGATGAAGTTAGACCTTGAGCTGAGAGACACTCCAATACCTGCAGTTAATAATAATAAAAAGAAGGGTTAAAAGCTAAACAAATATGTACATTAAAACATCAGAAGATGCAGGCATATATTGTGTTGCCAAGGTTGAACTTTTGATGATCAGACCTTTCCCCACGCAGCTCTTCTATACTGAGTAGCATGTTGCTGCACAATCCTTCGGCGTCTTTGAATCCAATCATCACCAAATAAATCCTTGGCTTCTGAACTGAGAACAAGAAAATGATTATACCATCCAGTTAATGAGATTCTAATTTCTTCGCTTATATGATATATACCTGCAGATAGACTTGACAACATAGTGGATGTTATTCATTAAAAATATATTTCCAAGAGCATTATCCTTGTATTGCTTTGATTTTACATCTAAATTGGTCTCCAGAGCATGTATAACACCAGCGATTTGAGAGACCACATCAGAATCTGTGATGTCTCCAGTGCTAGACTCTCGGAAGATCTGCTTTAGTGATGACTGATAGCTGCATCAAGTTTATAGGTTTCAAGTCAGATTGTTGCTAATGGTATTGGGCTGTTTTTGTATTGGAGGTAATGATGAAGACATAAATCCAATGCAGCATATTTCACTCACTCAAAAAGAAATTTGATATAGTGAACAATATAGCTGGTAAGAGGATGCACAGCTCCATCAGTAGTCGTACTCTTTGGCGAATCCTTCACGATGTTTTCTTTGAAGTCACCGAAAATCCTTCTTGCGGTTTGTGCTAAGCATTTGGTCAAATTGCGTGCAGATTTCCGGTTTTCAGAGCATGCATTACCCTCAAAGACTCCCTCAACCTAAATTTGCCAATAAAAGAACAATAATTAATACTTTGAAATGAAAATATACACCCAACTAGCATGAAATGTTATTTTGTGTTTTCACACAAATTGCAGCCTTTCAGCAAATATATTGAAATATGCATTTAAGAAAAATTAAGGTGGCATTATGTTAGTAATCAGCAATAGTCTAAGTGTGTTAAGTACGAATAGTGTCATTCACAGCATTTCATGCAATAGATAAAAGGATTACTAGTGGCTGCAAATCTGCTGTAGAAACTTCACCTCAGGTTGAAGTCCTAATGTTGCCTCATGCATATCTAGCAGCGCAAATACTTTCTCTGGCGATGTTTGGGATTTAGCGATAGCCTCTCCGAAGCTGAGTAGAATCGAGAGGCTTTTGGACGTTACTGCAGCAAAACAATGGTATTTCCATGCATGCTTTCCTTCAAAGATTTGATCACACAGTATGCGTTCGGCAGCAAAAAGTAACTTTACCTGTTCAACAAATAGTCAAATATATAACTGATGAACAGCATTTTACAGTTCAAACCTTATTTGGTCAAGATTCAAAAGCATCACCGCAATTTGGAAACATTGGATCCATTGAGCAATTTTAGCATCCAGGCTCTCAGCCTGCACTGTCTGTACTTCTTCTTTCGTAACATATTCAACTCCCAGCTGCTTAAGGGTCAGCTCCAAAGTGGAACTACGAATATCTCTGGAAGAATGAAAGAAAATGTTGTGAGCACACAAAGCTGGAAATGGAGAAACAATATAATGCAAGTATGTCAGACAATTTGGAATTTCTGGAGGCATGCACCTGTATATTTTCAGAAACTGTTTATGGCGACCAAGTTGAACTGATTTCTGAACCAACTTTGAGAGCAGAGGCATGTAACGGGGATCGACAAGTGTAGGAAGAGAGCACACAGCATCTGGATTTAGCTGACCTTCAGAAGAATCTTTAACTGATGGGTGACTTGGAAGACAGTTGAAAAGACGCTCAAGCTCTACAGGTTTGCTATAACCAATCATCGAAAACAGTAGGAATAGTTTCCATGAGACCATTTATAAACATGAGACAAATATGGAGCTAAGAAAATGGAGAACCGAACCTGCATCTGGATAGCAACCTACTGAACTCATTCTCCAACTCAACAGCTGCTTTAGAGAGCAATTCATCAACACGTTTGAGCACGTCGTCACCAGCTGTACAGCTTCTCTTTGAAGTGAAGAAGTACTCGGCGCTTCTCAATTTATCAACCGTGTCAAGATAGGTGCTAAGACCCTTGCTCGGTTTGTTCAATATCACGCACTCTGCCTGTACAATTGAAATTCAACGAAACATTAGTATGATCTAACAATATGGAACACAATAACAATGTACTCATGCTGATAAGAAGCCCAATTCTACTCAGGTAGAGCATGAGCCATTTTATTGCGATAGCCCAAGAGACTATCAAGCTGCTTAGAAATCATCCACCAAATGTTTCACGGCAACCGAAATAAGTCCAAGACTTGATCCTAGAAGTTCAAAACAAGGATGCATCAGATAGTAGGTACCGGTGTCTGTTCTTCTTCTGAGATGAGCAGTTCAGACCACAAATGTGACGGTGCTCTAAAAAGGTGAAGTATCTCGAAATCCATGCCATGAGATAGGCATAGTGCATACCCGCATTGCAGCAATTCTAACACTTGGAGCTTAATGCTACACTATAATCCACCGATGACTCAAAAATTAAGTGATGGCCACGCAGATTCGGAATGGCAAGCAAAATCGCCGGTGACGTAAAGAAACACAAACCTAGAGACGCAGCAACGCAACGCATGAACCAAAATCCGGTACCATGCGGATGCGGGAATCGGAGCCGCACTCCGGCCAAAAATTCGAAACGGAGGCGCAGTAGGGTAGCGGAGTGGCGCAGCGCAAGAGCCCCACGGCTCACTCACCTCGCGAGGAACCGCCGCGCTGGAGGAAGGCGAGTAGTTCGCCCCGCCCCATCGCCCATCGGGACGGTACCTTCTACCCCGCCAGAGGCTCGCGAGGTGGGAAGGAACCGACCAGCCATTGGCCCAGCACGACATACAGAATAGCGGATGGGAAATGGCCTTGCGACGGCAGCATTGGGCCTCATGCAGAGAAACACTGCCTACCGGGCCACGGAAACTTGCGTCGAACGGCACCAACAGATCAATGGAAGGACAAACGGAACACATGGAAAAAGAAATTCAATCGCCATTGCTGAGCAAGTAGTAGACGAACCTCGTGCACGCGGTCGAGCTGCCGCACGATCGCCGCCGCCGCCCTGAGGCTCCTCCCGACGTTGTCATGGACCCTGCACGCGCTCCAGGTCCTCTCCTGTAATGCAAGTGCAACCAACCAATCCACCACGCACGTCAGCACAGCGAGCGAGTAACAGAACAAGTCGCTCGAGGGCGGGAGAGGGATCAGGGACCTGAGCAGGGCGCATGGCCTCGTCGATGGCGGCCATGTGGTCGCTGATGGAGGCGAGCGCGACGGCGGCGTCGCCGCGTGTGGACTCGCTCCTGCGCATCGACTCGCGCAGGAGATTCGCCTTCTCGCGTAGTAGGGCTTCCGCTGCTGCTTGCTCCATCTCTCTGAGAAGAAGAAGCAAAAGGAAAAACAAACAGAAAAAGAAGAAGAAAAAAAACCTTATATATAGTCTGCAATTTTTTTGTTTTTGTTTTGTAGAGATAAGAGAGGAGAGTATTTGCAATACAGGGTGCAAGTTAGTTTTGGTGTTTCTCTCGCCTACGCCTTCCTTTTCTTATCTCTTGGATGGGTTCAAAATACTAACAAAGATATATTATTGGTCGCTTTCGTATCCTTGATGAATGAACGAATCCACAGCGCTCGCCGGTTGCCCAGAAACCATCCATCGCTGATCCTCGCTTTCAAAAGTAACTAAAAATATCACCATCCCCTTACCCAACAGAAAATCTTCACAGAATTGTCCATGTTGCTTCCGCTGCAAGGGTCAAATGGGCTGACTTCAGTGTAATTTTCATTTGACTTGTTCGCTGATAACAAAACACATACTGTTCCAGTAAAATACCCTTCCGTTCGTTGGAGACACTGACACAGTTTCCAATACATATCTTTAACCGTTACTTTATATATATATATATATGTTAACAAAAGATTATAAAATTTTATATTTAAAAAATATTTTTATGATACTTTGGCCTCACTAATCTAAATATTTTTAAAATATTAGTAGTCAAAATCATAAAAGTTTGACTACACATTTTCTAAAACATCACATATTTCACGGAGGTAGCATGATATACGGTGTAGGCATGCAGCTCCAAAATCCCTCCGAATCAGTCGTAGAAAAACGTAGCTGAACGTAGCAGCTACAGAACACCTCTGAATCAGTCGTAGAAAAAACGTTTCAGGCTCGGTAAGCTCACAAAGACTAAATAAAAGAGCTTGTAACTGCCCACAAAAGTAGTACATAAGGAGACCAGAACAAAACGAGCAATCAAGGCCACTCATCACTGTGGTCAACTCTAATACGGTTCAGAACTGATCCACTGATCATTGTGGACAACTCTTTTAATATTCAGAACTGAAAAGGGGAGGCACTAAGAACTACATGAACGCTGGATTGTCGCACACTAACAAGAATTTCAGCATACCATTCTCACCATACTGATAACACCTAGTACCAGATAAAACAAAAACATAACTGACAACTATGATCGTAAATTCTGTACAGATCATGCATTAAAACAAGTACCCATGCAGACAGCACCTGTTTTGAATCGCATGAACGAAGCAATGCTAACCGAGGCTCCAATCTACAGAAAACACCAGCACATCCTCACTGAGGTGCATCGGGCAGCGACACACCCCTATCAAGCACGCTCTTGTTTCCCCTCAAACAAATTACCAAGAAATAGCTCGAGTTGCTCAGGTGTATGTTTGACATATTTTCCAGGCGCTTTGCTGTTTTCGATGAGAGGCCTACAAAGTGACGGAAGAAATTTTATAAGCACCGTGAACGTCAATTGGAAGCTATAACCTAGAAACATAGACATCCATATTCGTCAAATGAATAACACCAAAAGAAGGATATTTCACGAGATTAAATGAGTTGGCAAATAGTAATGTGGCAACCCTTGAAAAAGGGTGTGTTGTTAAGTCATACTCAATTTAACAGAGAACTGGGTGAAGTGTTGTTAAGTCATACTCAATTTAACAAAGGACTGGGCTACGCCAAGTGGTGGGAGCACAGTGACGCCTCCTTGCCGACCTGGGTTCGACCCTGTGGGGCGGATTAAATATTGTTGATTTATTTCACGGGGCAAATAAACCAGTGTATCTCGTTATCTTCTTAATAATGTGTCAGGGGTGCTAGTACCCTTTGTCTTATTATTTTTATACTCAATTTAACAGAATTTCCCCCTCTCACATTTACCTCATTCTTCTGTTTCCACCCATTCTCACCTTTTTGCCATCATCTGAAAACCTTAAACATCTCAGATGCTGCTGCCATTGAATGCAGCAGCAGAGATGTTACCACAATTTCCTCCCAGACCATAAGCATTAAACAGGTTACCCAGCCCAGCCCGCCCTCACCATTGACTTGATGCTACCAATTTCTAGGAGTTAACTCCCACGGTCCCATCTTATCTCCATAACAAATCAAAGCGCTTTAGGAAACATAAATTTTGACTAAGGGTTGCTGTGATTCACAGGTCCAGGTTCATGCATTAGCATTCATTATTTACGAGTATGAGGTGTCAAGGAAACATACCCAAAACGCTTTAGGAAAGATCTGTATGCAGGCAACAGAATTTCTGCAACCGCGAGTCTTAGTGACTCACGCAACTCTGAGTCTGGAACAGACCAGCCACACTGCTTTTGATAAATCTCTTCAAATAACACATTGAAAGACCTGAATCTGATGGCATCACAGGGAGAAACAATGTTTCAGAATGGACATCAGAAAAAAGTAAGCTGAAATAATCAGTGCATATGAGCAAACCTCTCTTTCACCGCTGCTCTTGAAGCACCACTGCTATTGCCTCCTTCACTTCCTGCTTGACCACTACCTCCTGATGAAGTCAAACCTTGACCAGAGAGGCATTGCAGCACCTGCAACATTGGAACAAATTAAAATAAGACAATGCACATAAATATTTACTACTTTTACTTTTCTAAGCAATATTATATATTATATCATAACAGATGAAGCCATGACCAGAGCAATGTTGATTAAGTAGCGATATGCTCAAGCCACACAGCTTTCTTTCTGAACAATACTCCATCACTAAAGAATCCTATCTGTAATTATAGGTTATTCAGCAAGAAAAAAATTAGTGCACTGAGGAACAAATACTTGTAATAATTAGGTCAATCCCATTCTACGAATTACATCAAGATTAGTCGAAGGCCATCGATTATCTCTGGAATCCTCCTATTTATTCGGAGTCAGTAGCTACATGGTTATTGGATATTCGAATATGTTTGGTTGGACTGGTACACAACTACACATAGTAAGAACATTTAGTTATGAGGCCGAATAAGCCTCAACAAGATGGCATCGAGATGCAAGAAAAATAGGCACAGTGAGGTTTTATCGAAGATTTCTAGCAAACAAACCTTTGACCAAGCAATCCTTCTATATTGATTTGCATTTTGTTGTACAATCCTCCGATGCCTTTGAATCCAGTCATCACCCAATAAATCCTTGGCTTCTGATCTGGAAGTACGAAAAGAGAGCATTAGCTTGAACCCAAACAATTACGGACTTGTTATGACTGTTTGTGCTTCATAAAAACATACCTGCGGACAGATTTGACAATATAATGAATGTTATTCATCAAAAATATGTGCATCAAAGCAGGATCCTTGTATTGCTTTGCTTTTGCATCCAAATTATTCTGCAAAGCTTGCATAATACTCATGGTTACAGCTGCCAGCTCAGAACCTGTTCCATCTTCCCTTTTGAACTCCTGGAAGAGCTGTTTTAGAGTGGATTGATAGCTGAAGAAAAAATAGCAGATTGCTGTCATTATTTATTTATTCATTCATTTTGTAAAGCTACAGCAACTTTACATGTTGAAACATAAATACCGATAGGGAATTACTAGTTAAGACAACATATTCTGAAGGGGCATTTGATAGGTAAAACATTGGAAATTATGTCAATAACACCTTTACAAGAATGGTACAAAAGAAGTTCACCTACAAATGAGTAGATCTATCTGTTCCAGTCACCGAAACAGTTGGAAAGAAAAGTAAAATATATATATATAACAATCTGGTTCTTGGCAAATTAGAAGGCTATCCAAAAGGTCCAAATACAACAGCAGTGAGCACATAGCACAAATATCAAAACGACCCAATGGATAAATTTGAAGAACACATGAAAATACAGCCATGCACCTATCCAATTGCCAAAAGAAGTTTAAAGTGCAGGAGATTAGATACTTACTCAAATAAAAACTTAACATAGTTAATCACATAGCTCGTCAAAGGATGCACTGTTCCATCAGTATGAATATTTTTTGTTGCATCCTTTTCAACAGCTTCTTCGAAATCACTGAAAGTCTTCTGTGCAGTTTGTGCTAAACATTTTGTCAGACTGAGTGCAGAGTTGCGCATTTGAGAGCATGATTCTCCAACAAAGATGGTGTCAATCTACACATTAAATTAAAAGAATGAATCTTTTAGTTCTATCCATACAAAAATTACCACCATATCTAAATTAAATTTACATTCAGTTGTCACTCTACAGTCTCCACACTTCCTACCTTCAAGTGAAAGTGCATTTTTTTTAATATAAAATTTCTGAGACAAGAAACTCCAGACTCCAAAGCCATGGTGAAATTTGGCTTTTTGACAAAAGGTGAACTGAAATACAGATGACCCAACACTTTACTGATGAAAATATGGTATGGAACCGTGACACGTGGCTGCTATCATACTTGTATGGCTGCAGTGAGAAATTGGTGTTTTTGGTAAACATATGCAACATACCAATATTTAATAATCACTAAAATGTCGCTGACCAAAGCAGACCAAGCTGATTAAACAGGTACTGCAGGAAAAGTCGTCAGGTGGCGTAAGCAATTTAGCATTTCTGTCAACCGCAAACAGATTTTAATTTGTATTTTCGGCATCTATTGTTATCATTATGCGCATAGTTGCAGTGGTTGGCCAGTGAAACAAGTAGCAGAAAGCTATGGTCTGAATAAAAAAATGTACCTCTGTTTGAAGTTCACACATTATCTCATACATGTCTAGCAGAACGAACAGTTTCTCTGGTGATCTTTTACTCATAGCAATTGCCTCTCCAAAGCTGAGTAGAGTAGACAAACTGTTCTTGGTTATTGCAGAAAAGCACTTATCCCTCAAAGATTGGCTACATTCAAAAATTTGGTCACAGAGCTGGCGTTCCCCAGCGAAAAGAAGTTTCACCTGTTTCAAGCAGAATGTGTCACCAGAGGCATGTTATACTACTACATAGTAAATTTCAGAAAAATCCTTACAGCAATTCGCATGAAATGAATCCAGTTCCCTATTTTAGACTCCAAAATTTCCCAAGGCATTTTCTGCACTTCATCTTTACTCAGTTTCTCAACACCCAAGTTCTTCAGACTCGATTCTAAAGCTGAAGCACGAGCTTCGCTGCACAAAAGAGGACAATATGCTTCAGCAAGTCACCCTCAACAGTATAACTACAACTGCATAGGAGCAGTTAGCACACAAACACATGCAAGCAAGAAAGAAGAACTGCAGTCTTGCTGCAGGAGCCAGGTAGCTCCGGGAATGCATATAATTTTAGGGTATTTTTTGGCTCGGAAGTGGTATAGTTGCATTCCAAAGCAGATTCTTCAACCCTTGTTCTGGTTCTGAATAAGGCCAGATACTTAACTGGTGTACTGAAATTGATGAACATAACATTATAACAATACAAAATATAGGTGCGGCAGAGACTAGCTCTCTAGCTGACCCAGTCTTGCTTGTTCAATCCAGAAGATATATGTACTTATAATTATTCATGTGAGCATGAAAGGAAACTATAACCAGATATCCCAACAACAGACAACTTTAGTGTCAACTTATCCGTGCAAGTGATGAGAGAGAAGTACATCCTGAAGAGTTTTTACAGTATAGCTCCTCGTACCTGTATATTTCTGAACATTGCTGTTGGCATCCAGCTTGAACCAATTGTTGTGCTAATTTAGCAAGCAAAGGAACAAACTTTGGCTCAATAAGAGCAGGAGGGCTGTATACGGCAGCCTCTGAGTTTTGCTGGTTTTCGGGTTGCGCGCCAGCTGATTGATGTTTTCCACCTTCAGGATGAGATTCAGATGATGGCCGAAGTGTACTTGGAAGGCAATCGAAAAGACGATCAGGCTCCACAGGTTTGCTGGATCAGTTAGGAAGGTGCACAATGCAAGATTTAGATGATGTCGAGGTAAAAGAAAATTTTAATTGACAATGAGATACAAACCTGCGCTGAGACAATTGATTCTGAAATTCACCCTCCATCTTCACAAGGGCCTTAGAAAGGAGGGAATTCACATGGTTGAGCACCCGATCACTGCTACTGTAGCTCCTATTTGAGCTAAAGAAACGCTCAATACTTCTCAACCGATCAACTGCATCTAGAAAACCTTGAAGATTCTCATGTGGACCTTTCTGTATTTCACGCTCTGCCTGTATAGATGACAACAATTGAATTTGAGCCTTGCTCCCAAAAAAAGTAATACATCACTAAAGGTAGCTAGTTTTGCCTGAGACTTGCTGAAGAACCTTAAGTTCTCCGTCAAAAAGCAAATCCACATCCAATTATTGTAGTTACCAAATTAATACAGCCAACCTCTAATACACATCTTCAGACACAAATTTAGCAAATTATTGAAATCCATGATCAAGGAGAAACAATTGGTACACATCTCAAGTTCTCAACGTTGTTATCACTTTCACAAAACCACAGGGGTTTAGTTGGCATTGAAGTGCGCATCAAATGAGCACATTTATCGAACTGCCCTTCAATAAAAAGGCTGCTGGACCAAACATCTTATCTGGATTTTGAACCAAAACAATTAATGGAGTGCTTTTACAAAGTTGGCAACTTTACTGATCACGTCACACAGTACAACAGGAAAGTCACAAACTTGAGTCAAATTTGAAGCTGTAACCAAGCGTATACAGCTAACGACCAAAAGTAAAATTGAAACGCACACTCACACCCTTCACCACAACATGTTAAGATCCAAGACCTGCCAAGAACATCCCTACGCCAATCACATGCATCAACAAAGTTCAAACGTGTAACAACATAGGAGATATTGGCCATGCGAGAGGACAGACTATATGTTGGGATATCAGTATGACATCAATCAAGTGCTCCTATGGACATTACCGGCCAAACTTCAGCATGCACTGGACACGCCAAACTACACGTTCCCTACACTCATCAGCTACCGATTAGGTTACAATTCAAACCACGAGCGGATCCGAGTAGTATCAGAGCACGCAACAGCAAAGGGATTCGGGTTCCGGGCTCGCACCTCTCGAGTTCGATCGAACTGCGTTAGGATCACATCCGCGGAGCGCAGCGTCCGGTCGATGTTCTCGTGCGCCGTCCGCACCGCGTGCGTCCTGACCTGGATGGGGCGCATGGCGGCGTCGAGCGCGGAGAGGCGGCTGTCGAAGGAGCCGAGGATGGAGACGACGGCGTCCGTGACCGACTGGCTCTTCCCCAGCGACTCCCGCAGCAGCGCCGCGCGCTGCGCCAGGCTCTCCATCTCGCACCACACCGCCGGCGCCGGATGCTGCTCCCGCGCTCTGCTCCTCTCTAGCTAGCGAGCGAGACCGGATGGTTCCGGAAGGTTCTGGAAGGGGGGAGCGGATCTGGGGGAGGGATCCGGGGGTGGTTTGGTTGAGCAGAGGAGGGGGACCCCACGGCACGGTGGCTGGCGGAGGAAGCGAAGGCGAGAGGGGAGGGAGGCTGATGATTGATTGATTGCCAAGCAGCAGCAAGGGAAGGGAAGGAAAGCGAGAGGACACGGCAGCGGAGCGCAAGTGGGAACTGTCGCCGGACGCGGGCTGCTGTGCTAGCTATCCTTCGGGTGACTGTCCTGCCTGCCTGGCTTGGACCGGTTGCCTTGCCACGCATTGTGTTTGCAAGCAAAATTGCCCGTCACAATAACTGACACTGTCTCCTTTTTTTTTCTCATAGCAAGTGAGTACGGGCGATATCCGCTGTAACATTGAGTAGCTTGTCGTAGTCCTATGTTCTACGAGCGATAAGTTAAATAAACTATCCTTTTGAATTACAGCCAGCAAGCATTTCTTCTTTTTGTATGCACGGGCGAGTGGGAGCAGATAGGGGGTAACAAAATTTGAAAAAAGGGGTTATAAATTGTAATTACTGTGGAGTTATTATGAAATTAAATGGGCAATTAAGACAGAGTTTTTTCTCTGAATTCAAGTTAAATCTTGAGCAGCTAGATTTGACTGGATGTCTAGGATGGCATCAAACCATAACTCATACTTTTATAAGTAATATAGATTAGACTTTCGTTATGTAACAAGAGCGCCCCATATCAGAATGAGTCATTTCGCCCTGTGTTAGATAATTGATTATACTAAAATGAAAATTTTAAAACTACAACAACTAGGGTTTTTTTTGTTGTGATGAGACTATATGGAATTTCTGATAATCAGTCTGACTTCCTTAGGTTGATGAAGGTGTAAGAGACAAAACTTGCAGCATATGTAACTATCCTTCGACTTTGTGTCCTGTGTGAATATGAAAGAGAGAGGGGGTAATCATCATTGACGGTGGTGATGGAGGGACAGAGAGAGGGGTTGTGCCTAGAAGAGAGAGAGGAGAAGAGGGGGAGAGGGGTAATAGATGGTGATCGTGAGGTCCGGCGGAGGGGACCAGGACGAGAGGGAGCGAAAGGGAAAGAGAGACAGATGGGTGAGGTTTAGGTTCGGCAATAGGGGTATAAGAGTTTACATATAGGAGATGGAAGTTGATTTTTAAAATGGAGAGAAATGCTAAGTTATAGGGTTAGTTTGGATGCCATATTCACATCTACCGTAGTTTCCCGGATCATTTTATACGGTGCTCGTCACTCCAAAAATATAAAATGCGGAAGAGACTTCTCTTCTATCTAAAAGTAAAAGCATCGTGTCTTCTATCCCGTAGTTCCATGTCCAAAGAAATGATTTCATGCAAGCAACTATAGCAAGAATTTTTCTTAGTTACCTGGAATAATCGTTTAGACTTATTCACAAATGAAAAACTATGGGCGGAGTGCATTCGATAGAACGCTGATTGTTTCGCTCGTGGTATGTCATTTTGCCAATCTAAAAGAACTTCTTTTGTCAATCTAAACAAAGCAGTGCGTTAGCTCCTGAACTTGTATATACGGTAAGTGTTGATTGTTTTGGATAGCTTTGGTTTGAATACTATATATGAAAGAGCTCCAATCAATTGATTGGCACCAAAACATAGATAAAGCAGAAGAAAGAAACAGCATCTGGGACAAAACCTCTGGGGCAACATAACTCCAGTGGATTGTTTGTTTCCTTCTCAAAAGAATATGGATCATTTGTCCTCCACTGTATATCAACTGTGACGGAGATGTCAGTCAATCCCACTAAAAAAACAGCTCAAACACATGAACACGAACATGAAAAAACGACGGCAACGTATCAATGTTGAATTTTCGTGTCCACCTTGTCAGGTAGCACTGCAGGAAAAGAGAGAACTTGCTTGAAGTTTAGATTTGTTCTTTTTATCTTTCTAGAAGCCACGTAGTTTGATTCGTCACCAAGGGAAAAACATGGCACACGATCATTCCGTGTCTCAACAAATGTATCAGTTTGGAATAGTTGGAGGAGCAGGTGACGGATGGCAGAGATTCTGTTCACAGTTGTGCCATCAGGAAGACAGGCAGTCCCTGTAATCTATAAACGATCCCAAAACAACAAGCAGCGGCCACCCCAATCACCCATTGTTATTGGGTTCGGTGACGAACTACCCAACAAAACGTCCGATCGAATCAGTCTCGCCGTCGCCGCCGCGGCTACTGCTCGGATGCACCGGCGATGAAGCAACCTCATGACTCGCGTACAGACTGTACGTTGTATGGAGTTGCCTAGACGTAAAGACCCGGTATTCATCCCATGGAATATGCGTTAGCACACGTCCTCATCAAGCGTGGGCACGTTAGGCTACAGTGTCCTCGCCATATCCTCGTCGAAAAATTAAATTATGGAACGGCCGTTTAATATATTGGTGAATTTTTCGCCGTGTTTCTGGACTGGAGAATTGGAAAATTGAATCTCAGCGCTACTCTAATTTATGTACGTATGCACGTGCAAGCAGGCTGTACGCCTGTAGGTTGCCATCTGAAATCTCGAAGTTACCGTACAGCACATCAGTTCAGTATCGACTGATCGTTTTCTGTCGATCTTTCAATCTGTCTGCTTCACAGAAACGCCGTAACCGAAGCCCAGAAGCTGGGGGATAAGCACGACTCGTTGCCTTCACCGACGCAGCAGATAAACAGGGTAAAGGAAATGAATGAGAAAACCGGAGAAAAGTTCGCCACATAATAAAAATCATCCGCATACACCACCTCGATATATATCAAGAACATATTGCTATGCAAAAAACAAAGGTGAATTCCAGAAAACGTTGCCCCCAATCCCTGGACTCGTCCAAGCCACATTGCTCAGGCAACACCGCATACCTGTCACACAGCAATAGCAACCACCCCAGGAAAAGAGAAGAGGAAAAGAAACGGAAAAAGCTTCTAATACAGTTGCCGTAGTTTAGAAGCCGGAACATTACAGGTTCCTTCTACGTGTCCAGCCTCCTCTGGACTAGTTTTGGATAGCTCTGGTTTCAGCAATCTTTAAAAAGCTTCAATTCTAGATAAGATCATAAGAGTGATGGCTCAACTTGCACGTGACTTACAAGTAAATTCTAAGGTTGACTTTTCTTATCCACCTTGCTAGTCAACACTGCGGGTGAAAGAAATCATTAAGAAAAACAGCGGGAAAAAGAACTACCTTTACGTTTTGCTTTGTTAATTTTCTTTTGAAAAGCCAGGAGGAGGAGGTGACAGATGGCGGAGATTTTGTTCTCATAATTATAAACGATTTCAATTGTTTTGGTTGGGTTCGGTGAAGAATAGCACGCTTGATAGATCAGTCTCGCCGTCGCCTACTAAACCGGGTCTTGTGCTCGGCGGCGGCTCGGATACATACATACATTGGCGAAGAAGCAAACTTTTTGTCTATTCCATGGAGAAGATGCGTTAGCACAGGTTGTCATCAAGCGTCGGTGTATTAACGTACGTGGGATTCAATATATGGACTGGCCGTTTAATTTATGGGTGAATTTTCGCCACCTTTCTAGACTGGCAAAGTGAGTCCACCCTCCAAGTACGTTGCCATCTGAAATCTGAAGATCACCGTAACACATCAGTCTCAGCCTCTCCGCCATCGTTTTCTAGGACCTTTCCATTTCGTCCCATCGCGAAACTGATCGTCCACCTGTCTGCTTCGCTGTAACTAGTCTAGAAGCGGAGGATAAGATAGCTACTTGCCAGAAAAGAAAATGAAACCGAAAGGCCGGAGACAGCTTGAAACGTAGTACTAAAATCATCTGCATATACCACTTCGATATATATCAGAAACAATTTTGCCCATCCATTAGGCCTATCTCTCCCCCTCTCTCTCTCTCTCACTAAACAAAACAAAGAGAATTCCAGAAATGTTGCCCCAATCTCTGGACTCATGACCACCTGTCATGTAGCACTACCAGTACTACAACAACCGCAGCAAAAAAAGGAAAAGAAAAAAGAAAGAAATTTTCTAAGCCGGACGTGTCCAACCATCTTCCTCTGGACTCGTTCGCGCTGGCCGTCCGCTCCAGCGCTCCTTGCTAAAAACCTCCTCCGCACTGCACTGCACAAACCCCGCACGCAAACCATCACCATCCCCAATTCCAATTCCCCTTCTTTTTTTACGATTTCTTCTAATTAACAGCTAATAAACGGGCATCATGCCAGCGAAGGTCGGCAGGCGGCGGGGGATCGCCGGAGGGGGCGGTGACGGTGACGGCGACGGCGACGGCGAGGGGGACTTCTTGGCTGCAGGGCGCTCGATCGGGCCGACCGGCGAGCGGAAGCCGACGGTGACCGCGTCGCGCACGCACCAGTGGAAGGCCGGCTCGCGCATGGTCACCGCCGCGGCCTCGCACTCGGGGCACGACGAGGGCGGCGTCCCCTGCCAGAGTGGCGGGTCCTCGCGCTCCGGTAGGAGAGCCGGGAGGTACGGATCCGTCGCCGCCGTGCTCATGAGGTACCACTCGCGCTGCCGCTGCAGCTCGCGCAGCTGCGCGTCGTAGTCCCAAGCCCTGAACATCACCGGCGCCGCAGGAGACGCCGCGGCGGCCAGGGAGGCCAGATCTGTCGACGGGAGGCGCTTCAGGATGGTCCTCTCCGGCATCGGCGGCTCCAAGGGCGCGCCGCCGGCCTTTCTCTCGCGCCGGGAGCGGCCGCCCCGGCGCTCGCGCCGGGACTTGCGGAGCGCGGCGAGGACGTAGCACCCAGAGCCCTCGCGCGCGACGGCGGCGGCGAGGTCAGTCCCCTCGTCGAGCGGCACGCGGCGCGGGCGGCGAGGCCGCGCGAGGCACGTCGAGATCTGCTGCGGCGCGACGCCCACGCGGTCGGCCACCACGGCCTGGAGCTTGCGGACCCCGAGCGACGGCTGCACCGTGACGGTCCCCAGGTCAACGCTCCGCTCGCCGTCGACGAACACCACCTGGAGCACGGCTGTCGCCGGCAGCACGGGGGGCGGCGAGGAAGTCGCGAGCTCCCCCATGGATCTGTTCAGGAACCTGCTCGGGCGGTCGGAATCGGGGGACTCGGGGGACTCCTCACGACGGGCGGCACACGCATCGAATCAGCGGAGGAGGAGTAAAGGAGGTGGGGGATGGGGAAGGAGGAGGAGGGGCGAGGGTTTTATAGACGGGGAATTAAAGGCGGTTGGGGCAATGGGGTGGAGAGGGGAAGAGGTCTCTTTCCTTGGGAACCAAGGCAAGGGAAGGAACTAGCAGTGGGCCCGGTGCATGGGGGGCACGGGTTGCCACGTTTGCCCGCGGGCGCACCGCAGAAATGGATGGTGAAGTGGTGATGAGGTGTGACGCGGGCATAAACGGGATGCAGCTACGCAATTCCACGGCCCGGCGGCTCCTACTTCATCCGAGGATTGTTACTAGGAATTAGGACTAGTCGCTTTACCGTTAGTTATGTTATTTCCCAATCAATTCTCCGCCTTATTTTGCGACCTTCAATTGACGTCGTTACTATAAATTTTTGTCATTGATGGAGGTTGACAAGCTGTGTACTGTACAGTGTGCGAGTTAAATGCTCTCTTGAGAGAGTTCATCCTAGTAAAAAGGGGTAATATTTTCAACAACAGAAAAGGAATGAATTGAACGAAAATTACTACTGGGTTTTTTTTTATGTAAATTACTGCTGAATTGATTAGGTTAACAAATGCAAGCCTGAGAAACGTACAAACAGAACAGAGTGTCCTTGTGAGGGTCATGCTGTTAGCCAGGTCGTTGGGTTGGGCTAGCTTTCCAGGGTGTTCAGCATTCTATAGAAACTGCGGGCCAAGTCGGACAGACTAGCCCATGTATATATATATCAACATATCTTTTGAGTTTCTTTTGCCTGCCATTTCCTTGCACTTTTTCTTAACGAGTGCATGATCATATTAACACCAGAGAACACTACGTGGTATAGTTGCAGGAGAAACCACTGGAAGGCACAAAAATACAACGAGAAACACAAAGGCTGTCTGATCATGGCGGACGGTGCATCGGCGGAGACAGAAGAGGCACCCCAAAAGTTGAATGTCGCAACAGTTGACCTACGGTAATGAGGGTCAACAGACATCGACCACTCCTCTGCCATCTTCTTGCACTTGTCGTGAAACTTGATCCATGAAGTTTCGTCGAATGCTTCGGGGAACTTGCTAAACTAAACACAAATTGTATTAGACTAAACACATTTAGCTGGTCGGTGGTTCATCAGACTTTGTAAAGGCAGTTAAAAAAATGGGCCACAAGTTTCATCCGCCTAATTTTCACTTCAACGGTTGGAATGGCAAAGGCATAGTTTCTTCTATAGCAAAGCCAGAGCCTGCAATTTTTCTTCTTCTGAGAATCTGAAGAATTGTTTGTCAGTTGCCAGATTGAGGCTCTCAGTTTGGCCCACCGGCCGGGCCGAAAGCCATGGCAAATAGGTTTTGGGCCGGGCCTATATCGAAGCCGACGATCCGGGCCCACCTGTCACAAAGAAAATCCGACACTACACTCTCTCTCCTCCCAATCGATTCGGTTGGGGTACGTTTGGTTGCCCGGCTGAAATTGGATGGGATATGGCCGTCCAGAATATTAGGGATGAAACTATCCATGTAAGTGTTTGGTTGGATGGATGGGACGAGCCAGTTTTTTTGTTTGGTTGGATGGATGAGCAGGGACATGATGGATCAATGTTTCGTTTGGTTGGATGGATGAGCAAGGATTGGATGGACCAATTTGTTGTTTGGTTGGATGGATGAGGAAGGATATGATGAATTAATTTGTTTATCAATGAATAAGGATAGGATAAGCAATGGCAAAAAAGGTACCATGAATAAGAAGTACTAACAAAAATGCGCAGCCTAATTCAGTGATGTTGATTATTGAATCATCCATCACAACCACAGAATCGTATCGGAGATCATCACGCAAATAGATAACAATGTGGTGGGGCCTTCATATTCAATAATAGTGACAGATAAGGGATAGAAGATGAAATTAGAATTGACTGTTCTATCCCTTAAACCTAACTTTTTCACTTCTTCAACAGCGATACCAACATTTTATTGTACATATATGACACATCAAACCATTTTAAGATCCTCAAACATCACCCTGATAGCTGTACAGGGATATTCATAAAGCACGAAGGATATATTATGTGAGCCAAATATAAAAGTGGAGAATGCAGATCGCATGCCGTTCAATTCCAACAATATTCTGATGCAGTGTACATAACTGCTTTGTTTAAAATATCCTTACAATAAATTGTTGCCATGAGGGTGAAATTTGTAGTCACATGTGAACAAAGCAGGTAGCATCAGATCGCAACGGCCCTAACGGCACAGATATGATTTAGTTCAGATATCTTTCACTTGTAGAAAAAATGGAGTAGGTAAAGGCATCAGTAATCCGAGCCATTTCGGCCTTCCTCCCGTGCATGCGAGAAACAGCTCTAACTTCCCCTACAGGATCCCCAGTTACTTACAGAAGCATGAATTAGTGCTAGTAAGCAACCAAACATCCAGCAATATACCACGGCGCGACCTCAGATAAGACTACATGTAAAAATTGACCAACCATCTAGTATGACAGGCATAGCAATTTCAAACGTCAAAGCCTAGAGTAAGTAGTACAGGTCATGTTGCATTGAGACAAGTACGTCATCTTGCATTGAGAATCAGAAGAAAGACCATTAGTGCAAGACCAACACAAATACAAATTATATGTTTTTTCTCACCATAAACATGTGAAAAATGCTACTCCATACAAGAATGATGAATATCTGCTTAAGAAGGTATAAGTTATATTATTTAACTGTTACAGGATCATTGCAAATTCCACATGTACTTACTAGTTTTATTAATATAAAAGCAACTGCAATCAGATTCATATTGTGATGTGCATCATCGTGCTGAATAACATCCAGTCAAGACTCCATAGGATTTGAATTGGAGTATCATGCAAAAGCAACACAAAAATTTGAAAGACCCAGCAACAAAAAAATACCAGTTACAGCCTTTGACTCACCTCTCTGGGCATCAGTGATTTTGGGAAGATCCTGGCAAAAAGAAGGGGACCAAAAAGAGTCATATTAATTTCAGTCTAAAGCAGTCAAACAAGTACTAGAGCAACAAACTGATCTTTTCCCATTTTTGGCGCAAGGATGTGCTGGAAGCAAAGCACCCAGATCAAGAACACCATAAAAGCACCAAGCAAATAAGAAGTCTGTTTGCTTTGGTCGATACCAAAAGCACATACAAACCAAACTCAACCAAAGTTTTGTGTCCTGGTTGGAACCAAAAGAAGTCATACAACAACCATATTACCATCATGGAAAGTGCTTGCTAACATATCTAGTCACCCACACGTACTTGTCCGCGACATCTAATGTGGAGAATGCCTTAGCAATGGACGGGTTCTCGACCAAATAGGCATAGTAGTGAGCAAGATGTGCACCATCAAAACCCGGTAGATTTTTTAGGTCATGCCAAAGATCTTTGGGAAGCTCCTCCTTGTCCTTCTGCTCAGCAAACTTCTCTACAGCAGCGGCAAGCCTATCAAGGCTGGTTTTGATTGCTCCTTGCAGCCCCGTTTCATCATCATTTGAAACTGACTTGGCTCTCTTTGGTTTTGGGGCCGAAGACTCACCTACGTCTTGAGTTTGTGAAGCATTGTCAGTAGTGCCAGCAGAAACATTTGCATTCTCAAGATCATGTTCAATGTCAACGGCTTCTTGAGCTAGAGGGTCGCTTGATCCTTTTGCGTACTTCCCCGTAGCCGAAGTGTTGCCAAAGATTGTGGCCATCTCTCGATAGTGCTCAATAGGCTTGTTCAGAAATTCAGTATCTCCTTTGTGTGCCTACAAAGAAAGAGAACTCATATTGGACACAACACATGCAACTGTGACACAAAACAATAATGCATCATGCAGCCCGTAGTAATACCTCCACATATGATGTGTAATGGTCATGATGTAGTGTGATGACGCAATTGTCTTCATCCCACCCAGCTCCACTCATCTTCTTGAGCTTCATAATCTTTGCCCACTTCCTCTTCCATGTTCTAACATGGTTAGAAATCTGATCTCCAGTGAGCCTAAGTTTGAAATGCTCGTTCAATGCTCTAGCACATGCGTTAAGATGTACTTTTTTGAACCCGGTTGATGTCTTAGTGCCACTAGCCACTAGGTTGCATAAGTGGCTAAGCATGTAGGCAGACATTGCTGATGTCCATGTCACATGACCACCACCATCAGTTTTTGCCCCAAAGTTGTCAACAAAATCTGCAAGATTCATGTCCTACCATATACCAAAGTTTAACATAACAGACCTTTAGCCCGTATAATGACAATGCAAAAGACATTTCAGCAAGTATAATGACGATGTAACACTCAACTGCAAGTACAAGGACAGTACAATAGACATTGCATCAACATAACAGAAGTTTCAACAATGAAACGGTTTCTTGTCAACAGCAAATACATAACTCCATAACATACAAGCTCTAGCCAAAACACTAATTGCCTAAGTCACGCTCTAAAGCATCAGCTAAAACTACGGCATCGTGTGCTGTCCCCTCCCAACCAGCCAAGACATATGTGAACCGAAGATCGAAATCTACGGCTGCCATCACATTTTGTGAACAAAATATCTTTCTACCACGAAAGGAAGACTCCATGCTCTTAGGAACAGAGGCCCTTATATGTGTACCATCAATAGCTCCAATACAATCCTATATGGTGAAGAATGCACGCAAAAAAATTAGGAACCATAAAATGTTGAGCCTAAAAATGAGTAATAAGTAATAGGTCAATCTCATACCTTAAAGTATGGATCACACCTGGGGTTGCCTGCTATTTTGGCTGGGGTCTCCAATGAGGGTGGCCTAATAAAGTCATGACGTAGCTCACCTATGGCGTGTAGTACTACTTTGAAGTATCGGCTAACTGTTTCAGTGGACCTGTCATAGTTAGTGGCAACTAGCCTATTTCTAAGGTTGTGTCCAACTGTGTTTAAGAACATGGCAACTTGCTCCTCGACAGACATATTTGTTGTGTCTCTAAGCAATCTGCGATTCCTTAGAAGTGAACAAAACCGAAAGAAAGGTGCTCTTCGTAGCCTCAGCATGTTCACACAAGTTGCATCATTCCTCCAAATTTTGTAGTTCAAGTAGTCTATTCTTATCTTGTCCCTTTCTTCCATTGGGCCGTATGTAATTCTGTCTCTCTTTCTTTTTCTAGACTCGATACATAATGCAACTAAAGTAACAGCAACATATGCAACAACACTCGTTATGAAGATCTTCATTTTTCTCGTCTTGTCCATCTACAATCCAAAAATTGTGTACCACGAATAGCAAGTACATTTCAGTCAATTCGTGCAAACATTCTCAATAGAGAGGAATAACATCCAATTCGAGTGGCACCAACAACATTTCAAATCTGACAAAGTTATGACGGAGAAATAAAATTCGTGCTAGGGTTTGTACCATTTTTTGGTCAGAGGAAATTGATGTCGTGGTCGTGCCTTCTAGTTGCGCCTGCCAACCACCACCACCGGGGGTCGCCTTGCGGCCTTCTTCTTCACACCTGTTTATTCAGAAGTTACTACAAATTTCAAACGTGCTATGTTCATACATATTTATCATAGAATTTATCAAGCAAGACAGCAAAGGAAAATAGAAATATGGAAGGCGCACAATAATCCACCTCAGGAAGCAAACTCCCCGCGATTCTTCTCCTTAGTGCATAGGCTGGCCATCACCTCCTCGTGCATTACTACAAAATAAAAAGTCTTTCAGTCATTGTCCCGTCGTAGACACATACTCCTGCTTCATCCATCAATCTTTCTCTTTACTAGTGATTACGAGTTTTTTTAGTATTGAGACAAGGGAATGGCAAATGTTGTTCCGGAGACGGTCTCCGTTCTGCCCAAGCATGCTGTTGAGAACAACGATTATGATCTTTCTGATGTCAATATGATCTCTGCAGATATTATACTTCCTATTAATTTGTATCTGTACTACCATAAAAAGCACAACTTACTCGGCCCCTTTTCTCTTGCTTTCTTCGTGCTGCCGCCTCACTCGCATCCTAGGCGCGCCCCTCAGATCCCAGGCGGGCCACTCGCCGTGCCCCGCTCCTCCCACCCGCCCGCGTCGCCGCGCCCCGCTCCTCCCAACCGCCCGCGTCGCCGCGCCCCTCGCCGACGCCCTCACCAGCAAGCCGGGCGGGTCTCGCCGCGGCTCTTCTCTCCCAGCGGCGCGCGTCGCCGCGCCCGCACCTCCCCGCCGCGCGCGTCGCCCCGCCCCTAAAGTACCTGCCGCCTGCTGCGCCCCTCAGATCCCAGCCGGCCCTCTCGCCGTCGGCCTCACCAGCAAGCCGGGCGGGTCTCGCCGCTGCCCTTCTCTCCCAGCGGTGCGCGTTGCCGCGCCCCGCACCTCCCCGCCGCGCGCGTCGCCCCGCCCCTCAGGTACCTGCCACCCTAGACCTTGTCTCCATTCCGCGCGTGCAGGCACTGAGAGGAGCAGCGGGTGGAAGAGGAGAAGATCTGTGGGAGCGCCGCCGTCACGGGAGAGAGAACGAGGGAGAGAATGCTGGGTAGGGTTTCATGCAGGGAGAAAACGTTCGGTTCATGCGAGAGTGGACGCTGGGATGCACGGGACGAGGCTGTCCGGCAAATTTTCCCGACTTGGCTTATCCAGCATCTATTGGGAATATTCCGTAAAGCTGGATCAGATGATCCAAACCAGCCGGGCAACCAAACGCCTGGACTCGGGGATATCCAGGGATGGCGATGTCCTATCCGAGTAAATCCAGGCAACCAAACGCTGCCTTGGTTTGAGGGGATGACGGTGGCCGCCGCACGCTCCCTCGCCATTCTGAGCCCCGTCTCCTTCCGCACCTCCTCCTCCGCCTCCGCGCTCCGGCTCTCCTGCTCGGCCTCGCCGCTCGCCCTCGTCGCCTCCATGGACGCGCCGCCGCAGGGCTACCGCACCAACGTCGGCATCTGCCTCGCCGACCCCTCCCTCACCAAGGCACGCGCCTCCCACGCTCTATTCCCCTATTTCTATTTCGATGCGCTTCGCTTCGTGGGTTAGGGTTTTGATCCGGCCGGTTGATCGCTTCGCGCTCTTCTTCTCCGCAGATTTTCTCCGCCTCCAGGATCGACATCCCCAGCGCATGGCAGATGCCTCAGGTATTTACTATGCTATTTAGTAGTACTGGGATACTGGCAGCGGTGTTCAGTAGCCTGATTACTGATTACACGTAAACCCTACCCAAATTAATTTGCCCAAGTGATCTGTTTCGCCGCAGGGTGGTATAGATGAAGGAGAAGAGCCGAGAGCAGCTGCTGTTAGAGAACTGAGGGAAGAAACCGGTGTTACTTCTGCGGAAATTGTGGCTGAGGTCAGTCGATAGCCTGTCACTGGCTTCCCAAGTTGTTCTTCTATCATGATTAATTTTGAAACGTCGCAGAAATAGCTACTTTCAACTACCTGAAGAGTAAACCTTTAGTGTCTCTGTCTCCTCAAAATATGTAGTTGAGCTAATTTATTCTCATAATCATTCTCATAAAAGGTTTTTGCTGATTGCGTTGCATGTGTTCGTGTAGGCTCCCAATTGGTTAACATATGATTTTCCGGCCCATGTGAGGGATAAGCTCAATGCTAGGTGGGGAACGAACTGGAAAGGCCAGGCTCAGAAATGGTGAGCCTGCTAAATTTCTTGCGCTAAGAATGATTGGTCCACCCCCTGGTGGGTTCTTTATAGCTCACAACACGAGATAGGCAGATGTGTGACATAGTCTCATTGTGTGCAGTAACCACAGTTTTGGCTCTTTATCTGTTTCAACCTGCAAGAATAGTCCCAAAGGAATCACTTTATATAGTACAAATGTGAATGGCTACTCATTGTTGCCTGAAATGTTTCAACGCAACCAAATTAAGTTTTTTTCTTTCTGAATGAACCATTAAAGAAAGTCACCTCATTTTCAGATAGCATAGCAATTAGCGGGCACTGGCAGAATATTCTTAACTCCAACATAAGTCTAGCTAGCTGTATCCTTTGCACGAGTCCCTCTGCTAAAGATACATGAACTATACTGATTCTCAAACTAAATCTGATATCAGTTAAGTTGTTAGCACAATCCACTGGAAATATGAGAGTATATGACAGTATAAGTGTCTGTGCTGATATCATAGCATGCCTATTACCTCACTCTATGTATCCTTACTGGTATTAAGACATGCTGTATTACTCATTAGAGTATGTACTATATCTACCGTGCAAGATTGTATAGACCGTAGTTGTGTGTAACATGCATGTTAGTAACCCATTTCCGAGAAACCATCTTGCATAGTGTCCGAGGTCCACATTTAACACCTATGCCTAACATGCTGAGTTGAATGCTTATATACGTCTCAACGTGCAACTGTTGATGAATCGTCTTCCTGGATGCACTCTTGTGTTGCAAGGTGTGCACATGCATATACATGTGCGTTGCCGTCCAGCTTTCGTACATTGGAAAATTTTCATGTGAGATATAGGGATAAAAATTCAATAGGAAGCTTCTCATGGAGGGGATGGGTAGGATAGTCTGAGGAGCCATTAAACTGTGACTGAAGGACAGCTTGAATCTATCCAACCAACTCACATGCATCCCAAGGGTCATACTTGTGTTGATCTGAAGTTCTCGTATTGTTTCCCTTGGTAGGAAGCTTCCTATTGATTTTTCATCCAAGAAATCAAGACATGTAGTTTCTCTACAGTCTGTAACGGTTATGACTTTGGTGTTCAGTGAAACTGTGGAACCCCCTTGTGCTCGATTGTTGAGCCACTGGAAGTCAAAACTCAAAACTAACTGTAGAAGCTCCAGTTCTGTCTTTGTGTTGGACTGACATAGAAATACACTGTTTTTGTTGGTGATTGTAACTCTTTCCAAGTGACACACACCTCTGCTGTTATCTCCTGATACTCTCTGATGGTATTGATAGCTTAGTATCATATACATACATCTTATCTTTTGCAAAAGCTCATGTAACTGGTATAAATTTTATGGCTGGTAGTTGGTACGGTATGTATGGCCATCCAAAATTTCAGATTTGGGCCTTACTGGGTCTTACTTAGGGTGGACTAAAAAAATTAAGCTTGAGTAGATTTGGATAGAGATATATGTGATGGGCGCTGCTTGTCCATGGATGTTTGGTACAGACCACTTATACCAGCTCCTCACCTCTCTGATACTCTTCCATTTAGGCCTAGACTTGGGCCGGACTTGTCACCTAGGCCTAGTTAGACTTGTCTAAGCGGCAACGTGGTCAGATATTATTCAATTGTGTTGATACCTCCAGTGGCATTGGTTATCTGGTCGTTGTTCTTGATTGAAACCCTGATGTGTCTGTATAAAACATTTATGAATTAATCGATATAATGCAAATAAGCAGGTTTCTATTTAGATTTACTGGGAAGGATGATGAGATTAACCTTAACGGTGATGGATCAGAGAAGCCAGAGTTTTCTGAATGGACATGGATGACACCTCAGCAAGTTATTGAAAAGGTGGACCATTTTCCAGGTCAATAATATCCGAGCCCCCATTTTCTAGAATCTGGCATAACTAATCTAGTTTCATATTGAGCAGGCTGTTGATTTCAAGAAACCTGTGTATGAGGAAGCACTGAAGCACTTCACTCCATATCTACAGTCAGATCCAACAGCTTCGTCATAGATCTGTGCAGTTGCATAAGTTCTTTATGTAGAGCTATCCTCTGTCCTCAATAATTTCTCATTAAGTACTGGAGCTGTGCCAGTATTTTAGAATTTCTTGCATTTTCCCTCTAATTATTATCCTGGCATTTCATCCTCATCGTTTGATTATTGTTGGTCTACAGTGAGATGTGTATGTGCTGTTACAATAATGATCTGCTACTTTCTCCCTACAGCTTCCTTCCCAATTTATTTGGTCTCTAATTTGGCAAATTTTGCTGTCACGTAGTAACATAACAGCAGCACTAGATATTTTTGCCAAGAGAACATATTACCCCTATCATCAATGTTTTCCAATCTGTTGCCTTCGCCATAATTCAACATCTCAACATCTCAAAATGTGGTAATGTTCCCATATGGATCACTGTATTATTATGGAATTCGTGGATAATGATCTGTGTCTTTGCCAACAAATGTCAAGGCTTGAATTGAAGGGTACTGTTGGCCTTTCTGTTGTGGGAGGACAAAGACAAACTGCCCTTCACACTTTGTACTTGTGCCTGTGTCATGATATTGTCCCCATGGGAGGAAATGAAATGTGTTTAGGAAGATGCACCGCTTGCTCCACCTCACACTGGATTTGCAGGAGCATGAAGCATGGGAGTTCTTAAGTGCCGGTAAAGGTCGGTCTCTAGCATCGGACGAGGAAAGCAACTGGAGTCAATGTTTTCCTGTGTGCTCGCTTCTTTCCTCATGAACTGGACAGGCTTTAATTTTGTCCATGCCGTGGCTTTAATTTGTACACTTTGTGACTGCAGCAGCTGTGATGGTAAACAGATTCCCGCAATGCACCTGAAAAAAAGGGTGGCAGTAGCAGTAGTATTCCTGAACCGAAAGCATATTACTTGAAGCTGCCTGCCAAGGCAGCAACACAAGGATCATTTTCATACCATTAATGTTTAATCATCAACGTTGGTAGAGAGCAGCACTCAGACAACCTGGGGCGAGAGCTCATGGCACACCGATCTCATCTCATCTAACCGGTTAAATTTCATCGCTGGGAACAAGAGGTGACAAGTGGCAAGTTTGCCATATGGGAAGCCAATGGGCGAAGCAGGACAAAGAGGAGGAGAAGCAGCTTCAATAATTGCCTGCCGAGCCACCACCGCGTCGCTCCGGAGAGTTTCCCTGTGCCACCACATGGCGCTCATGTTTCTCTTCACATGCACAGCTCGTGCTGCCCCGAACTGGAACTCCACTGCTCTCTCCTGTTCTTTGACTCTGCATCTGCCTGCCTCCTTGTCCTAATCGCTTCGTCATTGATCAGCACAAGTTGGGTAATAATTCCCCTGCCGTGTCGTGTATCTACGTGATGCTAACATGTCTATACAAAATAGCAAGCCTCTGATACTGTACTAGTGCCTTTCGACCTAAGTATTACGTGTGTATACATACTTTAGAGAAGTTTTAGTTGGTGGTATATACGCCATCGTATAATATCAATCATACATTCATACTCGAATTGTTTCGTCCATAGGCCGGACCGTTCTACGTGATGCAGATGGGCTACCAGAGAGGGAACTAACTACCCGTGATGTACATGTATACGACAGTTCACGACAAGAGCATGGGAGCAGGTACGCGGTCATACATATATACGTGCTGATACCAAATCATTTCATAAATCACACTAAAGAGCCTCTTTAATTAGCACCAGACAGTAGTGTTTCTCACTCTACATTGCCTCTCCTTAGGCACTTAATGCTCACCAAGAATGGCATACATGTTAAGAAATAGCATCACTCATACATGCTTGTACAATATCTGAATCTCACCTAATATATGGTGTGCTGGAGTACCAGTTTAGCAGCATCAAGGCACCCAAAACTTAGGTCACTTTTCATCTACTCCGTCGGCCAGAGATATTGCATGCTAGCTAGCTGGTCATAGCGACACATCATTAAACAACAAATCGATTGATAACGTTCATGATTCCATCAACAATGACACTCATTACTGGAGTCATTCCAGTCACTTTCAGGCCAAGAAAAAAATTCAGCAATAGCACTAGAATATAGTCCAAACACAAGTGAGTCACAGCCAAGCATCACTCCTTTGCCATCAACTGTACACACTCCATTGGCCTAATGCTAAGGAAATAGTACAAGCAACTCTGTATTTGCAAACACAACTCGGCAGAGAACTCCAGGACCTGAATACTACTTGATCTGGCCCTGCAAGATTACTATTGCCTCTATCCAGTAGTGCTGCAGAGCTTGTTTGTATGGTAGGACTTTTTTTTTGACAATGAAAGAGTTTTATTTCCTTGATACTGTATCAAGATGATGCAAACGCAAAGAGCATTTATAATTGTATTACAGAGGCGTGAGAAACCAAGTACATAGCTTCAGAAAAGTGCCAAATGCAAGCCTGGACTGGTACTAATTGCTCCCTCAACAGTACAAGGCTCATGATATGGATCACTGATGCTGTCCCCTTGCAGCACGAGGCACCAGATGCCATAGCAAAAAATTGCCAGATACAGGGATTAAAGAAACATTATATGACTTGATCACTAGGTAAAAGAAGCTTCACTCTCAAGATTGGAATAATGGAAAAGCAAATCCTACCCAAAAGGAAACACAAGATATCTATCTACAGAAACAGAAGCACATGGATGACACACTCTTTTACCTACAAGAACACTGTGCGAAAACAGGGGAGGTCCAGGAGAGACATGTACTTATTTGTAGATATGACGCTTCACCGGCCATCGGCCGAGGTGAAGGATTCCGCAAACCCAGCAGGCCGAGCTGGGATGCTGCCCTTGCTGTCTTCAAGGCCCATGATGCTTCCGTCTGTCATGCTGGTCTCCGCGTCTTGCCAGCCCTTCACCATCTGGGAGCAGCGGCAGGTGCAGGTCGATGCCCATGTAGTCCTCAGCCTCGTTGTTCACCGGCTTCCATTTCTCCACCATCGGGACGAGCACAGTCACGGCGTGGCCCATGTCTGGCCGCTGGAGGGTTCCCGGGATGTGCAGTGGCCAGCAAGCTCTGCGATCACCGAGATGCTCTCAAAAGTCTCATCGGTAAGAACCAAAGTAGGATCAATGGCTGCCCTGAACTTCTCTTCATCCTTCCTTATCTGACAGAACCAGGAGGCTAGATAACGGGTTTCCTCATCAATACGCCTCTCATCAATGGCAGTCATTCCAGTTATCAGCTCCATCAGCACTACCCCAAAGCTGAAGACATCTGCTTTTGTTGTGATCTTGCCAGTCACTGCAGTGATCATGTACAACAACTTATCAACTACACATTCAGGAATCATAATAACAATGTGGCATAACCAACATGAAAAGGACAAATACTAGTAAAATTTACATCGAATGATAGCTCTCATTTGCTGCATCAAGAGGAGGCTCAAATTTCGCAATATTGGACAAACCTACACGTTATGTTGATTTTAGATCAAACCTTATGTTGATTTCATACATAGAAACAAGAAAATAATCCCATCAAATAGATACAATACTTAGTGTATGAACTTCAGCAGTAAATTGCAAGCTAGTGTCAAATCAATTCAGTTTTCTATGACATGAGCACAGCCTCAGAGTCCTCAAAGGCAATTCACAGGCTACAACACTGGCATAGGCTTTCCAGCACTGATTCAGATTATAATTAATAAACTAGGCAGACAATTTAAAATACAAATTCTGGGCTATCTGACAATGGGAAATAACAGATGATAATCAGCACTATAACAAAAGCGACCAAATTAAACATGCTAAGGTAAAAATCAGGCAAAGTAATTCTTACCAGCATATTCAGGAGCCAAGTATCCAAAAGTTCCAGCGAGTCTGGTTGCCACAGAGAAGTTCCCATCTGGTGCAGGTTTAAGGAGCCCAAAGTCTGACACCTTTGCTCGGAAATCATCACCAAGGAGAATGTTTGCTGACTTGAGATCCCTGTGAATGTAACACTGTTGTGCCAGGTTGTGAAGATACTCCATTCCACGAGCAACATCAAGGGCAATATTGAGCCTCTTCTTCCACGAGAGGGGCTCCAGCTCAAGCTGCTTCCACTGGAACAGATGCTTGCTCAGAGCTCCGTTAGACATGTACTCATAGACCAGCAGCCTCTCATTTCCTTCAATTGAGTAGCCTAATATTGACACCAAGTTGCGGTGCCGAACCTTGGTCAGAATGGCAATCTCAGCTTGGAACTCATCCAACGCCTTGTTGCTGATCACCGTAGACTCCATCCTCTTCACAGCAATCATCGTGCCGTCATGCAGCTCCCCTCTGTAAACAACACCAAAGCCTCCACGGCCAAGAACATTATCCTTGGCAAAGTTCTTGGTGGCACCACGAAGGACCTGCACAGAAATCACAAAATTGCGTGCCTCGATCATGTGAATATCACTAGCCCGACTGCTGTTCCCACTATGTGAGGCACCGCTAAAGCTGTCGTTGTTCGCCACGACAATCTTGACCAAGTTGTCTGGGTCAGAACTGTTATGGGGGTGAACAACTACGGATGCTGCCTGTGGCTGAACCGATCTCCTTTTCTTACAGAAGAATATCACAGCACCCACCGACATCAGAGCCACCACACTGACTGCAACCGGAATGGTCGTGCCCAACAAGACAACTGAGCTCTTCTTCCCACTCCCAGGACTGGCAACTTGGCCTGGTGAGCCTGGTACGCTAGGTGTTGGCGGCCGAGGAGCATCACTGGCAGGTGCTCCTGGCGCCGTCCCATTGAAGTTGAGATTGCCGGTCACATCCACATTCACATCCGGGCTGAACGTGGGCAGCGGCCCAACCAAGTCGTTCTTGGACAGGTCGAGCTTCTTCAGCGACTTGAGGCTCGTCAGGCTATCCGGCACATGTCCAGTGAGGCGGTTCCCGTCAAGCCTGATGTCCGAAAGCGTAGTCAGGTTCCCGAGACTCTTGCTGATTGTGCCATTGAGTTCATACCCCCGCAGATTGAGCACCGTCACCTTCCCTTCAAAGCAGGTGACACCCAGCCACTCCTTGCAGGGGTCGTTGCCGGACCAAGAACTGACCAGCCTCTGGGGGTAATCAACCTGGGCGAGGAATTGGAGCAATGCCATCACCTCGGGCGAGCACGTGTCCCCCGGCTTGTCCGCGCAGAACTCGTTCCGGGAGAAGGTGTAGTTCCCCGCCTTGAGCGCCGGAGCCGGGCCCAAGAGATTGTTGTTGTCGAGCTTCACGTCCTGGAGCTTGGGCAGGGTCTGGAGGCTCGGCGGCACGAGGCCGACGAGCATGTTGTTGTTGAGCCAGAGGCGGCTCAGCTGCTTGCAGGCGCCAATGCCGTCCGGGATGGGGCCGGAGAACTCGTTGCCGTGCAGCCAGGCTTCCTGGAGGTTGGCCATGGTGGCGAGCACGTCGAGGGTGCCGGAGAGCTTCTTGTCCCCTCCCTGGTTGTTGAGCCAGAGTATCTGTATGGCGGAGCCGCTGAAGGTGGCCGGGATCGGGCCGGAGAGGCCGTTGTAGGAGAGCCTGAGCTCCTGGAGGCTGCTCATGGTGCCGAGGAACTCCGGTATGTCTCCGATGAGGCTACAGTTGACGAGGCGGAGGCTCTGCAGCTGCTGCGGCGAGGATGCGAGGTCGGCGGGCAGCGCCCACCCCCCGGAGGACGCGTTGAGCGGGTTGTCATCGAGGGAGATCTCGACGAGGTCCGTGAGTCCCGCGAAGAAGTCCCCGGGGATGGAGTCGAAGGCGTTGCCGTTGAGGAAGGCATGGCGGAGGCTGGACATGCCCCGGAACGACGGGAGTGGGCCGGAGAGGCTGTTGCTCTGGAGGCTGAGGTCCTGCAGAGCGTCGAGCGCCGCGAACCCGCGGGGAAGCACGCCGGCGAGCCCCGCGCCCTTGAGGTCGATGTTGTTGACCCGGCCCGCGCGGTCGCAGGAGATGTGCGGCCAACCCGGGTCCCGCACGGGTCAGTGCCGTTCGTCCACCGGAGGAGGGCCTCGCCGCCGTCGGTTAGCGATTCGCGGAGGTCCTCCAGCACAGCCAGGTCCCCGGGGTGTATGACGCCCGCGGCGCCGCGGCCGGCGCCGCCGACGACGACGAGAGCGAAGAGGAGGAGGAGGAGAGCGGGCGCGTCCATCTGCTAGAGCCCGGGGCGGATACGGGAGCGCATTGGCAGCCGAATGGAGAAGAAGCTTCCGTGCCAAGCTTGGCTCGGGTTGGGGGTGGGTGCTCCTGCGTTTCTCGTGCTCTTTCTGCTAGGGTGTTGGTGTGGGGAAGAAGGAAGAGTGGGGAAGCGGAGAAGGGGATTTCACATATTTCTCGCGCACTCGCGGTGAGGGGGAGGGAATGTTATGATGTGGAGGGGCATTCTCCTAGGTAGGTTCTTCGCTTCCATGATTCGATAATTTTTTTTAGGGAGTATCTGTATTATATTAAGATAAGAAAAATATTAACAACTAAACGGGACAGCTGTTTCACACATTTTACAGAAAAGACCTTAACAAACACAGATAAAACATCCAAATCCCCAGACGATTCCCTTTCATCCGCTCCGCCGCCGGTCTCCTTGCCGCCGACGAAACGCCGATAGCACAGGATGATGGCAGAGGCTCCGGCAACTGGGACACCTGCACAGAACGAAAGAGGACCCAGCCTCGATAAGTCACCGCAGTAGCTGGCCGGCGCGGACGCCGACACTATAAACCGGAGGAAGCCGCATCAGCGGGGGCAACGCCCTAATCTGATCCGGTGTGCGAGGCAGCGCC
The DNA here is from genome assembly GCA_019208055.1 of Stipa capillata. Taxonomy (NCBI): domain Eukaryota; kingdom Viridiplantae; phylum Streptophyta; class Magnoliopsida; order Poales; family Poaceae; genus Stipa; species Stipa capillata. Next base: position 568,497 of record JAGXJF010001886.1, read on the forward strand.
GCGGACCACAATCCCCGACCTAGCCCGCTTTAGCTCGCCATAGGGGAAGAACACCACGGGGGCTTCGGATACGCCTTTGCCGCTGCCGGATTTGCTGAGAACAGGACCACCAACGGACTGCTCGCCAGCCATCAAGCAAACGCCGCGAAGACAAAGACGGAACTTCCACAGGCTCCTCAACCCCACCGGGAAAGGCAGCGATGAGCCGAGGTTGGAGCCGGGAAGACAAAAGTCCCAGTGCCACCGCGAAAATCGGCGAAGCGACGGCGGGACGGAGACGAAGAACTGGGTCCACTAGGACCCTATGTACACGCCAGGCAGAGGCCGCTTTTCCTCCCACCTCACGGCGCCCGAAGGCAACCGGAGGCGAGGAGGAACGGCGGCCTCACTGGCGAGGAAAGCTAGATCTGGAACCGCCGGTTTTTTTCGCCTCTCTGCACTGTAGCAAGGCGATGCGGTGTCTGGTCCGTCATGATTCGATAATTTTAGTGTAAACTCCAGTGTCTCTTTGCCTTCTTTTTAGCCTTGTTGCTTTGGTTTGGCTTTCCTTCTTCTGTTCCTCTACGTAATTGTTTTCTTCTCTCGAGGTGTGTGTTTGTTACTGCTGCTATTAGTATACGGTCAATCTCTTTCGTACTGAAGTACTCCCTCCGTCCCAGAATGTAAGACGTATTTTATTTGGTTAAAACAAGATTTTGACCAATAATTACTCTATTAATATATAGTTTATATGATATAAAGTGACAATCATGAGTAAGTATTTTTGAATACTAATCTATTAATATATAGTTTATATGATATAAAGTGACAATCATGAGTAAGTATTTTTGAATACTAATCTAACGACATCAATTTTATGTCACATAGACTATAAACTATAGAGTAATTGTTGATCAAAGTATTGTCTTAACTAAATGAAATACGTCTTATATTTTGGGACGGAGGAAGTATGTGTTTTTGGGTTGTGGTGTTGAGGTAAAAGAAAGAAGACATGAAAGGCTTTTCTTGTTGAATGCATTCAGGCAGAGTAGAGGACACAGGAAAAGCGCTGGGATTGGGCCCGTTGGCCACCGTGGACCATATACTAGACTAGAGCAGTACTCTAATGTGGGGATTCACCAAGACAGAAATCGGAATCATAAAGCATCGTGTCGGTGATAGTAATTCCACCATCTTAAACGTATGGTGCCCCATGCTGAATGCTTCGTGCTTAATCCTCCGATTTATTATGCCAAATCATGCGTTTGTCTTTATCCTACCATGTCTCATGTCATGGAAGGCAATGGTTTACTGCTAGTAAATGCACAGATCCGTGTGATCGAATCGCTCATCCGTGATTCAATTACCGCCTGCGATTGTCACGTCGGCAGGTAATCACACCGGATCAGATGGATCCATTGGAGAAATAAAACTCTAGCTTGTTTACAAGGAAATCCAGCAAATCATGCACGCCCAGATTTCATTTTCATTTCGCCGGACCAACATCGACGGGGTTAGATAGATCTGGACGTACGTGATCATATTCTTCGATTGGTGCCTGCTGATTCTTCAGAAAAGAAAAAGTGATACGCTGGTGGTGGTTGCTGCTGTTCGGTGCTGACCTGCTTCGATGTTCAGTTGTTTCTCGTACATGCTGCTTTCTGCATTTTCTCCTCCTTGTCTCTCTAGTCTAGGTAGACCCCGGACCATTGTCCTGTCCATAGTTTCATTCATCGATCACACAATGTGCGTGCTGTGATAACAAATCCTTACAAGCAGCTCTCCCACCTTCCCACGTCTCACGGCTCTAATTGCTTCCCCGTCTTGGCCCTACTTCTACTTTGCCGATTACAAAACCGTCCAAGTATGGGAAATTTCTCTGTGATTTGAACTGTTCCCTACAAAATAAATACACAAATATTGCTATATAAAACGTATTTTGATAGGTTAAAATAAGACTTGGACCAATAATTACTTCGTTAACATGTAATTTATATGACATAAAATTGATATTGTTAGATTCGTATTCATAAGTATTTACTTATGATAATTAATTTATATTATATAAACTATATTTTAATAAAATAATTATTAATCAAAGTATTATATTAGCTAATCAAAATACGTCTTATAAATTGCTCAGCCATTTTGTTTTTAGAGAGGATCTCCGTGGAGGACAGACCATACATACATCACACAATCGTGTGCGTCCGCTACACGAGCTAGTAATTTTGCGGAGCCACTAAAGAAAGCCTCACTTTGACACTAGCTCTGCATTTCCTGTTATCAAGGTGCTTGCTTTTACAATTTATTATTAGATACATAGAAGCAAAATTAAGGAAGTGGTGTACACTGTACTCAGCAATGAACTATCGCTCGTTGTTATGGCTCGGCTAAAGATCGTCTCCCGACCAAACCATCTTAGTACTACAAATTTTGACACGGTACACGGCAGCAAACGATGTTTTTTTTGGACAAACAGAAAAAGGTGTTAATAGCCGAGTTGAGCTAGCAACCATGGACAAGAGCTGGAGTAGTAGTACATAGCAGTGAGGTTTGCTCTTTTACCTTTTTGCCCCTTGCCTTTTTGTTTCTGGTTGGGGGTTGAGGCTTCAGTGCCTCAGTGGTAATATATTGGCAGTACTCAGTCCTACTTCTGTAATCATGGCCATGTTTCTTTTTCTCACAGGATGCCTCTCCTAGTATTTTATGATGATGAGAGATTAGCTTTCAGTACAAAGCAGACATGCATGGAGGACCATGTGGTTCAATGATTCTGATCTTCAGTCCCCGAGTCCTGATAATATATATCAGCAATGTCCCTGGACAAAAAGAAACCGGGCCACTTTGGGCTGCTCTCATCTTGCGCTGCATCCATTCATGGTTAATAACTTTGTTTCTTTAAGAAGAGAATATATACTCCCTTGGTAAATATATTAACGACGAAATGCGTGTGAAGAAGAAATCCTGGCTTATCCCCGGGCCAAAAAAGAGCTAGCTAGCTGGGAAAGCAGATGAAGGAATTGCTTGTAGACAGTAAAAGAAAGAGCTGATCTACAGCTACAAGCGAAAAATATATAAAAAAAGAACAGTAGAGACAGGGAAGAGACACGCATGCATGCCTTGAAGAACATAAAGATGGCTAGTCTACCAGGGAAGGGCAAAAGGTCAGAGAACAGAGCAAGCAACAGTGCACAGTCAAAAGAGAGAGCATGCACATTTCGAAGTAAACTTTTATAATCTCAAGCAACACTCTTTGAGTCTCTAGTTCTTGAATGTGGTTTCCGACAAGAATAACAAAAAAGTAATTTACTTGTTGAGCTTGCTTACTTAATTGCCTAGCTCAATGCTTATTACATACAATAGCATTGTTCCTTGTCTTGGCATGCGCATGAGTCCAGCTCGGGGCAGATTAGTTAATTAAGGCGAGTTGCGCAGTTGTTAATTATAATCGGTGCCTTGCATGTTACTAATCCAGTATATATGCCTCCTGTCCTGGAAGAGGTTAACTAATCCAACAGCTGTGCTGCATTTCATACATAAGAGCACATGCAGTTTGAGGAGCGAGCACATGTGTCAGATGGACTGTACTACGCTGACCTAGTTTCCATGCATTTCGTCGGAAGAAAACTGAAATTAAGGACGCAGCAGAAGAATCTATATATATATATATACACAAAGGACCTGGGTTTTTTCTGCAAAACATTACGCCACGTCATCAAATGATTTTCGGACGTACAATCTGGCCATCAGACTGTACAATATCATTCATGTCCTTCAAGAATCTTCTAATCAGAAGCTTATACATTCAGGTCCTTCGCCCTGTTTATTTCATCTTTGCAGTTCTTGGTATAAACGTATCAAGTTGTCTCACAGAATGGCATGTACTGCTGTTGCGTGAGATCCCTGCGGGTGGGATCAGTGCCATTATCCATATTTTAGCTTCAAGTTCTGAATTAGTACGATCAAGCGAATCAAACAGGAAGCACTCTTCACTGCTCCCTCCCATCAAGAAGTAGTTTTAAATATTAACGTGGTCTTAAAAAATTGACCATGTATTTTGTTAAAAACAAGTTGCTTTAAATAAAAATAATTAGGTATTACGAAAACGTATTTCTAGCTCTAGTAATATCAATTTGTTGATATCATTGTTGGTAATTTTTCTATATTAATAGTCAAACTCAAAAATATTTGACCATCTAATATTCTAAGATTACTTATATTTCTAATTGGAGAGAGTATAAAACAAATCACCTAGGAATCAATTAAACAAATTCGACAAGCACCTACGTTCCAAAATTTTAACAAATGTTACGTTATACAAATTTGACAGGCGGCCGCCACTGCTGATAATATCGACGGCAACAACCAAGCACAAGACTTTGCGAAATCTTTGGTCTAAACATATGTTGCGTTACAGAGAAAACCAACGACATCTTATCTATCACAACATAGCACCTCTATACATATGACGCTTTTATATACTATCGATATACGACGCACCCTACTGCGATGAGATTTGGCATGCTCTGACCCACATGGCAGGGAAATTGAGCCATAGCATCGTACATCATCGGACACGCTTCGTGGTATGTCAATCATTTCTCATGATAACAACTAATTTGCAAATTTTGATACAGAATAATACAGTATTACTTGCATTTATCTGCTCATGCTGCCTCACCACGATCCACATAACATAATTCCGAGAACTGGTCCAGGGAATCAAATGCTCGCGTACTCACTCAAATACATATCCAGGAACTTTGTTAACATGGGCCAGAATGGAGCAACGGGTGGCCCAAAACCAGGCCAGGCATGATGATAGGCCCAGAAATGATAAAACGCACACTCCATGCTCCATAAGCACTGCAAAGCATGCATGGCGATGAATCAAGGAATCAATCAAATACTCCTACATCGCTTGACGAACCAAATCCAAGAAATCCAATACTGATCCCGTAATTCGAGTAGATCCTCGATTTTCGTGATCATACGAACGTGCAACCGCCAAGAAACGCCCGTATCTCCGTCCTCCACTAAGGAAATTAAGCTTACACACGATCATACTTGATTAAGGCTCTTGATCACACGGTCGGAGCGATTGGCTCCTGGCCCATATATTACATACATGCTCCTCTATAATGCGCTTCTCTCTCTGAGCCAATCCAGCATGCAGCAGTGAGAGGTATAGCAACGAAGCAGCAGCAGCAGCAATGGCGCCCGTGATCCTCGCGATGGACGTGCACTGCGCCGGCTGCGCGAAGAAGATCCGTAAGTCCATCGAGAACATGTTCGGTACGTCCATGCATGCTTTTGGTACGTTGATGCATGTATGCCGATCGATCGATCTCATCGCGTGCGTTATGCAGGGGTGGACAAGGTGTGGGCGTCGCCGGCGACGGGGGTGGTGGTGGTCGCCGGGACGGCCGACGCGAGGGCGCTCAGGGGGCGCATCCGGCACAGCATGAGGAGGTCCGTCACTATCGTCCGCGACGGAGCCTCGGTGGAGCCCGACCGCGACCGTCGGATGATGCCGCATTTCGCCGGGATGACGCATTCGGCGCCGCCACGGTACGCCCCGCCGCACGGCTGGGGGATGATGGCGCCGCCGCCGCATCCCTACGCCCTGCACCCGTACGCCGGAAACCACTCATGGGCACCGCCCGCTCGCCGGTAAGTGCCGAACGGCAGGCCGACGAGCTTCGACGACGAGGAGGAGGTTCCCGAGACCTCCTGCTGCTCCATCCAGTGACTGATTGAGCGAGGCGGCGGGCCAGCAGCGTGCAGACGCTTGAATAATCCAATTGCTAGGACTAGTGGTTCTCAGTAGGGAGTAGCAATCATTTTTGAATAGTAGTAATCTGTAACTGGATTGAAGTTAAATCATATTATCAATTAAGGTTATTTGCTAGTTTGATCGGAGATTATATTGCTTAGGGCAGATGGCATCGGTGCCAATTGACACCACTCCAATACTATAGCTTCGCCCCTGGAATGTGGTACTGCCGTTGTACCAGCTACGAGTCCGTGGCTCATCTGTGCGCCCTAGACCTGTCACCTGTCCCGTCATCAATTTGATCTTAGAAAAATCGGAGCTCGTCTAGTTCTAGTCGGAACATTTTTAATTAGGTGTGAACAAATAGACTATCGAGCACCTGCTTCTTGGCATCCGAGGATTGATGATCCATGGAGTCAAATAATGTGCGCCACCACCAAGTTGGTAGCTTCTCCTTTCGATTTCGTATCTGCTCTACTTGCTGCTGCTCTGCCTCTCTATTTTATCACACACTAACTCATTCGTATAGTCCTGTATACATGAATGATGACTGTGTTTTTCGTTGTTACAGAAAGCAGCAGAGGAAGAAGAAGAAGATAGGCTCAGTGTGCTCACCGATGACATTTTATTGTCTATCTTGGGGCGAGTTCACCTTGCTACGGCGGCAAGGACTAGTGCGCTCTCAAGGCGCTGGAGGAACTTGCCTCGGTTGCTTCCTCACCTCAACCTTCGTGTCAGGGACTTCCACCCCTGTGCCCCATGCCCAGATCACCCTTTCAGGCTGCACAACTCATGGATCAAGCAATGGCATCTCTCACCAAAGCTACTAGGAGTTTCTTGGCTCACCCGTGCACCACCATCACAACAAGGCTATGCCTTAAGCTCTACAAGGATGGCAATTACTCGCGTGACATTGGCCCGCTGGTTAGTTACGCCATTGACATTGGGATGATAAAAGAACTGGACCTTGCCATCCTTGACGAGAAGGAGCCTGACTGCCCAGATATGGTACAGCGAGCTCGGGATGTGGATGCATTTTTCAGTGCGCGCTTTGCTGCATCGGATATACATCACCTCCTATTTGCACGTCGCAACCAACTGCAGCACCTTAGTCTGGACCAATGAGACACTGGGAACTGTTCTGTATGGCAGATAAACGCGCCGAATTCGAATCTCAGAGTTCTCCAAGTCTACTATTCCTCCTTGAAGAGAATTGAGGTGTTCTGCCTTCCAAAACTAGAGCGACTCCATTGGGTAACTTGGTTTTACTACGAGGCTCCTTTGCGTTTTGGTTCTGTCCCATCTCTTACGGAATTGGGCCTCCTACGTGCTGCAACTCTTGACCATTGAGACTTTAAGTGAGGTTCTACATGGTGCCACAAACATACATACTCTCATGTTAAAATTCCAAGGACAAAAGGTAATTTCATATTCGTTTTTTCATGCACTGAAATAAGTTTCAGATTTCAGTAGATAATTGTTATATTGTGGATGTGCTTCTGATTTCTGTATGATTCAGAATAAAAGTCAGTATGAATTTTAAAGTAGCACAAGTTGGATCAGGATTAGGACCGTGCTAGTTTTAGCTGTTTCATGTGTTGATCAAGACATTTGGTTTTGTTTATAATTGCCAGGAAGCATATCATTGATTAGCAAATGATTATCCTAGTGCGCACATAATTTTCCTCTATACATACGATCCTTTTCATTCTTGTTTTTCTTTATTTATCTGTTCGTCAGCTTTGGATACAACCAGAAGGAAAGCAACTCCGCACTGGATTCAACAAGCTAAGGAAGCTGTCTATTCACGGCATCTTTGTTAAATTTGACTTGCTGTGGACAATAAATCTCCTTGAAGCTGCTCCATCTGTTGAGATATTTGATGTTGAGGTACTTATTCCCTTTTAAATTATTATTTTGAACATACATAAGCCTTTCCCGGTGCGAATTTGTTTTGAGCTTACTCAATGTAAGAACACCACCATAGTGTATACCCATCGCTCCTCTGCTTTTTAGCAATATGTTGTTGATATCATCCCATGATAGAATTGAGAATAGGCTCTCATGTGATGACAACGAAGGAAGCGTATTGGGCCTATATAATTAGGTGTTGATGCTTGAATACAGAAATACGAACACCCATGCCAGGAGGATGACGAGAGAAGAATAAGATGGTTTGGTCATCGAAGAGTGAAACCTTCATGGAAGATGCCTAGCTTCACAAGCTCTAACATGTGGCAATTGAAAGAGCTCCAATTTGTTGGCTTTAGACCCTTACTAGAGCAACATATGCTATTTGTAAGTGCCGTGATGGATCGAGCTCCAAACTTGAAGACGGTTCTTCTGAAAGAAGATGATAAACCATGCAAAGATTGTGAGGCCGATGGTCACACTGCCTCCTCCCATAGGAGGCCTGTTTCCAAGGGACAGGGATGAGCAAGAAGCTCTAGCCAAGCAACTTAGGGACAGGGTCTGCTGGTCCTCGGCGCAGATAGTTTTCAGCAGTAGTGATTCGATAGTGGTACTGTGAAGTTAGGAAGTTGTTTTTGTATATAGCAGGAGATGATTGCTGCTACCTTGAGGTGAGGAGGAACACGATGACTCAAGTGGAATGCGAAACGGATACTCAATTCAAAATATTAAGCACATCAATTTTTGTTTAAGTTCTCGAATCACAGAAAAAAGGATATACAACTTCCTGTGTCTGGATAGGAGTGTACAAGCGCAGCACATCTTAGCACCCCTTCTATCTTTGCATATTTCATTTCATTAAATTCACTGTAAATATATATTATTGTCAAATGAACAGCGTGAAGGCGATCATGCCAAAAGAGCAAGGATTGACTGAATACACTGAATGGCCACCCGGCAACGGCTGTCAGATACAAGATTTAGAAAGAAAGAAAAATCACATAACAAGACTTTGCTAATAGCTAGTGTCCAGATATTTCTCCAGACATACTTTGGAGATCGGTCTAAGACATCCATGTTAAATGTTTACTATGTACTCGCAACTCTTAAATTGATCCCAACCGAATAAATAACCACGCATAATGTGCATATGATGTCCAACATCAAACTAAACACAATGATACTAAGGAGAAAAGCCCAAAATTTACTCGGATATCCTTCTCTTCGATCTCAGTGTTTCTGCCAGTCTCTATACACCTCAATTCACAAGGGAAAAATTTACATGCATGAACATGAACTCAGCATCCCGAAAATTAAAGAATCAAATAAGAGCATGTTTAATTTCCTCTCTGCAACGCATGCATGCATGCATGCATCGATTAGTGACATGCTACTAAAAAGATTAGCAAGGGTACATGTCCTGGAGGCTGGGATGCAAGCACGGAGAGCTCCTCCACGCCCTGGCGTGCAGCCGGAGCGTCTCCCGCGCCCTCTCCCTCGTCCTCTCGCCGCACTGCTGCTCCGGCGACCGCACAACCATGCACAGTTTCCTCACCACGCCCGTCTGCGCCATCTCCTGCACCACCGCCGCCGTCGCCGCGTGCCTCGCCACCGATCGCAGCACCCGCACCGCCTTCTCGCTCGCCGCCGCCGACACCCGCAGCACCTTCTCGCCCACCACCGCCACTCCCGCGCCATGCGCCACCAGCTCCGCGCGCCCCTCGGCACACCCACACAGCCGGTCCAGCGCGCCCAGCGCCAGCTCGCACGCGCGCCGCTCGTTGTTGCTCCCTCCGTCGTCGATGAGCATGTCCACGAGCGCCGGCACCGCGCCGGCCTCCACGGCCTTGACCCGGTTCCGGCCCCAGGAGGTCGCTCCGACGAGCACGCTCAGCGCCGCCTTGGTCGCCGGCCTCGAGGCCCTGTCGCGGAGCAGCTGCACCACCTCGCCGAACACCTGCTCCGGGAGAGACACCAGCCTGGTCGGCGACATGGACGCCGTGACGTTCGCGAGAAGCAGCGCCGCCTGCGCCCGGGACGTGGAGTTCGACCGTCGCAACGTGGAGACAAGCGCGTCGACGAGCACTTCGCCGTCCCTCGCGATGACAGGCGCGAGGCACTGCTCTGGGAACTGGAGCAAGGAGATGGCATCGAGCGCCTCGTCGCACACGGCAGCGGCATTCTCCGGCGTCGGTGTCGCCGACGCGACGAAGACGGCAGCCAAGGCTTCCAACGCGCCGGGGACGGCAGCGAGGAGCTTCCTGTTCCGCTCGCTCTCGGCAGCCACGCCCCTGAGCTCGAGCAGCGCGGGGAGGAGCTCTTCTCGTGTCGACACGGTGAGCCGGGACACTAGCGCGGCGACGCAGGCGCGGTTGGCGGGCGGCTTCGGTGTCGGGACGCGCTCGACGCCTTCGACGTGGGCGTGGAGCGCGCACCAGGCCTGGATGAGGCGGCGCAGCGTGTGGTTGGGCGTGGGGTCGCAGTCGGGCGCGACGGGCTGCTTGGTGAGCGGGCAGGACGTGCCTCCGGCGAGGAGCCAGCGCTCGATGCCCTCGCGGTCGTAGGTGATGCCGGTGGGGAGCGTGACGGGGTCGCGCATGATGTCTAGCGAGATGGGGCACAGGAAGTAGGAAGGGACCTCCACCTGTTCCTGCTGCTCCTCCATTAATTAGAACCGAAGCAATCAAGCAATGGCCGTCGTTGTCGTCGTCGTCTTCTCGCTTGGGACAATGGTGGTGTGGAGTTGTTGTGGGAGAGTGCAAATCTTGGAAAATTTGGTGTTTTATATAGAGCTCTTTTACGTACCCCTAATAAATATAAACCGTCTATTTATCCTGATCCAATGGCTAATTTATCTGGTACTCTAATCTAAACTTAAGGAATACTATTTAAATTTTTTTTAATTAAGGAGTACCTTAATTTAAAGGGTAAAATTGGAATCATACAAATAAATACAGAAAAACACTCTTACTACTCTATACAGACACATTTCACGAAGGCCTCTCTCCTCCTCCCCAGCCTTCCTGCCTGTTCTTCGGCGACCTCGCTCCGGCGGCGCCTCCGGGGCCACCGCACGGCGGGGGGTGGCGCGGTCGCGCACATCGCCTCCTCGGGCTCTCCCTTAGCCACGCCGACGCAGGCTCCGCCTCGCAGGCCGCCTCCGCCGCGCTGCCTCATGGGCTCGGCCTCCGCCTCTGCCGCGCCGCCTCGAGCTCGCCCTCCGCCGTCCCGCCTCGCGGGCTTGCCCTCCGCCACGCTGCCTCGCGGGCTGGGGCTCTGCCTCCCCGCCTCGCGGGCTCGGCCTCTGCCGCGTCGCCTCGTGGGCTGGTTGCTTGGGGCGGCGTCGTGCGCCGCCGGGGACAGGCGGCCGTGCGGTGGATCCGTAGGAGAGGCGGCCGCGCTGCTCGGGGCCGCGGCGTGCGCCCGCGCGAAGAGCCGGCGGCGCAGGGGGAGAGGAGCGACGACGGCCCAGTGGGAGAGGACCGGCACCGCTGGTTAATCGGGCGGCGGCGAGCGTCGACGAGGAGAGGCGCCAGCAGCATGCGCCCGCGCGGAGAGCCGGCGGCGCGGGGGGAGAGGAGCGACGGCGACCCAGTGGGAGAGGAACGGCGCCGCTGGTTGATCGGGTGGCGACGAGCACCGGCGAGGACAGTCGGCTGTGCGGTGGGAGGCGGCCATGCGGTGGGATGCGGCGATGTGCGCCCGTGCGGAGAGGCGCCGGCGTGCGCTCGCGTGGACAGGCGCCGGCGCGAGGGGGGAGAGGAGTAGCGGCGCTAGTTGCTCGGCCGGCGGCGTGCACCGGCGAGGAGAGGCGGTGGCGCGATGGGAGAGGGCAGGCGGCGGCGCATTGGAGAGCAGGCGCGACGCACGCTGGAGCAGGAGTCTGCTGCGCTCGATCGATCGGGAATTCGGGAGGAGAAAGCCATACAGTAGCAAAGGTGAAAAGTCTATTATACCCTTACAGATAGACGGTCAGATTTGATTGGTACTTCAACTTTAGTTTAAGGAGTACCAGGGTATAGTAAAAAAGCTCTTTATATAAAGCTCTTTATATATGCATGAGATCGATATTGGGAGGAGAGGAGAGGATTCAAACTCAGAGACGTGTGCAAGTCCACGCGGGGATGTGCATGAGCTTCCTGCCCGAATATTAAAGACTCCTGGCTGGTCAGTCCATGCATGCTCGCTTATTGCTCGTTGCAAGCTTTCTAGGAAGGAGACTGACCAATTAATAAACTCTTGATTCTCAAAAAATATATCTGGAAATTGATTTTCTTGTAAAAAACAATATAAAATCATGGTACCGCCCGAGCACAGAAATTTTGCAGGAAATTCACATGGAAGGGTTCAAATGCTACATCCGATCAAAGAATAAATAAAACATCTTGTACTATGTATGTTTTCTATAAGAATATGCATTGATTTTTAAAAGACACCGAACTTAAAATGAAGGCATGTGGTAATGAAGGAGTAGTAGCTATAGCTAACAATTAATTTGAACCTAGTTAATTAAGTTTGCTTAATTTGTGTGTGAGAGGCAGAGAGGCCGAGCGAGAACGACAAAATGAAGAAAAGAGTTGACGAGATGAAGTAAAACAATTTCGACAGGGAAATGTCCAAAAAATGTGTGGTCTCCGACGCCTAGGGTGACAGTGTTGTTCTATAGTTTACTAGTTTTTGCGTGAATTTTTCAATGCTTCATTTTGGCTGGCTCCTCTTGTGCATTGGAGACGTAAGTTTGTGTATATATTTGCGTGGTGAATTACTAGGCAGGAACGGGAAACTAATTTGCATAGGAAATCTCATGTGACAAACGAGGCATCTTTGACCATACTTGTTTAATTGATCCGTCGAGTCTTTATTATTAAAAAACGCTAGTTAGGATTTAATAACCATAGAGAAGATTGCATGCATGTGGCAAGTGTATATATGGCCTGTGACGTACGTATGTATTGTAAGTTCTTGCTTAGGTGAACCTAACCTAATCAAATAATTTTCACGAGACTATTTAATTATTACACATGCAATTTGTAACCTATGAGACGCTAATAATTTAATCGCTCGGTTAATTAAGCATAGTGTTAATTTTATGGTCTCAACTCTCAGCTACCGTACTGATGCATGTATCAAGTGGATGCATGGGATGGGAGCAGGACATGAGAAAGGCCAAAACTTCGGTAAACGGTAGGTCTGGGTTTGTAAATATGTATTCTAATTTATGGCTAAATTAATTAATGATGCTAGGGTGATTGATTAACCTGCTCTGACTTGAGATCGATGTAGCTGGGACGAATTAAACAAGGAGCACGAGCTAAGACAAACGGGAAGGCTAGAAATTTAGAGAAACGAGGAGTGTAGACAGGTGTGGAGGTAACAGGGCGTATCCTGAGATGAGAATTTGTTTCTTCCGTTTGACTATATGCGCGCATAGTCATAGAAATTGCAATTGCCCTGCACTTGCTGGTTAATTTGGTTATTTGCTTGCTCAAGATATATCGATGAATGACCGCTCCGTTTGTCTTCTTTAACCTTGCGTAAATCCAGCATTCAGGATTAATTATTGTATCTTCTTCAGCTGTCCTGCTTTAAAAACTATAGGCTTACGCAGCTCAGCCACAAGTTTTATCTTTCGATAATTGATGATTCCTTTGGAATGGCGTAACTAACTAGAACTTGATCTTAAAATCTGCAGATACATGCCATGTGCTGGATCGTTTCCATGCAACGAGCTAGGCACTATTAAAAAAAAACAGAAATGCGACTTGGGCTGGCTTGACGCCGGCACGTACCGTACTGTTGTACTCCAGATCTTGCCCTTGTTTGACGTGCTCCGCTCTACCCATCCTTCACATCTCTGACTTGACGAACTGGAGGATAAATGTATCAGTAGAACATTGGCAAAATGCCCCGATATTACAAATGGATGCTGAATTTTCTTTTCTTAATTAAGAATGCTTTTGGAAAAATTGAAGGGGACGTACTGCAGGTTGCTTCCAACCGCCCTGTTGAAAATTCGTGACACGATCGAGGAGACATCTGAATATAACAGCCAAGTATGGTCCGCTCTGTGTGTGTGGAAGCGACTCTGGGGCTCGGTCACTGGGCTGGGGTAGCTGAAATCTCTGACCGATGAAACACAGCAGCAGAGAGAGACACTGGACGAGCTGAGCTCCATCGTCAAAACATTGATGGCAATTCCAGCAAGCCAAGTATCGATCCCTGGGAACCCTGCCCGGGGTTCTAGCTGTTGGATCTGGTAGGGACCATGTAGCTAGGTTGCTTGTGAATAATTTTTTTTTAAACGGAGGCAGAAGCTTTGTCTCATCTCATTAATTAAGAAGAGTTTACAATCAAACCAAACAAAGACGGCCAAGAGAAGGTCGTCGCTACGTACATCAAGCCTACTCTCGCGGTATCAAAGATCTCAAGTGCTTTGCGCCCGCCATCCCCCAAAGCACGGCTTCAGTTTTTATCCTCCTAACAACAACATTCGGCATGGATGAAACGTTTCTAAAAACTCTCGCATTTCTCTCACCCCAAATCTACCATGACACAAGCATGACGAGGGATGCCAATCCTTTTCTAGTATTTCCGTTGACGTTTATCAAGAAGTGCCACCAGTCTTTGACGGAGTTGAAGTTGTTCCACTCGTCGGTATCCAATTGAAGGAGGCCTAGCCAGGCCTTGATCTCGTTCCATATACGTCTCGTGTATCTACACTTGAATAAAATATGTGCCGCTGTCTCCGGTTCCGTCTTGCATAATTGACATAGCCCACAATTTGGCCACTCTCAGCGTTGGAGCCGGTCCGCCGTCCACACATGGTCTTGGACGATGAGCCACGCAAAAAAAATTTATGCTTCGGCGGAGCCCAATTGTTCCACACAGCTGGCTTCATGAGCGAAGCGTTTGGGTTGTCAAGCTGAGCCAAGTAAGCCGAGGATGTTGAGTACTCTCCCGAGGATGTAGTCTTCCACATGATGCCATCCAAGCTATCATTGTTGAGGTTGATGTCTTGTAATTCTACCCATAGTTCAAAGAACTCGATGATGTATTGAACCGAGAGGCCCAAGCCAATGTTTATACCTTCAGTCCAGTGGTCATGTTCCAATGCTTTGTGTACGGAGTGGCTCTTACCTTTTGATATAGCAAAAATGGAAGGAGCAATGTCTTTCGGCTTACGACCTCGAAGCCAAGGCGAATGCCAAAAGGACGTTGTTTTACCATTGCCAATGGTGATTGAAGTTAAGTCATAAAAAAGATCCATGTCCTTTTCATCGCATGGATGTCCAAGCCCCACCCAAGCTCTCCCCGGATCCTTCCAAACAAGCCACGGCCAGCGCAGCCGCAAAGCTCTCGCGAATTTATCCATGTCAAGAATGCCCAGCCCTCCCATGGCCGTGGGTCTACAAACAAGGTCCCATTTGATTTTACACTTTCCTCCTGTTACTTTATCCGCAGCGGCCCATAGGAATGCTCGTTGCAGCTTTGTAATTGAAGTCAACACTCCTCTAGGCATCACAAGGGATGTGAGATGGTAAATTGCTTGCGAAGTAATGACCGATTTAATCCAAGTGCACCGCCCAGCCATCGTGATGTACTTGCCTTGCCCACACATGACCTTGCTCGCCATCTTGTCAATTAGGTACTGGAAATCAACCCTTCTCAAGCGGTGCACCGAGAGGGATAGGCCAAGGTACCGCAAAGGAATTGGGAATGCACTGCCGGGAAGGCACAAAGAATGCCGTCGAGGTCGACGTTTGAGCATCTGATAGGGGCCACTAAACTCTTTTGCACGTTTGTTATAAGACCAGTGACATTGCCAAAGCTCTGGAGAATGCTCGCGAGCATGTCGACATCCTCCTTGAAGGGTGCCAGAAAGATAGCCGCATCGTCCGCGAAGAGCGAAGTCCTAAGACAGGCGCCCCTCCCTCTCAACCTGTGAAGCTTGTCCGTTTCCGTTGCCACATCCAAAATCTGTTGTAGAGGGTCAATCGCAATAATAAACAGAAGCGGCGATAGTGGATCCCCCTGCCGGAGGCCTCTCCCATGCAAAATGGGGTCACCGGGGACTCCGTTGAGGAGGACCAGGGAGGATGAAGTACGCCATAGTGCTGCCAACCAATCACGAAATCTTGGAGGGAACCCTCTCCTCTGCAAAAGATCCAATAGATATTCCCATCTAACAGAGTCAAAGGCTTTCTTGATGTCTAATTTGAGGAGAAGGGACGGGGTGTTTGTTCTTTGCAATCGCCTCGTGTAATTCTGAACATACATAAAGTTATCGTGAATGCTCCTCGTCTTGATGAAGGCGCTTTGGGCGCACGATATTAGAGTGCTCATGAAGGACGCAAGTCTCGTGGCCATCACTTTTGCCACAATCTTGGCGATGGCGTGGATGAGGCTTATGGGTCTAAAATCTGAGATATTCTCGGCCCCATCTTTCTTTGGAAGTAGCACCACATTTGCCGAGTTGAGCCAGTGGAAATTTGCCGCGTGAAGATCGGAGAAAAGCAAGATCGCCTTCATAAGATCCTCCTTTATAATGGGCCAACAAAACTTGAAAAAAAGCTCCAGTGAAGCCATCCGGACCCGGAGCCTTGTCTTTCGGCATAGACTTGATTGCGGCAAGCACTTCGCCCTCCTGAAAAGCCTCCCCCAGGCTACTAAATTCACTCTCGTTGAAGTTCAGAGATTGCCAATTAAAGTCTTGAGTTCTCCTCGGGCCCTTGCTCATGGCCGAGGTGAAGTGTTGGTGTATAATACGTTTCTTATCCTCATGCTGCGTTACCCACCCCGCTCCATTTTTTAACTTGTGAATGAAATTTTTTCGCCATCGCCCGTTGATCTTTAAGTGGAAAAACTTTGTGTTGGCGTCTTCTTCCTTTAGGTTTCTGATGTGCACACTCTGTCTTTTCCTAGCCCGTTCCTGTACAGCCAAGCTAATGACTCTCCTTTTAAGTCTCTTTCGAAGGTCCCCCTCTTCCGGCGAAAGCACACGAGTCTCCTGAGCAATATCCAGCCGCAAAATAATCTCTAGCACCATGTGAAGGTGCAGCCGAGCGTTGGAGGAGAAAGATTGGCTCCAATATCGCAATCTGAAGGCCACTGTTCTTAGCTTATGAAATAACACTTGACGTGGCTCATAGTGTGGCGTTTGCTCGGCCCAAGCATGTGTGACCGTTTCTCGGAAGCCTGGCATTTTGATCCAGTAATTTTCAAATTTGAAGCTTCTTGGTTTCTTTGGGCCAATCTCCGGGGCCAGCAACATGGGACAGTGATCCGAAAGTGAGGAAGAGAGAGCGTGAAGAATATGGTTTTGGAAGTGCATGTCTCAATCTAAATTGCAAAAAATGATGTCCAGCTTGCTCATGGTGGGGTTTTGCCTCTCATTACTCCATGTGAAACGCCGGTTTTGGAGTTGAATCTCACTGAGCTCGCAATCGTGCAGAGTAGCTCTGAAGCGGTTGATCCGCCTATGATTGGCGTTGCGGCTGTTTTTGTCTCTAGCTTGGTATATTTGGTTGAAGTCTCCATTCACAAGCCACATGACCCCCTGTCCCGGTTTGTTTGCAAGAAGCTCAGCAAAGAATTCTTCCTTTCTATTGCTTGCCGTCGGGCCATAGATAGATGTGAGCCGGAAGGAGCAGTCTTCCCTAAGGAGATTTAAAGTTAGCGAGAGGCAAAATTCGCCGGCGTTGATATCAGTAGCTTGAAACAAATCCTCGTTCCAGAGGATGACAATTCCCCCCCGAGTGCCAGTAGCTGGACTCTGTGTAAAACCTCTCATCCTGTACCCCCCAAGGAAAGCAGTCGTAGGTGAATCGATATGCTGTAGCTTGGTCTCCTGGAGGCATGCAATGTTGCAAGCCGAGGCCGCAATTGTCTCATGCATCATTGATTTCCTATCTGGGCAATTTAGTCCACGCACATTCCAGTTCATAATCATCAGGTCTTGTGCACTCATTTAGGAAACATTATAGAACTCGACAGGATTAATGAAGTAGTGGACCCCCAACATGGTTCTGGGCTCATAGCAGTAGTCCCAGAACCCCATTTCACACTCCACAACACATTCATGATAGTTTGCATTAACATAGCAAACCAAAAAAGAACTTCCCACAGCCTGATTGTTACACACATTAGTTCACCTCGTTGTCTCCATGCCCTTCCAGGTCCAGGGCCTCCTGCCTTCCGTGTCGCAACAGGGCATCCTCAACTGCGCACGCGTGCTCGTGGTCTAGCCGAAATAATGCACGCAGCGCGGCAACAGCGGCCGATGGAAGCTTCTGTTTGAAAAGAGCGATGAAATCCTCTATCGCACTCTCGGTGACCTGCTCCTCTCCATTGACTATTCCCAGACGATGGCACAAGTTTCTTTCCGCCATCTTCGTGATCGGCGTGCCCATATGGGTGTTCCTGATCCTGATGCTACTCTGGCGGACCGTAAAGCCCGCCGCAAGTGTCTTCCTCCTATTTGTTGGTGGTGGGGGTGGAGACGAGGACACTGGCTCCACCGTGATGAGAGGGGGCTGCATTTGCACAAACAGCGAGCTCGTGACCGGCGTGGATGTGGCCAGCAGTGATCCCGGCGATGAGGCAGCCAGAAGTGTGCCCGGCATCGGCTCGGACGGTGACACGACGAAGGGCTCGAGCAAGGCCCCAGCATCTGTCCCCTCGAACCCAGGGGGACACTCAGGCGTCACGCTCCGTGGCGGGGAGGGTGTGATGAGTCACGACGGCGTGAGGATGGTCAGTGCCACCAATGAAGCACGACCAGCTGACACGGACGGTCCTACGAGGAGCAGATGCCGCTGGCAGTTGTCAGAAGATAGGAGCACTTCTCTTCCAGCGTGCCCTTTTGGCGAGACCGGCGATGCCGGGAGGATGGACGTGCGAGAGGACAGCGATGTTGGAGAAACCGGAGGCATCCGTGCTGCAGTAGAGCGTCTTCTGTTCATGACCGGCAATTGGCTGCGTAGTGGGCTACGCCCACGCATGCCCGACACGATAGCGGCGGCCGTGGCAACTTCGGTGCAGACGCCCTTCGGCGCAAGCGCCCCATCATGACGTCGGTGCCCTTCACGGTCATCACGGCGGTCGCCGCGGTCGTGGGAGCAGTCCCGTGGCGCCCGGGATAGGCTACGCCTAAGGCGCTCGCCCCATCCCTGCCCGCGGGTGGCATCCCTGCCGCGCCTGCCGTCGTCACGGCGATCACGGTGGTGCCCGTCGTCGTCACGTCTGTCTCTCCTATCGTCCCGGCGGCACGGCTCTTCATGCTGGGTTTGCCTCGGCCCCTGGCCATCAACGATGCCAAGTGTCCAGTCAAACTCGTAGACTTCAGGTGGCGGCGGCAGACCATCTGCGTCGACGACGGTGTTGGAGAAGTCTTCGTGCAGGGCAAGGTGTATGAGCACCCGGTGCCGCAGCCCACGGCGGCCCCGAACGCGCTACCCACGGGTTGGCAGGGTGATCCATTTGACTTTTGGTATGGAGCTCGGGTTCGCCGTCCATGCCCACAGTCCGAGCGTCTCGGTGTCAATTTTCAGTCTCGATCTGTTCTCAATGTAGTCGAGGGAGCATGCTTTGTCGATTACTTTGGACACAACGTGGTCATTCCAGGCGTGCAGCGACACATTCTCGAGACAAAGTTGCACATGGTGCAGCATGTCAACATTGTCAGCATTGGCCTCCAGTCGCCATGCACGCACCTGGACGTGGAAGCTTCTGAACGAGAAGTCGCGCCGAGCGACAGCGTTGGTGCAGTGATGATGGTGGATGAAGTGCACGAGGAAGGGCTCGGGGTAGTGCCGAACGACACTGATGTCCGCAGGCCGCGCTCCAAAGGTGGTCGCAAATGCCTCATTTACCTCGTCGGCGGTGATGTCGGAGCGGGAGCCGTTGATCTAGGCCACCGCAGCATTGGTGGAGAGCAAGGTGGCCTCCTGCTGCATCACCTCGTCTTCAGCCGGCCTGGACGCGGCATCTCCCAGACGAGGCATGGCGGGCGGCGCAGGGAGCTGGTGCCGAGACGGCGCGTCTCGTCTCGGGAGGACCGGAAGGGGGCGCTGATGCTGCTGCTGGCGGCTGGCGAGAGGGTGATTTGTGGCTTGAGGACTAGTGCATTCCTTGGCGCGATGGCCGATCCTGAAGCAGTGGGAACATTTAAATGGCCCGCGGCATTCCTTGACGCGGTGCCCCTTTACCAGACAGCGAAAACACCGGCCTTCAAGCCAGGCGGGCGGTGGAGGTTTGAATGCAGTAACCTGCAAAGCCGTGCGGCGTGGCCTTCTGCGGGATTCAACCTGCACCCACCCTTCCTTCTCTTGAGATGGATTTCGGCTGGCGCCGATGGGATGGGGAATTGAAGGCGCGCCCGAGTTGACGAAGCAACCTCTCCAGTCTCCCGCGCCCCGGAAAGGCCGGCCATCAAGGGGACGCGTCTGGGGGGGCCTCTCAGTTGCAACGGATGCCGACGCATTGAAGAGGAGTGTTGAACCCCAGAATTCATAACAGAGAGGCTTAAGAGAAACCACCCGCTAAGTCGAAACGTCAACCCCGACCTCAACTCCTGGGTGTCAATTCCAAGAGGAGTGGAGTGATATGGCTCCGAACAGCCCGAGACGTCAACCCCAAAGCTTACTCTGGCAAGCGCACAGAGTAGTAGGGTGATATGGTCTCCTCACTCTTGTCCTACCGAGCCGGAACATCAACCCCGAACTCGTCCCGGCAAATTAATGCACGGCTGGAGTAGGGTGATATAGTTCCCAATCTCTCAGTAGTAGAGTCGCTTCACAGGGGTGATTAAACTTAATGACTCTATGATATAAACTCTAAAGTCCTACCCGCAACATGCGCTTCATCACATACACGCACGGCACATGAGCAGGCGAAAACAACCAGATCTCATAGCAGTGACTCTACGACAGAAACTGCAATATTATAAGTTTGAAACTTAACAAACATATATACACACAGCGGAAGAGTTTATAAGGCTACGAAGCCAAACAGTAGGGCCAAAAGTGGCAACGGAAACAAACCAAAATACCAACCCAGGGCAGGATCACTGCCTGGGATTCCCAGCGTCTAGGCGTCGTCGGTATCGATCTCTAAATAGAAACCACCCTCTGAAGGGGTAGCTTCCTCTGCAACAAAACAACAACAATAGCAGGGTGAGTACAAAATTGTACTCCGCAAGACTTACAGTGCGGAAATAATAGTGATTGTGCCAGGTATCAACAAAAGGGTAATTGTGGACGAATTTGCGGAAAGCCAAGTTTACCTTTTCAATAACCATAAGTAGATTGAAATGCGACTACTAGAATACCTTTTAAAAGGGGACGAGTCGACACTTCGCGAATATTCCTTACTGCAGATCACCACACCTGAAAAACCCCTCGACCCATCCTCAACCACCCTGGGAGGAAGCTGTCGCTAACCACATCCTTAGAGTTGGCAAGTTTTAGGATTTGTTGTAGTTGTCTAATTCGATGCAAAATCTTACCAAGTTGTCCATAACCGCGGACACGGCTGTTCAAACAGTTCTAACCCTGCAGGGGTGTACATCTTTACCTACACGTATCGATCGTCTCCTAGTGCCATCGCGATTTACACACTTTCACGAGGTGTGCTGGCGGAGGGTGATCGAACACGACCTTTACAATGCTTTCGACCTAGGTATGAGCCACCCGTACGGGCTAGTCCATGTACATCAGTCCGGCCGTAACTACGACACGGTCCCATACGTTGTAGCAGGTGATACATCCCCGGACTCGAACCGTGTGTAACCCTTACACCTATATTGAAGCACCACACCACATTCCTTTTTCCACGCACCCAATACATGAAAACGGCAAACTATGCGGCTCATAGTCTAAGTCTAGGCAAATTATTTAGTCGTGGGTGGCCCCATAATCCACCCGTGTAGAAGTACGCGAATCTTGGTTCGAAAGGACACCGGAAACCGGTCCTTGCGGGAAAACGAGACAACCCACCATGCTCCCAGCCATGGCCTCTCGTCTAGCCCAGATATGATTAAGCCAATTCATTAGTTATCCCGGTGAACACCCACCTACCACGTAACCCATTCCCAGTGTTGATTTATCTGCTATCCCAGGAATTACGACTTCTACAAGTCTAAGCATGTCTAAGCATAAATAGCATAATAGCATTCGAACAGTGGATACTACACTATGCTAGATGGGTTAGGTTAGTGGTGGAGCTGTTTAAGCGACAAGGTGAGTCGTATTCATCGGATTAGGGCTTTTCTTAGCGGAAAAATAGCAGTTGAACGCAAGTAATAATGAATTTGAAAACAACTAATACTTTGCAATTAGTAGGAGCTTTGCAACGTGACCAAAGGGGCTGCTTGCCTGGTTGCTCTGCAACGACACCCTGCTCTTGATCGAGACTATCGCCCTGTGGATCCTCCGGCTCTATCGAGGAAAAACGAAAACACCGGAAACAAGGGCATACTCGTAATTATTAAAATGTACAAAATCAGCATGAGATGCAATGCATGCCATGACATAGAGGGTGCAAAAAGAAGACTAATGCAAGTGGAATCAATTTAATCGGAGTTCGAACGCATAAATGTCGCGATCCGAAAATCCTCCGGCTAATCGGAAACCCTAATTTGAGTTTTTAGCAAATTATATTAATCCTAGCATGCAAACATGGATGAACATGATGTTTTCGAATAGATTTCATTTTTCTGAACATTTTGACATATTATTTGCATTTTTCTGATTAAAGATGAATTTTCTGTGAATTTTACAAGATTTCATCCATTTTCACCTTTGTTTTATTTTTCTCAGTAAAAATAATATTTAAATTAATTCAAATATAGCAGAGACTGACATGTGGCCCCATTGGTCAATTTTGACCAAAATTGATTTGAGCCATTGACAGGTGGGGCCCACTGTCATATAAATCCATTTTCCTTTATCTTTTATTTCAATTTCAGCCATCTGGGTCCCACATGTCATACACCCATAATTAAACAGCTCATCATTAGCATTCAACTACTGTTGGTTTAACATTAATCATAGTAATTAGTGTGTTCAGACATCATTAATCATCATTGGTAGTCAATATGTCCGAACAGAAATTTAACCACGAGCATTAAACATTGAATCAATTACAGACATCATTTATCAGCTCTTTCATTAGGTTTTAGCGGCCAATTAATGGCACTGGTGCCCTAATTGCGCCCGGGTGCCGGTGGAGCATCGGTCCGGGTCTGGCCGTGGGCTCGGGATGGAGAGAATGGGGCGGCGGCGCGACGGCCTTACCGGCTCCGGCGAGGAGGCAACGGCGGTGAGATGGAGGCGAGGGTCCCCGGCGGCGGCGGTGCTTGGACTGGGGCGGCGCGGCGAGGAGCTCGGCTCGGGATCTGGGGCGGACAGCGGGCACCGGAGGTGGCTCGGTTGGGGGCGGCGTTAGGCGGAGGGGGAACCGAGGGCGACGGCGGCGGATGGGCGGCGAGCTTCGGGATCCGGGTGGAGGCGGAGCAAGGCGACGGGCTCGGGGCGGCTTGGGCTACTCCGGTGGTGAGGCGGCCGGATGGATGGAGGCGGGCGGAGCCACGGCGACGGAGCGGTGCGGCGAGCTCACGGGAGGGAGCTAGGGCGGCCGGGGCTCAGCGGGAGATTAGGGCGGGGCGACGTCAAACCGAGGCGGAGGAGCTCCGGGGAGGTGACACGGCGGCGAGATGGGGAGGGGAGCAAGCGGCGGCTCGGGTGGCAAGCGAAGATGGGAGCGGCGAGGGAGGAGCTCCGGGATCCGGGGCGGCGCGGTGAGGGAGGGAAGGAGGCCAGCAACCGGAGGTGCTAGAGAGGGGGGGGGGAAGCGCTAGCAGGAGGCGGCGGGTTGAATGGATAAGGCAGCCACCGAGTAGAGGAGATAGGGATTAGGGGAGGGATGCTTCGGGAGGAAGAAAGAAAGAGAGGGGAGGGCGGTTGCGGGCTGGGCCGGTGGAGAAAGGAAGTGGGCCGGGGCAAAGGGAGCCTATCCCGGTAGAATTAGGGTTAGGGTTTTTAGAACTAGGTTTTTCCTTTGGTTCTTCTATTTTATTTCTTTTACTTCTTTAGACCTTTTCTAAATGCTTCAAATTTTCAAATCTGTTTACAGATCAAACCAATATCAAACCGAGTTTAGGTTCACATCATTGATCCGACCAAACCTAGGGATTTAAGGAAGTTTTAAATTACCATGAAAAACTCGTTTGAATCTTCATGAGGAATTTATGGTTTTCTCTTCCATCTTCAAGATTATTCTTACCATTTCAATAAAAATTCAAAAACTTACTCATTTATACGGTTCATATGATCATGCTATGAACTGCACATGATGCACATTACATTGCTAGAAGAATTAGGGATGTTACAGACCTACCCCCCTTACGAGAATCTCGACCCCGAGATTCGGATCAAGTGGAAAAGAGAGAGGGGTACGCCGATCGAAGGTGATCCTCGCGTTCCCAAGTGGCTTCTTCTTCTGAATGGTTGGACCATTGAACCTTGAAAAATTTGACATTGCGTCTTCGTGTTGTCCGTTCCATCTCATCGAGAATACGGAGAGGGTACTCTCGGTAAGACAGATCTTCTTGGAGATCCAGTGTATCGACTGCCGATTCCGGAATTGGATCCTTGAAACACTTTCGGAGTTGAGAAACATGGAAGACATTATGGATATTGGATAACGATGGAGGTAGTTCCAACTGATACGCAACTTCACCTCGTTTGGAGAGAATGCGAAAGGGACCAATATAACGAGGTGCCAACTTTCCTTTGATGCCAAATCGGCGAACACCCTTAAAAGGAGTGACCCGAAGGTAGACTTTATCGTTTGGCTCAAAGTGAATCTCACGACGACGGAGGTCGGAGTAGCTCTTCTGACGAGATTGAGCAGTTTTCAACCGCTCTCGAATGATTCGAACTTGATCCTCCGCTTCTTTGATCAAGTCGGGTCCAAGAATTTGTCGTTCTCCAGTTTCGGACCAATTGAGTGGAGTTCGACATTTGCGTCCATAGAGGACTTCGAAAGGGGCCATGCCTAGGCTTGATTGGAAGCTGTTGTTATAAGAAAACTCGGCGAACGGAAGGCACTTCTCCCACTTCGTGCCGAAGGATATAACACAAGCTCTAAGCATATCTTCAAGAATTTGGTTAACCCTTTCGGTTTGTCCACCGGTTTGGGGGTGATAAGCTGTACTGAACGAGAGATGAGTTCCCATAGCAGCTTGGAGACTCTCCCAAAACCTAGAGGTAACAAGGCACCACGATCGGAAATGATCCGCTTGGGGATCCCATGGAGAGATACTATCCGAGCGATATAAAGATCGGCCAATTGACTAGCTGTAATCTTTTCTCGGACAGGAAGGAAATGGGCAACTTTAGATAGGCGATCAATGACCACAAAGATGGAATCATTTCCTTTTGAGTTCTTGGAAGGCCCGTGACGAAATCCATGCCAATTTCGTCCCACTTCCACTCAGGGATAGGCAAAGGTTGAAGTGTGCCAGCGGGTCTTTGGTGTTCCGCCTTAACACGACGACACACATCACATTCAGAGATGAAGCGAGCGATCTCTCTTTTCATTCGGGTCCACCAGAATCTCTGTTTCAGATCTCGGTACATCTTCGTGCTACCCGGATGAATAGACAACGGAGAGTCGTGAGCTTCACGAAGAATAGATTCTCGAAGATCATTGTTTCTTCGGCACAACTAGGCGCTTGCCAAACCAAACAACGTCTTGATCATCGACTGAGAAGCATTTAGCAACTCCGCTAGCAATGTTCTCCTTAATCTTGCGAATACCCTTGTCATGCTTTTGAGCAGATTTAATTTGATCTTCAAGAGACGATCGGACTTCAAGGTATTAAGGAAACCACTTTGGACGACTTCAAGATTAAGCCGTGCAAATTCCTCGTAGAGGGGCGGTTGAGATTCTCGGATCATAAGATTATTACAGTAAGTCTTCCGGCTAAGCGCATCCGCACGACATTAGCCTTACCGGGTTGGTAGTGAAGACCCACGTCGTAATCTTTGATCAATTCCAGCCATCTTCGTTGCCTGAGATTCAGGTCGGGCTGGGTGAATAGATACTTCAGACTTTGGTGATCGGAATACAGCTCGCAGCGATTACCGATAAGATAATGCCGCCAAATCTTCAGAGCATGAACCACCGCAGCAAGCTCTAGGTCGTGAGTTGGATAGTTAGCTTCATGCGGCCTTAGCTGACGAGAAGCATAAGCTACCACATGCCCTTCTTGCATCAACACACATCCAAGACCTAGGCGAGAAGCATCGCAATAGACGTCGAAATTCTTGTGAATGTCCGGGAGGACAAGCACAGGAGCGGAGGTCAATCGGCGCTTTAGCTCTTGGAAGCTTTCTTCGCACCTTTCCGTCCACTCGAACTTCTTTCTTTCTTGAGGAGCTCGGTCAACGGTTTAGCATGTTTGGAGAAGTTCTCGATAAACGGCGATAATAGCCGGCCAGACCAAGAAAACTCCGCACTTGCGTGACCGATTTGGGTTGTTCCCAATTAAGAACAGCCTTGACTTTACTAGGATCCACGGCGACACCTTTCGCCGAAAGCACGTGGCCTAGAAAAGCGACTTCTTCAAGCCAAAACTCACATTTAGAGAACTTGGCATAAAGCTGATGTTCACGAAACTTTCCAAGACAAGCTTCAAATGCTCGGCATGGTCTTCTTTCGTCTTGGAGAAAATCAGAATATCATCGATGAAGATGATCACAAAGCGATCCAGATACTCCATGAAGATGGAATTCATCAACCTCATGAAGGTAGCAGGAGCGTTGGTTAACCCAAAGACATCACGGTGTATTCATACAACCCATAACGAGTCGTAAACGCCGTTTTGGAATATCTTCGGGTCGGATCTTGATTTGATGGTAGCCCAACCTCAAATCATCTTGGAAAAGACGGTTGCTCCGGTTAATTGATCAAACAGATCATCAATTCGTGGAAGCGGATACTTGTTTTTGATCGTCACCTCGTTAAGAGGTCGATAGTCGACACACATCCGCAGGCTTTTATCTTTCTTCTCCACGAATAGAGCAGAGCATCCCCAAGGAGAGGAGCTCGGTCGAATGAAGCCTTTTGCTTCTAACTCTTGGAGTTGCTTTCTCATTTCCTCCAATTCATCTTGAGTCATCCGATAAGGGCGACGATAGATAGGAGCGGTTCCGGGAACCAACTCGATAACAAATTCAATGTCTCGATCCGGTGGTAACCTGGAAGCTCGTCGGGGAAGACATCCGGGAAGTCATGGACTACGGAACATCTGGAAGATCAGGAAGGGATTTGCCTTCGAGAGCACAGAGCTGAGAGTCGACGAACTTTGGAGTAAACCGAACAGTTTCACCGGGGATGCGAAAGAACCACTGTCTTCGTTGCACAATCATTAGGGCCTGATGTGCCATCAACCAATTCATTCCAAGGATGACATCGATATCCGTAGAGATCAAAGAAATCAAAGTGGCGAAGAACTCCAGATTGCCCACTTTGATGCAAACTCCACGGTATTCTTGGGATGCTCTCATCACGGATCCCGGTGAATGGATAGACATAGAATTGGGCATCAGCTCGTAGGGGAGGTTGTTTTCCTCAGCAAAACCCTTGGATATAAACGAATGAGAAGCCCCTGAATCAAAAGAACTGATGCTGGAACCGAATTAACAAGGAGCGTACCAATCACGACATCAGTTGCCTCCTGAGCTTCTTCTGCGACACGTGATCACGCGACCGCGATTCACAGACGGATGTTGCGGATTCGCCTTCTTGGCGGGAACATTGCCCCGAGGTTGACCTTGCGCTGGGGCAGGATTAGGTGCAGGATTCTGTCGCTGAGGACACTCACGAGAGAAGTGACCGGGCTGGCCACATTTGAAACAAGCCCCAAACGGAACTTTTGGAATAGAATCAGCAAATTGTCCTCCCATTGGCCTCGGCTGAAAACTGGGAACTGGAGGACGAGGCACAAAACCGGAGGGTCTTGGAGCGGGAGTAGCGCGATTAAATGCACTAGCAGGAACCCAAATATGCCTCTTTTGCGAATTGGAAGAAGAGGGCTTCACCGCATCTCGAGCACGCTTTCTAGATTCTTCAAGAACTAGCTTGCCGTGCTCCATCTTGACAGCTTTATTCATTAAAGCTTGGAAGTTGGCGAAGTCGAAAGGAAGCAGCTCATAACGAAGCTCCGGATTCAAACCTTTGCGGAACTTCTCTTGTCGATCCGCATCGGTGGAAACGTCACGAGGAGCATAACGCGCCAAGTGATTGAAAGAGTGGAGATATTCGGTGACGCTCTTTCGCCCCTGAGTTAGATTCCGGAATTCCTCCTTCTTGATGTCCATGACACCTTCGGGAATATGAGTTCCACGGAAAGCATCGCAGAACTCCTGCCACGTAACCACGTGACCTTTCTCCTGGATGGCGAGGAAATTCTCCCACCATGATGCGGCAGCACCTTCAAGCAGATACGCCGCAAGATCCACGCGATCCGCCGCGGGGATACGCGCGGTCTCCAATTTGCGCTCGATGCTGCGAAGCCAATCATCAGCTTCGATAGGATCTTCTGAACGACTGAATGTCGGAGGCTGCGTTCGAAGAAAATCTGAAAGTCCAACTCGAGCTTCGGGCTGGGGAGCAGTATTCCGGACTAGATGCTCCAGAAGGCGAGTCTGGTCCATTCGATTCCGCTCGATCTGCATCAACACCTCTGCCATGGATGGCGGTGGAGGAGGAACATTATTGCGACCAGAGTCACGACCTTGATTACCAGCAGCAGGCTGGCTACCTTCCGGATGTTCGGCCATCTGAATCAAGAAATAGATATGCCACAAAAACATGATCAGATCATACAGAAACTTGAACGGAATTACTCGAATGAATTTTCACGATTTACAAGATGAACAGAATCTGAACATGTCGATGGAGTAATCGGTAGAGTCGGTAATAACCGGGACAAGGTAAGAGGGAAGGTAAGGATTCCCTGCACACGTGAAGTCTAACTTTTGAACGAGGCAAGAAAATAGCAAAATCGTTTTTCAACCAACCGAAGAGGTAAGGAGAAGAACTAGGATCGAACAGGATAAGGAGAAAACAGAAGCACTACTTATGCTTTTCGCAAATCCTTTTTAAGTTCAAATAGTTTTTACAACTTCTAGACCCAACAACGGCCAAGACAAAGGTTATCCTACAGTCAGCCCTGCTCTGATACCAAAGCTGTCGAACCCCAGAATTCATAACAGAGAGGCTTAAGAGAAACCACCCGCTAAGTCGAAACGTCACCCCGACCTCAACTCCTGGGTGTCAATTCCAAGAGGAGTGGAGTGATATGGCTCCGAACAGCCCGAGACGTCAACCCCAAAGCTTACTCTGGCAAGCGCACAGAGTAGTAGGGTGATATGGTCTCCTCACTCTTGTCCTACCGAGCCGGAACATCAACCCCGAACTCGTCCCGGCAAATTAATGCACGGCTGGAGTAGGGTGATATAGTTCCCAATCTCTCAGTAGTAGAGTCGCTTCACAGGGGTGATTAAACTTAATGACTCTATGATATAAACTCTAAAGTCCTACCCGCAACATGCGCTTCATCACATACACGCACGGCACATGAGCAGGCGAAAACAACCAGATCTCATAGCAGTGACTCTACGACAGAAACTGCAATATTATAAGTTTGAAACTTAACAAACATATATACACACAGCGGAAGAGTTTTATAAGGCTACGAAGCCAAACAGTAGGGCCAAAAGTGGCAACGGAAACAAACCAAAATACCAACCCAGGGCAGGATCACTGCCTGGGATTCCCAGCGTCTAGGCGTCGTCGGTATCGATCTCTAAATAGAAACCACCCTCTGAAGGGGTAGCTTCCTCTGCAACAAAACAACAACAATAGCAGGGTGAGTACAAAATTGTACTCCGCAAGACTTACAGTGCGGAAATAATAGTGATTGTGCCAGGTATCAACAAAAGGGTAATTGTGGACGAATTTGCGGAAAGCCAAGTTTACCTTTTCAATAACCATAAGTAGATTGAAATGCGACTACTAGAATACCTTTTAAAAGGGGACGAGTCGACACTTCGCGAATATTCCTTACTGCAGATCACCACACCTGAAAAAACCCCTCGACCCATCCTCAACCACCCTGGGAGGAAGCTGTCGCTAACCACATCCTTAGAGTTGGCAAGTTTTAGGATTTGTTGTAGTTGTCTAATTCGATGCAAAATCTACCAAGTTGTCCATAACCGCGGACACGGCTGTTCAAACAGTTCTAACCCTGCAGGGGTGTACATCTTTACCTACACGTATCGATCGTCTCCTAGTGCCATCGCGATTTACACACTTTCACGAGGTGTGCTGGCGGAGGGTGATCGAACACGACCTTTACAATGCTTTCGACCTAGGTATGAGCCACCCGTACGGGCTAGTCCATGTACATCAGTCCGGCCGTAACTACGACACGGTCCCATACGTTGTAGCAGGTGATACATCCCCGGACTCGAACCGTGTGTAACCCTTACACCTATATTGAAGCACCACACCACATTCCTTTTTCCACGCACCCAATACATGAAAACGGCAAACTATGCGGCTCATAGTCTAAGTCTAGGCAAATTATTTAGTCGTGGGTGGCCCCATAATCCACCGTGTAGAAGTACGCGAATCTTGGTTCGAAAGGACACCGGAAACCGGTCCTTGCGGGAAAACGAGACAACCCACCATGCTCCCAGCCATGGCCTCTCGTCTAGCCCAGATATGATTAAGCCAATTCATTAGTTATCCCGGTGAACACCCACCTACCACGTAACCCATTCCCAGTGTTGATTTATCTGCTATCCCAGGAATTACGACTTCTACAAGTCTAAGCATGTCTAAGCATAAATAGCATAATAGCATTCGAACAGTGGATACTACACTATGCTAGATGGGTTAGGTTAGTGGTGGAGCTGTTTAAGCGACAAGGTGAGTCGTATTCATCGGATTAGGGCTTTTCTTAGCGGAAAAATAGCAGTTGAACGCAAGTAATAATGAATTTGAAAACAACTAATACTTTGCAATTAGTAGGAGCTTTGCAACGTGACCAAAGGGGCTGCTTGCCTGGTTGCTCTGCAACGACACCCTGCTCTTGATCGAGACTATCGCCCTGTGGATCCTCCGGCTCTATCGAGGAAAAACGAAAACACCGGAAACAAGGGCATACTCGTAATTATTAAAATGTACAAAATTAGCATGAGATGCAATGCATGCCATGACATAGAGGGTGCAAAAAGAAGACTAATGCAAGTGGAATCAATTTAATCGGAGTTCGAACGCATAAAATGTCGCGATCCGAAAATCCTCCGGCTAATCGGAAACCCTAATTTGAGTTTTTAGCAAATTATATTAATCCTAGCATGCAAACATGGATGAACATGATGTTTTCGAATAGATTTCATTTTTCTGAACATTTTGACATATTATTTGCATTTTTCTGATTAAAGATGAATTTTCTGTGAATTTTACAAGATTTCATCCATTTTCACCCTTTGTTTTATTTTTCTCAGTAAAAATAATATTTAAATTAATTCAAATATAGCAGAGACTGACATGTGGCCCCATTGGTCAATTTTGACCAAAATTGATTTGAGCCATTGACAGGTGGGGCCCACTGTCATATAAATCCATTTTCCTTTATCTTTTATTTCAATTTCAGCCATCTGGGTCCCACATGTCATACACCCATAATTAAACAGCTCATCATTAGCATTCAACTACTGTTGGTTTAACATTAATCATAGTAATTAGTGTGTTCAGACA